>OU342742.1:97027708-97627708 GCA_910589775.1 Avena eriantha
TCAAAAACACAAAAAAATTAGTCTTACTAGTTTGCTTTCTTTATTAAAAACACACAAAAAATGACTACTCTTGAAAACACTAAGTTGTGTGACTTCACTAGCACCAACAACAATGATTTCATGAGCACACATATTGCTCCACATGTTCCTGAAGCTACTTTCTTTGAGATTAAACCCGCTTTACTCAATCTTGTTATGAGAGAAACAATTTTCTGGTATTGGTAATGAAGATGCTGCGGCCCATCTAAATAACTTTGTTAAACTTTGTGAGATGCAAAAGTATAGGGATATAGATGGTGATATTATTAAGCTGAAATTGTTTCCTTTCTCTTTGAGAGGAAAAGCTAAAGAATGGTTGAATTCCTTAACTAGGAATAGTATTGATTCTTGGACTAAATGCAAAGATGCTTTCATTGGAAAATACTATCCTCCTACTAAGATTATATCTATGAGAAGTGAAATAATGAAGTTTAAACAATCTGATAATGAACATGTTGCTCAAGCTTGGGAAAGAATGAAATCTTTGGTAAAGAATTGTCCCACTCATGACTGACTGCTTGGATGATCATCCAAACTTTTTATGCAGGATTGAACTATTCTTCAAGGAACCTATTGGATTCTGCTGCTGGAGGTACCTTTATGACCATTACTTTGGGTGATGCAACAAAGCTTCTAGATAATATGATGGATAACTACTCTGAATGGCATACTGAAAGAGCTCCACAAGGTAAGAAAGTAAATTCTGTTGAAGAAACCTCATCCTTGAGTGATAAGGTTGATGTTATTATGTCTTTGCTTGTTAATGGGAAAGCCCATATTGATCCAAATAATGTTCCCTTAGCCTCTTTGGTTGCTCAAGAAGACCAAGTTGATGTGAACTTCATAAGAAATAACAATTTTAGCAACAATGCCTACATGAATAATTTTGGTAACAACAATTATAAGCCATATCCTCCCAACAATGGTAATTCTTACGGAAATTCCTACAACAATAATAGGAGTGCTCCCTCTGAACTTGAAGTTATGCTTATAGACTTTATTAGTAAACAAACTGCTTTCAATAAAACTATTAAGGAAAAACTCTCTAATGCTGAAAGAAATATAGCATCTTTGGTTGAAGCTCAATCTTCTTTGAATAAAATGGTTGCTAAACCTGAAATTAATGATAATACCATTATAGCTACTAATGCCATACAAGTAAGAATTGATAAAAATGTTAGACTATTAGCTGAATTACATGCTAAGTGGGAAAGAGAAGATGAAATTGCTAGAAACATTAGTGTTTCTACTATCACCACAACTAGTGTTGAGGCTAGTAATAGCTCTACCACCTTAGATGATAATTATGATTTTGATCTTGATGGTTGCAATATCTCTGAAGTTATTAAGTTCCTACAAAAGCTTGCTAAAAGTCCTAATGCTAGTGCTATGAACATGGCCTTTATAAAAGACATTACTGACGCTCTCATAAAGATTAAAGAAGAAAACATGAAAAATAAAGCTTCTATTCCTATAAAACAAGAAGATGATTGGGAACCCATCATTAATATGAAAGTGAATGATTTTGATTTCAAAGTTTTATGTGATCTTGATAGTAGTGTTTCTATTATGCCTAGAAGGATTTATGATATGCTTGATTTGCCTCCACTTGAAGATTGTTATTTGAATGTCCCACTTGATGATAATGCTAAAAAGAAACTCATGGGGAGTATTAATGATTTTCTTATTATGGTCAACAATGCCTATGTCCCCATTGATTTCTATGTTTTGGATGTTGAATGTAATGCTTCTTGTCCTATTACTTTGGGAAGACCTTTTCTTACAACTGTTGGTGCCATTATTGATATGAAAGAAGGTACCATTAAATATAAACTCCCACTCAAGAAAGGTATAGAACACTTCCCTTAGAAGAGAGAGAAGATTTCTTTTGCCTCTCCTATGAAAACAAAATTTGGTTTTAATGCTTCTTTATTTGAGAACTCTTGATTCTTTTTCTTGCTTCTTATGCCTAACTTAAAGGCGTTAAAGAAAAGTACTTATTGGGAGATAACCCAAACATTTTAGATGAGTCTTGGAAGTTATTACTTCAGTAATAACCACTCCTTATCCTTTTTATTTGCTTTTTGTGCCAAGAGTAACCTCTAATGAGAGAGAAGTAATGATTGGGAAAGTTGCTGTCCCGAAACAGATTTATGTGCTTCACCGTAAAAATTCGTGTAAAATCTCTAAACGTCCTTTTGAGACTTGATTTTTTTTGCTTCTGCCCCAGGTTGTTATATAACTTTCGTTAGTTCAACACTTTTTGATTTGAGCAACAGAAGGTCTTCGAAAAAATTCGTCTTTACATGCTGGTCTGTTTTGACAGATTTCTGCCATTTTCTGCATTTGCTTCTTGTTGGTTCCTTTTTTAGTTCTTTTGGGGAATTGAGCTTTCTGAGGGAAGTGCTACAGTATCTAGTGTTCTAATGGAAGTTTATTGGTGTTTAGTTTGCTTAGTTTGCTGAATAAATTGGTTGGACCCCCTCTTTCATACATTGGTGTTCAAATAGTTTGGTTTGGTTTGGAAAAGAGTAGGAAAGCTCGTGCTTAAGTGGTAAAGAGAGCTTGTTTTTGACTGTGGCCTATGCTTTGTCATGCCATGCTTGATATTGTTTGGGCTTTATGCTTAGTATTCTTTGCTGTAGCATGACTTGTTCTAAATAATTGAGATTGCTTAATGTGCCTTGGATGAATCATGTGTTGTTTTAGCATATTAAAGCATAGTATTGTGGTATTCTCCTTTGATGTTTTATTTGGGTTGACTTGGCGCATGCTCACACCATGTTATGAATATCCAAAGTCACCATAGCCTTTATGATCCTTTTAGTTTTCAACTTGTAGTATCACTGTATGCTTTGATCAATGATGTTTTGTCGCTCTCAATGATTATGGCCATTATCACTCTCTTAGTTTGTCGCTCCCAGTCTTTTGCTAGCCTCCACAACCAAGTATGAGTTCCACTCATGCATCCAACTCCCTAAACCAAGTTATTCCAAAGAGTACACCATACCTACCTACTAGCTTATGCTATTCCAAGTATATTCATGCTTTTGTTTACCTTCCAAATTAAACTTGTTATGAGAAAACTAGTGATTAAAGCTCTCACGAACTTGATGGCACACTTTACTTTTCTTGCCCTTAATAAACTTGAACCATTGTGTCGTCTATGTTGTATATGCTTGCACTTATTTGTTGGGGATTAGCAGAACCATGCTGTCATGGGGAACGCTTTCAACATTGCACGGGTACTTTGTACCTAGTTGATATCATGCTATTTTGTCTATGGATGTCATCGGTGTGAAATGAAAGGGGACCTTGTAAGTCTATGGAGTTGTGTATATGTGTTAGAGAAACGCCTGGGCCGCTGGTCTAATCCATGCTGACATGGTCGAAACCTGCAGCATAACCATAATGAGCTGTCTATGAAGCATTCTTCTTATAAAAAAAGTCATATATTGAGAAAAAGAGAAAAAAATGAGATTATGAAAAGAGGAAAGAGATAAAAAAAGCACCATATTCCCATGGTAAATAAGAAGATTGCTGAGATGCTCATTGTCTGCTTGCCTTTTCATTTTGATATGGGGATTCTTCCGTATCATCGGGCAAGGGGTACCCCGTTGGCGGTTCTCTACGATACACATGTACTTACGATGACAAGAACTTACCAGTGACTAAACTTGAGTAGCATGAGGAGCGGCCCTCGTATTCAAGGGACATGAGATTTCTAACTTATACTTCGTCAAGCTTGTACACCATAGTTTGTTCACTTTAACCTTAATCACCTTCAATATGCTTATGATAGGGGCAATGAGAGCTAAAAGCTATAAGTACCATAATTTTTGGAAGCTCTTTATGCAACTTGAATCTCTGCTTCCTTCTATGAAGGCCTTTCTTCCACCATTACATTGAGTCTCCACCTTCTACCTTTATGCACCTACTTTGAGAGCATAGTGTCCATTCTTAGTTCTATGTGCATTGTCCCAAGACTAGTTGATTGATGCATAACTTGATATTGCTTGTTTTAAACTATTTGTATCTAGTCACTCTTATGAACTTTGAAGGTGTCCTATGCATTTGTATTTGCTACTCTATGAGGGACAAGCTGAATACTATTATGCTATGTTTTGTTTATGTGAAACAAACAAACGTCTTCCAAAGCATTGTTATTCATGAATCTTTTGTTTGTGCCTTTTCATCTTGCAACATAGTTTCTTTGTCTTATTGCTAGAACTTTTTCTTTCATGTTATGACGGAAGTACTATGATCCCAGCTTCGAATGTTTTACAAATACTTTGATCAAGTTTATAATGGTGCATGTCACCTCAAAAATTATTCTTTCTTTTTATCACTTACCTACTCGAGGATGAGCATGAGTTAAGCTTAGGGATGTTGATACATTGCAAATGTATCTATAATTTTTGATGTTCCATGCTTGGTTTTTTATACTTTCTTGTGTTTTGTCCACACTTTGGAGTACTTTTCATATGATTTCTTGGACTAACCAATTAACAAGAGCCATAGTGCCAGATGCCTGTTTTCTGCTATTTTTGGTTCCAGGAAGTCAGAAAATGAATATTCTCGGAATTGGACGGGAAAAAAGCGAAAAGCATTATTTTACCGGGGGACACTTGGAGCCACAATACGAGACGGAGAAGGGCCAGAGGGCGGCCACACCACCTGGCCGCGCGGCCAGGCTTGGCCCGCACCAGGGGGTGGTGTGGCCAGCCCAGGCACCTGTAACTACCTCGGTGAATTACGCTCTTAGTTACATGCCTGGATGAACGAAAGTGGTTAAAATAGTACGGTGGGGCCCAGGGCCCTCAGGGTAGACCTTTTGTCCGTCCAAACCACTTTCAGATCATTGGGACAAGAACGAGCGGCGTAATCGGAAGGCGAAGGGATCAACTACATACACAAATGAGTATGTATGCAAGCCACATACAACAGTCCTCAGAGCCATTCCATCTAAAAGAAATAGAAATATTGCAACGCCATACGGCAAGATTCAAATATCCTAGATAGAGATAATAATTTAGGATAGCTCCTCATACAACAAACATCCGAGTATCAGGCGGAAGCGGAAAACAAGATCCGAGTACGGATAAGAAGCAAATCGGCATAAGATGCCACATAAATAAACACATCCCGCCCACAGATCTCACGGATCCCCGTTCCCGGAATCTCTACACCGAGTGATCGTTGCCAACATCATCTGTCTCTTCCACCCAGTATCCATCTTGCGAATACACCTGTTCATCTGAATCAAACAATTTATCGTGTGAGACCCTAGGGGTACTCAGCAAGTCTTTATGCCAATAAAGGGGACACAACCTAGGGTGACGCAATTGCAGCAAAAGATAATATCTAACAATTCTATAGATACTCGCTAACCATCCGCCTAACCAATGATAGACGGATGTCCGTGAGTTAAGAACAACAGTTATAACAGTATAATTAACAGATCCATCCTCCTCCTCGCTTACCAACGAGGAAGCGGACGAACAACCCCCATCATCCGTTGGCAGTTTTATTAACCATTCCATGAGTATTGCACTATTTACTAGTCAAGTACTTAGTCAAATTCAAAGCGGTACTTTAGTTATACTTGTCTATGATGGAGAAACTGTGCTCCAAGTCGTCCATAACCGCGGACACGGCTTTCAGAAAGATTTACCCTGCAGGGGTGCACGAATAGCAACACAGACTCGATCAACCTCGGAAAAACCAACTCAAAACCCAATGAGGCATTCACGACATAGTGATCACAGGATTCAGAAATATTTCAGGGGGCCACCCCATTAAGCTACCTGCAACGAAGTTGGCCGGCTCCGAGATGGACCCAAGGTTTGTGTGGACGGCGGTAAACGACTGGGAACCCGAAAATGTGACTGGGCTTGTCGATACAGCGAAAACGTGTCACGATCCAAAACAGTACAGGTGATCCACGCACAATCTTAATAAAACAGTAACATGGCATAAGTACAGGATAGAAATAAAGCCCCAAACTAATTGTGGCCCCAAGAAATAAGAATGAATCAAGCTCTGGCTCAGGGGGGTCCATAAGGCCTCCCGGATGTGGATAGTGCGAATAGTCAAGGAATAGGAATCAAGTGGTAGTGCTTGCCTGGCAGCTCAGTTGAAGCGAGAGATGGATCTGGGTAGTACTCCTGTGATTCCTAGTAATTCTCCTGCTGGGCGTCTATTCGAAGAAGAACCAAACAAACAAGGGCCAACATGAATAAAGTGCACAAGCATATGATTTATAATGCGACAAGAAAACAAGCATGCCATGATGAATGATGCACAATTTACATGGCATTAAAGTAGCATGGCATGGTGAGGTGTGGAATACAAGAACAAAGCATTTTATTATTTGTTTAGTCAAGTTTTATTGCCATAAGCAGTTCATATTTCTAATAATGACATGATGCATGCTTCAATTCAGAACAAGGACTACATAGATAGAACGGGCTCGTCACGCTGATCGATTTAGACATATTATTTGCCAAATTTGGAGTTATAGAATTAAAGTTATTAATTTATTAAGAAAAGGGCATTTTATTGTAATTTTAATCATCTCGAAAATTTAAAGTGTTCAAACATTATTTTGAATGTCATATTTGAATTCCTCACATTTTTCTGATTCCAAAACATATATTATTTGTGTTATTTGGATTTGTAAATTAAAAGTTATTTGAAATCTGATTTGAATTTGAATTTAAATAATTTTGAATTTGTTTTGTTTAAACAACTAGACAGGAAAAATTTTATTACTCAGACCGACCCAGCCCTAGTCACTGACGGGTGGGCCAGCGGCTGACTGGGCCACACAGCGCGCAGAGGACTTTTCCCACCGCGGCTCTGTCTAGCCCATGTGACTGCTAGGTGGGACCAGCTGGCTAAGGCCCACGTGACAGCGGCGGAACCCGCAGAGGCTGCCAGGTGAGGGCGTTCTGGAGTGCGGGTTGGGTGTTCGAAAATGCGGGGGGCGTTTTTGCAAAGCGGACAGAGACTGACTGGTGGGGCTGGCGAGTACCGCGGGTTGAGCGAGAATTAATAGAGGGGGCTATCTGCAAAACGAAACGGGCACTTTGGATCTTCTTCTCTCGTTCTCTGACGGCTCGGCCTGACGCGCGTGGTGCGCGGCGCAGAGAGGCGGGGACTCGATCCCGCGACCTGGGGCTCGCGCGCGGAGACGGCAACCAGTGCGGCTGGGCGGGGTGGTTGTCAGGGAGCAGCTGGGCGGCTAGGTGAGGTGTGGCGCGGTGCAGAGGCGGCAGACACCCGCGATCTCTGGCGCACAGAGGGTGCTCGCTGAAACAAACGGCGGCGCTAGTCGGCGACAGCGAGACGGAGGGTGTCAGGGAGGGAGAGGGTCGTACCGCGGAGAGATTGGTGTGGTCGGATCGGCCTGGGAGGCGTTGTAACGACGAGGACGCAGAGGCCGGGGGGCTAGGGTTTCGGCGGATCGGCGAGGATGCTGGCGGTCCTGGTGGCCTTCTCCTCCTCGTTGGACCGGTCAAGGTGGAGCAGGGGTACCTCCTCGGTCTTCTCGTCCACCTCCACGTCAACCCCGAACGCAGGAACGAGGGAGCGGCGTCGGATCTGACGGTGACCGGCGAGAGAGGGTGGGCGTCGGTGCAGAAGAAGGGGAGGATAGGCAGGGCCCTAGGGTGGATCTGGGAGAGGCATAGGAGCCGTGGGGAAGGAGGAAAGCGAGAGGGAGAGAGGAGAGGCCTGTGGGGCACGGGGTAGATAAAGGTGGCTTCGGCCACCTTTTCTCCACCTCCTCTCACGTGCTTGTCGTGCACGGCCAGGGCAGGGCAGGGGCAACCAGGTGGGGACGGTGAGGAGTAGCAGCTGGAGCCAGCATGGCATAGAGGAAGGAAGAGGGAAGAGAAAAAGGGGGCTCGGGTGAGCTAGGGTGTAGCTAGGGCATGCTCGGCATGGGCTAGGGTTTGGGGGTGGTTATATGGGGTAGATGGGGTGTGGGACCAGGGAGAGAGGGTGGCTAGGTGGGGCCAGCATGGTAGAGAGAGGGAGTGAAAGAAAGAGAGGTGAGATTAAGGGTTAGGGTTTAGTTAAGAAAAAAATTAGGGTTTGAGGAGAGAGGGTGGTGTTAGGGTTTGATTTAGAATTTTAGGTTTTTAACACATGCTTATAGATCAAGTCAAGAAGAAGAGGTGAGGAAAAGTAGGGATTAAAAATGCATGATCATGACATGGCCAATTGTGAAGGAGAAAAGAAAAACAATGTGGATAGCTTCTCATATGATCATCCATGAAGGAACTTAGTGGTGTTGATGAGATCAAGGGGATGGTGGAGAGATATGTAGATGATTCCATAAAGGAAGAATCACTTAAACCAAGAGAAAAACAAAATGGCTAATGGTGGTGGTAATCTTGCATGGCCCATGCAAAATAATAAATGCCATGTTTATATTTTGTGAAAAGAATAATAATAATATGGCATTATTCTTATGCATTCCCAAGAAGTGGAAAATAAAAGCCAAGCAAAAGAAATTAGGATTAGATCCACCCCATTCACATGAGCTAGAATAAAATCAAAAGAAAAGAAATAAAAGCTCATGGATTAATGGAATGGTGGAATTATAAGGTGGTGAAAAGAATGGTGATGGATTTGAATAAAAGATATGCCCCCAACTCAACTTGGGCATTTAAACAATATATCAATAACCAAATACAATATCAAGAGGCAAATACAATTAATAATGCATATGAGAGAAGAACCAAAAGAAAAGGGTTTTATGATGCTCAAATGCAAGGTGGCTTGATGACATGAGCATGATATAATTATGATGCAACAATTGTATATAGGAAGTAGCCATTATATTACTAGACCAAGTAGCATTACAATTGTTAGACAATTGGGATGCTACAGCACCCCCTCTGCCTCTCCCTATAAGATGCCTCCGATAGCAAAACCCTAAGGACCTGAGCAAAAATCCACGAAAGAGTCTCTAGCCGCCGTAATCTCCATCCCTAGATCGGGAGGGATCTGAAGCTCTTCCCGGCACCCTGCCGGAGAGGCGAATTCACCCTAGAGGCCTTCTTCATCATCATGCAAGCCTCCGGTGTGATGCGTGAGTAGTTCATCTCTTGACTACGGGTCCATGTAGTAGCTAGATGGCTGGTTCTCCTCCTTTGTGCTTTCATGTTTAGATCTTGTGAGCTCCATTCATGATCAAGATCATCTATTTGTGATTCTGCATGTTGTGTTTGCGGGGATCCGATGGATATTGAGATGCTATTTCAGATTGATTATTGATTCTATCATGTCTTTGTTATTTGTGATCTTGCATGTTTTCCGTTGTTAGTAGCTATCTTGGCCAAGTAGATGCTAGCAACTCCAAGAGTTAGTATTTATGCTCGATAGTGGGTTCATGCCTCTGGTAATCTGGGGAAGTGATACAAATCTCACAGGTACTAGATGTGTTGTTGCTACTAGGGAGAAAACAACAATCCTTTGTTCGTAGAACAATCGTATTGTTTACTTTACACGCAATTCATAAAGCAATAATCTGTTGCTTGCAACTTAATACTGGAGGGGGTTCGGATGATAACTTGAAGGTGGATTATTAGTCATAGATGTAGTTGGATGGCGGTCTATGTATAATGTTGTAATGCCCAATCAAGTCTCAAAGGAGTCAAGATGATTAGTATATGCTTGTATGCTTTCTCGATGTTTGTGAATTGCCCCGCTGTAATTTGTTCACCCAGCATGTTATCTATCTTAAGGAGATCCACCTCTAGTGAACTATGGACCCTATTCCTTTCTTTTACATATAATCTACAAACTGTTTACTGCTTTGTGTTTACTTTCTGCAAACTATTACTTCCTTCCATTCGATACGTTTAATCCTTTGTTTTCAGCAAAACCGGTGAGATTGACAACCTCATCGCAAGTTGGGGGAAAAGTTCTGTGGTTGTGTTGTGCAGGTCTCCACGTTGCTGCTGGCACCGGTAGTGCGCCCAGCCAACGTTCAGCTAGCTACACCTTTGGGGTGTTTCCTTGCTCCTACTGGATTGATAACCTTGGTTTCATACTGAGGGAAAACTTGCTACTGTGCTCATCATACCTTCCTCTTGGGGTTCCCCAACGAGCTCGATATATTTTGGGCCATCAGACCGCGAAAGGCCATGTTATAGGTATTGTTCATAGCTGATCAGCCAGAACGTGAGCTTGTTTGGCGTACTTTTGGCAGCTCTTGCACGTCTTGACCAGTCGTTCGGCATCTGCCTTGGCTGTAAGACAGAAAAAAACCGCGTCGGAAAGCTTTTGCCACTAGAGATTTGGCTGCAGCATGGTGACCACACTCGCCTTCATGGATTTCTCTTAAGATTTCCACTCCTTCCGGAGATACGCATCGCTGAAAGACCCTAGATACACTCCTCTTATAGAGCTCACCACTAACCACAGTATAGGCTTTTGCTCGTCGGATTATCTGCCGGCTTAGAACTTCGTCTTCGGGTAATTTGCCATCTACCAAATAATCAAGGTAGGGTTGGGTCCAGCTGGGAATTATAGCCAGAACTGCTACTAGAGGTGAGTCAGATTTGGTCGGATATTCCTCATCCACTCCCTTTATTGAGGGAACTTGGAGGTGCTCTAAAAAAGTGCCATCTGGGAGCTCTTTCCGTATAGAGCCTATCTGAGATAATGCATCTGCTCCCTCATTTTCTGCTCAAGGGATGTGTTGGACATCAAACCCTTCGAACGATTTAGATAAATCATCCACGACAGCTTTATATGCTGCCATGTGCTTATTTGCATTACAAATATCCGACACTTGCTGAGCAACAAGATCCGAATCTCTATAACACACCAAACATCGGATGCCGATATCCTTAGCAATCCGGATTCCATGCAGCAGTGCTTCATACCCGGCAATATTATTTGTCGCTGTGAAGTGGATCTGCAACACGTATAGAATTTTATCTCCTTGGGGTGATTTGAGCACCACGCCAGCCCCCGAGCCCCCATGAGCCTTAGACCCATCAATATATAGGGTCCAATATTCTGACTCAGGGAGGGTCATATTCTCCTTCGTCTCTGTCCAATCAGCAACAAAGTCGGCAAGGATTTGGGATTTGATTATTGTTCGAGGCTTGTACTCAATATCGAAAGCTGAGAGCTCTATGCCCCATTTGGCGACGCGTCCTGTGGCATCACTGTTGTTGATTATATCTCTCATGGGAGCTGTGCTCACCACGGTAATTGGATGTTCTTGAAAATAGTGTTGCAGCTTACGAGATGCCAAGAACACACCATAAGCTAGCTTTTGATAGTGCGGATACCGCTGTTTTGATTCTGTCAAGACCTCGCTGACAAAGTAAGTCGGACGCTGCACCAAATGTTCCTGATTTTCCTCTGGTCTCTCCACTACCATGACAATACTGACGGCTTTGTTTGTCGCAGCAAGATAAAGTAACATCGGTTCCTGTGGTTCAGGGGCTGCAAGGATAGGAGCAGATGAGAGTACTTTCTTCAGGTCTTGTAGCGCAACTTCAGCTTCGTCGGTCCACACAATATCCTTGGTCTTTTTCAGGAGTTTGTATAATGGTGCGGCTTTTTCACCGAACCGGCTTACAAACCAACTGACTGCGACAATGCAGCCAGTTAGTCTTTGTACGTCCTTCAGGCGGGTTGGCCTGGAAATATTGATTATAGCCTTGATTTTGTCTCGGTTCACCTCTATGCCTCTTTGAGACACGATAAAACCTAACAATTTTCTGGCTGGGATTCTGAAGAAGCATTTCTTCGGATTAAGCATTATGTTGTATTTTCGTAGATTGGCGAACGTTTCCTCCAAGTCGGAAATTAATGTTTCCTTCTTTTTGGACATCACCGCAATATCATCCACATATGCATGTACATTGCATCTGATTTGATCATGGAGGCAATGCTGCATTGTGCGCTGGTACGTAGCTCCTGCGTTCTTCAGCCAAAGGGCATCGTAACAAAACAGAAGGTTCCGAAGGGGTTATGAATGAAGTTTTGATTTTGTCAGATTCCTTCATCCGGATTTGGTGATAACCGGAATATGCGTCGACAAAACAGAGGAGTTCCGAGCTGTCGTAGAATCGATAACTTGATCAATCCTAGGCCGAGCGAACGAATCTTTGGGGCAAGCCTTGTTCAAGGCAGTATAATCAACACACATCCTTAAATCAGTGGTGTCCTTTTTAGGGACCATTATAGTATTGGCCGACCAATCAGTATGGATGACCTCTTCTATGAATCCGGCTAACTCGAGCCGTGCTAGTTCCTTAGCTATTGCCTTACGCTTTACATCGCCGAACCGTCGCAAGGACTGTTTGACGGGTTTAGCGTTCGGGTTTACATTTAGAGAGTGCTCGGCAAGTTCCCTAGGTACTCCGGTCATGTCAGATGGCTTCCGTGCGAAGATATCTTGATTTGCTTGGAGGAACTTGACGAGCGCGCTTTCCTATGCGCTATCTAGGCCTACGCCTATCTGGGTCACCTTGGAGGGGTCATCATCCTTCAACGGCGTCTTCTTCGTCTCTTCGGATGCCTTGAACTCCGGATTCGGCTTTGTCACCTCCTTCTTCGTTGCGGGCATCTCGGACGGATCTATGCTCTTCTTGATCTCCTGGTACTCCTGGCGTGCAGCATGGCTTCAGCAAAGGCGGCATTTCCATCCTCGCACTCTCGGGCTTTCTTCGGGTCTCCCCTAATGGTGATCACGCCTTTGGGACCTGGAATTTTCATCATATTGTAAATGTAACACGGACGAGCTATAAAAGCCTAGTAAGCCGGACGTCCGAATATAGCGTGGTACACGCTCTTGAACGGGACCACTTCGAAGGAAAGTGCTTCCGTCCAAAAGTTCTTTGAAGTTCCAAAGGTAACATCCAAAGTGATTTCTCCCAGGGAATTTGCTTGTCTTCCTGGGACAACCCCGTGAAAAATCACAGAGCTGTGGTTCAGCTGGGTCTTCGAGATCTTCATCCAGCGTAGCGTTTCGACATACAAAATGTTAATGCTGCTGCCACCGTCCATGAGAGTCTTGGAGAAACCATAACCATCAATAAGTGGATTGGCGATTAAGACGTATTTTCCTCGCCTATGTAACTTAGGCCGATGATCAGCGCGGTCAAAGGTGATTGCCACTTCCGACCAGTCCAAGAATTGAGGGACAGCCGGAACTGTTACGTTGAGCTCATGTTGAACTGCTTTCTTGACCTTTGCTGGTTGAGATCCGAGGAAGGTGATGTATGTGTCTTTTTGGTCGGAAATTTTTCTTCCCATCCGGCTTGGGATTTGAAGCATCAGCTTCCTCCATGTCAGAATCTTCCTTGGTCTCTTTTTCTTTTTTGGGATTCTTCTTTCCCTTCTTCCGCTTAGCTTTGTAGCCAGCGGTATCATCTCTTTTAATGTCGTCATTGAAACGACACTCGGCGTTTGTAGGGACGAGCCCCCATTGGCGTCTAGGTGATGCACACATGGGTTATTGGTGATGTCGGCCCAAGAGTAGGTTTTTCCGGGTTGCTGGTCTCCTCTACCTTGAATTCTTGACGTCCCACGACCGCGTCCGCGGCCACCGCCACGTCCTCTAGACCCAAAAGTAGCAGTGACTACTGTTGTTTCCGCGTTGGGTTTTTTCTTCCGAGGTATTCTTGCGCTTCTGAGCTTGTTGCTTTGGTTGTTTTCCTGACTGTGGCACAGCCAGGGCGTTAAGTAATCCCTCTGCATCGTCGTCAGCATCTGCATAGTTGCTCGCTGTTCCTATCATCTCTTCCAAATCAGTGACCTTGTCGCACTTCAAGTGATGATGTAGTAAACCAATTGGGAGACCTGTAATGAAGGCTTCAATCGCAGTTTGGTTGTTCACTCCTTCACAGGAGTTCTTGGTGTCTATCCATCGTCCAAGATAATCCCGGCAAGTTTCTCCGGCTTTCTGGGTGCAACGCTGTAGGTCTCCAACCATACAGGGCCTCCGGTATGTGCCTTCAAAATTCCAAAAGAACGCACTTTGCATGTCATACCAATTGTGGATGGTGTTCTCCAGAAGCTCATTGAGCCATGATTGTGTCGTCTTCCGCAACATAAGTGGGAGATATCGGGTTGCGACCAGGCTGTTTCCACCTTTGGCGATGCAGCAAGCTTGGAAAAAAATCCTGTAGCCAAGTATCTGGCCGAGCTACACCATCATAGGGTTGGATGTGTCTTGAGATAGCAAATCCTTTCGGGAATTTTGTAGCTCTTATGCGTGGTCCGAAGCATTTTGGGCCCACGTATATGTCATCATTTTCATAGCGCCGCGCCTCTATATTGGAGTTGATCCTATGCCTTGCGTCACTTGGGGATAAGGACCGTCCCAAATGACGGCTATGGCCGCGGTGCCTTTGAGCCAGACTTCGGCTTCTGCCACCACCTCCTCCACCACGACGCCCTCCTTAGCCTCCTTGGGAGCCGTTGTGATGGCTACTTGGCGGAGAGGGTGGAGCAGTTGGGTTATTTCCGGCTAATCGCCGGCCTCCATCCGGAGCGTCATTGTTTTGGTTCCGGGGAGGGTCTTCATTACGACGAGCCCCCTACCGGCTTGACTTGGCACGATGTCTGTCATTCTTTCGTCCATCACTCCCACCACGGTGGGGCTCAGCCGGATGGCTTGCATGTCTAGGAGGTGGCGTTCTTTATCGGTCCTCCTCCCAACGTTTCTCTTCTTCCCTCGATCATTCGACTCTTGCCAGGGAGGATTTCTCAG
This sequence comes from Avena eriantha, assembly GCA_910589775.1. Lineage (NCBI taxonomy): Eukaryota > Viridiplantae > Streptophyta > Magnoliopsida > Poales > Poaceae > Avena > Avena eriantha. Next base: position 97,042,500 of record OU342742.1, read on the forward strand.
ATACAGTGCAGCAATTGCTTCTTTCTCGACGGCTGGAGCGACATTGCGCCAGTCACGTGCAGCTCTATGATGCTGTCCTGATGATCCGGTTCTGGAGTAGTTGTCTTCCCGTTGTCGGAACGGTGATGCTGTTTCGGAACACGCTAGGGCCTTATATCATTCCAAACTGAGTCCGTGCGACATTGGTCGGATTTGGAGACCAATTTTCCGCTTCCGGATTTTGCAGCCATTTGTTGTTCCAGACCCTTGGTGAGTAGCTTGATGCCCAATCGAACCTGCTCTGGGCCTAGATTGTTTGACAGGATATCTCGAGCTGCAACAGTGTTTTGTATCGGTGTTGGATATACCAGATCTCCTTTGCTATCGAGACGAGGCATCCGTGGGTCTCCTTCGAAGAGAACCTTATGTACTTCCGGGAATTGATCGTCACGTGTGTAACGTTTCCGGGTCTTCTGATGCTGCCGAGAGATGTACTCAGCATTTGCCATGCGTTTCTTCTCCTCCTCGATGTTTTTGGCTTCATCCAGGAGTTGTTGACGGCGCGCTTCTAGGGCCTGAGCCCTTTCAGCCAGCTCTTTGGCAGTAAGTTCTACAGTTGAAGGGATAGGTGTGGTTAATGCAACATCGATGAATTTACGCGCACCTTCAGTGATCACGTGTCCATCCACCGACTCTTCTTTGGGCTCGTCTGGGATAAGTGCTCCATCCGTGTCTTCCTCGTATTCCTCGGCAATCACCTCCTCTGGCAGAAGATCTTTTGCCGGCGTCTTGTTCTTCTTGTTCTTCTTCTTTGCCTTCTTGGCAGCGCCGGTAGCAAAGATGGCTTTGGGTCCGTTTCCCGGAATCAAGATCGGATTATCTCCGATTTCCATATCATCTTGTGCTTTGGGGGAGTTTTCCTCGGATCCTTCGTCCATGGCCTCCCCTTCTTCTACAGCTTTGGAGTTGTACTCCTCTTCGTATTCCGTGGAGAACTTTCGGAAAATCTGCCGAGTTCATCGAATCATCCGAGGATGCGGGTACGTCGGCGTTTGTTCCGATAGCCTCCAACACAGAGTCGGTGTTATCTCCAGCATCGGCAGAGCCGGATCCGGATCCCACATATCCGACAAAGTGCGATGCCTGCCTCCTGGAGTGGTTGCGGCTTTCACGATCGGCTTCCTCGAAACACCTGATGGTCTCAAGAATATCATCCATGCTTGCGTCTTGCATCATCATGCGCCTCAACGTGTACCTCAGGAGAGGTCTGTCAGTTCCGGTATTAGCAGAGTCGGAACCAAGGTTGTTTTCCTGCTCCTCCTGGATTTCGACCTCCACAGGTGGGTCGATCTGGGATTCAACCTCGCGAAGGAGATCCGCTCCAAATCCGACTTGTACTGCGAGATCTGCCTCAGGTTCATCTTTCTCCACTATCTCAGCAACTGGTGTGGGCTAGGTAGGATTAGGGTTTTCTGAGATCCGAAACTCTGCCGCCTCCATGGACAAAGGGGACCAAGAAATTTCTTCTCCCTCTATCATCACCGCTGGGTGGGTGGGACAGGTTCAGCGAAACCGATGTAAACATCGATCTCACCAAAAGAAATGATGGTGTAGGTGGTCACGACTTCCCTAGCCGGAATCCACGTCTCGTCGAGAACGATGAGGGGGATATCGCTGGCGTAGAGGATGCGACCGACGGCGATAGTTTCGCCGATTCCGATTCTTGCAGATTCCACTCGGAACGCAGATCTGAAGCTCACTTGCCCCATGGTGGGCGCCAACTATCGTCGGATGGATGACAAGTACGCCATGAGGGGGTCCTCAAGGCGTGCGGGAAGAGAGGGGTGTGAGACGTACGGGGTTCCGGGACGGTGAGCACACAAGTTTACCCAGCTTCGAATCCGCCGGCTTTGGACGGATCCTACTCCTGCTAGCAATCCAGTAATACAGCAGGGCCGAAATATGGGTTACAAGGGTTCGCCTGTGCGAGTTGAGATTGTGATTGTAAGGTGTTGCCCTAAAGGCTCTCCCTAGGACGGCTTATATAGATATCCGGCCTAGGGTTTATAGGAGAGATCTATCCGACTATGAGTAAGAGTTGGTTACATAGTACATCTTGAACTACAAGTAACACTATGGGCCTATGTCGGTAAGTCTTCTGGGCCTTCCCGTAGCCGGATTGGACTCCGTCTCTTCTCCCTGACTGGGCCGCCCGTGAAGCAAAGCTCTAACCCAAAGTGGGCCACCCTGGTCAGTGAGGAACTGTGAGGATATCCGAAAAGTATATCCCCAACAACCATGTTATTGGAGACAGACACGATTCTTATCTATCTTGATGAAATCGATATGATATGCACGAGCTCGGGTAGAGCCATGATATAATATTTTGTCCTTAGTCTGATAATTCCATCACTGATCTGTTCATCCATATATCATTTTTCCTCTTGGTATTGGTGTCACGACGGCAAACATATTGTACCAGTCACAGATCAGGTATGGGACTGCTGGGACTGTCTGAGTTCTCCGTTAGAAATGGCCCTTGTTCAGGAAAGTATCTCCACTGGCATGAGTAGGTCCAGGTGTTCGGATTTTAGCGGGCTAAAGAGCTCTGCTCTTCTAGCACCTTCGTGGTTCTGGTCGAGACTGTCGATGTCGGAGTACCCCTTTAGAGAGTGTAAAAGTATGGATATTCACCCATGTGACTCCCTGCTTTTTGTCATGTGTGATACCGATACGAGCCTCATCTTCTGTCAATCCAGTTCCTTTGATGAATTATACATTTCTTTAAATCTATTTTTTTGATGTTTTGTTTATCTCTTGTTGAACTCCTTGAATACAGTTAATCCTTTATTACTGTATTTTCTATATTTGTCTTTTGTTGTTTAGTAAAGTGCCTATTTGCGGAGTTCTTTTCGTACTCATCCTACCTTTTATATATTGTATGTAGTCAACAGGGAAGACACGATGCGTTCAAAAGTAGGCTGGACCGGTGGATGGGAAGAGCTAGAGAATCTAGTTGTATTCTTTGTAAATGTAATAAACTTATAATAAAATTAGTTTGAGCTTCTTAAGATCCACTATACCGGCTTATGTCGTTCTTTTAACAGGTACATAGACATCTCGGTCTATATACACATGACGGCTGCCATTCTCCCGGGGCTGGTCTTAGGGAATGACATGCCCTCCCATTGTGATTACATCCTTGTGCACCTACTCTCCCTCCCTACCTTTTCCCCATATATATATTTTATCTCTCTCATGCCATGTTCGTCCATCTCTACCACACGATATTCTGCCATAAGGGAGCAGTGAATGTTAGGATGTGAATCGCGTAGACGATAATGCTTAAAGAGGTATTTGGATCCAGAGAAGACAAGGATAATCACGTACTTCTAATATTTATATTGGCTAAGTGTTGCAAACATAATGGCATAAACAACCATGGTTTGTGGTGTGCATATTTTCAACTTAATTACTACCATATAAGGTATGCCCATTGTCTATTATGGTGGGGCCTCTATTTGTGTGTGTTGGGCTTAATTCATGTTTGTTGCCTTAGCTTGATAGACAAATAGTGCTTGAAGCCTAGTTTTCGAGCCCATTGGTCAGGGTTTTTTTCTCGATTTTACCTAATTAACCCAGAAACTCTTTCCTATAAAGTGGTAATGATTATTTTTATAGGTGAATGCGCAATTACAAAAATATGAAAAAATAATTATAGGAAGGAAACTAACAGGATTAAACAATGTATTTGGCCTGAGTGCTCCTCTATTTTTGGCATTTTCATTTCTCCTCTGTATTATCCAACTCTTTGTCCATATTTACATCCCATTTTGGAGTCATTTTTGCTACCATCACTAACTTTCTTCTTGTCGTCAACTCCCGCTTTCATTGTCTCTCAGTAGGTACCTTCACCCCCTTGCCATCCTCTCTCCACTCCCTCCGTCTCTACCTCCATGTGTCCCTCCTATCCATCCACACCTTTCCTCCAACTTCATTTTCTCTATTTTGTCTCCTCACATGTCCACCTCCTTTATCGAACGATATCTCCCATGGAAGCATATTTGAATGCCACAATGGTGAGCCAAAATATAAAGGTGGTGGGACCAGAGGGGGATATAGAAACTACAAAGAATGTAGGGAAATAATGTGCTTCTTTCATTACCATTATCTAGGTTTTGCCAACAATACTTTCCCATTACAAATTATAGGGTGAGGGTACTAGTAAAAACATATCATCTCGTGAATAACTATTTCACATTATAGACGGTGAGTTAATTATACTACATCACGAGAATGCACCTAAATTAATTATTGGCATACAAGGTTCGTGGATGCTTTGGCATGGTCCTACCATACGAAGTAATTTTGTCGAATATTTTTCCAATCATCCTCAATGGGATTTGGCCGCTTTGATTACTAATCTATGTATATATTCTATGTTTGATTACTTTAATGATTTTGGTGCAATATCTAATTCTATGTAGCCTAAAACTAGAATTTTTGTGATACATATAAACTAATGTATCACTGGTATTAAGAAACAGAGCACTCACAGCGATTTTGTGTCCTTAACCGTCCGATTATGCACATAAATGGTCCAGATCTCCATTGTCAAGCGTTGGAACCGTTCCCACAGTAACTCACGTCAAAAGCCTGCCCAACGTTATTAGGGCCGCTGCTCTGCAGGCTGACTTGGGCATTCTCTTGTTAACTGGGCCAAAAAAAATCCTTCAAACTGGCCGATAGGTACTTGAGGCCACTTCAGCCTGATGGGACGAGAAAAAAGTATTGCCCATACGAGAAATGCCATCACCGATCTGGGCCGATGTTGGACTCGCCGATCGTTGGGGTCTCCTTGCACAACGTTTAGTCCTCCGCACATGATGCGGCGCGGAGAGGCGAAGAGACGCTGCGGCGCCGAGTGATCAGCCGCAGGGGATTGAAACCGGCATTGAAGCGAGCACTTATTTGCGCCACTCGCCCGCAGCGATTAATGGATGTATGTACGTTACTGCCTCATCGTCATCGACCTACTTTATGCGCCTATGATTATATATGCTTCGTTTCCCATGATCTTTTGGCCCTCTTCCTTCCGTCTCCTCTCTCTGATGGGGCGACAGACATGGTACAACTAACATCCTAGCTCTTACTCACGGGCGTTGGTGAGGCACCAGAGAAGGTGGGTGTGCGAGGGTAGCTCCAGGCAGCCGTGGAGGGTGCACCCGGCTCGTCCGTCCTCGATTGGTGAGATGCTTCTGGTCCATATCGGTACGGTCGTACGGAGTCATGTACTATTGAATTTTCCATGGATTCGATTTTGAGGTTCGATCCCCCCCTTTTCCCGTAGCACGGCGTCCACCAAACCTTTTGCGCAGACCCGAGTGATCCTGGAGGCGATGGTCAAAGTGTCGAATCAGATGGAGCGACTGGCACCTAGGTGTATTTTTCATGCTCATGTTTATCTCTCCGTGTTGTGTTACTACCACTAACAGCGCTATAAACATGGTGGTGTAATATGCTTTTAGTTTTTTGGCACGCACACACACACTGGAAGAGGCGAGGAGCACCAGTTTCTCTTTACGGGCAGCAAGGAGCACCGCTGAACGATCAAGTTCAGAGAATCAGAGGGCATGTTTTTGCCTAGGTAGCCGGTTGGTGTGGATCCACCATATAGATTCAGACTGGGGACTCACTCACCTCCTGCTCTATTCCTATGGGTTTTTTTTTTTGCGAACAATTCTATTCCTATGGTTTGATCTTGAGGTTCAAGTTGTATGTTCAATCTGGTTACAAAAATCTCAACGATATCCATTGCTTTTTTGACAGATATAAGACGGAGGTTAAGAGTGGACAATTATTTGACTGATATTTTCTTAAAGAACACCATATTTAATACAATTTGAACAAAAATTCCAGCAACTGCCCCAAGAATGAGAGATTGACCTGCCCGTGAAAAATCTGGCAAGGCGAGGCAAGCACCAGGGAGGCCTTATTACCTGGATTCAATACAGAAGCATGTTGGCTTCATGGCCTTCTTCTCGACAGTGTGCGAGGAGTAGGAGCAGCTGGCACCGCCGTCAATGGCCCGATGACACAAAGGAGGACGAGGAGGAGGTAGCTGTTGCAGCGGCTCGCCAACGCAAGAGTACATGCCTTGTTTTAAACCTATATATGTGCCTTGGCGCTCTATAATATGCCTCACCTTCTGGTCACAAAATTTAGTCCTGCATGGTTTGTATCTACTCCTACTAGCAAATTGTAACATTATGATCTTTGGCAGGAAGATTACAACAAGAGTGACGCACCAGAGTTATCGTGGAGCTAATTAGTTCCTTTTTCCTGCTCACCTATCAGAAGGCCAACTATGAGATAATGAGAATGTTTCAAAAAAGGGGAGAGACATTATTATTGTTCCTCTTTTGCAGATAAATTTTTGATGTTCATGTTGCTGGTTCAAATTATCCTATAAGCTTATTATCCTGTTGGCATGTCTATCATCAACTATGAATTATTGTCTTCTTTTGTGAGGCACGTAGGTTTTACTTATCCATTAAAACAGATAAATGTTAATTCACTATGTACAGACTATTCATTTCATTTGGTAGCACAATATTATTTTCTGAAATGAACTGGAGCTAGGATTGCCAAGATTCCCTGAAATTGCGTTGCCAATTTAACTATTCCCCACTGAAATTTACATCTTAAATCAAAGATTCGGGCAGGTGAAAGTCTACTTATGTGCTATGACACTTAAATGAAGTAGCTATCCCAACCCAACATCAGCTATTTTTAGCTCATTTTGGTCATTATATCAAATGTGCTTATTTACTATCCAACTAATTCAGTTGGCTGGAGTTAACCAAAATTTAGGGGCTGCACCTTTTTAGTTGTGCTATTATACACCTTGTGTGTGCATTCGATGTAGACTTCAAGGTACATACAAAATTTATATTTAAATTAAGGCATCAAGTTAGTTCCAAGCAATGTACTTAATTGCCATACGAAGTTAAGTTTCCTCATCTTATTTATGCAACTGTTTCTTTTATCCAGTAATTACATATCCCAGAAAATGTGTTTGCATCTTGAAGAACAGAAAGTCCCTTCAATTTGTCCTCTCTCGGCTTGATAAAATGTTAGCTTTCTAGCACTTTTGTTTCTTCCTACTGTCATTTATTTTATGAAAAGAAATAACCAACCATCATAAAATAATTAGAATATTATTTAGAAAATTTGATCACTCATTTTTTCTACCTCTATATTAATACGCACTCCTATCATTATATCATAAAATGGACGGACGTGGCAACGCGCGCTATCATGGTCTAGTATTATAGTATAGCTCCAACACTCTTTTATCTTGCACTGAATGCACTCTAAAGAATATCTTGTTTTATCCCAACATTCTACGTGAAGGTGAAATTTTGGTATGATGTTGAGGATGCTGGGTCCATTAAAATGAAGGGGTTCTCATGCTCCTTTTTAGGGAAGTCCCTTATATATGTACTTGTTTTGTGTAGTTTATATAGTAAACTTTGTTTACATTATATGCACTCAATTTTTATATTTTTGGTTTTATAAGCCCCACTCGAGTGATATTTTCTTAATATCAGTCAATTCATAAAAGAGCAACTTCAGTTCAGTAAAAAGTGCAACTTACATTTTTTTTAGAAGTATGTTTAGTGTTAAAGTGCAAGTTGCACTTTTCACCGAAATGAAGTTGCACTCTTCAGAATCAACCGAGACTTAAGAAAACCTTAGTCCACTCGCACATAAATGGACCATACTATTTTTGGTTGTCCTAAAAAAAGGTTGAAATGTTATTTGAGTGTGGATTTGCTGCCACGAGGGATAGGTTCCTCACAAGTATCCACCATCGTTGGTTGTTGATTCCTAGAGATATGGGCATGTAAGTATCAGTCGTACGATATCCAACAAAACTATGACTAGTAATATGCAGTCGGATGCATTGCTTCTATGTGATTAAGGCTCACATAAGGGCTGCCTCTTGGCAGACATTCGGACAAGGCATCACGAGCAAAAAAAAAAGATGCACAACAATACTCAGTCGTAGGACTGGCTCAACCATTGGCCATAGTTTTTTTGGCCTTGCTTATGCAGGTTATTTACATGTGCCTAGCATGCCATAACAAAGCAAGTGTAGCACCACCACGGCACCTCCGCACATGTTACAAGACTATATATAAACATGTGCAGTACGGTATACTAGCTTGCGTCTGTCTGCATCAGTAAACCAATCGTGTATGAAACTACTTTATAGACATTCCGGAAGCAAACCATAGATGTGAAGCATGATCCCAGCTCAAAAAACGAAAGCCTATGATCTACTTTGATTTATGAACACGCGTTGAAGGGTCTTCGGCTGGTTCCATCAAATTGAAATGGAAGACAACGAGGTAGCGGAAATTATATTTGAAAAAACTACTCGTCTACACATACATTTTAGGTGATTTATTTTGGATGGCCACGCTTCTTTTTTGATTAGTCATTGTAGGTGAACGTTTGCATGTAGAAAAAATGCATGATGAATGTGTGGTTAGCAGTGTATAATGAAAACTAGTCACATGTGTTGATTTTTTTAGGACAACGGAATGCATTGGTTATGCCCACACAACTAGACAAAACTAAAATTCATGGTAGTACAATACCAATGCTAAACGAGAGGCAAACAAAGGAAGTAATTTGTTCACACTCCTACACTATAACAATGCAATACATTGTGGGTTAGATGTTAAGATTTATTACTTGCGAGTTCATCATGCATCATAGTGGTCTGTAAAGCTAAACAAGTTGGCACATATCTCAGTGGGCATGATCTCACGGTAGACGTCAAAAGTGAGTTTTTTCATATATGTGTTCTTCACATTTTTTTTGAATCCATAGACACCAAATTTGAATTTTACTGATCTTTAAATCATTTTTTTTCAATTTTCTAAGTTTGTCTAATTTTCGGCAATCCAAAATTAAATTTTCAATTTATATCGTTAACTGGGCTGCTGACTGTGATGAAAAGTTGACGCGGTGCCGATGAGGCGTTGACGCGGCTGCTACGTTGACGGCTGACGTGGCTGCCACACAGACGACACACGGCAATACGATATTGGCCATTATTGGTTTGTTTTAAGTGATCTATTCTCGGTCGTGCGATCAAGATCTAAAGGTTGGGAACAAAAGTGAGCAGCGATGCGCACCTTTGGTTGTCGAAGACGGTGCAAACGGCAAAAGACGCTCCGGTGGTGGACGTCGTCGATGGTAGGGTGGTTTTGGGCGGCGGTGGAGACAACGATGAGGTGTGGCGCAATGAGAGGAAGTGGAGGATGTTATCTACATCGACCCTTGCTTCCTGGAGCAGTGGGTTGAGGCGGACGAAGAAATTCCCAGCGGCGGTAACTGCCAGGTGGTGTTCATGGGCGTGGTTCCCATGGTTTCTAAGGTAAACCAAATGGTCAGTATGATGATCACGAAGAAAGGAAGTCAAGGGGTACCAAAAAGGAGTGGTAGAAAGTTCGGTATCATTGGAATCGGCCCGGAACTGCAGCTGCATGGGTGGACTCCGGCGAGCGATTGCTTCGTCAACAGAGGTGGAACTCGTGCATGAAGCGGGTGAGGAGACAGAGTGGATGGAGGGGAAGCTCTAGGGCACTCTAAATAGGCCAGGGGAGGGCGTGAGGCACCAGCGATGCGAAGGGGAATCGGTGGCTCGGTCGTGGTCGCCACTAAGTGTGGATTGATGTTCACTGGAGGGAGAGGAAGCAGGGAAGGTGTGGGGTTGTCCTAGTGCATCACCAGGCCCGGGGAGGCGAGGGGCAAGGCAGGGGGAACGCAGCTCTAACAGTTGTAGCCGTTTCCGGCTCGCCCGGAGGTTGGGGGTGATCCTGACAGGTGGGGCTAGGTGGAGTCCACCTGTCGGCGAGAGGGAAAGCAAATGAGGCCAGGTGGGCTGTTTGGGGAGAGATGGGTCGTGGCTGAGCTTCCTTGTTGGGCCGTCGCGGTCTCTCTTTGTCCTTTTTTTTCTTCTAATTTTTTTCTTTTTCTCTTTTCTTTTTATCCATTGATTTGAATTTCAATTTGACTCACACTCCCTTGAAACTTTTCCATAATATTTATAATAAGTATCTCTAGATATTGTAATCCAAATATAGAATATTGGTATTATATATTTTATAAAAATACATGGATTAAAAAATTAATATAGCTTTTATTATAATTTGCTATTTCTTTTTTCTTTCATATTCCATATCTTTTGTTTTAAAACTCCAAAAAGTTTCAACCAATTTGTATAGTTTTATAAAATGGTTCTTTATCATTATATAACATTTTAAAATACTACTTTCCCTTTAAGTATTGATTTTTTCATGAGCTTATATTGACTTTGGAATATTTTCTTTTATCATATGAAAATCATAACTTTTTTTCATGGCTCCAAATAGAGTGAAACCAATTTCCATGGTTTTATAATGTTGTCCTTCATCATAATAGATCATTTAAAAATAATTTTGATTAATTGTTGTATGGAATGCATCCATATATTTATGTTGTACTTAGAGTAGCGAAACCATATTTAGGGTTTTTGAGAGAATTGTCATTTCTCTTTGATTTTTAAATTCAACCATGCATGCTTCATGATTTTGAGCTTTTGAAAACATGCACACCAATTCGCAAACAAAAATAATTTTATTTTACTTGGGTTTTAGAGGAATTGCTTTGAATTGTCAAATGTTTCTATTCCCTCCGAATTTCAAAGGGTTTGATTCCACATTTTTTTAAGTTTTTCACATTTCAAAATTTGAAATTTTTTGGGATGTGACACTACCATACCTATAGGTACATATTTAAAATTTCTAAATATTTCTACGAGTGAAGAACAAGTTGAACAATAGATTCTAATCATTTACCTAATTATTAAGTGTTATTTTTGTTTTATATGTCAAATATCATCATGTAGTGAGCTATTTAGGGTTTATGCAAAAATTGCAAGTATAAGCAACAATAGTGAGTTGCTTGCAACTTCTTGGTTCATCAGACATATAATCAACTTTTTCTACCGCATGTACTATAAAAAATGTATTTTTATTTCCTAAGATACTATATTTAGTTTGTGGTGGATATTTTTAATATTTTTTATTTTTATTTTGTAGTTGAGATAATGAGAAAACACAAAAAAAATGTTGCTTCAATTTGTACGAGCACCAAAGTATTGGAAATCCTCTATATATTCAAGTACTCATTAGGATAAATAGGTTTCATTTAGTTTTTAACTTCATGTTTACATTATGTATAAGAGGGGCTTCAATGTGATAAATTTGATTTTAGATGCTTTTACCACCATGAGATTATTGAGGAATCATAGGATTACAAAAAAATCATAACTTCGAATAACATATGCCCAACTTCATATTAAAGTTTTTAAGGCAATACTCTATACTTTATACTTAACTTACGATGTGCCATGGACACATACTCTAAGGTGGAGTATTATCTCATACTCACAAGGAGAAACAATGTGATTAAATTAGGATGTGATGCTCAAATAGATTTTTATTGGAAGTTGACCATCATAGTGTTTGCATGTTTGGATTTATCGTTTTTCTCATATCTGCTATTACTATTTTCTATTTATGGCACCAACTTTCCGAGAAAAATCAAGTAAACCCATAAACCCGGTCCATTTTCATAAGAAACACCGCTTAGTTCAGTTTCCTAGTAGTTTTTATTTGCTACCATAAAATATTTCGATATTTGTTTATCTACCGTTGTATTTGAGAACTACTTTTGTGTTTTTGCGGACAATAAGGTATTTTTAGATTGATTTACAGCTTGCTTGACATAGTAGATCTTTAACTACCTACTGTCTTCAATAATAAACCTTGAGTCCATAATTTTAGAGAAAATCTACATGTACTACATCAATTCATGTTGTGAGTCACAACTTTAATCACGGGTATATTTTCAGGAAAAGAGGATAAATTGTATATAACATATTACTGAGATGAGAACTTGGCGGTTGACACGTTCTGATAGGGAATGGTACCAGAAATCGATGAGTTCATGTACTTGTGGTCCGAGTACAACACTGCACTCTTGACATGAGATGGGTATTCAAGATCCTAGTAAGTACGTACGCTATGCAGGTTGTGTCCAGGTGGTCGTCAACCTATAGGGTCGTACGCTTAAGGGTCGAAACTGACTTGAATTGTTACAAAGTAGATATGAGTATGGAGACATGTTGGGTAACTAGTGTTAGAGCCATATAAGGACAACTATATTAGTGAAGGTAGAGAGAACTAGAGGTTGATCTTTTTTAGGTTCTAGAAACACGATTGTCGTCTCCACGTCCAAGTTGTACGGTCGTATCTAGAAAATTAGGCATGGCATTCCTATTTGTACATGTTGATAACTTGGAGTCCAAAGAGAAGGAATGGGTCCACCACCTCGTGCTTAGGCGGTTTGGAGTAGAAAAAGGCAAACTGGGCCATGATCTAAACTACAAATTAGGGGTAGCCAAAAATCCAGAATTATGGGTGGGCTATGGCCCACCCGGCCCACCCTCTAGGTCTGCCTGTCACGATCGAGACAACACAATGGAAGGAGAGAGACGATAATCATACGACTATGTTTAGTTGATGAAGTGGCTAGGCTGAATGTCAAAATAAACAACTTAAATGATCCCTTAGTGGGGTTTTGCTTTATAAAAGATATAGATACCAAATGGGTGTATTCACAATATGGCTATAGTAGTAAGTCAGGATGGCATATTGGTGGGGTTACCATCTAGGTACATTGGGAGGCCTAGTTGCTAAAGATCACAATGGAGGTCCAACTGATATAAGGAAGGCCCAAGCTAGAGTTCGCCTGAGGATGGATGATAGGGAACCTTGGAGTACAAGACATGCCATACTTACCTCCTTAGTGTACCACTACACAACTGTATCGTCTAGGATTTCTCTGTGAATCTTATGTCAGGCGACCTATATAAGCCAGTCTACTGACACCCTTAGGGAATAAGCTTTACGCACAGCCGATCTATGGATTATAGGAGTAGGGTTTTGCCACCATTGAGGAGCATGAAGCTGGATAACTTGTGTATCGTTGTTTTAGATGTTCCACCACCTTACACACCCTCATTTCTCCCTTCTCCGTGAGGCACACTTCATGACTCTACTGTTGACAATACCATGATAGTATAAGTACCGCATATGCCACGATGTCAACGATCTCAACCTGTACCTACTAAATCTGAAACATCTTCATTGCATATTAGTGAAATTAAAATATTCAACTTATGAGTGAGAAATGCAATTCTTGTGAGCAAACATGCGCAAATCCACCCTTCGTCTGCTTTGAAGTCCGAGATGCTACAAATCCATATAGTGGAAGCACATCTCTCCTCTATTTTGCTTGTCCATGGACTAACTTAGGTCCTGGATTGGATCAACTTTCCATAATAGCCTCTATTATATAGATGAGAAGACAGTTTGTACTTGCCTCCATTGATGATAGTTTGTGAAAGTGCCACAAAAATTGCACTACTCATGACACTAGCTAAAAAAATCCTTCCATACTTTTATTTCTTAAGGACTTCGTAGACATGTTGGGAAAGATTTGCGACGGATATTTTACTATAGTGCCTATAATGTCATTATCATTTGTGAAAAATCCCTGAAATGTTTTAAATTTTATGTACCAATCCCTCTACCCGTCACTGACCAGTCCTAGATCTAGAAAATGATTTAATAAATACCCACTCTTCACCCAGATCTAGCACACCGCACACTCTCCCCTCACCCGGATCAGGCGCACCAGACACTCTCTCCCCACCTATAGAACACTCATCGCTGCCATGCGCGCCTCTTCCTCACGGTATTTTCCACCCATGGCTCGTTGTTCCCTTCAAGAAAGACGACGCGTCTCTTCTTCGATGTTCTCATGGAGATGGGGCCATACGAGAGCATGTGAACCTTCTCTCCTCGTCGTGGTCACAGTCATATGCGCATCCACCTAGTCGTCCCTAGGCCATGCTGGTGGAGGTGCACAACTTGCTAACTATGGATCTGAGGGTCTCCGTCCTCCGCCACCCCCAGTCCATTACCGCTGCGAGAGATCACGGGCAACACGCTGGTTAGTTTCCATCGCTTCACTGTTCAATTTCTGTCAAATTTGTTTGGATTAATTTCCAACTAGATGTAGTTAACTTTTAGGATATTTGTACTAGATTTTGAATGTTTGCACGGAAATGTGCATGAGAAGTGTTTGTATTATTTTTTAAGCCAGCTAGAGACACTAGTCATCTATGAAAATTTGATCTAGTAAATTTTAGTTTGTTTAGAATTGCTTACCCAACTTGATATGAGTTAGTCTTCAAATATAGTCCCTACAACATGTCTGTTCTAATGTCTAAAGCAATGAGGCGTGCTTCTGATCATGTGATGCATCACCTATTATATACATGGATGTGTTCAGTTTATATACTAAATGCATCCGGTTTTTGCCTTCTAATACATTCATAGGAACCTTTTGAACTATTTGAGGCACTTTCAAGTGCCTTTGATCAACTTATGTGACCCTCCTTCAGAAAATACAACAATATTTTAGTTTGGATCTAAAAAAATAAAAATCCCAATATCTTTCAAAGTGATTGTCATACTAACATGTTGTTTGAATTGGCTAGTTCGTTGAGACAAAAATTTCAAAAGTTTCCCAATATTTAATATGTTTGAAGTATTAAAACAAAGTGAAACTGCCATGAAACATGTGCAGAAAATATGAGGAATTTCATTTAGATTGGTGGATTGGTAACTACAAGGCCTTGACTACTATATTACTAATAAAATTCCCTGAGCTACCAGAATCAATAAGAATAGAATTTGGGTTGTTTCAATGTAACCCAATAGTCCCATTTTCGTCTTGCCAGCTGTTCATTCAGCAACTACCATAGAAAGGTACGTGCCTTGTTCTTCTTCAGCATCACTTCTGGTGGCACCGTTGTTCTCTTCCTCATCTGACATATTTCCACTTTCCATATCCAGAGCTTCACAAATTTGATTAATAATAGTTTGTTCTACTTGCTTAGGTAATTTGTGATCAGGTCCATATTTTCCTCCACACTTGAAACATTCCCCTATGGCACGTCTCTGAGCTGTAGGAGTACCTATTTTGGTAGGAATATGTGGCACCACTGCTTTTACAACTTCTTGATTATGTTCAGTAGGATAGTACCCCGGTTTTTCAAGTCCAACTTGATTGTGCCACTTCTTATACGCATATCTTACCCTCTTATATTCATTTAATTCTGCTTCATGTAAGAGAGCCAAAGAAATAGCAGCATCAACTGTTCTAGGTTTATGCAAAATGATAGCAGATCTAATTTTCTTTAGCATTTAACATACTTTGCTACAAAGAAATTATCATCTAGAACATGATTATGATCTAGGAGTTGTTGCATTAATGTCTCATTACAACAACTCCCTACATCAATGTGTTGCCTAATTATCAAGGTTTTACCCATTACAGCATAATAACATAGGTCCTTGGCAAACTTTTGTATACGACTACATAGAGATGTGCCCACTCATTTATGTTATGTTGTGCTTCATATATGTGCAGCCATAATGCTATAGACGCAGTGAAATGTAAGGTAGCATAATCTACCTTATACTCATCAGGTACATGGAACATGTTAAAACATTTCTCTACCTTTTATTTCCACAGCTTGGGGTGATACCATCAAATTTAGGGCAATTGGTTTTAGGCATACTGAATTCATATTGGTTAGATTCTCTACCCCCTCCAATATAATGAAATTGCACATGATGAGATGAACTGGGATCAAAGTGTGTACGACGGTCATGAAACACACCATTGACAAGAGCATACCCAGAAGACGTGCCCTGGTGTTCAATGTCTTCGTGATGCCCATCTGGGCTTGAGACGGTTCCCATCGTTGTGGTGATAACACCCTCAAGTGAAGTAAGGCATGCGCCCATACGCAACATTTGTGTTTCAACCGCTCGACCTTGCTCGCTAAATTTTCTTGCGATTTGAGTAGGCACCCAGTTGTAATGTGCTGATCCTTACAACTTGTTATGTTCTTCTGCACCGTATCTATAGCCAATGCCACTCTAGAGAGCACGTTGCTCATCTACAAGCCACATTCTTCCTATTCATCTCTCCCTTCCAGGATTCTTGTCTGGATCTGTATCTATGATATTAAATCAGCGAATTCATACTATTTAGTGTGGTGCCACTAGTTGGATCATTACAATTGGTAAAATGAGCAACTCGATTGAGGAGAGCGACATCCTATCCACGGAGAAACCACAATTTTCCCCAAGTGGTTTTGGCTTGGGAGATTCGGGTACGACTTGCTTGGGTTGGGATCTCTCACGAAATCCCCAATCTCACTCGTGCAAACGGCGGTGTGCGATGATTTCATCTTTAGATCACGCTGGTGGTGGCTTGGATTGGCGGCGGTGTCTGTCTGCCATAGGATTTATGCCAACGAAGATTCCTCACACACCATCAATGTTCGAGTAAAATTCATGTTGGTTTGGTCAATTTGGTATGGTTCATGAAGCGAATTAGGTGGCCAATTGTAGAGGAAAGGTTCTCCACGTACTTGTTGGTCCGATGTATCGGTGTATGCAAGGTGATGATTTTTATTGTATAAATTATGATAACAAGTTAATTAACCCTAAAAATTCCTTCTGAACATTTTATACATGCATGATTCAATATTGCAACAATTTGTGTAATTATAATAATTAGGATCATTTTCTAGCACATGAAAGGGTCATCTATGCTAAATAATTGTCACAATATTTTATATACTAAACTAAATTTTATTTTGGACTTACTAGACAGAGGATTTAAAATCCAACCACTTGCAAAAGGTTTCACTCAAAATGATTTTTAGAATATTTTCTATAGTCAAAATACACAAAAAAGAGGTTATGCCTAAATTTTTATTTAAACAGAGGCAAAAGTACCAAAATATTTCTCTATTGTCTTTTTCTTATTTTTCTGAATCTAGGGACATATTATTTGTAAAATTTGGATAAATATATCTTTTTCTATAATTAAAATACCACCAAAGAGTATTTAAATCATTAAAAAATCATTTTCTTCAAAAGTGAGTTTTTTCAGAAATGTGTTCTTCACATTTTTTGAATCCATAGACACAATATTTGAATTTTTATGATCTCTAAATCATTTTTTATCAATTTTCTAAGTTTGTCTAATTTTCGGCAATCTAAAATTAAATTTTCAATTTATAACGTTGACTGGGCTGCTGACTGTGCTGAAAAGCCGACGTGGTGCTGACACAGCTACCACGTGGTGCGGACGTGGCGCTGGCGGCCGTGGCTGCCACGCGGATGACACATGCAAATACGATATTGGCCATTATCGGTTTGTTTTAAGTGATCTATTCTCGGTCGTGCGATCAAGATTTAAAGGTTGGGGACAAAAGTGAGCAGCGTTGCTCACCTTTGGTTGCCGGATATGGTGCAAACGGCGGAATACGCTTTGGTGGTGGACGTCGTCGATGGTAGGGTGGTCCCAGGCGACGGTGGAGACGACGATGAGGTGTACGCAGAGAGAGGAAGTCGAGGATGTTTTCTACATCGACCCTTGCTTCCTGGAGCAGTGGGTAGAGGCGGACGGAGAAGTTCCCGGCGGCGGTGACCGTCAGGTGGTGTTCATGGGCGTGGTTCCCATAGTTTCTAAGGTAAACCAAATGTTCGGTATGATGATCATGAAGAAGGGAAGTCAAGGGGTACCAAAAAGGAGCCGTAGAAGATTAAGTATAATTGGAATCTTCCCGGAACTGCAGCTGCACGGGCGGACTCTGGCGAGCGATTGCTTCGTCAACAGAGGTGTAGCTGCGTGCCGTGGATGCGAAGGGGAATCAGCAGCTCGGTTGTAGTCGCCATAACTCGCCACTAGGGGGTGGCTTGATGTTCACTGCAAGGGATAGGAAGCGGGGAAGGTGCGGGGTTGTCCTAGTGCGTCAGCAGGCCCGAGAAGGCGAGCGGCAAGGCGGGGGAACGCAGCTCCGATGGTTGTAGCCGTTTCCGGCTCGCTCGGAGGTTGGGGGTGATCCTAACAGGTAGGGCCAGGTGGGGTCGACCTGTCGGTGAGAGGGGAAGCGAATGAGGCTAGGTGGGTTGTTTGAGGGGAGAGATGGGTCGTGGCTAAGACTTCATTGCTGGGTTGCTACGGTCTCTGTGCGTCCTTTTTTTCTTCTAATTTTTTTCTTGTTCTATTTTCTCTTTTGTTTTTATCAATTGATTTGAATTTCATTTTGACTCACACTCCATTGAAACTTTTCCATAATATTAATAATAAGTATCTATAGATATTTTAATCAAAATATAGAATATTGGTATTATATTTTTTATACAAATACATGGATTAAAAAATAGCTTTTATTATAATTTGCTATTTCTTTTTTCTTTCATATTCCATATCTTTTGTTTTAAAACTCCAAAAAGTTTCAACCAATTTGGATAGTTTTATAAAATGGTTCTTTATCATTATATAACATTTTAAAATACTACTTTCCCTTTAAGTATTGATTTTTTCATGAGCTTATATTGACTTTGGAATATTTTCTTTTATCATATAAAAAATCATAACTTTTTTTCCATGGCTCCAAATAGAGTGAAACCAATTTCCATGGTTTTATAATGTTGTCCTTCATCATAATAGATCATTTAAAAATAATTTTGATTAATTGTTGTATGGAATGCATCCATATATTTATGTTGTACTTAGAGTAGCGAAACCATATTTAGGGTTTTTGAGAGAATTGTCATTTCTCTTTGATTTTTAAAATTCAACCATGCATGCTTCATGATTTTGAGTTTTTGAAAACATGCACACCAATTCACAAACAAAAATAATTTTATTTTACTTGGGTTTTAGAGGAATTGCTTTGAATTGTCAAAAGTTTCTATTCCATCCGAATTTCAAAGAGTTTGATTCCACATTTTGTTTAAGTTTTTCACATTTCAAAATTTGGAAAATTTTGGGATGTGACACTACCATACCTATAGGTACATATTTAAAATTTCTAAATATTTCTACAAGTGAAGAACAAGTTGAACAATAGATGCTAATCATTTACCTAATTATTAAGTGTTATTTTTGTTTTATATGTCAAATATCATCATGTAGTGAGCTATTTAGGGTTTATGCAAAAATTGCAAGTATAAGCAACAATAGTGTGTTGCTTGCAACTTCTTGGTTCATCGGACATATAATCAACTTTTTCTAGTGCATGTACTATAAAAAATGTATTTTTATTTCCTAAGATACTATATTTAGTTTGTGGTGGATATTATTAATATTCTTTATTTTTATTTTGTAGTTGAGATAATGAGAAAACACAAAAAATGTTGCTTCAATTTGTACGAGCACCAAAGTATTGGAAATCCTCTATCTATTCAAGTACTCATTAGGATAAATTGGATTCATTTAATTTTTAACTTCATGTTTACATTATGTATAAGAGGGGCTTCAATGTGATAAATTTGATTTTAGGTGCTTTTCCCACCCTGAGATTATTGAGGAATCAGAGGACTACAAAAAAAGCATAACTTCGAATGACATATGCCCAACTTCATGTTAAAGTTTTTAAGGCAATACTCTATACTTTATACTTAACTTATGATGTGTCATGGACACATACTCTAAGGTGGAGTATTATCTCATACTCACAAGGAGAAACAATATGATGAAATTAGGATGTGATGCTCAAATAGATTTTATTGGAAGTTGACCATCATAGTGTTTGCATGTTTGGATTTATCATTTTTCTCATATCTGCTATTACTATTTTATATTTATGGCACCAACTTTCCGAGAAAAATCAAGTAAACCCATAAACCTGGTCCATTTTCATAAGAAACACCGCTTACTTTAGTTTCCTAGTAGTTTTTATTTGCTACCATAAAATATTTTGATATTTGTTTATCTATCGTTGTATTTGAGAACTACTTTTGTGTTGTTGCAGACAATAAGGTATTTTTAGATTCATTTACAGCTTGCTTGACATAGTAGATCTTTACCTACCTACTGTCTTCAATAATAAACCTTGAGTCCATACTTTTGGAGAAAATATACATGTACTACATCAATTCATGCTATGAGTCACAACTGTTAATCACGGGTATATTTTCAGGAAAAGAGGATAAATTGTATATAACATATTATTGAGATGAGAACTTGGGTTTTGACACGTTCTCATAGGGAATGGTACCAGCAATCGATGAGTTCATGCACTTGTCTGAGTATAACACTGCACTAAGATGGGTACTCAAGATCCTAGTAAGTACTTAGGCTACACGGGTCCAGGTGGTCGTCAACCTATAGGGTCGCATGCTTAAGGGTCGGAACCGACTTGAATTGGTACAAAGTAGATATGAGTATGGAGTCATGTTGGGTCACTAGTGTCAACTATATTAGTGAAGGGAGAGAGAACTAAAGGTTGATTTGTTTAGGTTCTAGAAACACTAGTGTCGTCTCCACGTCCAAGTTCTATGGTCGTATCTAGAAAATGAGGCATGGCATTCCTCCTTGTACATGTGTATAATTTGGAGTCCAAAGAGAAGGAATGGGTCCGCCGCCTCGCGCTTAGCAGTTTTGGGGTAGAAAAAGGCAAATTGGGCCATGATCTGAACTACAAATTAGGGGTAGCCAAAAAATCCTAGAATTATGGGTGGGCCATAGCCCACCCTCTAGGTCCGCCTATCACGATCGACACAACACAATGGAAGGACAGAGACGATAATCATATGACTGCGTTTAGTTGATGAAGTGGCTAGGCTGAATGTCAAAATAAACAACTTAAATGATCCCTTAGTGGGGTTTTGCTTTATAAGAGATATAGATACCAAATGGGTCACAATATGGTTATACTAGTAAGTCAGGATGGCATATTGGTGGGGGTACCATCTAGCTATGTTGGGAGGCCTAGTTGCTAAAGATCACAACGGAGGCCCAACTGATATAAGGAAGGCCCAAGCTAGGGTTCGCCTGGGGATGGAAGATAGGTGATGGCTCAAAAATTAGCCATCTTCCACTGCGTTTAAACATTGTTTTTGTTCAAGCAGTTGATAAGAAACTCTCAATCCTTGCCACTAATGACTAATAATTGTAAAGATGTGCAAAACCTCTCTTGAAATTATGTTGTACAAGAAATCATGGTTTTTAATGCGAATTCAGGAGTCATAATGAAGGTTTTTGAGGAAGTACACTCGGCCAAGTAATTGGGAAGCCATTCCAGGGCGTCAGCATGCTTAAGGATCATTGGTATGGGCAGGGCCCACCCGTACCCGGTGTCGTTGGCCTTGTCTCGTCAAACCCTACGACTTTCGTGAAGACGCCTATATATTTTGAGGCTCCCGCCGCTGGCCAAAGAGCCACCATTCTCAGATTACATGACAACACCACCAAAGGAGATCCACACCATTGTTCATCACTTCCATCATCCATTCCCTCCATTATCCATAGCCATTGCTTTGTACTTTAGATCTTCTTGTGATTTGGCGACCATTGTAAGAATATTTGATTTCAATCTAAGTATTTGTATGATATTTTCTATCTCCGGTCTATTTGTTATGAGTGAGTAGTCCTCACAGGCTGCGGGTTGGGAAGAAACCTCACAGTGATTATGTGCATCTAATTCATGGGAGTATTGTATTTTGTTTACAATTGAGATTTGTACCTTTTGTTTCTTTGTCTCTTGTCTCGATCTATTGACTTGTAGGTACCCAAGATCCCATAGATTGATAAAGGCTTGAGGTGAGATACTTGGCTAGCAGTGATCTCATAGGAATCCCGGTGACAGAAAGTGTAGTACGGTCTTCGCTTAGCGACCCATTCGGGATCACAACAACATCACCACTTAAAGCTTTGATCTGTGTTTTACACTTAATAATCGTTTGTAGCCTGTTGCTTCGGTGTGCACTCAGTTGGATTAAAAGACTATTGTTATGCCCGCTGCATCACGAGGGCTCTAGTATATTAGGATGTGTTTCCCACAAGAGATTATCTCCGTTCAAACATTACACATGACTATGCTTATTATTATCTTTTATCTCATATGATGTGTAGCTGCAGGTAGATCTTCAACCCTGGCCTATCTCCATCCATTGATTCAACCATTATAAAGTAAACTAGATTGGTCCGGTAAACTAAGGTAAAATAAACAAAAAAGTCTTGTAGACGTTTCCTTTTTATTTCCTTTTAGCATTGATTTCCGAGGTTCGATTAAACTTAGGTCTTCTATGAAAAAAGCTATTATACTACATCCGTAAATCCGGATCGAAGGTATCAATAGGGAACCTTGGAGTATAAGCCATGCCATACTTATACCCCCTTAGTGTACCACTACACAATCGTATCGGCTAGGATTTCTCTGTAAATCCTATGTCTAGCCACCTATATAAGCCAGTCTACTGGCAACCTTGGGGCATAAGCTTTACGCACAACCAATCTATGAATTACAGTAGAGGTAGGGTTTTGCCACCATTGAGGAGCCTGAAGCTGGATAACTCGTGTATTGTTGTTTCGGATGTTCCAGCACCTTACACACCCTCGTTTCTCCCTTCTCCATGAGGCACCCCTCATGACTCTACTGTTGACAATACCATGGTAGTATAATTACCGCATATGCCACGACATCGACGGTCTCAACCTATACCTGCTAAATCTGAAACATCTTCATTGCATATTAGTGAAATTAAAATATTCAACTTATGAGTGAGAAATCCCATTCTTGTGAGAAAACATGCGCAAATCCACCCTTTTTTCGCTTTGAGATCCGAGATGCTACAAATCCCATATAGTGGAAGCACATATCTCCTCTATTTTGCTTGCCCATGCACTAACCCAGGTCTTGGATTGAAGAAAATTTCCATAATAACGTCTATTATGTGGATGAGAAGGCATTTTGTACTTGCCTCCAATGATGATAGTTTGTAGAAGTGCCACAAAAATTCCACTAGTCATGACACCTACTAAAAAAATCCATCCATACTTTTCTTTCTTAGGGACTTCGTAGACATGTTGGGAAAGATATGCGATGGAAATTTTACTGTAGTGCCTATAATGTTGTTATCATTTGTGGAAAACACCTGAAATGTTTTAAGTTTCATGTACCAATCCCTCTACTTGTCACTGACCAGTCCTAGATCTAGAAACTGATTTAAAAAATACCCGCTCCTCACCCAGATCTAGCGCACTGCACACTCTCCCCTCACCCGGATCAGGCGCACCAGACACTCTCTCCCCACCTATAGAACACCCATCGCCGCCATGCACACCTCTTCCTCATGGTCTTTTTCACCCATGGCTCGTTGTTCTCTTCTAGAAGACGGCGCGTCTCTTCCTCAATGTTCTCACGGAGATGGGGCCATACGAAAGCATGTGAACCTTCTCTCCTCGTTGTGGCCACAGACATATGCGCATCTACCTAGTCGTCCCCATGCCATGCTGGTGGAGGTGCACAACTTGCTAACTATGGATCTGAGGGTCTCCGTCCTACGCCACCTCCAATCCATAACCGCTGCAAGAGATGACGGGCAACGCGCTGGTTAGTTTCCATGTCTTCATTGTTTAATTTCTGCCGAATTTGTTTGGATTAATTTCCAATCTAGTCACCTAGATGTAGTTAACTTCTAGGATATTTGTACTAAATTGTGAATGTTTGTACAGAACTGTGCATGAGAAGTGTTTGTATTATTTTTTAAACCAGCTAGGGATAGTTGTCATCTATGAAAATTTGATCTAGTAAATTTTAATTTGTATAGAATTGCTTGCCCAACTCGATATGAGTTAGTCTTCAAATCTAGCCCCTACAATATGTCCGGTCTAATGTCTAAAGCAATGGGGCATGCTTCTGATCATGTGATGCATCACATATTATATACATGGATGTGTTCAGTTTATATACTAAATGCATCCTTTTTTCCTTCTAATACATTCAGAGGCACCTTTTGAACTATTTGAGGCACTTTCAAGTACCTTTGATGAACTTATGTGACCCTCCTTCAGAACAGACAACAATATTTTAGTTTGGATCTAATAAAATAAAAATCCCAATATCTTTCAAAGTGATTGTCATACTAACATTTTGTTTGAATTGGCTAGTTCGTTGAGACAAAAAAATCAAAAGTAGCCCACTATTTAATATGTTGACGTATTAATACTAAGTGAAACTGCCATGAAACATGTGCAGAAAATATGTGGAAGTTCATTCAGAATTTGTTGGATTGGTAACTAGAAGGCCTTGACTACTATAGTACTATAAAATTCTCTGAGCTACCAGAATCAATAATAATAAGAATTTGGGTTGTACCAATGTGCCCCTTAGTCCCATTGTCGGTTGTTCCTATGGCAACTACCATAGAAAGGCTCATGTCTTGTTCTTCTTCACTATCACTTTTGGTGGCACTGTTGTTCTCCTCCTCATCTGACCCATTGTTTCTTTCCATATGCAGAGCTTCACAAATTTGATTAATAATAGCCAGTTCTAGTTGCTTGGGAAATTTATGATCAGGTCCATATTTTCCTCCACAATTGAAACATTCTCCTATGGCACGTTTCTGACCTCTAAGAGTATCTATTTTGGTAGGAATATGTGGCACCACTTCTTTTACAACTTCTTGATTATGTTCAGTAGGGTAGTACCCCAGTTTTCCAGGTCCAACCTGATTGTGCCACTTCTTATACTCATATCTTACTCTCTTATATTCATTTAATTCTTCTTCATGTAAGAGAGCCAAAGAAATGGCAGCATCAACTATTCTAGGTTTATGCAAAATGATAGCAGATCTATTTTTTCTTTAGCCTTTAACATACTTGGCTACAAAGAAATTATCATCTAGAGCATGATTTTGATCTAGGATTTGATGCATTAATGTCTCTTTACAACAACTCTCTACATCAATATGTTGTCTAATTATCAAGGTTTTACCATTACAGCATATTAATATAGGTCCTTGGCAAACTTTTGCATACGACTACACAAAGATGTGCCCACTCATTTATGTCAGGTTGTTATTCATATATGTGCAGCCATAATGTTATAGAACCCAGTGAAATGTAAGGTAGCATAATCTACCTTATACTCATCAGGCACATGGAACATGTTAAAACATTTCTCTACCTTTTCTTTCCACAGCTCGGGGTGATACCATCAAATTTAGGGCAATTGGTTTTAGGCATACCGAATTCATATTGGTTAGATTCTCTACCCCCTCCACTATGATGAAATTGCACATGATGAGATGAACTGGGATCAAAGTATGTACGATAGTCATGAAACACATCATTGACAAGAGCATACTCAGAAGCCGCGCCCTGGTATTCAATGTCTTCGCAATGCCCATCTGGTCTTGAGACGCTTCCCAACGTTGTGGTGATAACACCCTCAAGTGAAGTAAGGCATGTGCCCATGCGCAACATTTGTGTTTCAACCGCTCGACCTTGCTTGCTAAATTTTCTTGCAATTTGAGCAGGCACCTAGTTGTAATGCACTAATCCTGACAACTTGTTGTGTTCTTCTTCACGTATCTATAACCAATGCCATTCTAGAGAGCATGTTGCTCATCTGCGAGCCACGGTGAGCATCATGTCCGTTAAGTCGTGCTCTACTGTGGTGACACAGACCATCAAGTTAGGAGGGTGTGCCGCGATGAAGCTTCAACACTGCTCGAGATCTACTGCCATCGGACCAACAAGTACGCAGAGAACCTTTCCTCTACAATCCACCTAATTTGCCTCATGAACCACATCAAATTGACCAAACCAACAAGATTTTTAGCCCAACATTGATGGTGTGAGAGGAACCTTCGTTGGCGTCAATCCTATGGCAGACAGACACCGCCGCCAATTCAAGCCACCACCAGCATGATCTAAAGATGAAATCATCGAACACCGCCATGAGCACGAGTGAGATTGGGGATTTTGTGAGAGATCCCAACCCAGGAAAGTCGTACCTGAATCTTCCGAGCCAAAACCATTTGAGGAAAATTGTCATTTTTCATGGGTAGGATGTCGCTCTCCTCAATCGAGTCGCTCATTTTACCAATTGTAATGATCCAACTAGTGGCACCACACTAAATAGTATGAATTTGCTGATTTAATATCACAGATACAGATCTAGACAAGAATCATGGAAGGTAGAGATGAATGGGAAGAATGACAAGCGAGTAGCTTGCACCCTTCTCTAACATCTCTCCGGATTACATGGGATATGCCTTTGCTTAGCTGGACACAACCAAAACATTCTCTAATGGGCTTGGACTTCAATGGGCCTTCTATGCGTGACGGCATGACCATAGCCGCCTGCATGTTAGAAAATTCAGGTCCCTTGTGAGTTGATTTATACAACAACTAGTCGAGTGCCCGTGTGCTTGATTTATACAACAACTAGTCGAGTGCCCGTGTGCTGCTACGGCTTCTCTACTTTTTTATCGATGCAATATGTGAAAATCAGGTAGTCGTAGATATGATCTATGTTAAATACGACCACGCTATTCCTTGATACAACCAAGCCCAATGAAAAATTTACAAAGGTGATATTCAATGATGCGTCCACCGTCAATAGTGTGAGACTGAACTAGCACAAGTTTGATTGTCAATTTTCTGAAATGAGGATATTTGAGGACCTGATATTCTTGTGGATCACCGGGCACTTGTTGTTGCATAACCGGGATCACAGAACTATTGAATAACTTAGGCTCTTCAGACAATTCATGATGAAATTACTTTTCTATGTTTCATTTTTTGGATGGTTTTGCCCTTCCACAAAATGCCACATTACATCCAACGCCACCTATAAGTGAAAAAAGGTTAATTTTCGGTGCTTCCAGTTGCAATATTCACAAGCCGTGTCTGTAAACTACAAGCAGTACCACCAGATTAAGATCTAATAATCTAATGTTCAGGAAGGATTAAGTCGGGCAAGGGAGGGTGGTGCGTCGATCGGACCGGCGCGGCAAGACCAGGTAAACCCAAACAGCCAAACCCCTGGCCCCTGCTCCGTCGTGTGCACCAAACCGGTGACATGTCTATGAGGAAAGGGAATGTCTGCAAGCTATAGATTTTTTTCTTCTCTTCGAGACCTTGGCTCGATCGGTGTCCAGCAACAATCTCCAACAGCAGCTCTACTATGCTTGGAGCAGATCACTTCACCGTGTCCACTTTCAATATGTTTGCTTCTCTTTTTTCTCCCCTGTGACATGAAGACAGAGTGTACATCGAACAGAAAATTAAATCTTTGACCTCACTCAGTTTAAAGAAGGCAAGAGATGATCTGACGAAACAGGCCTAAGGTTCAACTTTGTACTAAATCATTGACAACTAATATTAAAAGGGAGGAATATATACCAATTAAGATAGCAGGCACCAGACTAAGAGATGGACAGGAATAAGGGAAAGATAGGCGTAGATGGTGGTTTGACTCATGAACTAGAGACATTCGGCCAATATATGGATGTGTTCTTCTATTACTCCCTATTAGCAACGCATGGTAATTTTTCTAGTCAATATTATTCATGTAGAGAAACATGTACATAGAACTGGTTCGGAAAAACATAGTTGTATCCATACATAACTAAGACTAACTAATTTTAGGCTGAGGAATATAGAAATCTGTTTTCTGCAGATTTATGGGACACTTTCTCTTTGTTTATCCAGCACTTAGTTATCTAACTCTACTTATCTAGCGCTCTACCACAAGTTTACAAAGTAATGCTTGCTATTCAGGAAGGAATAAATCACTGTTTATCCATCCCCAACCAATCGGCAGTGGTGACGAGGTCAATGTGGTTGCTGCAGCAACGCCGTTGGCCAGCTCACAAGTGAGCAGCTACCTCCTGGCCACATCCCTCGAGGCAGACACCAATAGTGTCCTCCTGCTCCGGCCCGTCGGTGCCATGCATGAATCCTCAGCGACCTGTGCTTGGTAGCAAGCTCCTCATGTTACGCCTACCAGAAATTACAGGTGGAGAAAGAAATTCATGAAAGCATTTCATTAGAAGACCTTAAATTCATTCCAGAAAAGAACTGTAATGAGAACTCTATCCACGATTCTGATGGATTTGTAGAGCTTGATATATAACGCCAACATTTGGTTTATACATTTTACCTAGATATTGGAATGTTTGCTCACCACAAAGTTCTTTCAACAATTTTGATATGTTTTACTTGACAAGATGAGTTGCTGCAAATTTATGATTCATGCAGAAAAATTATAAGGCAGAGAAAGAAGTATCGTGATGTAAAATATATACTTACCCCTGCCATGGTGAAGCCTTCTGTAAATTTTGAACTCCTACACACAGCGACCGGGACTGGTACTGTTATGATCTTAGACAAAAAGAAACAACTAAAAATGCTAGGTGTATCTGTGCTCACGTCAATGGACACCAATCAAGTGAATGATACAAGTTTGTATTTTTTCACTTACTATCATTCAGTTCGTGCAGAACCATCTATTTTTAATGATATAAATGCAATACATAAAAAAATCTCAAATCAATCACACAAGAAATGAGAAGAACATGGAATTGCTCCTGACCTTGGTAAGTGGAGTAACGCGATTGATAGAAACATTGTAGTCTTGGAGGCTGGTGGCAGAGGCTTCCATCAACAACCTAGTGGTTGAGTCCTAAAGAGTGAGGTCCATCCACCCCTCCCTCTCTACGCTCATCCACCCACAGTCAAAACGCCATAACACCTGCATTGTACAACAAAGAAATTAAATAGAGTTAGAGAAAAACAATATATAACAGAGAGAAGATGGAAAAAGGTGAGGGGATTGTCATGTACACGTGCCTCAGCACATGTCAAAAGAGTGTCATAAACCCATCTCCTCTCATTCTATTGACCATTGTTCACCAATAGGGACTATCGTCCTCTCATTTGGGTCTCTAATTTCTCTATCCCCACACCTAAGATGACAAGGTGTCGTCTTCCACCTCCATTAGACACACGTTGCCCATTGGCTTTGCCTCCAACTCTGTCTCCGATATGTCCCCGCTCTCCTCCGTTAGACCACTGTATTATGGTTCTCTCTAACTGAGGGAAGAAGGATACAAATAAGAGATTGCAGTTTACCAAGGAAATCATATGAAAACACACTGAAAGAGAAAAAAAAAATCAATTTGTCATTTGTGCAAGCATCTCACTAAGAGTGAGTTAGAAATATGTCCCTAACCTATAGCCAGGGATAGCTAGCGCCCAGTATAAAAATATCACTGAATATGATACTACGGTTGCTTCCCCAGAAACAAACTCACCTGGTTATATTTTATGAAGTGATATTCTATATTTCACCATTTGCCTAGCAAGTCTGGCTCTGAAAGCACCAAACAGAGCTTTGATACTCCTCATTGAAGGACCTATCTATGCCCTAACCAGGAGTTCTTCTAGTTAAATCATAGTGCATCTATGTGCATAAGAAACTACAAACAAAGGAAAATTTGGTTACTTCACATAAATGCAAGGTAATTCTAAGACAAAAGTATTACAATTGAAAACCAGAATGTTGTTGAAAATTTATTGTGATCAGTATGCCAGAAAAATCTATGTATTTTAAAGCATAAAATATTCTCCATTGCTACTACCGGAATGTCTAGGATCATAAAAGGCAAGTTCGTACGGGTCATTGCCATAGCTGCAATTAAATTAATTATAATATTCTCCAACTCAAAAGATGCACCATGGTAAATGCAACCTACATAGTCATTATAATCCCTTGATGATACTTAATATCACAATGGAGCTGGCTACGTGCTGCTCAGTTCTGTTTTTTCTCGTCCTTTGGCGTACTATATATTGACGGTAATTAAGGAAACTAATCGTTTCCGATTTATGATCACGCACGACGTACCAGTTTGATTGGAGTTCTTTTCGGATCAGAAGTGGCGGTCGCTACTATTTTTGCAAACGGTGGACGACGTACGAAAACCTGGGTGTGCGATGAAAACCACCGTAAGCAAAATAATAGTATAGATTAGAGAGGGGAAGAAGAAAAGAAACAAAAGACAATAATTCCACATACTGCTACAACATAAGACTCTCCAGTAGCCATGTCTAGCAGTGTTGATTCCTGATTTCCCTCCTTTGTATTGCATTACCTTTTTGTGCTGAATAGAAAAATTCAACAAGCGTGTAAATTAAAATGTAATGGAATCAGGTAGCGTTTGACTCCCTCATGATTTAAAAGCATCAAATAATGAGCTCCAAATTCTGCCAAGAAATAGATGAATACATACTTATCTGCATATATTTGAAATAAAGAAACTATTGATCAGGTAAGCCAGTTCTTTTCTTATCATTAGGACATTGCAGACAGAACCTATAAATTAATTAACTGCTAACAGGCCAAGGCCTTTGCAATCAAACGTGCCAATATAACAAACCATGTAACAAAAATCTCACTGTCTGAGTAATACATTGAACAAAAACAAGTCAGTCTCCATGCCAAGTTTAACTAATCTAGTATATCTGCAATCCAATAATCTAAGTGCACATGATGAGAGTATAATATAGAATAGAATGAAACAATTACGATTTACCTCTTCATTGTTATACATATGTACCTGTAGCAACCGGTCACAACTCAATCACTTCATCTTGCAGTAAAAGTGATGTCCAGTTACTGACACAGTTGTAGAACTACAAGCACCTTGGAGTGAATTGTATGAAAAACTCTGACCAACTTTTTATTTAGCAAAGAATTGTAACCGGGTGTAATTTGTGGCTCTGTGCTAGCCTGCTAGGTGATCCATATTTGTGCCTCACTCTCCTTGAAGATCAAAGGATGGAGTTAACGAGATATTTCAGTGTGTTTAGTGCAAAAGTTATTTCAGTGTGTTTAGTGCAAAACTGGAGGCAGTGGAGTGGACAGAACCTGCTGATGGAGAAGGTCGCCGCAGGAGCAGCCGCCTGTGATGCTCGCTTATATGTAGTACCATCGTAGACCTAGCACTAATGATCCACGACCACGGAGCAGCAGATCAGGCGAGGGAGATGAAGGGGATGTAGGTCGGCGTGGTCTGGGCGGCATAGGCCGACACGGGGAGTGGGGTCGGGGTGCTGAGTGATTCCAGAGCGTGGTCTGCTCCTCGACGAGACACCCTAGAGATCGTGGTAGGGCAGGAGCGCTAGAGGAGGTGGGAATCAACGACCCGGACAAATACAGCAAAGAGATCGAGAGCCGAAATCAGGAGATCAGCTGGAGGAGGTGCGCATCAACGAAGCAGCGAAGCGGCCGTCCCGGTGTGCCTCAGCTGCACCTTCGGTCCTTCCCCAGTGACAAGGACTCTGCTGAGAGATGAAGGAGAACGGGTTAATTTCTAGGAGGAGGCTTCTCGTCTCTCCACTCCCTTTCCTTCCGTCAGAGGAGAGCGGTGGCGGCCGGTCGCTGAGTTCTTCGCTGTGCGCGGCTTCCAGCGGGTGTAGGGAGGCTAAGGTGGAGAAGATGCGGCAGTTCCTCAGACCACGTCGGGCTACATGCGCTTCAACTCTTAGCGGCGGGGGGAAATTGGTTCTATACCATTAAAAGATGCAGTACGAAAATACCACTGAAAGTTTTTCTTTAGAAAAATACCATCCAAAGGCTGCTCCGTTATAGCCTTAGGCCCCGCTTGGTTTGTTAGAAATTGGCCCCGACACACCGTGTAAACTCGCCGAGTACTTTTCGACGGTACGCGCACGTTGCACAGCTAGCTCGATTACTTTCCGAGCTGATCCGGCAAAGACTTCCGGCAAGACGTACACAAAGACAGGTCGCCCAGATACATGTACGTATTAATAAGCTGGTCTTAACTAGAATCGATCAACTAGTAGAGCTGGCTCACGAAAGACACGCACGCACACGGAAACGATCGATTATTGCCTTAGGAGCGTTTCGCTTCTGTTCTTTTCTTTATTTCTCTTGGACTCAATGGATCTCACGGTGATTTTCAAGCCTAGCTACTACATGTATATATATACTATACATGAGACAACCGAGTAGAACTATTACTCATGTACCAAACGGACTAGGATACTAACACCTAACCGGATAGGACACAAGCATCATGTACTACTCAATCATGTACGTATACAAACCTTATACAAAGGATAGTGCGCACTGCTCCATGCCGCGACGTGCTTATTTCCAACAATCACCTCTAAGCACGACATGCGCTTCACCTCGATCTAGATCCCAAATACGCCAGCTGCTCCTCGCGGGCGTCATCCTCGGCATTGTTTTCGCCGCTCTAGGCGTCATCCTCCATGTCACCGACTTTGTTTTTGTCGGCTTCTCCATGGCTTCACGCCGACAACCCGTTTTGTCTGCGCCCTTCTCCACGCCTTCATGCCGACTGTCCTTTTTGTCCGTGCCTTGAGACATTATTCTTGGTTTGATGAAGTACTTTCTCATCGATGCCTCACATATTTGATCTTCTGCTTGCCGATACTCTTGGATGCAATAGAACAAATATGTAGGAGCTAGCTCACGTTGATTGACTAGCAATTCTGACTTCTACCTGCTCCTGACCAACACCGTCTTCTGGCTCATCCGGAGTAGCAAGGCACAGGTTGCCTACCTGTAGCGATTCATCTTTTCTTTTTGAATCTCTTTCTGGCATGTTTCCTTCTAGCTTCTCTATACAACATGAAAAGTCTCTTGATGGATCTACACCCCCTATTGTTGGGTCTCTTCCATCTGTCTGGCCACCAGTCCACACTCTTGGACCATCGTCTTCTAGCCTTGCTGGCCTGTTTGCTGGGCTCGCTTCAACTCGCCCTTCCAGTTCCGTATCTTCTAGCCACAGACTAGCCTTTTCTTCAAACTCTTTGTCTTCTGGGAGAATCCCTAGTGCTTCTAGCCTGGGGTCCATGCCTGGAGCACCCCCTAGGCCTTCAACATCTTCTGGGCCCAAACTTGCTGATAAGGATAAGCTTGGTTGATCCATATTTTCTTTATACTCAAGATCCCACGTGACGTGAAAAGTTGGATATCCCGGTTCGTTGGAGCCCCAATTCCATGACTCGCCTTCCTCAAAGATTATGTCTCCCCTGACAACCACCTTATTGGTATAAGGATTGCACAAGCGGTATTCCTTTGAG
This sequence comes from Avena eriantha, assembly GCA_910589775.1. Taxonomy (NCBI): domain Eukaryota; kingdom Viridiplantae; phylum Streptophyta; class Magnoliopsida; order Poales; family Poaceae; genus Avena; species Avena eriantha. The sequence continues at coordinate 97,075,632 of OU342742.1, forward strand.
CTTTCATAGCCTGTCATGATCATTGGAGAACGTCGATCCGCCAAATTGCTTTTATGGCCGGACTCCGTCTTGACATGCGCCACACATCCAAAAGTGCGAAGATGATCAACCGAGGGCTTTCTCCAATACCATGCTTCGTACGGAGTCATACCAAGCATACTCCTGGTCGGTGCCCTATTCAGCAAATAGACCGCCGTGTTGATTGCCTCACCCCAGAACTTTCCTGGCAAACCTTTGCTTTTCATCATGCTCCTCGCCAAGGCCACCACGGTTTTATATTCACCCCCCAAGCTGTGCGTAGGGATTTTTGCTTCCCCTCCGCCTCGACCTCTCCGGCTTCCTTGATCTTCGCGAATGCATGTAGAGCTTGATCCTTACTTTTCAGCAACACAATCCACATGTATTGACTGTGATCATCCACCACAAGCATGAAGAATTCATTGCCGGACGGGGTTACGGGTGAAATTGGACCGCATACACCGCCATGAACGAGTCCCAAAGCTTCACTTGCCTGAACCATGGCTTCACGTGGCAACGGGGCACTTTGTTCCTCGTGATCCACACACGGTAGATCATGATCCACTTCTTCCACAATCTCCGTAGCCGGTGATGGAGGATCCTCCTTATCCTTCAGCTCAGTTACTTTGAGCATCAACATCATCGGTCCATCATCTCCATCATGGGCGATGAGAGCCCTCTCCTTCTCCTTTGGTGGTTTTCAGCAATCAGCCTTGAAGTGACCGAGCTCGCCGCAGTTATGACACCTTACTTTCTTTATGTCAAACTTCCTCTGCGGTGGGGCGTCATCTTCATCATCCTGCCCCGCGATGTACTTTGCTGAGCATTGCTTCTCCTTGCCACTCGTGGAGCCTTCTTGCTTTTCTTTCGAAAGAGTCATCCCACTACTAGGAAATAGCTCTTCTGTGGCGCATGAAAATACATCTTCTGTGGCGCATATCCTAGTCGCCACTGTTATCTCGCCACTGATATCTACTTCCTGTGGCGTATATAGATATGCGCCACAGAAGTCCCAGACTTCTGTGGCGCATTTCTTCATATGCGCCACTGGAATAACTTCTGTGGCGCATTTACACTTATGCGCCACAGAAAAGCCATGCGCCACTGACTATATAATTATATGCGCCACTGATTACGTAACACGTATAGAAAGTAAAATACTTTCCTGGTGTATAATCAGGTATTTATACATGATTTATACAATATTTATCCAGATGAGTATAAATTACATTGCACAAGTAGTAGATGCATGAAAACTGACATATATATAATACAAACACTTAGAGCCCGATCGAGATACATATATAGTGTCAAGTGCCATATTTTTATACAAGCGCCGAATACAAAGTCCATATCATCTCACATTACAAATATGAAGTGGCCACCGCCACCTACACTAGGATCAAATAGAATACATCTGTGATAATGGTGAGCAAGAGCATTAGCCCGACCAATATCTTCATCCGGTTCTTCTTCCACAAGTGGTTCCTCCACTTGGCTATCGCCTCCTCTCTAGTCGTGTATCCTTTGTAGATGTTGTCGCTGAACTTGTTCACTTGTTTGTGGCAATCCTCCCACTCCTCGTAGACTCCTGGAACCCTACCCATGTACACCACATACCACCTCGTCGCCATCTCTATAGACGACAAGGCATATTAGTAAAAATACAACGAAAAGAATGAATAAAGGGTTCACATCCATATATATATATATGTGTTCACAGAATATAAAACAAAGGATCCATAAACCTAAAAGATAGATCATCATAGAAGAAATAAGTTCAACGACAACACGACCACAAGGTAGTTTAAGTCTAACAACAATGACCATTTCGACCACGAGATAGTAAAGTTTATGACACACACACTAATACAGCAGGTGTCTATCAAGAATATACACACAGTGGATCATGCTAGAGGCACACATCGATCATGATGAAGACTTCCTCTTCTCGCTCGGCTTCGGGAATGGTAGATAGCCCTCTTTCGTCATCCACGTCCTTGTGTCACCCTGCTTACGGAGGCGTTCTTCGATCTCCCTCTTACTCAACCCTCTGGCTTGTTGTAGGGCACCGCCCCTTGTGTTGACATCTTCAATGATGATTTGCGACAACTTCATTTGAATGCAATGGAAGTCTTATCTAAGATCAGCATCGTCGATTTTCGCCAAAGTTTCGGCCCATCCTCGGAGACTAGATGGCAACGTTAGGTTCTGGCAATCCCGAACATAGCCTTTAAGGTGATGGAGGACATATAAGGCCTCCTTGGCACCATTAGTCGACTGCTTAACGCAGGGGAACTCGAGCACGTGCTTGAACACGTGTTTGCCATCCTTGATACATTCCCCCTATCTACGAAGGTGCATCCCTTCTTGGTGTAGCCCTCGAGAGCCTCACTGAGAACACCCCTTATTCTGGTGTAGTCTTTCTTCTTGGTCAAACTCCCTGAGTCGAAATATGTGGCTAGCGAATACCTCGGGGCAAGGACGATGAGTGTGTAGTATTTGTCTCTGCGCAACACAATTGGAATGGAATGTTGGAAAAAGAGCAAAGGAAGAAATCTATAAGAAATTCATAAGTTACGGTGGCAATGAGCGAGTGTGTGTACTTACTCGGGAAAGAAAGGCAAAAGAAGTGTGCCCTTCCTCTTGTTGTCCACCATGAACTTCTCGAGGTACGATGTCGACTTGGTCCGTGTCTCTGATCCTTCGACCAACTGGCTATCCCGCATGTAGTAGGGATCCACTATCGCGATTTCCGGGGTACTTTCTCTCTTGATCGTGATTGCCAGATTGAGCGCGTATAGGCGGACCAAGTTATAGTCCAGCCGTTTCGTGAGAAACAGCTTGAATATGTCCTCTAACGCTATGAAGAATATATCCGCGGGGGGTTCATCGACGAAGCCCACGTACAATGGCACCTTGGCCGTGAAAACCGGGTAATTTGGATATTCATCTTTAAGAAGGAGGGCTTCTAGTGTCTTGACACCCTCGTGCAAAGTTAACATGGCTCCAACCGCAATGTGGATCATATCCGGAGTCAATATCGGATCACCAGCTACATGCACTCGGGGCAAGCCAAATTGTGTGGATGGTACGACGACAGCGTCCTGACCCCGGATCCTCTTCGGAAGAGGCTGGCTCGCACCCTTATTATTATTATTATTATTACCTCTCTTCCTGTAGTGCTTCTTCTTCACAACAGTGTCAGCCACTGCCATCTGCTCATCAGTCGCCTTTCGGAGTGTGTTGGGGCTGAAAACCAATCCCGTTTTCTCTTGTGGTGGATCAGCGGCCGGAGGCGTCTCTTGAGAAAGACCATGGAAGACCAGGCGTTGTGTGCATGTATTGGGCCGACCAGCTTGAAGGTCATCACGAGCTGCGAAGGGTTCTTCATCCATAGAAGGCATATACAATCCTTTGGCGGCGCCGGTGTTGATGAAGTCGTCAACGTTGACCAATTCATCATCATCTTCATGGGTGCCATCATGTGGTGGTGGTGGCGGGGGCGACAGCGGTTGCGGCACAACGTCTTTGCCATGTGGCGGTGCACACGCTGCCAAGAGTTGATGGTGACGGCTGGTGGTGGCGACGACGGCGGCTACTGGCTTCCGAGGTGGTGGCTGGGTGATCGGTCGAGAGGTGGCGCCGGTGCTCCCCCAGCAAGACGAATCTGGGTCTTCAGCCATGTCAAGGGCCAGTTGTAGCATTCCCCAAGGGTCTTGTGTTCGTCGGCTCCCTGAGGTTGAAAGGGGGGTCCATGTCGTCGCACCCTGGCAACACCCGAGCCAACCTGACCCTCATCACGTCATCATCCATTGGATTGTTGTGCATCGTGCGGCTCGCCGGTTGTATAAGAGTGCCCTTGGCAACATCCTTCAACTCACCGCCGACATCTTTAAGCAGGAGTACGCAAGAAGTGTCCAGAGGCAAAAACATGTTGTTGGGCGTCACGAGATGGTAGCAGTCATGCATCAAAGGAATAAAGGAGATGACGTGCACTAACTAATTAGTTACCTTGGTGATGGCGTGGATCTCGGCTAATGTAGAGACACGACCGATGCCGGTGGCCGGCCTATCATCATCTGCAATCTCCTGCTCAGGTGCCTCACGAAGCACCACCGCCGTCGGCTGCGCCTTATTGGTATCTTTGGCGGGAGGGGGCATCGGTGTGACCAAAACGAGCGGTTGCGTCCCGACGTTGACGGCTGGCGGGGTCACCAGGTCCGGCGACACGGTAACATTGATGCCCGAGTTGCTGCCACTTAAGCTAGGCAGATGTATCGGCCCCTGTCGACCTCCCGCATTCTAAGCAGTAAGCCCCTCGAAAAACTCAGGGGGGGTCATCGAGCGGAGCTTCTCTTCCACTAACTTGTCCACCGTTTTCTTGTCCACCGCCTTCTCCTCTAGTGTCTACACCTTCATCTTCAGCTCTCCAACAACGGCTTTATCCTGGTTCTTCCTCTCCCTTCTTTTCTTGGCGTACTCTTTGTAGTACTCCTTGAACTTCATGCTCGTACCGAAGCCGGACACACGGCGAACTGAGGACGGAGGCAACCCCTTGTCCCTCTTCTTGCAAGCATTGGTCGCCCTGTTGAAAATCGTGTCTCACGGCTTTGTCGAATCCTGGGACGACTCTGTGGCAGTAACGTTCAGTTTATCCTCCTACAGAGACAAGGAAAGATGAACCCATTTAGATTCTTGACTTCATTATCTTAATTAGAACGCAATAGACTTGAGATCGGCGATAAATTCCTTACCAGCTTCTTCTCGAATTCCTTCACCTCTGGATCGTCGGTGATGAACTCCCCTGTTTCCTTGTCCAGGTAGTAGTGGGACCGAACAAATTGCCTAAGCTACAAGTCCGTGATTTTAAGCCAAGGGTTGTCTTTACCAAGGCGTTCAAGCTCGGCGTCCTCCTTGTCCCAAATGGCATGTTTCCCCCTATAACCGCCGCTTCCAAGGTGGTGGTTACCTATGTTCTGTTCCCGCATACTCTTTCCCCATTGAGTCCATTTTATAGCTTCAACGGTAGCTATATCCGCCTTGAATATCCTAAACTCCTCTTCGTCGAGCATCGGATTTTTCTTACTAATAACCTCCCAGCTTTCACCTTTGTCAATGCTATTCTTCACCCGGGTTTTCCAGCTGCTCAAGGCGTTGCTCATCTTCGTGAGGGCTAGTTTGTTCACTGGGTTCTTTCTCTCGAGGTTTCTAAACCGCTCTGAGAATCTGTATCGCTTGTGAAGCTTCTTAAGGAGGTTATCGACCAAAGCTGCATTGTCAACATGTCTGATGTACTTCATGTTGATCGACATGCTTTCCCGGACGATGCACCCGAGTTGCAGGCCGTACCCTTTAGCAATCGCCTCTGGCGCAATGGGTTGGCCACTTTCTATGACCTTAGTGAACTCATCGCAGACGTTTGTATATAGTCAAATACTAATACCTTTGGACTTGCACTTTGAAGTGGATCACCATCATCAAATGTTTGGCATTCTTTCAAAAATCCATTCTTTAGTAATCTATTAGTGTAGTAAACATTTTACTTACATCTTCTATTCATCCTTATCATGACAACTTTCATGATCAAGCTACTATAGCTTATAAGGAAGAATCACGAGTATAATATCAGTTCCCAAAACCTTTTTGGTAGATTCGGATGCCTAGCATCTCTATCCTTCACAAATTATCATACAATATGAGAACATGTATTTTGCTAAATTATACTCTATCATAATGCAACCAAAAAACATTGTTTCAGATATCACAATATCTTTCACACATGATGGTTTCTGAAACAATTTTCAGCTCCAATATAATCTTGATATTAAAACAGCTTTTTGAATATCAATAATCATCGAGGCAAACATGATACTTTAGATACTACATTGGAATTCTTACTCTTGATTTAATACTACTTATTAAACTTCATGGAGTAAATAGAGTTTGCTGAAACTTTGCAATAGGACTTATAAACTTTAAATTGACATTCAAAATAATACGATACCAGTTCATAAAGTAAATATCCAGAATTCTATAGTTCTATTATCTCAAATAAAAACTAAGCATAAGGTAGTGAACGAATGCCAATGACTACAACAAACTATAAAAATTCACTTTGATTTAATTTATGACAAATTGAGTTCGACTAATCCAAATTAATAATGAACTCCCACTCAAAAACGACATCCATCGTGCCTTTTTGGTGATTACATGAACCAATTCCACTACACCAAGTCCGATCATCACGTGAGTTGATGTAGCTTCAAAGGCGAGCATCTATATGGGCATCATATCAACTATATGACTCATGCTTAACCTTTCGGTCCGTGTTTCGAGGCCATGTCTGTACATGCTAGGCTCGCCAAGTAAGAACCTTAGTATTCGCGTGTGTAAAACTGTCTTACACCCGTTTGTATGAAAGCGTAGAGTCGAGTACACCCGATCATCACGTGATGTCTCGAAACACGATCCATAGAACGGTGCATACTCAAGGAAGAACACATTTTTATCTTGATATCTAAATGAGGGATCATCTTATAATGTTACCAAATGCGCCAAACTAGCAGTATAAGATGCTAACATCTAATGTGTAAAGTGAGATGATATGGTCCATGCATTTGATCTCTATCACTTACATCGTGGTATGATCTCTATCATTCCTTTGTGTGTAAGGCCAAGGTCTATGGAACTTACACGTTGAGTGTGTTGTAAGAGTATACATCTACTTACAACAATACCATATCAAGACATCTAAACTAGACGCCTCTAATTTATCAATTGCAAGTTTTACGTGGCTTAGGGCTTTCGGAGATAGAACCGTTCTTACCTACGAACATGAATCACAACGAGGATAACTAAGTTATTAGCAACTCGTTGTAAATCAGATATTGACTATAGTAGGAGAGACAGACACCCGCCAGCCACTTATGCAAAACAAGTTGCATGTCAGTCGTGGAACCGGTCTCATGTACGATGACATGTAAGGTTGGTCCGGGCCGCTTCATCCCACTATGCCACCAATATCCAAAATACATGGAAGATGCAATAACATGATCATCATCGCCCACATATCAACATATGTGTACTACCCGTGCAAAGCACCTACGCATAGATCAGGCTCTGATACCACTGTTGGGTCCGCAGCACAGAAAACAAAAAATTTCCTACGATGAGAACTATATGCCAAGATCTATCTACTAGATACAGAGCAACGGGTGGACATACATCCATAGAGAACTTACCCTCGAAGACAACGAGTTTTGTTAACGAGTAGGAACTCGTGGTTGATGTAGTCGTACACTTGCCGATCTCAAGATCGTGAGGAAGTCCAGCAGGTCCGGCTCCAGCACGTCCATCAGATCCAGCTCCAGCAGCACCAAGTCCAGCACCGCAAAGCAGCGGTGCATCCGTAATCGCACACACGTCCGGTACCCCGACAACCTCCGTCCCTCGCTCCAGCAAAGCAGTGGAAGCAGCAACTCCTTTCCAGATAAAGCCACCAGGAACATGTATCTCGCTAATCCGAGACCATGGCGGAATAATACTAGAGGGGGAGAGAGATCCTTCACAAGAAGGTGTGTTTGAGAAGTGAGGAGGGGGGGCCTTTTATAGGAGGAGGGGAGGGTACCCCTCCTTCATGGCCGGCGCATGGGGGAGGTGACCCTTCACCTCCTCCATTCATGTGGTGGTAACCCCTCCACATTAAAATGCCCCTTCACATTCTCTTTTAAAGTCTCCACTTTAAATGCATTAAATTTCTCCAAATTTAATGCTCTCTCATTTAATAAAACTCTTTTATTATTTTTATTCAGAATTTTGTTAATAACTTTAATTAACAAACATTCACATAAAACCCCCTGCAACATTTCAATATTACATGCAAAACCAATTTCAGCAATTTCACCCGAAACAGTTTCGATGTCTATTGAAATAATTCCAGCGCTTTCTTAAATCTTTATCTGAAACATATTTGCTCCAAATGGTGTCGATATCCCTTAAGTGTGTCACCCTACGGTTCGCGAATAATGCAGACATGATCGAGACCCCTCTCAGATCAATAATCAGAAGCAGGACCTGGAGATCCATACTGACTCCTACACATTCAACGATGACATATGTGATCATGAGAACCTTTAACGCTAGTAACTAAATCCCTTTGTCTCGCGATATATTACATGTCCGAGATTCGATCATCGGTATCTCCATACCTAGTTTGATCTCGTTACCGACATGCACTCTTTTCTCGTTCCCGTGATATAATATTCTAGTGATCACATCACTTGCTTGCAAGCTATTTCAATGTGATATCACCGAGAGGGCCCAGAGTATATCTATCCGGCATCGGGATTGACAAATTCCACTCTTGATCCATGAGCCTCAACATAACACTTTCGTAGCACTGAACCCATCTTTATAGTCACCCTGTTACGGTGTGACGTTTGATGTTATCAAGATACTCTTCCGGTGTTAGCAATTAACATGATCTCATGGTCTAAGGATAAAGGTTACTTTGTATGATGTTATAGAAATATAAACATAATGACTTGATCGTAATGCTATACTTTGGATGAATGTTCATCACACCATTCCACCAATGGTGTGACCTTGTTATTAACAACATACAATGTCTATGATCAGGAAACCTTGATCATCTTGTTAATCAACAAGCTAGTCTATAAGAGAGGCATAACTAGGAACCCTTTTTGTTTATTAAACACACATGTATTGACGTTTCCGATCAATACAATTATAGCATGCAAAATAAACATTTATCATAAACATGGAATAAGATAATAACCACTTTATTATTGCCTCTCGGGCATATTCCCTTCACATATTTATTCATAAATATATATTTGTGTGTTTGCTTGTCACACACAAATGTGAATTTGTATACCCACACGAATATCACATTATATGTTTTAGTCTCTAACTAATACCCACACGAATTAATACACCAAAAAGTCACATAATTGCTAGTGTCTCTTCACAATCTTCTTGCCCATTTTCGTCGCGGTTGAATACTTTAGCCCGTGCACTTTGAGATTTCTTCTTGTGACTGGACAACCTTTAGTAGGTAGTGTGGTCTTCCTTCTTACTTTAGTAGTAGTAGGCATGTCGAAGTACTTGTCGAATTCCTCTTCGATCTTCGGGTCGCCGTTTTTGTCGAAGTTTTGTTTGTTGGCGGCTCCTTCCATTCCGATGATGCTCCTCTTGCCCCTCCTAACTACAACACGGTTGGGCTTTGACGGGTCGGTAATAAAAAGCATTGATCAACTTGGCTAGGGAGTACCCAAGGCTCATTTTTTATGGAGGCGTTCTTCGTCGATTTGGCATCTGGTATAACCATTGTGGTGAAATAGCGGCCTTATTTTTCCACGTTCTTGGCCCATCTAACACGGAACATTGGTACGATCTCTCCACAGTAGTCGAGCTCCCATATCTCCTCGATCCTTCCGTAGAATCTTTCCATCACAGTAGTCTCGTCATTAGCAAAGGATAACATAGTTACTCCTGAGTTTTGATATTCACTATTCTTGTCCTTTTCCTCGGTGTAGAATCTGTAACCGTTTATGTTGTATGACTGATAGGTCCTTAGGTTGTGCCCTGGGCCCTACAACAAGGAAAATATGAGTTTTTGATCTTCCGTAGAAGGCATCTGTGGGGGATTGTCCAGTTGCCATTTCCTTAACCAACCCGTGAAGCTGGAGTTATGCTCTCTGGTTACGTCTCCCTTCTGTTGGGTCCGCAGCATAGAAAACAACAAATTTCCTACGATGAGAACTATACGCCAAGATCTATCTACTAGATACAGAGCAACGGGTGGACATACATCCATAGAGAACTTACCCTTAAAGACAACGAGTTTTGCTAATGAGTAGGAACTCGTGGTTGATGTAGTCGTACACTTGCTGATCTCAATATCATGAGGAAGTCTAGCAGGTCTGGCTCTAGCACGTCCATCAGATCCAGCTCCAGCAGCACCAAGTCCAGCACCGCAAAGCAGCGGTGCATCCGTGATCGCACACACGTCCGGTACCCCGACAACCTCCGTCCCTCGCTCCAGCAAAGCAGCGGAAGCAGCAACTCCTTTCCAGATAAAGCCACCGGGAACATGTATCTCGCTAATCCGAGACCATGGGGAAATAATACTAGAGGGGGAGAGAGATCCTTCACAAGGAGGTGTGTTTGAGAAGTGAGGAGAGGGTGGCCTTTTATAGGAGGAGGGGGGGTGCCCCTTCCCATGGCCGGCGTCTCAAGGGGGTGACCCTTCACCTCCTCCATTCATGTGGTGGTAACCCCTCCACATTAAAATGCCTCTTCACATTCCCTTTTAAAGTCCCCACTTTAAATGCATTAAATTTTTCCAAATTTAATGCTCTCTCATTTAATAAAACTCTTTTATTATTTTTATTCAGAATTTTGTTAATTATTAATTAACAAACATTCACATAAAACCCCTGACAACATTTCAATATTACATGCAGAACCTATTTTAGCAATTTCCCCGAAACAGTTTCGGTGACTATTGAAATAATTCCAGCGCTTTCTGAAATCTTTATCTGAAACATATTTGCTCCAAATAGTGTCGGTATCCCTTAAGTGTGTAAGAGAGGCATAATACAGCAGCGGGACCTAGAGATCCATACTGACTCCTACACATTCAACGATGACTTTTGTGATCGTGAGAACCTTTAACGCTAGTAACTAAATCCCTTTGTCCCGCGATATATTACATGTCTGAGATTCGATCATCGGTATCTCCATACCTAGTTTGATCTCGTTACCGACATGCACTCTTTTCTCGTTCCCGTGATATAACATTCTAGTGATCACATCACTTGCTTGCAAGCTATTTCAATGTGATATCACCGAGAGGGCCCAGAGTATATCTATCCGTCATCGGGATTGACAAATTCCACTCTTGATCCATGAGCCTCAACATAACACCTTCATAGCACTGGACCCATCTTTATAGTCACCCTGTTACGGTGTGACGTTTGATGTTATCAAGATACTCTTCCGGTGTTAGCAATTAACATGATCTCATGGTCTAAGGATAAAGATTACTTCGTATGATGTTATAGCAATATAAACATAATGACTTTGATCGTAATGCTATACTTCGGATGAATGTTCATCACATCATTCCACCAATGGTGTGACCTTGTTATTAACAACATCCAATGTCCATGATCAGGAAACCTTGATCATCTTGTTAATCAACAAGCTAGTCTATAAGAGAGGCATAACTAGGAACCCTTTTTGTTTATTAAACACATATGTATTGATGTTTCCGATCAATACAATTCTAGCATGTAAAATAAAAATTTATCATAAACATGGAATAAGATAATAACCACTTTATTATTGCCTCTCGGGCATATTCCCTTCACCTTCTTCCTCGGTCGGCCCTGGTCGACGTACTCCTGCTCGATTAAGCTTCTGTGCTCTTTGACCCAAGGGCCAACCACTTCAATGTGTTGTAGCGCGACTCGGTGTGCCCTTTCAAAATCAGTGCGTCGACCATCAATGCCGACATGGAGTGAGCGGTAGCCCTCGCGGTGACCATATCCACCGGGCCTGCCGAGGTGCTTCTTTGTGGGTATTCCAACATCCTCGTTCTCGGTGGTTAGATAATTCTGGCAGAAGGAGATGCACTCGTAGATCAGAAAGCCCTTGGCTATGCTTCCATTTGGATGAGACCTGTTGCGAATGAATCCTTTGATGACACCGTTTAGCCTTTCAAACGGCATCATGTTGTGCAGGAATGTCGGCCCGAGCTGGATGATGTCGTCCACGACATGTACAAGCAGATGCACCATGATGTCAAAGAATGCGGGCGGGAAGTAAATCTCAAGCTCGCATAGTATCATCATGATCTCTTCCTATAGCGTGTCGAGCTGCTTCACACCGATCGACTTCCTAGATATGACGTCGAAAAAGTTACAGAGGCCAAACAACGTCTCACAGACATGCTCGTCCATTATCCCACGGATCACAACGGGGAGTATCTGCGTCATCAGCACGTGACAGTCATGAGACTTCATACCGCTGAACCTCTTCTTCGCCACGTCCAGATATCTGCTTATCTTCCCCGAGTAATCATGAGGAACTTTCACTCCTAAGAGGCACCTGAAAAACTGCTCGAGCTCCTCCAGACTCAGAGTGAAGCAGGTAGCGTGAAGAACCACCTCATTCTTCTTAACTCTTTTGCGGTGACCTTGAGTCCCTTCCGTTTGATCATCATAATCATCATCATCATCATCACTATCAGGGTACTGAAGATCTTTCTTTATGCCAAGCAATTTAAGGTCCTTTCTTGCTTTCGGCCCATCCTTGGTCCTCTCCGGCATGTTCAGTAGAGTGCCAAGCAGACTCTCGGTAACGTTCTTCGTGATGTGCATTACATCAAGGCTATGGGGAGTGTGAAGGACCTTCCAATATGGCAGGTCCCAGAAAACAGACCTTGCTTTCCATGCACCCAGCAGCGGCTTTGTCCTCGATCGTTTTTTCCAGGCACAGGGCAATCTACCCAATTATTCAAAAGCTCCTCGATTTCTTTGCCGCTCCTCGGACGCGGGTCTCTTTCGAGCTCGTCCTTACCATTGAACAGGTCACCATGTTTTCTCCACGGGTGATCCATGCGGAGCCACTTTCGATTACCTTGGAACACGGTTTTTGAAGACCCGGGATCCCTTGGTAGCTGGAGATGCGGTGTCTCATCCATGCACTTGACGCATGCATTGTGTCGTGGTTCACCTGGGCCAATACATATGTGTAACCAGGATAGTCCTGCACGGTCGTGAGCAACGCGACTCTCAGATGGAAATATTCTTTAGTGTAGGCGTCCCACATACAGGCCGGCGTCTCCCACAACCTGGCTAACTCCTCTCTCAATAGACCGAGATACAGATGCATATCGATACCTGATTGTTTCGGCCCCTGAATAAGAATGCTCATGTGTACATACCTTTGCTTCGTGCATAGCCACGGGGGAGGTTGTACGGCCATACAAACACGGGCCAGGTGCTATGCATGCTACTCTGGTTTCCAAAAGGATTGAGTCCATCGGTGCTCATACCCAGCCTGACGTTCCTTGCATCGCCCCCGAACTCTTCGAACTCGATGTCTAATGCATTCCACTGGCTAGCGTCTGAAGGGTGTGTCAGGATCTTGCCCTTCTCTGGATCATCTTCGGGTTTCTCTCTTTGCGCATGCCATTGCATGAGCTTTGCTTCCTTAGGATATACGAAATATCGCTGCAGCCGAGGGGTGATAGGAAAGTACCATACCACTTTTCGAGGAAATTTCTTGTTCCCTCTCTTGTACCGTCCTTGGCCACACACCGGACATGTGGTTCTATCCGCGTACTCGTTCAAATAAAGTGCACAATCATTGATGCATGCGTGGTATTTAATGTGTGGTAGGTCGAGAGGGCACACAATTTTCTTGGCCTCCTCGATACTTGTTGGCAATGTGTTCCCCTTACGAAGTCGGTCATGCCAGTATTCCATGTTCGCGTTGAAGCTCACATCGGTCCATTTGTGTTCGGCCTTCATCTCCAGAGCCTTGAGCGTTACACTCAAACGTGTATCCTCGGGGCGACACCCAAGATACAATGGAGTCATCCCGTCTACCTCCATTTGGGCCAGCTTGGCTTTCTCTCTCGCTGCAGCTTTGTCGTTGCTCGTCTCCTTGAGGAGCAGTTCTTGAACATGAGGGTCCTGTAAGACCGAAGTTAGCAGCGTCTGTGTGTTCGCGTCTTCTCCTTCTTCATGATCATGATCATGCCCGTCGCCATCTCCTTCTCCATGCTGATCATGCCCGCCGGCATCTCCTTCGTCATGATGATCATGCCCGCTGGCATCTCCTTCGTCATGATGATCATGCTCGGTAGACTCTTCGTCTTCTCGCCTTCCCACGTCTTCGTGACCACCACCATGTCCTGCCGGCGCCTCATTGAGGTCACGCATGAAACCGCGCCTGAGCAGGTGACCCTCCAATTGTCCAGATTCAGGGTCAATCCAACGCTGCAGTTTGCATGTTCGACATGGACATCTTATCATGGTCTTGTTGTTCAGAATAATGTCCTCCTTCGCGCCTTTCTTGTACCTAGAAATTCGACCTTCGCTCATCATGAGGACCATGGTTGCCTGAGCAGTCAAAACAGAGAGTATAGGTGAGAACCACACCATATGAACACACACATGCATGAATGCTAGCCGGAAAAAATTTGGCATGACCTTTCCTAAAATTAGGACATATGGGTAGTGCAAAAATTTGTCGAAATGGAAATGAATCAACATTTCGGCAAACATCCATGCAACCACACCGGCCGGGCCCGACAACAACAAGCAAGCAACAAAAAACTTCCTCCCATTGCAAACATTCATGCACCACACAAGCATCGTCTCGCCATGGATCGCACACACACACACACCGCCCGCGCGACAAGCTTCACCTACATGTTCATGGCCAAGTACTCACCTAGTAGACACAATAATAGCGAGACGAGACCGCGCGATGAGAGAGTGTGGACAAATAGATCTACAATGCAAGTTGGTGGAGAGGAAATTAGTAAACAAATAGAGATGTGAGAGATAAAAGTAAGTAACTTTTAGATCTAGAAGTTCGAGCGAAGCTTCCACTTACCAATCTATGGATTAAAGTAGGTTTAGTTACAAGAAAATGGAGAAACTATGGGCAAGATGGGGTGTGAGAGAGGAGGAAGACGAGTTGGGAGGAGGTAGAGATGTGAAATGGGTGGTGGTGGATAGATAGATAAGAGAGCTAGCTTTTGTCACCTTTTTAACATGGATCTGGACGTCCTCATATGTGGCGCATATGGAGAAAATGCGCCACAAATGCTTAAACTTCTGTGGCGCATAAGTCCATATGCGCCACAGAAGTGGGTGAATTAGATTCCCTCTGTGGGGCCCACCTCCAAGTTCTGTGGCGCATGTTGGGATATGCGCCACAGAAGTGCAACACATCTGTGGCGCATATCAGAACATGCGCCACAGAACTTGGGTGAATTAGATTCCGTGGTGGGGCCCACCTCCATGTTCTGTGGCGCATAAGGAAATATGCGTCACAGAAGAGGCAACTTTTGTGGCGCATATCTCAGAATGCGCCACAGAACTTGGATCAACCCACCCTGGCTGGCGGGTCCCACCAATCTTCTGTGGCGCATACTCTAGAGAATGCACCACAGAACTTCCAATCTTCTGTGGCGCATGTTTTCTGGTGTGCCACTGATGTTTTCCTGTGGCGCATGGTTTCGCATATGCGCCACTGAACATCTTGTCTATCTATAGGTTGTTTCCTAGTAGTGTCCACTGCTGCTTCGTGAGCATCCGGTGCTCAACCTGTTCTCGATCACCAAAGCTGGTCCGGATTCTCTCGTCGTGTGCCTTGAATCTTCCGACGAGATCCTCAACCGTCAATGTATTCAGGTCGAGACATTGTTCGATCATGTGACGATCTTCATGTAGCGCGCCGGCGCCGCACGCAGGAACCTTCTGACGTTCTTGACCTCATCCAATCTCTCGCCATATCCACTGATTGCGTTGACGAGGGTAACGAAACGGGCGGCAAAGTGATCAACCGTCTCGCTCTCCTCCATCTTCAGATCTTCATAGCTTTTCGTCAAAGTTTGAAGATGCGCTTCCTTCACGTGGGCATGACCTTGGTGCAAGATCTTGATCGTCTCCCATGCATCCTTCGCCGATTTCTTTCCGACGAGGTGCTGCATCACGTCCTTCGGCACTACGGAATAGAGCGCCGTTAACGCTTGGCGATCCTTCCGGTACTTCGCGCCTCCCTTGATGTACTCGTCGCCTCCTGGATCGACGGCCTCCCAAACCTCCTGAGCCTCCATGGCCACCTCCATGTTGAGTGCCCATAGCCTGTAGTCCTTGCGATCGAGGCGCGGATATACAAAGCCGCCCCCATTGTCTCTGTCACCGGTGCCGATGCCGAGCTCTGGCCAAACTTCACCATCACCATGACCTCCTAGTACTTTCAGCAGATCACGAACAACGACTTTGGCTCTGATACCAATTGTTAGAAATTGGCCCCGCACGCCACGTAAACTCGCCGAGTACTTTCCGGCGGTACGCGCACGTTGCACAGCTAGCTCGATTACTTTCCGAGCTGATCCGACAAAGACTTTCGGCAAGACGTACACAAAGACAAGTCACCGAGATACACGTACGTATTAATAAGCTGGACTTAACTAGAATCGATCAACTAGTAGAGCTGGCTCACGAAACACACGCACACACACAGAAACGATCGATTATTGCCATATGAGCGTGTCGCTCCTGTCCTTTTCTTTATTTCTCTTGGGCTCAATGGATCTCACGGTGATTTTCAAGCCTAGCTACTACATGTATATATATATGTACTAGACATGACACAAGCATCATGTACTAAATACAAACCGTATACCAAGGATAGTGCGCATGCTCCATGCCGCGACGTGCTTATTTCCAACATGGTTCACCGTATTTTAGCCATAAACAGCAGTTTTAGCTGGAGCTGGATAAATTACGGCCCAACGTCCGTATTGACACTTGGTTCGCCTTTTTTTTCTCCTCGAGTCATTTTTGGCCCATTTACAGCGAAAACTTGACGGACATGCGGGGGTCGGTTTCATCATCAGAATCATCCCATCGCGACACTTCCCAACCCTAGCGCGGCGACGACGAGCGGGACGGCGTGAACTTGTCGAGCTGCTGGCGGTGGTGGCAGCGACGAGTCCGGCGGGGAGGCGCAAGATCTGCGACGAGCTGCGACGTTGTCTCGTCTGGCGGCGCAAGGTCATCGACTCGACCGGCGGCGCAAGATCTCCAGGCAGTGCCGAACAAGGTATTTCTTCTACTCTAGAACAAGCTTTTGAGTGTCCTCGCAAGATCTGGAGCCAGCGCCGTGGGAGTGGGATGATGTGCGGAGGAGGCGCGGGCCTTTCCAGAGGCTCACGACCATGGTGTCAGCGACGCCCGCGGCGGCGCCCAGGAGTTTGGCCCTGCCCGGGCCGGAGGCGAGGGAGAGGCGCTCGACGCGGAGGGCGGCGGCGATGGGGATGAGGTTGATGAAGTCCGACGGCGTAGGCTGCGCTGGTGGCATGCAGGCCGCAGTAGTAGAGCCCCATCGCCAGCAGCACTCTGCACCCACCAATCCACCATTTGAGTGCCGGATGTGTGAGGAATTTTGGGACAAATTATTACTGCAGTAAAAAAAGAAAATGCGTGTAACTAGTTGGATTATGCGAACCTGAGGGTGGCGTTGATGGTGATCCAGCCCAACGCCGCCAGGTTCAGTTTCTTCCACAAATCCCTGCAGTGAAAAAAGAGATGAATAATGGATCGACACCATAGATAGAGAAGAAGGAGAGGGAGAGAGAGAGATTGTTGAGATTATTTCCAAATGATGTTGCCTATGCCTCATGATCTCTCTCAAATATGTCGAAATAATCTGTTGAGCTGAAAATAATTAAGCACGGCAGAACCACATGATCTCTCGGTGGATTAACACAAATGGAAGTCTGTGCCTGATCTAGCAGCCTACAGCTAGCAGTCTGGATACATGTCTAGTTGGTGCGATGTAGACTGACCCAAAAACTCCATGTAGTAAAAGGGTCTCCAGTTCGAAATTATTATACTCCTTCCGACTCATATTAGTTGACTCAAATTTGTCTAAATTCGGATGTATCTAGCACTAAACTTGACTAGATACATTCGTTTCTAGATAAATCTAAGTCAACTAATATGGATTGGAGGGACTATATCGAAATGCAAATTATTGTGCTGTTCTTAATACATTCTTATTGTCATGTGTTGTTACTCTTTCTTGCTGCTGTTCTTATTGTTATGTGATGTTATAATTTCTTAGGATTAGATGAGTCATTTGGAAATGCTGATGACTGATTCCGAGGAGGAAGGGGATGAGGAAATGATTTTCCTTATTTTCCCTGCATTATACAAACTGTCCAAGAAAATTAGAACCCTAGTGAATACTTCTGTCCTCACGGGTCCCACGTATATCAGAGAATTACTTGATGGTTTTATGTTGGCATGTACACTACTAGGAAACAGCCTATAGATAGACAAAATATTTAGTGGCGTATATGAGAAATCATGCGCCATAGACAAAGTTCAATGGCGCACTAGAAAACATGCGCCACAGAAGATTGGAAGTTCTGTGGCGCATTTCACAGTATGCGCCACAGAAGATTGGTGGGACCCGCCAACCGTGGTGGGTTGATCCAAGTTCTGTGGCGCATAGCGAGATATGCGCGTGGCGCATATTTTCTTATGCGCCACAGAACATGGAGGGGGCCCCACTACGGAATCTAATTCACCCAAGTTCGGTGGCGCATGTTGGGATATGCGCCACAGATGTGTTTCACCTCTGTGGCGCATATCCCAACACTTCTGTGGCGCATATCCTAACATGCGCCACAAAACTTGGAGGTGGGCCCCACAAAGGAAATCTAATTCACCCACTTCTGTGGCGCATATGGACTTATGCGCCACAGATGAGGGCGTCTAGATCCATGTTAAAAAGTGACAAAAGCTAGCTCTTATCTATCCACCACCATCCATTTCACATCTCTACCTCCTCCCAACTTGTCTTCCTCCTCCCTCACACCCCATCTTTCCCATAGTTTCTCCATTTTCTTGTAACTAAACCTACTTTAATCCATAGATTGGTAAGTGGAAGCTTCGCTCCAACTTCTAGATTTAAAAGTTCCTTACTTTTCTCTCTCACATCTCTATTTGTTTACTAATTTCCTCTCCACCAACTTGTAGATCTATTTGTCCACACTCTCTCATCGCGCGGTCACGTCTCGCTATTATTGCGTCTACTAAGTGAGTACTTGGCCATGAACATGTAGGTGAAGCTTGTCGTGTGTGTGTGCGATCCATGGCGAGACGATGCTTGTGTGGTGCATGGATGTTTGCAATGGGAGGATGCTTGTTGTTGTCCCGGCCGGTGTGGTTGCATGGATGTTTGCCGAAATGTTGATTCATTTCCATTTCGGCAAATTTTTGCACTACCCATATGTCATAATTTTAGGAAAGGTCATGCCAAATTTTTTCCGGCTAGCATTCATGCATGTGTGTGTTCATATGGTGTGGTTCTCACTTATACTCTCTGTTTTGACCGCTCAGGCAACCATGGTCCTCACGATAAGCGAAGGTCGAATTGCTAGGTACAAGAAAGGTGCGAAGGAGGACATGATTCTGAACAACAAGACCATGATAACATGTCCATGTCGAACATGCAAACTGCAGCGCTGGATCGACCCTGAATCTAGACAATTGGAGGGTCACCTGCACAGGCGCGGTTTCATGCGCGACCTCAATGAGGCGCCGGCAGGACATAGTTGTGGTCACGAAGACGTGGGCGAGCGATAAGACGAAGAGTCTACTAGGCATGATCATCATGACGAAGGAGATGCCAGCGGGCATGATCATCATGACGAAAGAGATGCCGGCGGGCATGATCAGCATGGAGAAGGAGATGGCGACGAGCATGATGATGATCATGAAGAAGGAGAAGACGCGAACACACAGACGCTGCTAACTTCGGTCTTGCAGGACCCTCATGTTCAAGAACTGCAAAGATCATGCAATGGCACGCAGAAAGAGAGAAACCCAAAAATGATCCATAGAAGGGCAAGATCCTGACACACCCTTCAGACGCTAGCCAGTGGAATGCATTAGACATCGAGTTCGAAGAGTTCGGGGGCGATGCAAGGAACGTCAGGCTGGGTATGAGCACCGATGGACTCAATCCTTTTGGAAACCAGAGTAGCACGCATAGCACCTGGCCCGTGTTTGTATGGCTGTACAACCTCCCCCCGTGGCTATGCACGAAGCAAAGGTATGTACACATGAGCATTCTTATTCAGGGGCCGAAACAACCAGGTATCGATATGCATCTGTATCTCGGGATATTGAGAGAGGAGTTAGCCAGCTTGTGGGAGACGCCGGCCCGTACGTGGGACGCCTACACTAAAGAATATTTCCATCTGAGAGCCGCGTTGCTCACGACCGTGCAGGACTATCCTGGTTGTGCATACGTATCGGCCCAGGTGAACCACAGACACAATGCATGCGTCAAGTGCATGGATGAGACACCGCATCTCCAGCTACCAAGGGATCCTGGGTCTTCGAAAACCGTGTTCCAAGGTACTCGAAAGTGGCTCCGCATGGATCACCCGTGGAGAAAACGTGGTGACATGTTCAATGGTAAGGACGAGCTCGAAAGAGCCCCGCGTCCGAGGAGCGGCGAAGAAATCGAGGAGCTTTTGAATAATTGGGTACATTGCCCTGCGCCTGGAAAAAATACCGAGGACAAAGCCATTGCTGGGTGTATGGAAAGCAAGGTCTGTTTTCTGGGACCTGTCGTATTGGAAGGTCCTTCACACTCCACATAGCCTCGATGTAATGCACATCACGAAGAACGTTACCGAGAGTCTGCTTGGCACTCTACTGAACATGCCGGAGAGGACCAAGGATGGGCCGAAAGCCAGAAAGGACCTTAAATTGCTTGGCATCAAGAAAGATCTTCAGCACCCTGATAGTGATGATGATGATGATGATCAGACGGAAGGGACTCAAGGTCGCCGCAAACTAGCCCTCGCGAGGATGAGCAACGCCTTGAGCAGCTGGAAAACCCGGGGTGAAGAATAGCATTGACAAAGGTGAAAGCTGGGAGGTTATTAGTAAGAAAAATCCGATGCTCGACGAAGAGGAGTTTAAGATATTCAAGGCGGATATAGCTACCGTTGACGCTATAAAATGGACGAAATGGGGACGGAGTATGCGGGAACAGAACATAGGTAACCACCGCCTTGGAAGCGGCGGTTACAAGGGGAAACGGGCCATTTGGGACAAAGAGGACGCCGATCTTGAACGCCTTGGTAAAGACAACCCTTGGCTTAAAATCACGGACTTGCAGCTTAGGTAATTTGTTCGGTCCCGCTACTACCTGGACACGGAAACAGGGGAGTTCATCACCGACGATCCAGAGGTGAAGGAATTCGAGAAGAAGTTGGTAAGGAATTTATCGCCGATCTCAAGTCTATTGCGTTCTAATTAAAATAATGAAGTCAAGAATCTAAATGGGTTCACCTTTCCTTGTCTCTACAGGAGGAGGAACTGAAAGCTACTACCACAGAGTCGTCCCAGGATTCGACGGACCGTGGGACACGGTTTTCAACAGGGCGACCAATGCTTACAAGAAGAGGGACAAGGGGTTACCACCGTCCTCAGCTGGCCGTGTATCCGACTTCGGTACGAGCATGAAGTTCAAGGAGTACTACAAAGAGGACTCCAAGAAAAGAAGGGAGCGAAAGAACCAGGATAAAGCCGCTGTTGCAGAGCTGAAGATGAAGGTGCCGACACTAGAGGAGAAGGCGGTGGACGAAAAAACGATGGACAAGTTAGTGGAAGAGAAGCTCCGCTCGATGATCCCCCCTGAGTATTTTGAGGGGCTTACTGCTTGGAATGCGGAAGGTCGACAGGGGCCAATACATCTGCCCAGCTTAAGTGGCAGCAACTCGAGCATCAATGTTAACGTGTCGCCGGACCTGGTGACCCCGTCGGCCGTCAACGTCGGGACGCAGCCGCTCGTTTTGGTCACACCGATGCCCCCTCCCGCCAAAGATACCAATAAGGCACAACCGACGGTGGTGGTGCTTCGTGAGGCACCCGAGCAGGAGATGGTAGATGATGATAGGCCGGCCGCCGGCATCGGCCGTGTCTCTACATTAGCGGAGATCCACGCCATCAACAAGGTAACTAATTAGTTAGTGCATGTCATCTCCTTTATGCCTTTGATGCATGACTGCTGCCATCTCATGACGCCCAACAATATGTTTTTGCCTCAGGACACTTCTTGCGTACTCCTGCTTAAAGATGTCGGCGGTGAGTTGAAGGATGTTGCCAAGGGCACTCTTATACAACCGGCGAGCCGCACGATGCACAACAATCCAATGGATGATGATGTGATGAGGGTCAGGGTTGCTCGGGTGTTGCCAGGGTGCGATGACATGGACCCTCCCTTTCTACCTCAGGGAGCCGACGAACACAAGACCCTTGGGGAATGCTACAACTGGCCCTTGCCATGGCCAAAGACCCATATTCTTCTTGCGGGGGGAGCACCGGCGCCACCTCTTGACCGATCGCCCGGCCACCACCTCGGAAGCCAGTAGCCGCCTGATGTCTACGCACTTCTATTCTTGTAGACAGTTGTTGGGCCTCCAAGTGCAAAGGTTTGTAGAACAGCAGCAAGTTTTCCCTTAAGTGGATTACCCAAGGTTTATCGAACTCAGGGAGGAAGTGGTCAAAGGTATTCCCTCTCAAGCAACTCTGCAATCAAGATATAAGAAGTCTCTTGTGTCCCCAACACACACAATACACTTGTCAGGTGTATAGGTGCACTGGTTCGGCGAAGAGATAGTGAAATACAAGTGGTATGGATATAAGACAACGGTGCCAGCAAATAGCTTGATGGCATGGAAGACGCTAAAGGCAAACTGAAATAAAGATGGAAGCAAGCAAACATGTAACAGATCTAGTAGCAAACGGTGTATCAATAGAAACAAGGCCCAGGGATCATACTTTCACTAGTGAACACTCTCATATAAATATATTCTTTTTTATGATACTACGCTGAACTACTCTCCGGTTGGACACTCTAATCGATGGTAGGGTTATAACAGCACTCCTCAAAGTAAGACTTTCCCATCTAGAAAACCCCACACTGTCACCTTGAGTACTAGATGAGTCCAACAAACACCACAATTTCATAAAGACATCCAACTCCAAATATAACTCATAACAAGTATTTGTAATCTCTAGCCTAAGTGCCACCATGGTGAGCACGATGTCACTTTCACACACATGGGGAGAGCAGAGATCTATTAAAGCACTTGCGTAGTAGAATAGATCTATAGATTACAAGCTCATGATCTCAATAAGATCATGCATAGAGAGAGATGAACACATGGCTACCGGTAGAACCCTTAGCCTCGAGAGAGAACTACTCCCTCCTCATCATGGGAATCAGCAATGGTGATGGAGATGGTGGTGGAGATCGATGGAGATGGCTCCGAGGGCACTTCCCCGTCCTGGCAGGGTGCCGGAACAGAGACTTTCTGTCCCTCGAATCTCGCCTTCGGTGACGGCGGCGCTGTGAAACTTTTCGTGGCTGGAGGCTTGACGATCTAGGGTTTTGGTATCGGGAGGCTCTTATAGGTGAGAGGGGAGACCGAGGGGGTGCCAGGGGGCCCCACACCACCTGATGGTGTGGGTAAGGCTAGCCCACGCCTGGGGGTGTGGCCAGGCCCTGGCCCTCCTCCGTCTCGTATTCTGGCTCCGTGAGTCTTCCGGTAAAATAGGAACTTTGGCTTTTGTCCCGTCCAATTCCGAGAATATTGATTTTCTGACTTCCTGGAACCAAAAACAGCAGAAAACAGGCAACTAGCACTGTGGCATCTTGTTAATAGGTTAGTCCAAGAAATCATATGAAAAGTACTCCAAAGTGTGGACAAAACATAAGAAAATAGATAAAACCAAGCATGAAACATCAATTATAGATACATTTGCAATGTATCAACATCCCCAAGGTTAACTCCTGCTCATCCTCGAGTAGGTAAGTGATAAAAAGAAAGAATAATTTTAGAGGTGACATGCACCATCAAAGACTTGATCAAAGTGTTTGCAAAACATTCAAAGCTGGGATCATAGTACTTCAATCATAACATGAAAGACGAAGTTCTAGCAATAAGTAAAGAAACTATGATGCAACATGAAAAGGCACAAACAAAAGATTCATGAATAACAATGCTTTGCAAGACGTTTGTTTGTTTCACATAAAGAAAACATAGCATAATAGTATTCAGCTTGTCCCTCAATAGAGTAGCAAATATAAATGCATAGGACACCTTCAAAGTTCATAAGAGTGACTAGATACAATAGTTTAAAACAAGCAATAACAAGTTATGCATCAATCAACTAGTCTTAGGACAATGCACATAGAACTACGAATGGCCACTATGCTCTCAAAGTAAGTGCATAAAGATAGAAGGTAGAGACTCAATATAATGGTGGAATAAAGGCCTTTGTAAAAGGAAGTACGGATTCAAGTCTCATAAAGAGCTTCCAAAAATTATGGTACTTATAGCTTTCAGCTCTCATTGCCCCTATCATAAGCATCTTGAAGTGATTAAGGTTAAAGTGAACAAACTATGGTGTACATGCTTGACGAAGTATAAATCAGAAATCTCATGTCCCTTGTATACGAGGGTCACTCCTCATGCTACTCAAGTTTAGTCAACGGTAAGTTCTTGTCATTGTAAGTATATGTGTATCATTGAGAACCGCCAACGGGGTACCCCTTGCCCGATGATACGGAAGAATCCCCATATCAAAATGACAAGGCAAGCAGACAACGAGCATCTCAGCATTCTTCTTATTTATCATGGGAATATGGTGCTTTTTTCTCTCTTTCCTCTTTCCATAGTATCTTTTTTTTCTTTTCTCTTTTTTTTATCAATATAGGACTTTTTTTATAAGAAGAATGCTTCATAGACAGCTCATTATGGTTATGCTGCAGGTTTCCACCATGTCAGCATGGATTAGACGAGCGGCCCAGGCGTTTCTCTAACACATATACATAACTCCATGGACTTACAAGCTCCCCTTTCATTTCACACCGACGACATCCATATACAAAAGAGCATGATATCAACTAGGTACAAGTACCAAGTGCAATGTTAAAAGCGTTCCCCATGAAAGCATGGTTCTGCTAATTCCCAACAAATAAGTGCAAGCATATACAACATAGAAGACACAATGGTTCAAGTTTATTAAGGGCAAGTAAAGTAAAGTGTGCCATCAAGTTCGTGAGAGCTTTAATCACTAGTTTTCTCATAACAAGTGGAAGGTAAACAAAAGCATAAATGTACTTGGAATAGCATAAGCTAGTAGGTAGGTATGGTGGACTCTTTGGAATAACTTGTTTTAGGGAGTTGGATGCATGAGTGGAACTCATACTTTTTTGTGGAGGCTAGCAAAAGACTGGGAGCGACAAACTAAGAGAGCAATAATGGCCATAATCATGCAGAGCGACAAAACATCATTGATCAAAGCATAAAGTGGTACTACAAGTTGAAAACTAAAGGATCATAAAGGCTATGGTGACTTTGGATAGTCATAACATGGTGCGAGCATGCGCCAAGTCAACCCAAATAAAGCATCAAAGGAGAATACCACTATACTATGCTTTAATATGCTGAAACAACGCATGATTCATCCAAGGCACATTAAGCAATCTCAATTGTTTATAACAAGTCATGCTACAGCAAAGAATACTAAGAATAAAGCCAAAACAATATCAAGCATGGCATGACAAAGCATAGGCCACAGTCAAAAACAAGCTCTCTTTACCACTTAAGCATGAACTTTCCTACTCTTTTCCAATCCAAACCAAACTATTTGAAACAAATCACAAAGATGATAATAAATAAAGATCAGTGAGATTGTCTCACAAATCCACAAAGAAGAACTAAAAAGTTCTAAGCTGAAAGCACGAGAAAACTAAGGCTAAACACGGTGCTAGCAAAAGAGAACACTCACAGAACAATAAGAATGAAAACTAGAGTGTTCTAGGCAATGAAAACGGAGCGTGTCTCTCTCCAAAAGAAGTGTGTTGGGATCCAACCAACTTATTCAAGAAAACTAAGCAAACCAGGCAAACTAAAACTAAAAACAAAAACAAAGACGCTCCAAGAACAACACAACTGTGCATGAAACAATAAAAACGAAGCGTTTGGAAGAAACCTGGGATTTTATTGATGAAGAAGGGGATGCCTTGGGCATCCCCAAGCTTTGACGCTTGTACTTCTTGGATGTTTCTTGGGGTGACACGCGTGGCATCCCCAAGCTTGAGCTTTAGTCCATCCTTCATCTTATTTCTCATTCCTTCCATACACCTGAAATTTTTCCTTCATACAAAACTTCACACAATCTCATTAGCAACATTAGTGCACTTAAGATAAATAAGTCTCAAGTTTCAGTTCTAACACCAAATAAACTTCCATTATAACACTACTACTGTAGCACTTCCATCAAAAATCTCAATTCCCCAAAAGAACTTAAAAAGGAACCAACAAGAAGCAAATGCAGAAAATGGCAGAAATCTGTCAAAACAGACCAGCAGGTAAAGACAAATTTTTTTGAAGACATTCTGTTGCTCAAATCAAAAAGTGTTGAACTACCGAAAGTTAGATAACAACCTGGGGCAGAAGCACAAACAATTACAGCTCAATCCGATATACATAGCTCTCTCACGAATTTTTACCGTGAAGCACAAAAATCTGTTTCGGGACAGCAACTTTTCCAATCATTACTTCTCTCTCATTAGAGGTTACTCTTGGCACAAAAAGCAAATAAAAAGGATAAGGAGCAGTTATTACAGAAGTAATAACTTACAAGACTCATCTAAAACTTTTGGGTTATCTCCCAATAAGTACTTTTCTTTAACGTCTTTAAGTTAGGCATGATAGTTTGAGAAGATGCTCACATAAGAAATATGAATTGAAATAAAAGAGAGCATTAAGAAGCAAATTCAAAGCACATTTAAGTCTAACCCACTTCCTATGCATAGGAATCTTGTAAAGAAACAAGTCATGAAAGCACAAAGAAACAAGCATAGAAAAGCAAAACAAGTACAACTTCAAGACTTTCAACATAAAGAGGGAAAACTTAATATTATTGAGATGCATAGAACCATGTTTCCCACTCTCATAATAACTTTCAGTAGCATCATGAATAAAATTAACAATATAACTATCACATAAAACATTCTTATCATGATCCACATGCATAAAAGAATTAATACTCTCCACATAAGCATAGTCATTCTTATTAATTGTAGTGGGAGTAAATTCAACAAAATAGCTACCATTATTATTGTCATCACCATAATCATCAAATATAGGAGGAATATTGTAATCATTAATTTTCTCCTCAATAGTAGGTAGACTGAAAATATCATAATCATCATTGTAATCATCATATATTGGAGGCATAGTATCATCAAAGTAAAAAAATTCCTCCATGTTTGGGGGACTAAAAATATCATGCTCATCAAAACCAGCTTCCCCAAGCTTAGACTTTTCCATAGCATTAGCAGTAATGGTGTCCAAAGAATTCATACTAATAATATTTCTATTAGCATGCAAACAAAGTTCCATAGGTTTTTTAATTTTCTCTTCAAACACTTCATGTCCTAACTCAAGATAAATACTATAAAACTCTCTAGTTTTTTTGTTGTTTTCCATTAAGCCTAACTAGTGAAAACAAGAAACAAAAAGACAAAATTGCAGAATCTAAATAAAATAACTTCGAGCACTCACACCAGAGGATGTGAGTACCTTTTACCTTACCTCCCCGGCAACGGCGCTAGAAAATAGCTTGATGTCTACGCACTTCTATTCTTGTAGACAGTTGTTGGGCCTCCAAGTGATGAGGTTTATAGAACAATAGCAAGTTTTACTTTAAGTGGATTACCCAAGGTTTATTGAACTCAGGGAGGAAGTGGTCAACGGTATTCCCTCTCAAGCAACTCTGCAATCAAGATACAAGAAGTCTCTTGTGTCCCCAACACACACAATACACTTGTCAGGTGTATAGGTGCACTAGTTCGGCGAAGAGATAGTGAAATACAAGTGGTATGGATATAAGACAACGGTGCCAGCAAATAGCTTGATGGCGTGGAAGAGACTAAAGGCAAACTGAAATAAAGATGGAAGCACGCAAACATGTAATAGATCTAGTAGCAAACAGTGTATCAATAGAAACAAGGCCTAGGGATCATACTTTCACTAGTGAACACTCTCATATAAATATTTTTTTTAATGATACTATGCTGAACTACTCTCCGGTTGGACACTCTAATCGATGGTAGGGCTATAACAGCACTCCTCAAAGTAAGACTTTCCCATCTAGAAAACCCCACACTGTCACCTTGAGTACTAGATGAGTCCAACAAACACCACAATTTCATAAAGACATCCAACTCCAAATATAACTCACAACAAGTATTTGTAATCTCTAGCCTAAGTGCCACCATGGTGAGCACACTGTCACTTTCACACACATGGGGAGAGCAGAGATCTATTAAAGCACTTGAGTAGTAGAATAGATCTATAGATTACAAGCTCATGATCTCAATAAGATCATGCATAGAGAGAGAGATGAACACATAGCTACCGGTAGAACCCTTAGCCTCGAGAGAGAACTACTCCCTCCTCATCATGGGAATCAGCAATGGTGATGGAGATGGTGGTGGAGATCGATGGAGATGGCTCCGAGGGCACTTCCCCGTCCCGGCAGGGTATCGGAACAGAGACTTTCTGTCCCTCGAATCTCCCCTTCGGTGGCGGCGGCGCTGCGAAACTTTTCGTGGCTGGAGGCTTGACGATCTACGGTTTTGGTATCGGGGGGCTCTTATAGGCGAGAGGGGAGACCGAGGGGGTGCCAGGGGCCCCACACCACCTGGTGGCGCGGGTAAGGCTAGCCCGCGCCTGGGGGGTGTGGCCAGGCCCTGGCCCTCCCCCGTCTCATATTCTGACTCCGTGAGTCTTCCGGTAAAATAGGAACTTTGGCTTTTGTCCCATCCAATTCTGAGAATATTGAATTTCTGACTTCCTGGAACCAAAAACAGCAGAAAACAGGCAACTGGCACTGTGGCATCTTGTTAATAGGTTAGTCCAAGAAATCATATGAAAAGTACTCCAAAGTGTGGACAAAACATAAGAAAGTAGATAAAACCAAGCATGGAACATCAAAAATTATAGATACATTTGCAATGTATCACCGCCGTCGTCGCCACCACCAGCCGTCACCATCAACTCTTGACAGCGTGTGCACCGCCACATGGCAAAGACGTTGTGCCGCAACCGCCGTCGCCCCCGCTACCACCACCACATGATGGCACCCATGAAGATGATGATGAATTGGTCAACGTTGACAACTTCATCAACACCGGCGCCGCCAAAGGATTGTATATGCCTTCTATGGATGAAGAACCCTTCACAGCTCGCGACGACCATCAAGCTGGTCGGCCCAATACATGCACGCAGCGCCTGGTCTTCCATGGTCTTTCTCAAGAGACGCCTCCGGTCGCCGATCCACCACAAGAGAAACCGGGATTGGTTTTCTGCCCCAGCACACTCCGAAAGGCGACTGATGAGCAGATGGCAGTGGCTGACACTGTTGTGAAGAAGAAGCACTACAGGAAGAGAGGTAATAATAATAAGAAGGGTGCGAGCCAGCCTCTTCTGAAGAGGATCCGGGATCAGGACACCGTCGTCGTACCATCCACACAATATGGCTTGCCCCGAGTGCATGTAGCTGGTGATCCGATATTGACTCCGGATATGATCCACATTACGGTTGGAGCCATGTTCACTTTGCACGAGGGTGTCAAGACACTAGTGGGCCTCCTTAAAGACGAAGATCCAAATTACCCGGTTTTCACGGCCAAGGTGCCATTGGACGTGGGCTTCGTCGATCAACCCCCCGCGGATATATTCTTCATAGCGTTCGAGGACATATTCAAGTTGTTTCTCACGAAACGGCTGGACTATAACTTGGTCCGCATATACGCGCTCAATCTGGCGATCACGATCAAGAGAGAAAGTACCCCGGAAATCGCGATAGTGGATCCCTAATACATGCGGGACAACCAGTTGGTCGAAGGATCAGAGACACGGACCAAGGCGACGGCGTACCTCGAGAAGTTCATGGTGGACAACAAGAGGAAGGGCACACTTATTTTGCCTTTCTTTCCCGAGTAAGTACACACACTCGCTCATCGCCACCGTAACTTATGCATTTCTTATAGATTTCTTCCTTTGCTCTTTTTCCAACATTCCGTTCCAATTGTGTTGCGCAGAGACAAATACTACACACTCATCGTCCTTGCCCCGAGGTATTCGCTAGCCACGTATTTTGACTCAGGGAGTTTGACCAAGAAGAAAGACTACACCAGAATAAGGGGTGTTCTCAGTGAGGCTCTCGAGGGCTACACCAAGAAGGGATGCACCTTCGTAGATAGGGGGAATGTATCAAGGATGGCAAACACGTGTTCAAGCACGTGCTCGAGTTCCCCTGCGTTAAGCAGTCGACTAATGGTGCCAAGGAGGCCTTATATGTCCTCCATCACCTTAAAGGCTATGTTCGGGATTGCCAGAACCTAACGCTGCCATCTAGTCTCCGAGGATGGGCCAAAACTTTGGCGAAAATCGACGATGCTGATCTTAGAGAAGACTTCCATCGCATTCAGATGAAGTTGTCGCAAATCATCATTGAAGATGTCAACACAAGGGGGGTGCCCTACAACAAGCCAGAGGGTTGAGTAAGAGGGAGATCGAAGAACGCCTCCGTAAGCAGGGTGACACAAGGACGTGGATGACGAAAGAAGGCTATCTACCGTTCCCGAAGCTGAGTGAGAAGAGGAAGTCTTCATCATGATCGATGTGTGCCTCTAGCATGATCCAGTGTGTGTATATTCTTGATGGACGCCTGCTGTATTAGTGTGTGTCAAAAACTTTACTATCTCATGGTCGAAATGGTCATTGTTGTTAGACTTAAACTACCTTGTGGTCGTGTTGTCGTTGAACTTATTGCTTCTATGATGATCTATCTTTTAGGTTTATGGATCCTTTGTTTTATATTCTGTGAACATATATATATATATATGGATGTGAACCCTTTATTAATTATTTTTGTTGTATTTTTACTAATATGCCTTGTCGTCTATAGAGATGGCGATGAGGTGGTATGTGGTGTACATGGGTAGGGTTCCAGGAGTCTACGAGGAGTGGGAGGATTGTCACAAACAAATGAACAAGTTCAGCGGCAACATCTACAAAGGATACGCGGCTAGAGAGGATGCGATAGCCAAGTGAAGGAACCACTTGTGGAAGAAGAACCGGATGAAGATATTGGTCGGGCTAATGCTCTTGCTCACCATTATCACAGCTGTATTCTATTTGATCCTAGTGTAGGCGGCGGTGGTCGCTTCATATTTGTAATGTGAGATGATACGAACTTTGTATTCGGCGCTTGTGTAAAAATTTGGCACTTGACACTATATATGTATCTCGATCGGGCTCTAAGTGTTTGTATTATATAGTCAGTGGCGCATGGGCTTTCTGTGGCGCATATATGGAAATGTGCCACAAAAGTTCTTCCTGCGGCGCATATGAAGAAATGCGCCATAGAAGTCTGGGACTTCTGTGACGCATATGCATATGCGCCACAGGAAGTAGTTATCAGTGGCGAGGTAACAGTGACAACAAAGATATGCGCCACAGAAGTCCCATTTCCATGCGCCACAGATAGGCTGTTTCCTAGTAGTGGTACATGTTTGATGAGATGTCAAATAGTTGATGATTAGAAAAAATTAACCATACCATTAGATAGTTGATGATTAGAAATGATACCATGAGAAATATGGACCCAATGTCAAATAGTTGGAGCCGTCTATGGAAGATTTTCCTTGGTGCTCTAAAATATTTTTTATGACTGTTCTTGCTACAACTGATACTCAAAAGTTTTCTGCTGAAAGAAATGCACATAGGAGATTTCTGCTGAAAGATATACAGGTAGGAGTTTTCTGCTGAAAGAAAGGCTATAGCTAATAGGTTCACTGCTTGCTTGTGTATGTGAGCCTAAAAGCACACACGATACTGCATATATTTAAACACCCACATGCTTCAATTGTAGTCTTGTTCAGAGTAGGTAAATGGTTCAGTTTTGCTCCCTCCTATCTTTGCAAATATGCATCAGATTCAGAGTTGTATCATGACAGTTTGTAGAAACTTGTGTTTAGCTTGATTTCTAATATTGATAATCATAGAACAAGCTGTTTTCTAATATTGATTTCTTTTATTTAGGATGCCAAGTTCAAGTTTTCAGAAGTCCATCCGAGTTCAAATCTTCATAAGTCCATCGAAGTTCAAGACTGTTGAACGACTATTATGTGTAATTTAAGTAACCTACTTTGTTGTCGATTTGAAAAAAACTAAAGTTTAAGAGTCTGAATTGTGCATGTTTAAAAATTATTCGTGTATGTTATATTGAAATTTGAGAGTTTGTGGCTATTATTCGTGTATGCTGTTCCAAGATTCATTTTTTATGAATATCCGTATGTTTTATTTCTCCCGGACTGTACACGTCTAATCCCTAGAAAAAACTATACTGAACTGTACACGTCTAAATTCCCCTGGAAGAAAACCGGAGCTGGAAATAATAGTGGACTCCCAAGCGGGGCCTTATACCATCGCCGTGAACTCCACCTGAACTGGAGTAAAAAAACGAATCAATCATACATAAGCCCCGGTTGTCCACCTAGAGAGCTTATGCTTTCCAGGAGTGATCTCCCAACCTTGAGAATTCCCATCCTACTTTCTGTGCGGTGATTTGTGCTCTAGCAACGACAAAATCATCCTCGAACCGAATCATGGCCGTCTGCCATTTCTCCAAATTTGGCGGGCAACGTCCTCCTCTCCTTCTCCTTCTGGGAATTTTGAAATCTCCTTGCGACACCCGTTCTATGCACCAAGTTTTGTTTGCTCCAAGTCTTTTACACGCAGAACGCGAATGGCATTCGGTTCACGCCGTGGTCGGCACCCCGATCCTTTCCGTCGCTGCAGACCTTGTCCAGACCCGACACCGTGTCCAATCGCTTCATCTTGATCGTCTTAGTCGCCCTGCCAAAGGAATCAGTCTTTGGCAACCGGAATCGACCGATTGGGCATTGACGTCCTGCGTTCTGGTAGGTCGCCACCACGCCATCGATCTCCTGTGCCGCCTAGTCCCAATCCTCCTCCTCTGGTTCCTCGTCGTTCCGTGGTCCTCCCGAAGCCTCCAATGCTTTCCCCCAAGTCCGAGCGTCCCCGACTTGAGCTCCCCGCGATGGCTGGCTCCGCAATCCGCCATCGATGACGAAGCGTCGTTCCGGTGCCCCCCTGTCTCGTACAAGCGCAACCCCGCAGCCTCCCGCAACCCCTGCTAAGGAGTAGCTCCGGCCCTGGAGAGGCGAGCTGCCGGGAGGTATGCTGGCATGGACGGCGCCGGCAGGTGGTCTCCATTCGAGCTACGCTGTGTGAGTCAGTGCGTGTCTCTGCTCATGTCAAGAAAAAAATTCATGCTCCACTTCACGTCTAGTTCACGGCAATGGTACAACGCTATAACAGAGCAGTCTTTGGAGGGTATTTTCCTAAGGATAAATCTTTCAGGGCCTGTTCCGTTAATCCCCTCCACAAGAGTATTGGAGTAGATTGGGTGGAATTTGGAGGGATTTTGACTTGCATGGGAATTAATCCTCCTCGGCCTTCGCCTTGGCTATCCTCGTGGCTTCTCTGGCCTTCCTTTCGGCTAGACCCGCGGCCACCACTGCCTTCATCATGTCGATTTTCCCAGCGCATTGTTCAGCCTTCTTTACCGTGGCTATCCTCCTCCTGGCTCTCCTCCCCTTTACAATGTTCGCAGCAGCAACTTCCTCAGGCGAGAAGCTGGGGGTTCCCAACTCTTCCCCGACATTCTTCTCTTTTTCAACGAGGGACTTCTCCTCGGATGAACCGATCTGCATCTCTAGGGCGCCGCCGCCGCCGCCCTTTCCCAGCTCATCCTCCCGTCCTTCGCGGATTTTATTTTCGGGCCAGGCCGGTCTGTATACAGAAAAGAGGGGACGTTTAGGCCCGCCCAGCTCGTCGATTTCTCTCCTGAAAAATATAGCTCGTGGATTCCCAAATCCGTCAATTTCCAACATACAAATCTGGGCAAGCCTAGCCGCCGCCTCCTCCCATCAGAGATGGATGGGGTTCTCGCCTCCCGGCTTCTGCTCACGCGGGTGGCTGGGTAGGAAGTTAGGAACCTAGGACTTACCCTCCGCATTCGTCAAGATTTCTAAAGTTGACGTTTTTATCATTTGGTAGCGGTGCATCTTAGATGGTGGTGAATGCGCTACATCGAATAATGGACCCGGTTTTAACCCCATCTTGGTGATGTTTACAACGTCGAGAAGCGTGTGGGATTGTGTCTTCACCGGGCATGCTCTGGCTTTGTGTGATGTTGATATTGTCGCCAATCTGGTGATCATACTTGCAAGGATTCCTACCAGTTTTGTGCGTCTGCCGTGTGGGTCTTTCTCAATCCAATCGATATTTGTGGGACTACTCTCAAGTGGTGGACGGACAGTGGAAAATACCAATCGACATGGTAACAATTGATCTCGACCTTCAAATCTATCAGATCTAAATCTGTCAGATCTAACGCTCCAGGACTTTCCAATGACATTGTGTGACGTCCCTAATTTGCACGTCCACCAATTAATAGCGGCAATTACTGGCATAATTCCTCTACTCATTCATCTCCCATTGCTCTCCATAATCGGGACATAACCATTAATAATGCATTAACCGCATCGAGGAAAATTAGGGACGTGATCTCCGGTCCATTTAATCTCTAGAATTATGGCCTTCGCCTCTGCATCCGCGCGTATGGGACAATCCGTGCGCCACGCTTCCCTCTCCATGTCCATATTTCTATACAAAATAAAATCACTACCAATAAGTAAATAGAATTAATCGCTGCCATAATAGGCGTTGTCGTATCTGTCTTCGACCTACAAAATCTCACAATGCTTTTCTTTTCAATGTCTTGAGATGAACTTATGAAACAGCTCCAATGCCCTAGGTCGTGTCTCCGTTGATCTGGCCTCTGGACTCAGTCAGCAATTCCCACTCGCCATGCTGCTATTCATAGCATTTTCGCCTCCACTACCGTCAATCGCAGCCCGACGAACGCGGAAAACTATCGTTGCTTTGCTGGGCAGCACGGAACCAGGCTACCGACCGGCACCGCAGACTTCCAGTGTCCGGCTTTCCTCTTTCGTCCGTACAAGTACGATTGCTGCTCGCACACAAGTGCCCTTAGAATTCACGTGATCCTCCCAGTTCGCTGGCCAACAACGCGAAACTTCTCCGTCGTGGTCCACCTATGGCCGGTTGGAGGACGATCTGTAGGGAAGCATGGGGATGTGGGTAGATCGATTGAAGCTCCTCTGCGGCCATTCGGCCAAAAGAGCAAAACCACGGACATGCTGGCCCCGATCGAGGAGTCGCATCCTGCATGTACAGCTCTGCTGTGAACACACCCTTATCAGCGTTGTGCTCTTCACGGGTTCAGGAATCAGCCTGCTCATGGCCCTCGAGCATGTTGTGCCCCTCTTCACTTCCACGTTGTTGTTCTTGGAAGTGATGCCTCCGCCGGTGAAGCGTCGGCCTATAGGAGACCGCCCGTAGTGGGCTAGTGCCGCTGCTTACCTCGACAACGTTCTACTCTTTTAGTGGTGGTGATGGTGAAGGGTTCGTAGCATGGAAAACAAAAAAATTCTACCGCAAGAACAAACAAAACCTAGATCTAATCTAGATAAAAGCCAAGATCTAATCTATTAGACATGTGCAACGAGATAGATCTGTACTAACCCTTGTAGATCCGAAAGCGTTACGAGATTAGATCTTGTGGTTGATGTAGTCGATCACTTGCCGATCTCAAGATCGAGTGGACGATCCTTCCGGCGCCGCGTTCCGGCAGCACTTCCGCAGTCGGTCACACGTGCGGAGTCGAAGGAGACCTTCCTCTCCTCGTTCCAGCGAGCAGCGGAGGTAGTAGATCTTCTCCACGGAATCCCAGCAGCACGACGGCGTGGTGGTGGTGGTGGAGTAGAGAATTCTGCAGGGCTTCGCCTAAGCCTGAGCAGAAGAGAGAAAGAGGAGAGAGGCGGCTAGGGTTTGGAGTGGTGGAGGAGGGCCAGGGGGTGGCGCCTCCACCCCTCTATTTAAAGGGGGAGGGCGCCATGGGAGGGGGAGTCCTAGTACGACTCCCCTCCCTCCTTGGCCGGCGGATTGGGGAGGGGGGAGGAGTCCTCCTCCCTCACGACTCCTTGTCTTGCCCCACAAGGTCTCCTTGATCCCTTTCTTGGTTTTCAAGCAAACTCCAAGAAATCTTCCAGAACCTTCCGGAACATTCCGAAACCTTCTAGAATCCTCATACAAATACCCCGGAACATTTCCTAACTCAGAAAATGATCCCCAATATATGAATCTTATTCTCTGGACACTTCCGGATCTCCTCGTGATGTCCCAGATCCAATCCGAGACTCCAAACAACATTCGGTCTCCAACACACATTCTATATCTACTTAAAACAACTTCGAACCTTAAGTGTGTCACCCTACGGTTCGTGAATATGCAGACATGACAGAGACACATCTCCTATCAATAACCATCAGCGGGACCTGGAGATCCATAATGGCTCCCACATACTCAACGATGACTTCGTGATCGATAGAACCATTTACATACGAAACCAATTCCCTTTGTCTCGCGATACTATACTTATCGGAGGTTTGATCGTCGGTATCTCCATACCTAGTTCTACCTCGTTACTGATAAGTACTCTTTACTCGTTCCATGTTATGTCATCCCTTGTGACCTAGTCACATGCTTGCAAGCTAACTAGATGACATTACACCGAGAGGGCCCAGAGCATATCTATCCGTCATATGGATGTACAAATCCCAATCTTGGTCCATGCGCTTCAACACATACTTTCAGAATACCCAATGACACCTTTATAACCACCCAGTTACGAAGCGGCGTTTGATGTCATCAAAGTACCCATCCGGTGATGGTGATTAACACAACCTCATGGTCGAAGGATTAGGTTACTATGCATTTAAAAGCTTATAGCAATACGAACTTAATGACTTGATCTTATGCTACGCTTACTACGGGTGTGTGTCCATCACATCATTCTCCTAATGATATAACCTTGTTATTAATCACATCCTAATGTCCATGATCAAGAAACCATGGTCATCAATTAATCAACAAGCTAGTTCAACAAGAGGCTTACTAGGGACTCTTTTATGTTTACAAAACACACATGTATTAGTGTTTCCTAATAATACAATTATAGCATGGGATGTAAACATTTATCATAAACACAAAGATATAATAATAACCACTTTTATTATTGCCTCTTGGGCATATCTCCAATAGTCTCCCACTTGCACATTTCTTTAAACACAAAGATATAATAATAACCACTTTTATTACGCTGTGGTGTTCCCGGCGGTGTCAACTGCGAAAGTATTCCACATTTCTTTAAATGCATGCCAAACTCATAACTTAGATATTCACCTCCGTGGTCAGAACGCAGAAACTTAATCTTCTTATTACAATGATTTTCTACTTCACTTTGAAATTCCTTCAAACTTCTCGAAAGTTTCGGACTTATGTTTCATAAAGTAGACATACCCATATCTACTTAAGTCATCCGTGAAAGTGAGAACATAACGATATCCACCACGCGATGCTACACTCATTGGACCGCACACATCGGTATGTATTATTTGCAATAAGTCTGTAGCTCGCTCCATTGTACCAGAGAATGGAGTCTTAGTCATTTTTCCCATTAGACATGCTTCGCATCTTTCAAGTGATTCAAAATCAAGTGATTCAAGAAGTCCATCAGAATGGAGTTTCTTCATACGCTTCACTCAAATGTGACCAAGATGACAGTGCCACATGTATGTAGAATTATCATTCAATTTTATTCGTTTAGCATCTATGTTGTGAACATGTGTATCACTACTATCGAGATTCAGTAAGAATAAACCATTCATCTCAGGTGCATTACCATAAAAGATATTACTCATATAAATCGAACAACCTTTATTCTCGGACTTAAAAGAGTAATCGTCTCGCAATAAACAAGATCTGGATATAATGTTCATGCTTAATGTAGGCACCAAATAACAATTATTCAAATTTAAAACTAATCCCGAAGGTAGATGTAGAGGGAGCATGCCGACGGCGATCACATCAACCTTGGAGCCATTTCCAACGCGCATCGTCACCTCGTCTCTCACCAGTCTTCGTCTATTCCGCAACTCCTGTTTCGAGTTACAAATATGAGCAACCGAACCAGTATCAAATACCCAGGCACTATTACGATTACTAGTAAGATACACATCAATAACATATATATCAAATATACCTTTCTTCTTGATGTTGCCGTTCTTCAGATCCGCCAGGTACTTGGGGCAGTTACGCTTCCAGTGACCAGCACCCTTGCAGTAGAAGCGCTCAGTTTCAGGCTTAGGACTAGCTTTGGGCTTCTTAGCAGGTGCGGCAGCTTTCTTGCCGTCCTTCTTGAAGTTGCCCTTGTTCTTAGGCTTGCCCTGTCTCTTGAAATTGGTGGTCTTATTGACCATCAACGCTTGGTGCTCCTTCTTGATCTCCACTTCAGCAGTTTTCAGCATGGACGATAGTTCAGGCAACGTCTTGTTCATGCAGTGCATATTGTAGTTCATCACAAAGTTCTTGTAACTTGGTGGCAGTGTTTGGAGGAGACGGTGAATCCCTAACTCATTAGGAATCGATATCCCCAACTCTTGGAGCTTGTTTGCATACCTAGACATGGTGAGCACGTGCTCGCTAACGGAGCTTCCCTCTTCCATCTTACAGTTAAAGAACTTTTCGGAGGCCTCATAGCTCTCCATGGCCGCGCGAGTCTCAAAAATTAGCCTGAGCTCCTTAATGATCTCGAACGGGTCGTGGTGCTCAATACGCTTCTGGAGCTCCGCTTCTAAACCGTATAGGATGGCACACTGAACTGTGGAGTAATGATTTTTCCGAGTGGCGTAAACATTCTTTACGTCATCGGTGGCATCTTCTGCAGGTGGGTCACCTAGCGGTGCTTCGAGCACATAGGTCAACTGACCAGCCCTGAGGACGATCTTCAGTCCACGGAACCAGTCCGTGAAATTGCTTCCATTGTTCTTAAGCTTTTCTTTCTCTAGGAACGCACTGAAATTGATGGAGGGGGTCGCCATAATCTACAACAAATTTGCAAGTAGTTTAGACTAAGTTTATGATAAATTGAGTTCAGATTTAATTCTTAAATTAGCTAGGTGAACTCCCACTCAAAACAACATCCCTCACATTGTCTTAGTGATTACACGAACCAAGTCCACTACACCAAGTCCGATCTTCACGAGAGAAGATGTAGTTTCATCGGCGAATAATCTTCATGTTCATCATATCATTTATATGACTCATGCTCTACCTTTCGGTATTCCGTGTTCCGAGACCATGTCTGTACATGCTAGGCTCGTCAAGATAACATTAGTTTCCGCATGTGCAAAACTGGCTTGCACCCGTTGTATGCACACGTAGAATCTATCACATCCGATCATCACGAGATGCTTCGAAATGACGAGTCTTAGCAACGGTTCCAACTAAGGGTGAACACTTTATTACTTGATATTTAGTGAGAGGGATCATCTTATAATGCTACCGTCGCGATCTAAGCAATACAAGATGCATAAAGGATTAACATTACAGGCAATTCATAATTAGTGTGACATGATATGGCCCTTTCTTCTTGCGCCTTTGATCTCCATCTCCAAAGCACAAACATGATCTCCATCATCACCAGCATTGCGTCAAGGTCAGTGGCGCCGCTTCATGGTTGTCCATCATCACTAGCAACTATTACAACTACTTGGAATAAAGCTATTACAAGATGAATAGACACGCAGGTCTTAACAGAATTAAAGACAACCATTAGGCTCCTGCCGGTTGCCATATTACAACAAGGATCATTGCATACATCAAATATAATCACAATCACATGATGGCCATATCATATCACAAAACCCCTGCAAAAACAAGTTAGACGCCTCTAATTTTCTTTGCATGTTTTACGTGGTTTGGGGCTTTCGAACAAGAACGGATCTTACCTATGAAACTGAACCACAACGTTGATACAAGTGCTATCAAGTGCAAAGTGTAAATTAGATCTATACTATGGTGGGAGCGACAGACACCCGCAAAGCCACTTGTGCAAAGCAAGTTACACATCAAGCGTGGAGCAAGTCTCATGTGCGATGACATGTAAGGTTAGCCCGAGCCGCTTCATCCCACCATGCCGCAAGATGCAAAGTACACAAAGCAAAAGACGGCACGAGCACCAACGCCCACAACACCATTGTGTTCTACTCGTGCAACAGATCTGCGCATAGATATGGCTCTAATACCACTGAAGGGTTCGTAGCATGGAACACAAAAAAGTTCTACTGCAAGAATGAACAAAACCCAGATCTAATCTAGATAAAAGCCAAGATCTCATCTATTAGACATGTGCAACGAGATAGATCTGTACTAACCCTTGTAGATCCGAAAGCGTTACGAGATTAGATCCCGTGGTTGATGTAGTCGATCACTTGCCGATCTCAAGATCGAGTGGACGATCCTTCCGGCGCCGCGTTCCGGCAGCGCTTCCGCAGTCAGTCACACGTGCGGAGTCGAAGGAGACCTTCCTCTCCTCGTTCCAGCGAGCAGCGGAGGTAGTAGATCTTCTCCACGGAATCCCAGAAGCACGACGACGTGGTGGTGGTGGTGGAGTAGAGAATTATGCAGGGCTTCGCCTAAGCCTGAGCAGAAGAGAGAAAGAGGAGAGAGGCGGCTAGGGTTTGGAGTGGTGGAGGAGGGCCAGGGGGTGGCGCCTCCACCCCTCTATTTAAAGGGGGGGCGCCATGGGAGGGGGAGTCCTAGTAGGACTCCCCTCCCTCCTTGGCCAGCGGATTGGGGAGGGGGGGAGGAGTCCTCCTCCCTCACGACTCCTTGTCTTGCCCCACAAGGACTCCTTGATCCCTTTCTTGGTTTTCAAGCAAACTCCAATAAATCTTCCAGAACCTTCCGAAACATTCCGAAACCTTCTAGAATCCTCATACAAATACTCTGGAACATTTCCTAACTCAGAAAATGATCCCCAATATATGAATCTTATTCTCCGGACAATTCCGGATCTCCTCGTGATGTCCCGGATCCAATCCGAGACTCCAAACAACATTTGGTCTCCAACACACATTCCATATCTACTTAAAACAACTTCGAACCTTAAGTGTGTCACCCTACGGTTCATGAATATGCAGACATGACAGAGACACATCTCCTATCAATAACTATCAGCTGGACCTGGAGATCCATAATGGCTCCCACATACTCAACGATGACTTCGTGATCGATAGAACCATTTACATACGAAACCAATTCCCTTTGTCTCGTGATACTATACTTATCCGAGGTTTGATCGTCGGTATCTCCATACCTAGTTCTACCTCGTTACTGATAAGTACTCTTTACTCGTTCCATGTTATGTCATCCCTTGTGACCTAGTCACATGCTTGCAAGCTAACTAGATGACATTACACCGAGAGGGCCCAGAGCATATCTATCCGTCATATGGATGGACAAATCCCAATCTTGGTCCATGCGCTTCAACACATACTTTCAGAATACCCAATGACACCTTTATAACCACCCAGTTACGAAGCGGCGTTTGATGTCATCAAAGTACCCATCCGGTGATGGTGATTAACACAAACTCATGGTCGAAGGATTAGGTTACTATGCATTTAAAAGCTTATAGCAATACGAACTTAATGACTTGATCTTATGCTACGCTTACTACAGGTGTGTGTCCATCACATCATTCTCCTAATGATATAACCTTGTTATTAATCACATCCTAATGTCCATGATCATCAATTAATCAACAAGCTAGTTCAACAAGAGGCTTACTAGGGACTCTTTTATGTTTATAAAACACACATGTATTAGTGTTTCCTAATAATACAATTATAGCATGGGATGTAAACATTCATCATAAACACAAGGATATAATAATAACCACTTTTATTATTTCCTCTTGGGCATATCTCCAACAGATGGGCTATCAGGTCCAACCCGGAGGTCACCTGGAGAGCCTGGTGGCAGACGGCATGGCCGCATCACCAGAGTACGAGAATTCCTACGAGTCTTTGACTTTTGTACTAGTTGGTTTCGAGGGATGTATTTAAATTTTTTTATTTCTAACGGAAGACATGAAAGCGAGTGAAATTTGCGGGACTGTTGGATGCACGCCACGCACCTTGTGTGTAGGTATGGTTGCACGCATAGGGCGCATGTGATGAGTGCATATCTGCATCATGTTTTATATTATTATTTTGCATTGTAAATGTAGGATCTTGGTATTTTACGGCGTTCGCACGCATATTTTATGTCTGTTTTCACCAGAATTAGGACATATGATGGATACAATGGACACAATCCTTGGAGCAGTTGTACTGGAGAAAAAAGGAGTTAAAAACAACGTAAATCGCTTATTTGGAAAATATCAATAACATTAGAAGAAAACCTGGAACGACCAAGGCATCCAGAGAGTTTAACGACCAACTATATGATCGGAATAATTTTTCCGGCCATATAGTTGCGATCGTATAGTTGGTGCCGCCACCGCCTCCTCAAATAGTTTCACGCCATGCAACTGGATGGGGGAGACAACATACTGAACACCCAGAAATTGCCAAAATCTCACCTCCGGAAGGCATCTAGAGGGGGAACTTGCCCAAGTGATCCATCTTCACCCTACGCAGATCTGAGAGGCCAAGGCATCAATCTTCATATTCATCAACCGCTGCACCACCATCATCTCCATCCAACCCATCTTCATCCCATCTATATCTTGTTGTAAATTTCATACTCGTTGTGGATTTATACAAGAACTATTCATTTACAATTGCTTTCATTACTATTGCCATGCTGTTGATTGCCTTCATGTCCGAGTAGATCTTTAATTCTTGGTGGGATGGAGAAACCCTAGTATGATATTGTGATAAGATAGAGATTATTATGTTATACATCATTATGCGTATGTGTTAATTATCTTCATCTTGATGTTGGGAGTTGTGCACCTCCTTAATATTTGCCTCTTATGGGGACTCGATGAAGGGGATTACTTGTTGGTAGACGGAGGGATGATATCACTTACTATGACTATAAATCTGTTATCATTCTTTACCTACAAGCTTGGGGAAACAAGGAGAACTCATAAAGCCATGTCTATGCCATGGAAGAAATCTCTTAATAGTGGGATAATAAGATTGATGTCGTTTATCCATCAGCTGTGGTTATGAAGGATGATGTGAGTAGTGGTTACTGCCTATTTTTCCATATATGGAGCTCCTCCCACAAACATACATATCATGAGAATATTTTTCATAATAATCTTGATTGCTTAGTCTAAATTGCTAGTGGTGTATCCGCCACTCTCTAAGAACGTTTTTTCCCTATTGTAGTTCCAAGTTCTTTTACATACGTGATTCTTACTTTCTGCATTAAGTTTTACTTTACTTTAATTGCTTCGTTCAATCAAAAACTCAAAAACAATTCTACTTTTCTTGCATCTCAAAGTTATTCCTTAAGTACTATGTTTAGTTTTAGTTAAAAGCATTTTAGTCTTTTGCCTACTGCTCCCTATGGGATCGATATCTTTATTTCAAAACTAGCTACAAACGATCTATGCACTTGCAGTCATCAAGCTATTTTCTGGCGCCGTTGTCGGAGAGCTTAGCGCTATAAGTCACTTTACTTTTAGTTATTTATTTTTGTTGTACTGATTTTTAATTTAAGTTGCAGGACCGCAACAATGGACAACACTCATCATTTAATCTAGCTTGAGGCAGTAAGGAAAATGGGTTCGCCCATGGACACTTTTATAATTGTCAATAAAAGCATAAATCCAGATGGAATTGAGATTCACCCTTTATTATTTGAACTACTAAGAAATTTGCAGGAACCAATGAAGATAGTCCATATGGACACT
Source organism: Avena eriantha (assembly GCA_910589775.1). NCBI lineage: Eukaryota > Viridiplantae > Streptophyta > Magnoliopsida > Poales > Poaceae > Avena > Avena eriantha. The sequence continues at coordinate 97,119,485 of OU342742.1, forward strand.
TACAATTCTTTGAAGATGTTCTCAGTTCCTTTATATTCGACGAATGTAATCTTGATATGGTTAAAACCCAGTTGTTTAGACAAACTCTCTCTAATAATATTTGCGACTGGTATAGATCTCTTTGTGCAGAAGCACCAAGGACTTGGACGGAATTGACAACCAATTTCCTATCAAAATATTACTCAGAAAGCATAGCTCACAGGATGAGAGGTATTATTATCAGTTTCAAAAATAATCCTCATGAGGGTTTGTATGAAGGGTATCTAAGGTACAAGAGCTATATAGATAATTGCCCCCATCATCATTTGCCTGATTGGTTAATCACTCACACTTTTTATGGAGGGCTTAATAATGAAAATAGAATAAATTTAGACACCGCTTCTAATGATAGTTTTCTATCTTATACCTATGATGAAGCTTGGAAATTAATAATAGAAATGAGTGAGGCAACAGAAAATTTAAAAACAAGGAGAACATTACAAATAGGTTTTTTGAATATGCTTGTGTTAACGATTTCCTTGCAGACGAAAGGCCTTGTGCGATGATTAAAACCCTTGGTATTGATTCTTACTCAGTAAAGAAAATTATTCAGAATTATGCAGGGCATTTACATGTACCTACAGAATGGGAACCCCATAAACCCCTCGAAGAAAAGAAGCGTGCAACAACGTTAATGGAAGAGTTCTTCTCTGCACCTATTCAAGAGAATATCAAGAAAAAGCAAAAAGAGGAAGAACAAATAAAGAGAAGATTGAAGAAACTAGAAAAGAACCCCAAAGCTACCAATATAAATAATGTTATATTGAAGGATCTTATGGAAGCACGAATAGAGGATAATGAAGTGGTTATGCTAGACTTTGAAACCTCAGAATTCATCGAAGGTAAGATACGAGATAACGAAACTTATAAACCTATGACTCCTATATATTGTGGAGAAACTTTCTTATACGGAATTTGTGAGCCCATTTCCACTATAAATATTATGTCTTCGTCACTTTATGAGGAACTTCGCTCCAGATGTGTAACCGGTAGACACTACTATTAAATTGTCTAATAGAACTAATATAAAACCGGAGGGGGTTATCAGAAACATCTATGTATTTATTGGATCACTCATGTACCCCCTTGATTTTCATATTGTTGACATGCCTCGAGATTCTTTTTGTCCTATTCTTTTAGGCAGGCCTTTTGTTTCCATAACCAAAGCTCAAGTTTATAATAAGAGGGAGAATATTTCACTGATTTTTGGAGAAGATGAAATGACATTCCACTTCGCCAAACTAAAGAAGAGGCCATATGAAGTGGAAGATATCAAGGAAGAGAAAACGATTGCCGAGCTGGCCACAATTCATTTCAGTACTCCACAAGATGAATTAGAGAGGAGCCTAATTAATTGGAAGGAAGCATCAGATGATGAGGAGAGAGAAGACATGAATGATTACCTTGATTCAGTTTCGGAAGCAGAAAATCCACATGACTATGAAGAACTGGTAAAAAAAGGAGATGAAGAACCTCTGCCAATCGAATTGAAACAACTTTCAGACGATATGAGGTATGAGTTTTTAGATAATGAAAATAAATATCCTGTTATTATTAGCAAAAATCTATCAGAAAATGAAACAAATAAACTCATTTCGGTCTTGGTTAAGCATCGTGAAGGCTTTGGATATACTCCAAGTGATATTAAAGGAATAGATCCATCTATTGTAACACATAATATTACCATACTTGATGATGCTAAACCTGTAGTTGATACACAAAGAAGGCTTAATCTGAAAATAAAGGAAGTAGTAAGAAAAGAGGTTATACGCTTATTAGATGCTGGCATAATATATCCTATTTCTGACAGTAAGTGGGTTAGCCCAGCTCATTGCATACCAAGAGGAGAGGGTCTTGATGCTGCTATGAATGCGGATGGTGAACTAGTTCCTATAAAACCTATTGTTGGATATCGCATGTGCATTGATTTTAGAAAACTAAACCGTTAGACACAGAAAGATCATAAACCTATACCATTTATAGATAAAATTTTAGAAAGACTTAGTAACAATTCTTATTTCCGTTTTCTTGATGGTTATTCCAGATATTCTCAAGTTGTTATACAACCGGAAGATCAAGAGAAAACAACTTTTAATTGCCCTTATGGCACATATGCTTATAGATTAATTCCGGTTGGCTTATGTAACGCAGTAGCGACTTTTCAAGTATGTGTTTTAAAAATCTTTGATGATTTTGTTGAGAAGAGTATGAAAGTTCTAATAAATCATTTTTTTGTTTGTGGAACAACCTTTGATAATTGCCTCTACAATCTAACCCAAGTTTTGTAGAGATGCAGGCAATCAAATTTAGTTTTAAATTGGGAGCGATGTCATTTCATGGAAAGAGAAGGTAAAGTTTTGGGGCATAAAGTTTCGGAAAAGGGAATAGAAATAGACAAAACTAATATAAATGCTATAGAAAATCTTCCAATACCTTAGGACATAAAAAACTTAAAAATGTTACTGGACATGTAGGGTTTTTTAAGCATTTTATAAAAGATTTTGCTAAAATAGCTATGCCTCTCACCAACCTTCTTGAGAAAGAAACTCCATTCTACTTAGATCATAACTACATTGTAGCTTTTGGAGAACCTTAAAAACAAATTAGTTTCAGCACCCATCATGCAATCTCCAAAATGAGATGAACCTTTCAAAATCATGTGTGATGCTAGTGACTATGCTTTAGGGGCTGTGTTAGGACAGCGAGACGGAAAGAATTTAAATGTTATTCATTATGCTAGTAGACCTCTTAATAAGATTCGGAAAAATTATGCTAGTATAGAAAAAAATGCCTAGCTATAATTTTTGCTTGTGACAAATTTAGATCTTACATCATTAATTCTAAGGTAATAGTTCATACGGATCACCAAGCTTTGCGTCACCTCCTTGTGAAAAAGGATGTGAAGCCCAGGTTGATTAGGTGGGTTCTATTACTACAAGAATATGATTTGCAAATAGTAGATAGGAGGGGTAAGGATAATCTGGTAGCAGATCATCTCTCTATGATGGAGGGGATAATTACTAACCTCGTACCTATAAATGAGTCATTTCCAGGAGAATATTTAGCAAATATTGAAATTGATAATCCTTGGTATGCGGATTATGCTAACTATCTCGCGGTAAAATTTATACCTCTTGGTATGACAAGAAATCAAAAGATGAAATTCTTTAATGATCTTAAATATTACTTTTGGGATGATCCATATCTATATCATCATGGACCTGACGAAATGATTCAGAAGTGTGTTCCTAACCATGAAATGAATGCGATTTTGCAAGCTTGTCATGACAGCCCATATGGAAGACATCATGTAGGAAAGTGAACTGCAGCAAAGGTACTTCAATCCAGATTCTCTTGGCCCACCTTGCTCAAGGATGCACACAGGTATGTATAACACTGCGATGCTTGCCAAAGAAGAGGTAACATAGGTAGGAGACAAGAAATGGCAATGAATTATAGTCTTATAATCGAACCATTTGATGTATGGGGAATGGATTACATGGGACCTTTTATAGAATCAAATGGTTATACTCATATTCTTGTAGTTGTTGATTATGTTACTAAATGGGTTGAAGCTATTCCAACAAGCCATGTAGATGTGGCCGCCTCAGTGAAGATGATCAAGGATGTTATATTCCCCGGGTTTGGAGTTCCTAGATTCTTAATCACTGACGGTGGTTCTCATTGTATGAAAGGAACTTTCAGTAAAATCCTCAGCAAATATGGAGTAACTCACCGTGTTGCTTCACCATATCATCCTCAAACGAGTGGTCAAGTGGAACTCTCCAATAGAGAATTAAAGACCATACTCGAGAAGACGGTGGACAAATCAAGAAAAGATTGGTCATAAAAGTTAAATGACACTTTATGGGCATACCATACTGCGTTTAAAAATCCAATGGGTGTGATACCTTATAAGATGGTATACGGTAAGGTATGCCATTTACCTTTAGAATTGGAACACGAAGCTTTTTGGGCAATCAAGAACCTAAACTATGATCTTAAAGCAGCAGGAGAAAACGTTTATTTGATATTCATACTTTAGATGAGTTTAGAAGTGAGGCTTATCAGAATGCTAGATTGTTTAAAGAAAAAGTGAAAAGATGGCATGATAGAAAAATAGAAAATAAAGTGGACACAAAGTGTTGCTCTATAATTCTCGTCTTAAGCTCACTACAAGGAATTTCGCTATATATGACCCTCCATTTTCGTCAAAAATCATCATAGTAGTCTGTTTATGACGATTCTATGACGATTTTGAGATCGTCAAAAGCTGGGCGTCGCAAATAAACTATAACGATGTTTCTGGTAAAATCGTCATAACCGTCTATGACGATATTGGATCGTCATAACCTCTACGATGATTCAATATCATCACAGACCATCTAGCCAGGCCAGGTCAGATCCGACATGGTCGATCCGACGTGGCAAAATTATGACGAAATTAAATCGTCTTAAATCAAATTCAGCCCGGTCTATTCGGTCATTTATATGGGCCAAGCCCAATAATTTGGGCAATTTATGATTCTTGTTCTACTAGTTCTGGTTGGCTACATGGGCCAAGCCCCAACAATTTAGCCTTTTTATTTCTTGACTTTGGCATTTTCACATTATTTTTATTTTCTATTTCAAAATTTAAATCTTATTCTGAATCTAGCCCCACTAGGTAGATGGGTGCCTGGTCCCACTTGTCAGTTTCCTTTTCTATCTTTCCTATTTTAAAGCAGGTCCCACCAGGCATCACGTGCTATTTAGGCACCACTCATCAGTCATGTATTTGTTCAATAACTAGTAATCCAATTCAAACAAGCCAATAAAGTCATAAGTATTTCATATGACATCCAAACAATATATTACAATCACTCATAGTACTAATCAGGTATTTGATGACCCACAAGTATAGGGGGTGTATCGCAGTATTTTCGATAAGTAAGAGTATCGAACCTAACAAGGAGCAGAAGGTACTGGCTAGTGGCTTGAAGTAGGAATTCTCTGTAAATACTTAGCAAACAGAGTTTTAGAGGTTTTTGATAATGCAGGTAAATAAAGTACGAGTAAATAAAAGACAATAAGAATAAATGCAGCAAATGGCTCAATCCTTTCTTTAGCAAAGGACAAGCCGGTTGTATTATTTAAGATAACCAAACGTTCTCGAGGACACACGGGATATCGTCAAGTGCTTTCGCTTCATATCTTATATCTTATATATATATTTACTAATTGGAGGCACCATACAAGTCACCACGTTAATCCTAGAAAACCACCTAAAAATATCCGTAGGATCTTAAATTTACGGTTCAGATTAAATATAGAGATTAAAGAGTTTTGTGCCTGTACGCTTCAGCTTATATCATCGCGTATGGGAAAAGCATGTCAGAGATAAAATAGAGAGTATCGAGCTTTAAACTTATCTTATTAGATGGATTGATCTCATCCGGTACGTGTTATGTTTCTAGGCTAATTCTTTCTAAGATTGCAGGCGGCCGACGAGTAGACTCTACACCCACATTAATTTGTCCTGGTGCATGTCACGCAGGAGCTTACAATTCCTTCTATACTACTACGCCACAGGTGACGTTTGAGCAGCCAAAGATCATGTGCATGTCCCTGCACGGCTGGCCTCGCCACCGTTCTACGCGATGTAGTCGGCCACCTAGCGTGTTCTCCCTCCTTTACTGACCTTCCACCTCCGGGCCTGCATGGGCTCAGCTGCATCAATATTGGAAATCATCTCCACTGATCGGCCTCCACTTCTTGACAAGAAGGATCGGCCCAGCAGCGATGACTTAGATCGGATCGACTAAAGTTCTCCAGCACCAATGCAACTTCGTCGTCCTCTAACGTTCAGGTAGGATGGTCTTATAATCGAACTTAATTAATAAGTATGTACCATGATATTCTATTTGGTATTCTGCATGATATATAGTTCATGATGCATGTAGACAAAATCAGTGGATGCGTATTAGATGGCTAGCTGCTTCATAATCCATATGTGATTGCCAATACGTTGAGATGGAACTCAAAAAAAGATTAGTACTCGATCGTTCTCAAAAGATGCGCGGATTTGTCTAGATACATATGTAACTGGATGTATTTCATATACATGCAAATATATAAAGTTGAAACACTTCTTTTAGGAAAGTGCGAGCACTTACAATTTGGTGACAAAATACACATATGTGACACATATGTTGATTCAGCCTTTATTCATAGCTCTTAAGCGACTTGATTTTTTTGATGCAGCACATTGGAAAATAATAATAATCAGAGCATCAGTCTGCTAGCCCCCCTCATTTTCGGAGTTCGCCTTAGTGTTTACTCATACTCCCATTGTATGATTGTGAATTGCTACATATAATTTATTGGGACAATGAAATTGAATATTGTATTCTTGACTAACTAATACTACAATTTGATCCTTGCGTTTTACACCGTATAATTATAAAGGTGGACGCACATCGTCATCATCACATAATTGTTCTACAGCTTCACTAGAGAATTATGTTATCATTCTCAGATCACAGACATGGAAAGTAAAGAATTTTATGGTTTCTCAACCAGTAAATTGCAGATAAACTCGAGCTAGATATTTTATTCTTGATATATATATTTCACAAAAGTTGATCTTGATACATACCCCAATTAGCTCAATGATTTAATAATAAACATTTTGGGGCCATTAATATGTGCATGCTTGATGATCTTTTCGAAGATTGTGGTAGATATTTTCATGATAAATATAACCAGAGAATTTCTATGCCTTACCAGGTAAGATTTCAGTTAAGATTTTAAAAAATTGTACCCCCAGTATAGATAACCAATTTAAAAAAACTGAACTCCGGGTAAGAATTCAGTTCAGATTTTAAAATTGTACCTCGCGTATACACAACCGAATAAAAAAATGCCATCACAGTGTGAACCACCGGTTCCACAAAATTATGGAATGTAATTAATATTTAGAAAATATCCATTAGATGGTTGAAACAATTAATATTTTCATATATATATATATATATATATATATTCATTCTGGAGAATATTTTCAATGTGGCCTAATTTTTCTGCCAGCTGCATTCGTTTTTTTCTGGAACTACGACATTGCTCCTATGGTGAAAATGTCCTAATCACGAAACGTAATTTTTTAATGTGTTGGTTACCATACGTTTATTTATTTCAATTTTGTGAAGAGCTTATACACATTGGTACCTGCATATTGTCGATTTCTGTTGTAATATGCATGGGCAAGGCCCTTATCTCAAAGGGATAAGGGATGACTTTTTTTTAGGTCATCTTGGTGTAAATTATCTGTTCATTTTCTCAGAAGTTTGTCTACTCGATTTTCCTTCTACATTATTTTCAAGTCATCAATTCTAAATGAAACTGTAATGATGCTGCATAACACGCCACACAGCATTGGGAAATTTTAACATCCGCCATAGACACAGACAATTAAGGAATACATTCTGATAATCACAGTTTAAGTAAATCCAACACTCGAATTGCCTATGCTCATGATGCTAAATAGGCAAGCTTCCAAGGAAGGATTGCCATGCACCGTGATCAAATGATACTATGATCATCGCATGTCACGAAGTCTCGAATACGGTGGTTAACACATGTATGCCATCCCGTCACAATAGCAAAGCTTCATATGTACAAAGGCTATATTATCAGATGACATGTATAAGTAGGAGTGTAAACTCAAAATTCATATTGTTTAGTTGGACACATTTTGAAATTATCAGTAATTGAATATTTTGTAGCAATATTTCCATGTTTTTAAGCCTTTGAGCTAATACGCTACTATGGGTAAACAGAAATACAGTGGATGTTTGTTGCTATTATGTAAGCTGGAATTTTTTATGCTTTTGCAATGAAAAAAGACATATATGCTATCATGAAAACGATTATCTTCCATTCTTCAAAACTAGCAAATATAATTAGTATGTGTATTCTTATTAATGTAGCATTTACGTGTTCTTTCAAATTACTAGCCCATGCAGGTGCACGGGTTAATGACTAGTAGTTGATTCATCTTCTTTAGTTTGCTAAGTGTTGTGTGGGTGAACCTGTGCTAATGTACCGACCTTCCTAGGACTAATAAATACTTGTGATTATACCCCTTGCAAGCATCCGCAAGTACAAGAAAATAATTAATGTAGAAACCTAACCACAGCTTTAAACTCTAAAACCCTGACATCCCTTGTGCAAAGGTTTTCTAACCGGGGTTCAGGTTTCTGTCACTCCGGCAACCCCTACGATTAGTAGCCAAATACACAATGCATTCCCCTAGGCCTATATAGGTGAAGTGTCATGTAGTCGACGTTCACATGACACCACTAGAAGAAGTACACCACAACTTAATTAACAAACCATTGAATCTTTCTCAACACAATTCCACTACTAACAACATGACTTCTCCCATGTCCTCAAAAACTAAACGAATACTCACAAGACATCATATGGATCAAGACCAGAGATGATATAATGATATGTAACAATCTGAACATAGACAATAATTCAATGGTTCACTCAATAGCATCAACTACAAGGAGTAATGAACACCAGGAAAGTTTCCCCTAAGAACTATGCAAGATTCAACCCAATTGTTACAGCGGTATGATGGTGGTGATGATGGTGCTGATGAAGATGATGGTGGTGATGATGATGATGATCCCGATGAAGTCCATCTTGATGGTGGTGTTGATGGCGACGATCTCCCCTCTTCGGGAAGGAATTCCCCTGGCAGAATTCTGTTTGTCAGAGAGATCTTTCTCTCTCAATGTTTTCCGCCCCGCATAGGCGGCGGAATCTTTCTGTGGTCGCCCCCCGAGTCTTAGGGTTTCGGGAGGATAATATACGCCAGAGGGGAGAGCCAGAGGTGGACCATGGCAGCCACACCACCTGATGGTGCAGCCTGGGGTGGCCCGCGCCAGGGGGTGGTGTGGGCCCCCTGTGGCCCATCTCCACTCCCCCTTCTGGCAATCTTCGTCTTCTGGAAAAATAGGATTTTTCATGTATTTTCCCGGATTTTCTGATCTTCGCGAATTTCGCCTCCAAACAACACCTTTTCTATCAGAATCCTGACTACAGTGGTCCATGCTCCAAAAGTCATCAACCATGCAAAAACAGATGAAATTACATGAGTATCATCTTTTAATATGAAATATATCAATGAATAACAGTAAATTATGATATAGAATAGTGATGCAAAATGGACGTATCAACTCCCCCCAAGCTTAGACTTCGCTTGTCCCCAAACGAAACTGAGATCAATAAACATGACCTCAGGTTTATGGAGTGAAGAGTCAATAAAAGAATACAGACAAGAAGCATCACATTCATCAATACATAAATCATAATAGAAGACAACTCGCTAATTATATAACTTAACTTGCAATAGGTAAAGAAAACACAATAAAGATGCATAAAGTAAATCATAATTGGTAATGGCAAACTTAGCTCTTGGTCGAAGAATAGTTGACAACTTGCAGGAGTTCACAAATAGCTGGTTTTCAATGATAGCTTTCAAAGTAATAAACACTAAGATAAGAGAAAATGTGCAAAACAAGGAACATAAGAAACATGATTGAATAAATCATCATATGAATGAATGAAACACAACAACTCAAAATACTTGTTGAGATAGAAGGGAATAGGTTTGCTGACTTAACTAAAAAGCAAAAGAAAGGCCCTTCGCAGAGGGAAGCGGGGATTTCAAGTTCCATAAAGAGCTTCCAAAAATTATGATACTTATTAGCTTTCAGCTCTCATTGCCCCTATCATAAGCATCTTTATGTGGTTAAGGTTAAAGTGACACAACTAAGAGGATATGCTTGACAAGTTATAAATTGAAATCTCATGCCCCTTACTTACGAAGACCGAACCTCATGCTACTCAACTTTAGTCACGAGTAAGCTCTTGTCATTGTAAGTACATATGTATCATAGAGAACCGCCAACAGGGTACCCCTTGCACATGATACATGAGCTATCTCATAACCAAAATGACAAGGCAAGCAGACAATGAGCATCTCATTGATCTTTTTATTTGCTATTTGCATAGGTTTTTATTGAGGATGCTTCATAGAATGCTCATTATGGTTATGCTGCAAGTTTCCACCATGATTAGGCATGGCTTAGGCTAGCGACCCAGGAGTTTCTCTAACACACATACACACTCCATGATCTTACAAGTTCCCCTTTTATTTCACACCGTCGGTATCCATAAGCAAAAGAATAGGATATCAACTAGGTACAAAGTACCAATGCAATGTTGAAAGCGTTCCCCATGATACATGGTTCTGCTAACCTCAACTTATAAAGCGCAAGCATATACGCAACAAAGATGGACACAATGGTTCAAGATTATTAAATGCAAGAAAGTAAAGTGTGCCATCAAGTTCGTGCGAGCTTTAATCACTAATTTTCACATAACAAGTTTAATTTGGAAGGTAGATAAAAACATGAATTTACTTGGAATAGCAATAATGCTAATAGGTAGGTATGGTGGACACAAATGACATAGGTTTTGGTTTAAGGATTGGATGCACGAGAAGAATTCCCTCTCAGTACAGGTTTTTGGCTAGCAAGGCTAGGTAGCAAGTATAAGAGTTGAAGGAAACAAACAAACATACAAGCGACAAAAACAAACATAATCTTCCTTGGAAGCACAAAAGATCTTAACTAGAGAATGCTAAACTTATGAGAAAATCAAGAAAGAAAGATGATGAAATTATATTTCTTTAGAGTACTTTTATCTTTTTCATTCAACTCTCGAAAATAGTGTTGCTACTGACCAAGCCAGGTTTGCCAAAACCAACTAAATTAACTCAATGATCCCAAAGTGATACCAATACTAACAACAAGATCAATCAAATAATAGCAATTGAAAACTAATATAAGATATGCAAAAGAGTAAATGATGGAACTTATCATTAATATTCCATAATGGCAAATCACACCAATGGATACATATCTAACGAGAGAGGGGACACTTCCACATTGCAAACCATCCTACATAATAACTTCTCTATTCATGATATGACTCTACTAAAAAGGTAAAAAGATAGAAGATAGTGATGTGATACCGCGGCACTCCCCCAAGCTTGGAATAAACCAAGGGGATGCCAAAACTTGATGAAGAATTACTCCTTCGGTGGTGGTGGTGTTCTCTCATCGTTGTCAGACTTCCAAGGTAAAGCCTCCCAACAAAAGACATCCTGGTCTCCATCATCCTAAAACTAGCAGCAGCACTTGTGCGTTTAAACCTAACCTCATACTCACAGTTTTGATTTTGAACATCGTAGAGATGTGCTTGCAGTTGGTTGGTTGTTTGGTGGAGTGAGAGAATTTCGTCCTTGAGCTCAGCGGTCTCCTTTTGGTGCTCGGTGATGAGTTCGGAACAAATCTTATGGATGATATCCACTTCGCGTTCCGCCATCTTCTTGTACCTAAAAACTTCTTGCTCCAGCACTTCCATCTTGTCCTCCAGACTTCGTTCACCTTTAGGGCCTTCAACCTCTTTTATCTTTACCTCCTCATCTTCAAGCAACAATTCCTTGGGATGAATCTCCAACTCACGCATGTATGGGTTGATGATATCCGCTGAGGAATCTTCCTTGGTTGATCTAGAGGAAGACATTGTGGCTCCAAAACTAGGACTCTACCTGTCAGAAACAGATCGAAACGAAAACACGATGAGAACACGATATACGAACCTCGGGGGATCCGGGGGATTATATATTACGAAGTTTTACAACAAAAGGAAGGTACTGCGAGAAAACGGGTCGGAGACGGAGTCCAGGGCGGCCACACCACCTGGTGGCGTGGCTAGAGGTGGGCCTGCGCCACAGGGTGGTGTGAGCCACCTAGGCTCCATTTTTGTCCCTGTTTCTCTTTGTTGCTTTCCTTTTTGGATAAAAACTGCAAAAATATAACTGGACAGAATTTTCGTGGAACTTTTCTTACCAGAACTGTTACCTATTCGAAAATGGACTCTGCATGTCTCTGAATTTGGTCTTTAGTAGATTCTTCCGGAGTCACCACTTGAATAGCATCAATATCTTCATCTATACACACATATTTCTTGAGCCATGAAACCTTTGACTTTCTTATTACACAATTTTCTCCACTAACCTGGAAATTTCTTTCACACAAAACTTCACACAATTCTCATTAGCAACATTAGTATAAGCGAAGTGATAAAACCTCTTAGGTCCAATTTCAACTGAAATCCATCAAAACATAAGATACTGTAGCAACTCCTTCTGAAAGTCCAAAAGAATTCAAAAAGGGGATCGATTTAAGAGGCAAATGTAAGAGTGGTCAAAATCTGTCAAAACAGACCAGCAAGTAAAGTTTATTTTTTTAGAAAATCTTCTGATGCTCAAATAAAAAAGTGCAAAACTAACTAAAGTTAAATAAAAACCTGGGGCAGAAGCACAAAAAATTACAGCTCAAACCGAAGTACAGAAATCTCTCACAAATGTTTATGGCGAAGCACAAAAATCTGTTTCGGGACAGCAACTTCCCCAAATATTACTTTTCTCTCATTAGGGATTGATCTTGACACAAAAACCAAACAAAAAAATGATAAGGAGAGGTTATCTCTAAGTAATAACTTCCAAGACTCAACTAAACAAAAGCAAACTGAAAACACAAATATATTGGGTTGTCTCCCAAAAAGCTCTTTCTTTATAGCCATTAAGATAGGCATGAGAATTTTAATGATGCTCACATAAGAATATGAATTGAAGAGAAAGAGAAAATCAAGAAGCAAAAATACACATGTTTAAGTCTAACCCACTTCCTATGCATGGGAATTTTTAAGAAAACAGATTATTGAAACCAGAGACTACTAGCATAGGAAGGAAAAACAAGTGCAACATAAAGATTTTTAGCATAAAGCGAGGAAACTTAATATTACTGAGATGCATAAGAACACTTTTCCCTCTCTCATAGTAACTTTCAGTATCATGCATAAATTTAATGATATAACTATCACAAGAACCATCGTAGCACTGATCACTTATCCTAACAAAAAACATAGGGACACTAGCTCTCATAACACTACTTTGCGAAACAACATTAGAGGCATCATTACAAAGGATAGTGTGTCCCGCTTCTACATATTTAGCGACAAAGTCTTTCACATTCGCTATTATATGTTCATCATCTATTTATTTATCAGGTTCAACAGATTTATTTGTACTTTCATTAGCCATACTAGCTATCATAGAATGTTGCTTTATCTTAACTGGGAAAGGCATTTTATTAATATAAGGTTCAGGTAAAACATGATTGGCAGGATAAATTTCAGTATTTCTTGCAGGCACACTCTTAGCAACATCTTTATATGGTTCATGATACTTATTCCACTTCTTTTTAGGTACTTCAATATAGGAGGCAAAAGCCTTAAAATAAGTTGCAATATCTTGAGAGTCTAGACCATAAGCATTTTTAATATTTTGAAAGTCATCAGTTCCCATAAAAGATTCAATGCATTCATAATCATAATTTATACCTGACTTTCTTCCTTTGTCATTCTCCCATGCTTCAGCATTGTCTTGAATACGGTCTAGAAGGTCCCATTTAGCTTCTTCTTCCATGCGAGTGAATGATCCAACACAAGAAGCATCCAATAAATCATTATCATGAAGAGAAAGTCTTGCATAAAAGTTATTGATAATAATATTGTTGGGGAGCTCATGAATGGGACATTTGAGCATTAGTAACTTCAGTCTCCCCCAAGCTTGAACTGTACTCTCTCCATCAAGAGGCCAAAAGTTGTATATTTGATTCCAATCTTTATGAATCTCACTAGGATGATAAAACTTTGAACAAAAAAGAGGTACTATTTCCTCCCATTCGAGAGCTTGACCATTCTTCAGCAGCTTATACCATTCTTCAGCCCTTCCTTTCAGTGATAATGAGAATAACTTCTTCTTGACTTGATCTGTTGTAATACCTGCACACTTAGACAACCCGCATAATTCGTGTATAAAGAGCAAATGATCACCAGGATGGACAATTCCATCTCCAACATAATAGTTATCCATAACACGATCAATAATTCTTGTAGGTATTTTAAAAGTATCATTCTCAGTAGGTGGTGGTTCATCTACTACCTTAGCAGTGGTAGTAGCATTACGAAATAAGAAACTCAGCGAATTATCCATATTGAAAATAAAGCAACTAACAGAAGTAAACAACACAGTAGAAGTATCATTTACCAGTTCCACTCTCCAATAGCACTTCACTCCCCGGCAACGGCGCCAGAAAATAGTCTTGATGACGCACAAGTATAGGGGGTGTATCACAGTATTTTCGATAAGTAAGAGTGTCGAACCCAACGAGGAGCATAAGGTGCTGGCTAGTCTTGGAGCAAGAATTCTCTATAAATACTTAGCAAACGGATTTTTAGGGTTTTTGATAATGCAGGTAAATAAAGTACGAGTAAATAAAAGACAATAAGAATGAATGCAGCAAGTGGCCCAATCCTTTCTTTACCAAAGGACAAGCCGGTTGTATTACTTAAGATGACCAAACGTTCTCGAGCACACACGGGAATATTGTCAAGTGCTTTCGCTTCATATAGTTGATTAATCTTCTTTAGTTTGTTGAGTGTTGTGTGGGTGAACTTGTGCTAATGTACCGACGTTCCTAGGACTAATACATACTTGTGATTATACCCCTTGCAAGCATCCGCAAGTACAAGAAAGTAATTAAGATAGAAACCTAACCATGGCTTTAAACTCTAAGACCATGACGTCCCTTGTGCAAAGGTTTCCTAATGGGGTTCGGGTCTCTGTCACTCCGGCAACTGCTATGATTAGTAGCCAAATACACAATGCATTCCCCTAGGCCCATATAGGTGAAGTTTCATGTAGTCGATGTTCACATGACACCACTAGAAGAAGTACACCACAACTTAATTAACAAACCATTGAATCTTTCTCAACACAATTCCAGTACAAACAACATGACTTCTCCCATGTCCTCAAGAACTAAACGAACTACTCACAAGACATCATATGGATCAAGATCAGAGATGATATAATGATATGTAACAATCGGAACATAGAAAATAATTCAATGGTTCACTCAATAGCATCAACTACAAGGAGTAATCAACACCGGGAAAGTTTCCCCTAAGAACTATGCAAGATTCAACCCAATTGTTATAGCGGTATGATGGTGGTGATGATGGTGCTGATGAAGATGATGGTGGTGATGATGATGATCCCGATGAAGTCCAGCTTGATGGTGGTGTTGATGGCGACAATCTCCCCTCTCCGGGAAGGAATTCCCCTGGCAGAATTCTGTCTTCTGCCCCACACAGGCGGTGGAATCTTTCTGTGGTCACCCCCGAGTCTTAGGGTTTCAGGAGGATAATATACGCTAGAGGGGAGAGCCAGGGGTGGACCAGGGAGGCCACACCACCTGGTGGCGCGGCCTGGGGTGGCCCGCACTAGGGGGTGATGTGGGCCCCTGTGGCCCATTGATGGCTCAATGCACGGCGCCCAGAAAAATGCATGATGGCGGTGTTGATGTAGAGCTCGTTGGGAACCCCAAGAGGAAGGTATGATGAGCACCACAACAAGTTTCCCTCAGTTATGAAACCAAGGTTTAATCGAACCAGTAGGAGGAAGGAAACACCCCAAAGGTGTTACTAGCTGAGCTTTGGCAGGGCGCACTACCGGTGCTAGTAGCAACGTGGAGACCTGCACAACACAACCACAGAACTTTGTCCCCAACTTGCGATGAGGTTTTCAATCTCACCGTGTTTTGCAGAAAACAAAGGATTAAACGTATCGAATGGAAAGAAGTAAAAGTTTGCAGAAAGTAAACACAAAGCAGTAAACAGTTTATAGATTGTATGTAAAGAAAAAGGACCGGGATCCATGGTTCACTAGAGGTGTCTCTCCTTAAGATAGATAACATGATGGGTGAACAATTTACAGCGGGGCAATTGACAAACACCGAGAAAGCAATACATGCATATACTAATCATCTTGACTCCTTTGAGACTTGATTGGGCATTACAACATTATACATAGACCGACATCCAACTGCATTTATGACTAATAATCCACCTTCAGGTTATCATCCGAACCCCCTCCAGTATTAAGTCGCAAGCAACAGATTATTGCTTTACGAACTGCGTGTAAAGTAAACAATACGATTGTTCTATGAACAAAGGATTGTTGTTTTCTCCCTAGTAGCAACAGCACATCTAGTACCTTAGAGGTTTTTGTCAGTTCCCAAGATTACCAGAGGCATGAACCCACTATCGAGCATAAATACTAACTCTTGGAGTTGCTAGCATCTACTTGGCCAAGATAGCTACTAACAACGGAAAGCATGTAAGATCACAAATAACAAAGACATGATAGAATCAATAATCAATCTGAAATAGCATCTCAATATCCATCGGATCCCCGCAAACACAACATGCAGAATTACAAATAGATGATCTTGATCATGAACGGAGCTCACAAGATCTAGACATGAAAGCACAAAGGAGGAGAACCAGCCATCTAGCTACTACATGGATCCGTAGTCCAAGGATGAGCTACTCACACATCACACTGGAGGCTTGCATGGTGATGAAGAAGGCCTCCAGGGTGAATTCCCCTCTCCGGCAGGGTGCCGGCAAGAGCTTCAGATCCGTCCCGATCTAGGGATGGACATGACGGCGGCTACAAACTCTTTCGTGGATTTTTGATCGGGCACTTAGGGTTTTCATCCTGAGTGCAATATATAGGCGGAAGGAGAGGCCGAGGGGGTGTCGGGAGCGGCCACACCACCCCCTGGCGCGGGTCAGGTCTGGCCGCGCGGCCAGGTGGTGTGGTGGCCCCCTGGACCCTCTCCGTCTCGTATTCTGGCACTTGATGACATCCAGAAAAATAGGCACTTTGGCTTTTGTCCCGTCCAATTTCAAGAATATTCATTTTCTAACTTTCCTGGAACCAAAAACAGCAGGAAACAGGCAGATGGCACTATGGCTCTTGTTAATAGGTTAGTCCAAGAAATCATATGAAAAGTACTCCAAAGTTGGAACAAAACACAAGAAAGTGGATAAAACCAAGCATGGAACATCAAAATTTATAGATACATTTGCAATGTATCAACATCCCCAAGCTTAACTCCTGCTCGTCCTCGAGTAGGTAAGTGATAAAAAAGAAAGAATAATTTTTGAGGTGACATGCACCATCAAAGACTTGATCAAAGTATTTGCAAAACATTCAAGGCTGGGATCATAGTACTTTAATCATAACATGAAAGACAAAGTTCTAGCAATAAGCAAAGAAACTATGATGCAAGATGAAAAGGCACAAACAAAAGATTCATGAATAACAATGCTTTGCAAGATGTTTGTTTGTTTCACATAAATAAAACATGGCATAATAGTATTCAGCCTGTCCCTCAATAGAGTAGCAAATATAAATGCATAGGACACCTTCAAAGTTCATAAGAGTGACTAGATACAATAGTTTAAAACAAGCAATATCAAGTTATGCATCATTCAACTAGTCTTGGGACAATGCACATAGAACTAAGAATGGCCACTATGCTCTCAAAGTAGTTGCATAAAGATAGAAGATGGAGACTCAATATAATGGTGGAAGAAAGGCCTTTGTAAAAGGAAGTAGGGATTCAAGTCTCATAAAGAGCTTCCAAAAATTATGGTACTTATAGTTTTCAGCTCTCATTGCCCCTATCATAAGCATCTTGAAAGTGATTAAGGTTAAAGTGACACAACTAAGAGGATATGCTTGACAAGTTATAAACCGAAATCTCATGCCCCTTACTTACAAAGACCGATCCTCATGCTACTCAACTTCAGTCACGAGTAAGCTCTTGTCATTGTAAGTACATGTGTATCATTAAGAACCGCCAACGAGGTACCCCTTGCACATGATACGGGAGCGTTCCCATAATCAAAATGACAAGGCAAGCAGACAATGAGCATCTCAACGATCTTTTTATTTGCTATTTGCATAGGTTTTTATTGAGGATGCTTCATAGAGTGCTCATTATGGTGATGCTGCAAGTTTCCACCATGATTAGGCATGGCTTAGGCTAGCGGCCCAGGTGTTTCTCTAACAAACATACAAACTCCATGATCTTACAAGTTCCACTTTTATTTCACATGGCCGAGATCCGTAAGCAAAAGAACATGATATCAACGGGGTACAAAGTACAAGTGCAATGTTGAAAGCGTTCCCCATGAAACAAGGTTGTGCTAATTTCAACTTATAAAGCGCAAGCATATACGTAACAAAGAAGGACCCAATTGTTCAAGTTTACTAGAGGCAAGAAAGTAAAGTGTGCAATCAAGTTCGTGAGAGCTTTAATCACTAGTTTTCTCATAACAAGTTTAATTTGGAAGGTAAACAAAAGCATGAATATACTTGGAATAGCATAAGCTAGTAGGTAGATATGGTGGACTCTTTGGAATAACTTGGTTTAAGGAGTTGGATGCATGAGTGGAACTCATACTTTGTTGTGGAGGCTAGCAAAAGACTGGGAGCGACAAACTAAGAGAGCAATAATGGCCATAATCATGCAGAGCGACAAAACATAATTGATCAAAGCATAAAGTGATACTACAAGTTGAAAACTAAAGTATCATAAAGGCTATGGTGACTTGGGATAGTCATAACATGGTGTGAGCACGTGCCAAGTCAACCCAAATAAAGCATCAAAGGAGAATACCACTATACTATGCTTTAATATGCTAAAACAACGCATGATTCATCCAAGGCACATTAAGAAATCTCAATTATTTATAACAAGTCATGCTACAGCAAAGAATACTAAGCATAAAGCCAAAACAATATCAAGCATGGCATGACAAAGCATAGGCCACAGTCAAAAACGAGCTCTTTTTACCACATAAGTATGAACTTTCCTACTCTTTTCCAAACCAAACCAAAATATTTGCAAACCAATGTATGAAAGAGGGGGTCCAACCAATTTATTCATAAAACTAAGAAAACCAAGAAAACGAAAAACCAAAACGAAAACAAAAAATAAGACGCTCCAAGAACAACACAATTGTGCATGAAACAATAAAATGAAGCGTTTGGAAGAAACCTGGGATTTTTATTGATGAAGAAGGGGATGCCTTGGGCATCCCCAAGCTTTGACGCTTATACTTCTTGGATATTTCTTGGGGTGACACGCGTGGCATCCCCAAGCTTGAGCTTTAGTCCATCCTTCATCTCATTACTCATTCCTTCCATACACCTGAAAATTTTCCTTCATACAAAACTTCACACAATTTGTATTAGCAACATTAGTGCACTCAAGATAAATAAGTCTTAAGGTTCAGTTATAACACCAAATAAACTTCCATTAGAACACTAGCTACTCTAACACTTCCCTCAAAAAGCTCAATTCCCCAAAAGAACTCAAAAAGGAACCAACAAGAAGCAAATGCAGAAAATGGCAGAAATCTATCAAAACAGACCAGCAGGTAAAGACGAATTTTTTCGAAGACCTTCTATTGCTCCAATAAAAAGTGTTGAACTAACGAAAGTTAGATAACAGCCTAGGGCAGAAGCACAAAAAATTATAGCTCAATCCGACATACAGAGCTCTCTCACGAATTTTTACGGTGAAGCACAAAAATCTGTTTCGGGAAAGCAACTTTCCCAATCATTAATTCACTCTCATTAGAGGTTAATCTTGGCACAAAAATAAAATAAAAAGGATAATGAGAGGTTATTATAGAGGTAATAACTTCCAAGACTCATCTAAAACTTTTGGGTTATCTCCCAATAAGTACTTTTCTTTAACGCCTTTAAGTTAGGCATAAGAAGCAAAGAAAGAATCAAGTGTTCTCAAATGAAGAAGCATTAAGACCAAATTTTGTTTTCATAGGAGAAGCAAAAGAAATCTTTGCTCTTTTTTTAGGGAAGTGTTCTATACCTTTCTTGAGTGGGAGTTGATATTTTAATGGTGCATTCTTTCATATCAATGATGGCACCAACAGTTCTAAGAAAAGGCCTTCAAAAAGTAATAGGACAAGAAGCATTGTATTCAACATCCAAAACATAGAAATCAACGGGGACATAGGCATTGTTAACCATAATAAGAACATCATTAAGACTCCCCATGAGTTTCTTTTTAGCATTATCATCAAGTGGGACATTCAAATAACAATCTTCAAGAGGAGGCAAATCAAGCATATCATAAATCCTTCTAGGCATAATAGAAACACTAATATCAAGATCACATAAAGCTTTGAAATCAAAGTCATTCACTTTCATATTAATGATAGGCTCCCAACCATCTTCTTCTTTTTATAGGAATAGAAGCTTTATGTTTCATCTTTTCTTCTTTAATCTTTATGAGAGCATCAGTAATGTGTTTTGTAAAGGCCATGTTCATAGCACTAGCATTAGGACTTTTAGCAAGCTTTTGTAGGAACTTAATAACTTCAGAGATGTCAAAACCATCAAGATCAAAATCAAATTTACCATCTAAAGTAGTAGAACTATTACTAGCCTCAACACTAGTGGTGGTAATAGTAGAAACACTAATGTTTTTAGCAATTTCGTCTTCTCTTTCCCACTTAGCATGTAATTCAGCTAATAGTCTAACATTTTCATCAATTCTTACTTGTATAGCATTAGTAGCTGCAAAGGGATTCTCATTAGTTTCAGGTTTAGCAGCCATTTTATTCAAAGGAGATTGAGCTTCAGCCAAAGATGCTATATTTCTTTCAGCATTAGAGAGTTTTTCCTCAATAGTTTTATTGAAAGCAGTTTGTTTACTAATAAACTCTTTAAGCATAACTTCAATTTCAGAGGGAGCATTCTTATTATTGTTGTAAGAATTTCCATAAGCATTACCATTGTTGGGAGGATATGGCTTATAATTGTTGTTACCAAAATTGTTACTATAAGCATTGTTGCCAAAATTGTTATTTCTTATGAAGTTCACATCAACTTGCTCTTCTTGAGCAACAAAAGAGGCTAAAGGAACATTATTTGAATCAATATGGGCTTTCCCATTAACAAGCATAGACATAATAATATCAATTTTATCACTCAAGGAGGAGGTTTCCTCAACAGAATTTACCTTCCTATCTTGTGGAGCTCTCTCAGTATGTCATTCAGAATAATTAACCATCATATTGTCCAAAAGTTTTGTTGCAGCACCCAAAGTGATGGTCATAAAGGTACCTCCAGCAGCAGAATCCAATAGGTTCCTTGAAGAATAGTTCAATCCTGCATAAAAAGTTTGGATGATCATCCAAGCAGTCAGTCCATGAGTGGGACAATTCTTTACCAAAGATTTCATTATTTCCCAAGCTCGAGCAACATGCTCATTATCAAGTTGTTTAAACTTCATTATTTCACTTCTCATGGATATAATCTTAGCAGGAGGATAGTATTTTCCAATGAAAGCATCTTTGCATTTAGTCCAAGAATCAATACTATTCCTAGTTAAGGAATTCAACCATTCTTTAGCTTTTCCTCTCAGAGAGAAAGGAAACAATTTCAGCTTAATAATATCACCATCTATATCCCTATGCTTTTGCATCTCACAAAGTTCAAAAAAGTTATTTAGATGGGAAGCAGCATCTTCATTACCAATACCAGAAAATTGTTCTCTCATAACAAGATTGAGCAAAGCAGGTTTTATCTCAAAGATAGTATTTTCAGCCATAGGTGGAGCAATTGGTGTGCTCATAAAATCATTGTTGTTGGTGCTAGTGAAGTCACACAACTTAGTGTTTTCAAGAGTAGTCATTTTTTGGGTTTTCAAATAAGAAAGCAAACTAGTAAAACTAATTTTTGTGTGTTTTTTAATATAAAACAAGCAAACAAAGCAAAAAAGAAAACTAAGCAAAACAAAAATAACAAAGTAAAGAGATTGGTTATGAGGGACTCCCCTTGTGAAGATGTCCTTGACTCCCTGGCAACGGCGCCAGAAAATCGCTTGATGGCTCAATACACGGCGCCTAGAAAAATGCTTGATGGCGGTGTTGATGTAGAGCTCGTGGAAATCCCAAGAGGAAGGTATGATGAGCACAACAGCAAGTTTCCCTCAGTAATGAAACCAAGGTTTAATCGAACCGGTAGGAGCAAGGAAACACCCCAAAGGTGTTACTAGCTGAGCTTTGGCAGGGCGCACTACCGGTGCTAGTAGCAACGTGGAGACCTGCACAATACAACCACAGAACTTTGTCCCCAACTTGCGATGAGGTTGTCAATCTCACCGTGTTTTGCGGAAAACAAAGGATTAAACGTATCGAATGGAAAGAAGTAAAATTTTGTAGAAAGTAAACACAAAGCAGTAAACAGTTTATAGATTGTATGTAAAGAAAAAGGATCGGGATCCATAGTTCACTAGAGGTGGCTCTCCTTAAGATAGATAACATGTTGGGTGAACAAATTACAGCGGGGCAATTGACAAACACCGAGAAAGCAATACATGCATATACTAATCATCTTGACTCCTTTGAGACTTGATTGGGCATTACAACATTATACATAGACCGCCATCCAACTGCATCTATGACTAATAATCCACCTTCAGGTTATCATCCTAACCCCCCTCCAGTATTAAGTTGCAAGCAACAGATTATTGCTTTACGAACTGCGTGTAAAGTAAACAATACGATTGTTCTATGAACAAAGGATTGTTGTTCTCTCCCTAGTAGCAACAGCACATCTAGTACCTTAGAGATTTCTGTCACTTCCCCAGATTACCAGAGGCATGAACCCACTATCGATAGCTACTAACAACGGAAAGCATGCAAGATCATAAATAACAAAGACATGATAGAATCAATAATCAATCTGAAATAGCATCTCAATATCCATCGGATCCCCGCAAACACAACATGCAGAATTACAAATAGATGATCTTGATCATGAACGGAGCTCACAAGATCTAGACATGAAAGCACAAAGGAGGACAACCAGCCATCTAGCTACTACATGGATCTGTAGTCCAAGGATGAACTACTCACGCATCACACCGGAGGCTTGCATGGTGATGAAGAAGGCCTCCAGGGTGAACTCCCCTCTCCGGCAGGGTGCCAGGAAGAGCTTCAGATCCCTCCCGATCTAGGGATGGAGATGACGGCGGCTACATACTCTTTCGTGGATTTTTGATCGGGCCCTTAGGGTTTTTGTCCCGAGGGCAATATATAGGCGGAAGGAGAGGCCGAGGGGGTGCCGGGAGCGACCACACCACCCCCTGGCGCGGGCCAGGCTTGGCTGTGCGGCCAGGTGGTGTGGTGGCCCCTGGCCCCTCTCCGTCCCATATTCTGGCACTTGATGTCTTCCGGAAAAATAGGCACTTTGGCTTTTGTCCCGTCCAATTCCGAGAATATTCATTTTCTGACTTTCCTAGAACCAAAAACAGCACAGAACAGGCAGCTGGCACTGTGGCTCTTGTTAATATGTTAGTCCAAGAAATCATATGAAAAGTACTCCAAAGTTAGAACAAAACACAAGAAAGTGGATAAAACCAAGCATGGAACATAAAAAATTATAGATACATTTGGAATGTATCACCCATCTCCACTCCCCTTCTGGCAATCTTCGTCTTCTGGAAAAATAGGATTTTCCATGTATTTTCCCAGATTTTCTGATCTTCGTGAATTTCGTCTCCAAACAGCACCTTTTCCATCAGAAGCCTGACTACAGCGGTCCATGCTCCAAAAGTCATCAACCATGCAAAAACAGATGAAATTACATGAGTATCATCTTTTATTATGAAATATATCAATGAATAATAGTAAATTTTGATATAGAATAGTGATCTAAATGGACATATCAGTATTTACCTATCAAAATACACTAAATCTCAACTATCTGGATCAGCGTCGCCCCCGTCATGAGCAGGGATCACGTCGCTCGCGGCTAGCCTATTCTCTGCTGGTGCGCACCGCACTGCTCCGTGCGCTCACCGCTGGCCCTCCTCTGCTCTGCGCGCTGAGCCGCTGGTCCTCCTCTGGGCCGTAGCTCCGCTCCTCCTCTTCCATGCTACCCCACTGCTCTTCCTCGACCTGCTCAACCTGTAGCTGCTCCTCAATCTGCTCGACTTGTAGCTGCTCCTCCTTGACCTGCTGAAGAACAATCTTCTAAAGAACACGTAGGCTTCATCTTGAGATCTTTCTAGGAGTAAAATCAGTAGAATTAAAACTAGTTCCATGAAGAACTGTAGGGTAGAAGATAAAACACCATGTTTACCAATAATCAGGCATATGCTAATATGAAATCTTACTTGACTATAGATAGCAGCTGCTATATGGAAATTTTAGGAAACAATTAGAACGAGCGTGTGTGCACTAATTTGAAATCTAGATGCGTTACATTCGGATAGAATTATCCACATGATCAAGCATTCACTAATACACAATCAGCAAACAATTACACACATACTTACAGTTGTAAGTAACAGTAACATCTTGGTGTAGTACGCATTTCAAATTTATTGCTACTCAGTTCAGATTAATCTAATGCAAGATTACAGAGCAACTACATCAAAGTAATCAGATTTACTAATGTATGTCACATGATACATGCATCAAGCACCAGATAATCAAGTATCAGTTCTATATTTGTACAAGAAGACAAGTAGATACCTGACTTTTGTGTCAATGAGGTGGATGGGACTATAGTTGCAGATCTGGTCTACAACATCGTTTCATACATTGTTTTTCCATCCATATGAGATTATGTAGTCACAAGCTAGCTAAGCATTGTATCATACAGAACTAGGTCAACCTGTGAGAACAACCAAGCAAAGTAGCTGTCAGTAAGCATCAAGGATGCTACTGCTTCAGCATCAAATATGAAATCAAGTAATCTACATAGTTATATCAGGATAGTACTATCAATGATCACAATAGATTCATCTCAACTTATGCAAAGGAGCACTAATTCAAGTATGTATAACTCATTTCTAGGGCAGTAGGTGATATAATTTCCCCCCTTTAATTTTGTAAGAGAAACATTAAGCTTTGAGATTCTTCCATTCTGTTCTGTTTAGTTTTTTTAATGAAAAATATGACCAATCAAGCGTCTATACACAGGGTCATATACGAAACAAGGAGCCTATGAAACTGTTCCTACAAAACAAGGACCATGTTTTACTTTTCAAATACAAACCAATTATGTGCATTCATGAAATTTTTCTAGTGTAAAGCTTTTTAGTTATAACATCCTATAGTAGAATGCATTATATACATACTAATTATCACTTAATCAAGTCAACTGTATAGTGGAATCGTGAATACATCTGATCAATAAGGGCTTGAACATGCACACAAACAAACACGAGAAAATTAATCAAAATTTTAAATAACTAGCACCTCATATTACCTATCAGCATGTTGTTTTCCTTCAGAAGGACATAGCATAGCTTCTAAAGGTCATCCCAGGATTTTAGGCATAATTCCGCAACCTACTAGATACGACCTACCAATTAATAAGACATAAAGCAAACCTGATATAAGATTTCTTAGCAAGGATGGAGTGCAACCTCACATTAGATAATAACAGATAACTTCATACATAGAAAATCCTGCATAAATCGAACTAGCAGGTAAATTAGACGTCTGGTTGTAGAAGAAGAGGTTTACACAAAATAAAGCAAGAAGCGCTGCTTGTTCATCTTTTTGATCTGAACGAATACTAGGGGGACTCTGAACTACACTTCATCCTCGAAAGAAATTGGGTTGGGTTCCAGAACTAACTACGGTAACTACGACCAAGCGACAAATAGTCCACACCGATCCGTCATAAATCCCCAAATCGTAGTACAACCAGACTATAGGGAGTGGGGTGAGCAAGCAAGATGTTGGATATTACCGTAGTGGGCGGGGCCTGGTCGTCCTCGGTGCTCCGCCCGACCTCAAAGAACTCCTCGACGATGTTCTGCGCCTTCCTCACCACCATTGTCGAGGCAGCAGCGGCGGCGGAAGTGCCCTTGGACGCGTCGGCGGCAAAGGATAAGAGTTTGCCTGCTCCCTCCATGTTGCTTCCTTGCGTCTGGCTTCGCGGCCAGCGGATGCGACGCGTCCGACCTCACACCTACCGGATCCGGCCTTGCCACACTCAAGGAACTAGGAAGGTACGGAAGGGGAGGTGGCAGCGCATCTAGAGGAGCTGGCCTCCCGCAAGCCCGCAACCGGTGCTAGGAGAGGGGGTCTAGGCTGGGAGCGGCAATAACTGACATTGGGAGAGAAAGGGCAGGGCGGCTCTGGGGTGGTCACATGGGGATCTGCAGTAGGAGGCACTGAGTGGTCACATGGGGATCTAGGGTAGGCAGCGCTAGGCTGAGCGCGTGGGGATCTCGAGTAGGTGGTGGTGGAGAGGTTTGATAACACTCTATTTCTCCGGCGAGGAACCTCTCTAGATCAAGATCGAGATCTCGCATAGGGGGAAGGGGTAGGTGACGGTGAGTAGTTGGTGATGCTACGATGGGATCTGAGGAGGGAGGGATAGGGTGACCTAGTGGAAGTGAGGGATGGGGATGATTTGTCTAAACTACCCCTTTCTTTTTTACTTTTGGTGGGGGCATTTGGGTCTTTTTCTCTTTTGGTGCCCCTGTCCAAAATTTGAGGGGAGGAATTTCGTACGTTGGATGAGACCATGTGGATGGCTCAGATCTGTGTCCATGGGTGATCTGTGGGGTGTCTATATGCATCCTCTGATTGGCTGGCTCTGTTATGCAGGGAAATGACCAATGTTATGGCCAGAATCGCAACATGTGCCCATATTATGCACGCATGTACATCTTGGGACGGCGACCAATGTTGCAGGAGAAAGTTTTCCTTTTCATCGCATAGAAAATCCATTTTCTATTTTCTGAGTGCCAAAATTGGGGCATTTTATGAAGCAACACTAAATGTTCAATTTAAAAATGCTACTACCCCATTTTCTAAAATAACTAGAACACCTTACATGAACAATGTCCCAATCGGGAATTTGAAAACCTTTTCGACCACCCTTGGTGAAAAAGAAAAATTCCTACCGAATCGGTAGGAAGTGGGTCTGATTTGAACTAATGGTACATGATCTGATGCTCGTGATTTTTTGAAAAAAAAATCATTTTTAAGCTCACAATATGATGTTTCTTCAGAAATCCAATGCAAGTTTAGCGAGGCTCGTCTTCTATATTTGTGCTGGTCGTTTTGGCCATAGTTTGAAATAGGAAAACTTTGAAAGGGGCATAAGAAATTCAAAAACGGCCAGAACAATATAAATCCTTCGCTTAGTTTCATATTATGTGACATAGCTGTAAGGAAAAATATCAAACTTGGTATATTGATTGCATCTCGAAAAAACCTTCACAGAAATGACCTATCATGTCCGAGGTTTCATGGTTTTCAAGGAAAATGACCAATGTTATGGCTAGAATCACGACATAGTTTGTGATAATGTGCCCATATTGTGCACGCATGTGCACCTTGGTACGACGAACAATGTTGCAGAAGGAAGTTTTCCTTTTCGTCGCAAGGAAAATCTATTTTCTATTTTCCGACTGCCAAAATCGGGGCGTTTTATGAAGCAACACCAAATGTTCAATTCAAAAATGCTACCAACCCATTTTCTAAAAATACTAGAACACCTTGCATGAATAATGTCCCAATCAGGGATTTTAAAATGTTTTCGTCCACCCCTGATGAAAAAGACAAATTCCTGTCGAATCGGTAGGAAGTGGGTACGGTTTGAACTATAGGTACACGATCTAATGCTCGTGAGTTTTTGAAAAAATCATTTTTAGGCTCATAAGATGATTTTTCTTCAGAGATCTAATACTAGTTTAGCGAGGCTCATCCTCTATCTTTGTGCCGGCCGTTTCAGCCATAGTTTAAAATAGGAAAACTTTAAAACGGCATAAGAAATTCAAAAACAGTCAGAATAATGTAAATCCTTCGCTTGGTGTCATATTATGTGACATAGTTGCAAGTAAAATACCAAACTTGGCATATTGATTGCATCTCGAAAAAACCTTCACTGAAATGACTTATCATGTTCGAGGTTTCATGGTTTTCAAGACAAATGACCAATGTTATGGGCAGAATCGCGATATAGTTTATGATAATGTGCCCATATTATGCACGCATGTGCATCTTGGAATGGTGAACAATATTGCAGGAGGAAGTTTTCCTTTTTATCGCATGGAAAAGCCATTTTCAATTTTCCGAGTGCCAAAATCAGGGCGTTTTGTGAAGCAACACCAAATATTCAATTAAAAAATGCTACCACCCTATTTTTCAAAAATACTATAACACCTTACATGAACAATGTCCCAATCGGGGATTTTAAAACCTTTTCGTCCACCCCTGATGAAAATAACAAATTCCTACCGAATCGGTAGGAAGTGGGTCCAGTTTGTACTACAGGTACACGATCTGATGCTCGTGATTTTTTTGCAAAAATCATTTTTAGTCTCACAATATGATGTTTCTTCATAGATCCAATGCAAGTTTAGTGAGGCTCATCCCCTATCTTTGTGCCGGTTGTTTTGGCCATAGTTTGAAATAGGAAAGATTTGAAACGAGCATAAGAAATTCAAAAATGGTCGGAACAATGTAAATCCTTCGTTTGGTGTCATATTATGTGGCATAGTGCAAGGAAAAATATCAAACTTAGTATATTGATTTCATCTCAAAAAAACCTTCACAGAAATGACCTATCATGTTCGAGGTTTTATGGCTTTCAAGACAAACGACCAATGTTATGGCCAGAATCGTGACATAGTTTGTGATAATATGCCCATATTGCGTACGCATGTGTATCTTGAGATGGAGAACAATGTTGCAGGAGAAAGTTTTTCGTTTCGTCGCACGGAAAAACTATTTTCAATTTTCTGAGCGCCAAAAAAGGGCGCTTTGTGAAGCCACTAAAGGGATTAGTAAATCCACTATTTTAAAATAGTCAAAGTATTTCTAATTAACAACCAGAGTTTATCTACTGAATTTTATAAAAATGTAGAGACAAAAATCAATTCTTTTGGACTTCTTATAAAAAAGATACAAAAGAATTAAAAAACAGAAAAAATAAAAATGAAAAGAAGAAAAAAAGCCTAACCGGACCAGCCGAGCTAGCCCGGCTGTAATTTATCACGCGCAAGTTCAAGAGGCCCAAGAAGACCTTGTCTACTTCGTGGGCCGAACCTAATCAACAATGGAGGCTAAGACCCAACACATAAACTCAATGTTAATATACATTACACGCGGTGTTGAGACAACAAACAAAAGATGTTGTGGTGGTTGCCATCGCACAAGGAGGGAGCAGGGTCGCGTGTTCGACCCTCCCCCCCAACGCGAATTTTTTGGCCATACTTGATAATAAGGATGTGAAGTCAGGTCTCACGTGGAGCCTGCCTGTCAGGTCGGACGTGGGGCAGGTCGCGTGTGGGGCCCACACATCAGGTCGTGCGTGGGGCCTTCTTGTCAGTTTACTGGTGGGGCTTCCTATCAAGCTGTGGGTCCATCTTGTCAACTTGGTTGTGGAAAAATATTAATACGTGGATAAGCCACGTATGCAAAAAATGACATGTAGACATGATACATATGACACGTAGACATGACACATATGCCCAACTACTGATGTGGCCAACTAGTCATATCAATAAATCCAAATTTAGACACTACGACGATTTAAATTGGTCATAATAGGCTACAAGTAAGATCCTAAGCCATATTGTGCAGACTATGACGATTTTATTTGATGAAATTATGATGATGTACATGGTTTTGACCTCTCCAAATGGCCTATGACCATATTGTGCAAACTCGTCATAGATCTATGATGATTTGATTTTGCGCCACTACGAGAAGGTCACAAATGAACACATTTCTTGTAGTGGATGTTTTCAGGGAAGCTCAGATCGAAGTGGGAAGGCCCTTATATAATTGAAGAAGCTTATTCATCAGAAGCAGTGAAGCTCCAGGAAAAAACACCCTCTCTTTCATGGATGGTAAATGGACAACGCTTGAAGCATTATCGATTAAAAGAAGATATAAGTAATCATCATACAAGTGATCACCCCAGAAGAGGTGATTAAGCAAAGATATACAAGGAATGGCAACTGCAAGAAGAATGGACTCGAGACAAAATGAGCAACACTATGCTCAAGCTATTGCCCATAAAAGAGCGCTTCATGGGAGGCAACCCATGCGAAGTAAAGGTTTGAGTAACTTTTTAAATTTTTAATTAAATTTTTAATTGAGCTTGTGTTAAATAAGGAACATTTGAAGCTCTAGCGAAGAAAAAGGAAGATTGATAATGCCAATATTGGTCGAAAACTTAAGCCGTCATTTTTTGTCAAAACTTGATATTTCGCTAAGTTTCAGATTAATAAAGAACCTTCGGAGAAGCAGGAAATTTTTGGTGGTTCCAGAGGGTTTAACGACCAACTATACGGTGGGAATAAAAATTCCGACCGTATAGTTGCAGTCGTATAGTTGTTTTGACATCACCCCTTCCGTCCATGAAAGGTACTGATAGTTTAACGACCAACTATATGGCGGGAATAAAAATTATGCCCGTATCGTTGCCGTCATATAGATATCGATGCCTTCGACAAAGCTCTTTTCTGGATTCTGATAGTTTAACGACCAACTATACCGCGGGAATAAAAATTCCATCCATATAGTTGTGGTCGTATAGATATCGACCCATCTCCAAAAAAAATTGGAGTACAGAAGGTTTAACGACCAACTATACGGCAAGAATTCCCGCCCGTATAATTCCAGCCGTATAGTTGGTTCCACCATAGAAGAAAATCTATAGTCGGTTGATAACTATACGACGAGATCTATACAAGCAGCGCCCGTATATTTGCTTATTACGAACGACGGCTAGGGTTTTCGATCTCCCCTTTTAAAGTCGATCGCATCTAATCTTTTTCATTAAGTTTTCGTAGAGCTACAATCTCCAGCCTCGAAAAATCCTCGGCATCCCTATACAAGCCCCAACTAACAACATCAGTGCAACAAAGCCATGCAACCCGTCCATGTCAACAAGATCTGGAGGAAGAAAAAAGAGAAGCCCGTGAAGAGGATCGAAGAAGTGCAACCTAAAGGATCATCGTCATCATCCACCCCGGAGATCAAGCCTCTCCCAAATTGGGAACAAATGTTCCCGCAAAGAATGGAGATGATGAGGCAAGCTGAGCAGAGAAAGAGCAAGGATGAGTATCTCCCTAATCCCTATCGCTACAACATAGGATCCTATTATAAACCTTCTCTCGGCCTATCACCTCTTAAACCTAAGAATGTGCGGCAAGATGAGATTCATGATAAGATCTATGAGTTGGAAAGAGCTTCGAAGGCATGTGTTGAAACAATTGGAGAAGGGATTGACTACTACTGGATGATGAGTAAAGACCTTAAGAAAAAGGTCGATGACATCGATGGTAGAGTTGGTTTCTTGATTAAAACTGTCTTTGAGTTGACGGATGAGAAGAAATTCCTCCAAAAAAAAATTTGAAGCTTCAATATGACATGGCCGAGTTCAGCATCCGCTTTGCAAGCATAGTTAAATATGGCAACACAGAAGAGGAGGGAAATACTCTTCCTACCCAGGAGGAGGAATAGGTACTAACAAGGAGTTATTTGATTCTGCCTAGCTTGATTCCAAGCTTGGGGAGATCTTTAAGACCTTATAATCTATCTTATAAATTTTATATTACTATTTTAGTTTTACATTAGTTTGAGTTTAGAAATAAAGTTTGCATCATTTCAATTCCCTTAAGGAATAGTCGATCCCATTTGTAAAATTACGAGTTTATTATCATATATGGAGCATTATTGAGTTTGTGCTTGTCTTATTGGATATATGAATGGCTTGAGTATAATTTTACGTGCACTTGATGATAACAATAGGAGTTTCCATACCATTGGTATTAATGAAACATATAAAGATAATTTAATTGATATGTTGTAAGTTCATGATTTGATTTACAAAAGTGAAAATAATCTGATTAGTCAAGTTAAAAAAGAAATCTTAAACAAAGGAAAATTAAAAGTGCTATCAAAATAGAGTGACAATAAGTCGAGGTAGAATTTTCAAGGCATAAAGATGCTTCATATACAATTGGAATTTGGTAATTAAGATTGTTAAACTTTGGGTTCTTATATGAAGTGAAATGTATGGTTAGCTTCTTTGCACAGCACTTAAACAAAAGTGTCAGCATATATACATGTGCACCATGGTGCCCAGACACCATACATGATACGCGTATTTTTGTTTTGAACCACGCGTAGCTGAGAGTATACGTACCTAAGTTATACATACATAAGTATCGCATACCTAAGATATGCATACCTAAGTTACATATACTTAATATATTACATATCTAAGGTGTACGTATGCAGTATACATGTATATATACAACTTAGGTATGTACACCTTAGGTATGTGATATCTTAGGTATATATAACTTGGATAGGTATATCTTAGGTATGTAAAATTTGGGTACGTACATCGTGGGTATGTATGAAATATAGATATGGTGCCCGGGCACCATATATATATATATATATATTGTGGTTATAAATATATCCATCAAGGTATGTATATATAGGAGTCAAAGGAATGACAAGAAAGAAGTTAGGAGCAAAGGTTTTAATAACCTTATTAGACAAAAGATGGGGATCCGTGGATAAAGCAGCATTAGGATTTATGGAAGGAGATATGAATGAAAATAGATTAATAACCTATATAGCTCCAGACCTAATGTTGCCCGTGAAAGAATTTATTGACAAAATGAGTTTTGAATTTCAGACTAAAGGATATGAAGATTTTAAAGGAACAAATTTGTTAATAAGAAAAGTAGTTATATATATATATATATATATATATATATATATATATATATATGAGACATATTCATACTACACCTGGGTGTAGTTACACCCACATGTGTTTCACGTAATTTAGACAGTATATAATACTGGAGACTATATATAGGTAGTATGAAGTATATAAGAATATTTGGATAGTATATATACTATTTTTTGGTAGTATGTAATTTTTATTTGCATACTCCTTTTGTACGTACAAATATGACGATATTTTAACTGAAAACTATGGATGCATTTGCAATTTTTTCACCTAACTTGCTTTGAAGTATCTTAGATATAATATATGAACATACTCAAACAGATAAAGTATTACAAATACTTCCGTAAAGCAGTATATGAGACATGGGTGTAGTTATACCCGGGAGTAAGAAGTATTTTTTCTATATATATATATGTTAATCCCAAGTGACAAAGAGCAAATAGGCATACACCACTATATTGTGGTATGACAAAGAAGCGTTTTGAGATTTTTAATCCCAAGTGAATATGTTAATCCTAAAACACTTGGGACTACCTAGCTAACTCATTCGGTCGAACCGAATACTTTTACATCATGTTGAGATTCATCTTTTGTAAATTGTTGATCACTAAGTTGTGGAAGTCTTCTAATATTATTCGAATGGTTCGAGTAAGGTATTATTCATAAACTTATTTCTATGTATCATATATGATAAACACATGCTACAAGTGCCTCATTTATTTTATCGACTCAGCTTCATGAATATGAGGATCATATCCATTAAGCTAAACTTGCTCAGGACGAGTAAGAGTCTAAGCTTGGGGAAGTTGATGAGTGCATATTTGCATTATATTTTATATTATTATTTTGCATTGTAGATGTCGGATCTTGGTATTTTACGGCGTTCGCGCGCACATTTTATGTCTCTTTTTATCAGGATCAGGACAGATGATGGATACGATGGACACAATCCTTGGAGCAGTTGTACTGGGGAGAAAATGAGTCAAAAACAACATAAATCGCTTATTTAGAAAATATCAATAACACTAAAAGAAAACCCGAAACGACCAAAGCATCCAGAAAGTTTAACGACCAACTATATGACCGTGTTCCGATCGTATAGTTGGCGCCGCCACCGCCTTCTCAAATAGCTATTTGAATCCGGTACTAAATCCTCCAAAATCATGCACATGAGAGCACTAGATACAAGTGTGATGTGAAAATACCTATTTACATTAAGTACAAAATCCTCCAAGATCATGCACACAAGAGAACTAAGTCCTCCAAGATCATTGTTCTTTTGTTGCCATAACAACTGAATAAAGAAGGTACATTATCAGGTAGCATATTGCATGTTGTGGCTCCGGCAACTGAATAATATGGAGACGCACTAAAAAATAAGATGGAGCATGATTATGAACGAATATTATGAACCATGCAAATGTGCAATTATAAACTTGATTTGTTGAGAGAACTCACTTTATCCACTTCAACATAGCAACATCTTGGAGTATCTTACTTTCTCTCCTGTATATATATGGTATTCTCAAATCAGCTCCCTATATACATACAGTTGATGAAATATGGAGTTAGAGAAATGTTCATAATTGCTTGGATGATGAAGTAGAAAATTAATCCAGAGACAACTCTAGGAAAAAGAAAACAGTAATAACAGTTATCTTGGTGCTGTTTCATAATCATACCATGAGAGAGGCATATAATCCCAGAGTAGATATGCCCTATAAGATGCAAATGCAAAAGATAATCCCAGAGTAGTAAGGCAGAAGAAAGCGATCACACCCTGATGTCCAGCCAATATTCAGTCAACATTATTGCTGTATGTTCTGAGTTTTGGAAACAAAGGACAAAGTTATTATCTTGATGGTTCATCATTTGTAAGCCTGAATATCACTTCTGAATCCATCTTAATCTGGATGTGCCTTCATGAGCTACTCCGTGTGCCTACTGTATTGTAGTACTAGTACTAAACAGAGCGTGCGGTCTGAACTCTGAAGTGATGAAACAATCTGCAAGATACTAGACTTGGAAGTTGAGAAAAATCATTGTTTCCTTTATTTGAGTGAACCTAACAGATTAAAAAATCTGCAATGCTTTGGAGGGCGTAGTGTACTCTCATGATTCAGAAATAGGAACTTGAAAGCTTATACTGCACAAAAGAGTGAAAGAACATATGAGATATACACCCATGCTAATTTATTTTTCCTAATATTACCAACACTAAATCGGCTTGGGAGAGTGAGAGGATGTCATCTGAGAGTTAGCACCAAGCAACTGGTAAATTTTACTTCCAGCAAACTTGCATTACTCTCTTGCATATCTCCATCGGGATATGTCCTCTCTATAACTAACAACAAAAATAAATTATAGAATCAATGACAAGAATCAACGACAACCTCCTTCTAGCAATGTCCTAGCTATGGTTCCCAACCGAGCAATCATACTTGGTGTTCGCAACACAATGGCAGTATCAAGAATAGCACCATGCTTAAATTTTAGAATGTTGTACTCCTAACTAAGTTCAAACTGTAGATGTACTGTAGATTTAGAATGCTTAACTTTTAAATCATCTCCTTTTCACTTCTCTAGGTATGAACGGTATGCACCATAATTGCAAAAGAAATTTTACAAAGCACAACTCCAGCTATGATTCTAGATGTCTTTTTTCTGCTCATCAGTTCATTTACCAGGTCAAGCCTGAGACATGCCATTCACATTACGGGAAAAGAAAATGAAAGTTAGCATGTTTTCTCACATATTGTCCAATATTCTCACATATTGGAAGTGCTACATACAACATACTGCTATACACTGCAATGTTAACTGCAGATATATTAATTAACTGAAATGACTTTGTATTCAGTGTTCAGTGAAGTATTCAGTGCCGCACCTTGTAGCATGCGTCGACGAACTCCATCCTTTGATTGGGGTGACTCGCGGAGCCCCGCAGGTGCAGGCGAAGGATCTAGCCCCTCCGCTCACAGGTCCTGAGCCTTAGACAGAAAAATCCGACCTTGAATCTCCCGTGCTCTGGTGCTCTCCTGTGCTTCAGTGGCGTCGGTGAAGAACGAGGATGGTGACTTCGAGCTTCTCCTGCCGTCGGAGATCAGATCGAGAAGTGCTGCTCACAAATCCTGCAAGGAGGCGTGGGGAAAGCAAGGCGGCGGCGGTGCCTTGGATGGAAAATCCTACCTTGAGCATCGGAGGCACGGGCTTGGCTTCTCTTCGAACGATGAGGAGGGAAACGAGGCGCAGGGAGCAAGGGGCAGCTGCGCGGCATAGGGGAAGTAAGGCGGCGGCGTCGGGCAGGGGCGGCGGCGGGAGACCGGAGGCGAGCGAGGAAGAGAAGAACGAGAAGAGGACTACTGGTTTGGTCGGAATTTAGTCGAGGGCCTTTTTACAAAATGGACATTGCGACATCTTTTCCGGAACGGAGGGAGTACCTCTATTTTATTTTCAAATACCGTATTCCTGGAAGGAAAAGCTCTACCTCCACGATCCACGCGAGGCCTCGTTTTGTAAGCAGGTTTTTGGGGGTGTCGAGGAGTATTTGCCCGACCCAGACCCAGCTCCCATTAAATTTCAGCTCTACTGTTTTGCAGACCGGGTTTAAACGTGCTCAGCCCCAGACATCCTATCAAACCCGTCTGAAACCCCTGATTCATGCGTGTATTGAAACGCTTCCCTATGCTCGCGTTTCTGCAGCTTTCTCGCTCATGGGTCAGCCCGCGTTTTGGGTGAACGGTGTCGTGTCACCTAATCCACCCGAGAAAAATACTCCCTAATCCACCGAAATACCCATGAACAAAACAAGGCCTAATGGACCGAACCACTCATGACCCAACCCAACATTACGGGTAGTGTCTAACTCTGCCCGTGGTGGGGGTGCTCCTATTCCTGCGTTGCCTAAAGCGCTCACGGGCCTGAATGCGGTCCAGTAATAGGTACAGTCTTTTCTTCCTTTTTCCTTTCTTTGTTTTTTTTCTATTTTTATAGAAACAAAAACTCAGATTCTGAAAAAGAAAATTTTGAAAAATGTTGAATTTGCAAAGTGTTCAAATCAGAAAAATGTTCGAATTTGAACTATGTTTAATTTTGAAAAAAAAATGTTCGAATATAAAAAGGAGAGCGCTAGGCGTCCCCCGGACGATGGGATCGTCCTGCTTCCCCTACTGCCATGTGTCCCTAAAAACGACTTCAATCCCGGTTTTGCTGCAAAACAGCCATTTTTGCTACAGATGTCCCCGATTTTGCTTCCGAAGCAAAAAATGGTTTGTCCCAAAAAAATAGAACGTTCTGCTGGAGACCTCATCGGAGACCATGCAGCAAAAAATATGCTAATGTAGCAAAATCGACTTCGCCGGAGACATCGTCGGAAAAAACTCGCTGGTGACTCTCGTCGAAAACCTTGTAGCAAAAAGTTGACAATGTTGTAGCAAAATCACAAGACGGTTGTAGCAACAAAGTTCTTCTAATGTAGCAAAAAACTAACATCGTCGGAGACTCTCGCCCGCAAACATCGCCGTACACCTTATAGCAAAAAATTTGCACAATTATAACAAAATCTCAAAAATATTGTAGCAAAAATGTAGAAGTTTTTTAGCAAAATAATTTATGCTATTGTGGCATCCTAGCAAAATCCGGGATCTCGTAGCACCGCATCCGAAGCATGTAGCAAACTTCAATGTCGCACGACGCTTGTTGCAAGCCAACCATCGACACGTAGCAAACCTCAAAACCGCTTGGTAGCTAAAAAATCATACTAAAAACATCGTAGCTACATACTTTAGCAGTCTCACCATGGCCAGGTGCACCTATGTAACACCCCAGCATTAGCTTAGAAATAAGCTGAGATAAGTGAAGGAGGTATGCCCTAGAGGCAAATAATAACGTGTATTATTTGATATATCTCCTATATGTTCATCATACGTTTTATGTTGTGCTATAACTGTGTTAATGCAAACAAACCGTGTCTCTAGTTATCTCTAGCGAACTAGTTCATTGGTCATGAGGATGGTATGGGTTTCAAGATCATGGAAATTTATGCCGATTGACAATAGGGTCATATTATTAGTTGAATAACATGATAGACAAACATCCGACGTTATATCTTGAATGAGATCTAGTTACAAAGTTCACCATTGATGATAAAACACAGAGAACCTCGCAACCTGATCCTTTGACTGTGAGGTAATGCAAATCACCATTCTGAAGGAACCTTAGATGGTTATCAAGAATCATCTCGTAACAGTGTGATCAAAAAGGTGCCACTCGGGTTTTACAAAGGGATGCGTAGAGGAGTACATATCAAGACCATGATTTGTCTAGTCCATGTAACGGACAGATACATGTGGCCATCTCGGTGACGTTGCACTAATGAAGCTTGCAAGCATGTGACTTGGTCACGGAATGCAACGACATGAGAACGAGTAAACAAGTTCATTGGTAACGAGACCGAACTAAGGTATGGGGATACTGAAGATCAAGTCTTGAATGAATTAGGTATCATATGACAAAGGGAACGGGAACGACTATCTCACGGTTCGAGCGATTGTATTCGTGAAACGCACGGGGGTCACATGGCCATCTAGGTCCCTCTGTTGATCATTGATGTGAGAGTAGTCTCAATCATGTCCGGAGTGTTTCCGAATTGAAGGATGTCACGCTTAAGGGTAAGCACATTTAGGGTAGATGAGGTATCGTAGGAGAAATAGAGAGAGAAACCGGAATAGTTCTGGGTAACATCCGATGGAGATCGGAAGGGGTCCGGAAGGTGTTCCAGAGTGAAGGAATAATGTAATATGTGTATTTGAATGTTAATTGGAGAATTAATATTAAATATATATTTTATTATTAAAGGCTTCATAATGCTAATGGGCCACACCCGAAGGGAGACCCAATAGGGCATGGCGCCTAGGGAGAAGGGGCCAGCCGGCCTAGGCTTGGTGGGCCGTCCCAGTAGGGCCCACCTAGGGCCAACGGCTGCCCCTAGGTGGCCGGCGGGTGTGGGGTTTAGTCCCACACTGCCTGGCCCCTGGGTGGTGCGCCCCCTCCCACTATATATAGGGGTCTCCCTCTCCCTTTGGAATCAGTACATTCCCTCTCATTCTCTCTCTCATCCATTGAGGACTTGTCTGTAATATTGGAGAGGACCTCGTGGGTGAGTTCTCCACCTCCACACCACCGTCGTGTGATCTGCAAACTGGCATCTACTTCTTCCGCTGCTCGGCTGGATCGGAGTCCGGTTGACGTCTCCTACATCGGACGTGTGACAAACTTCGGAGGCACCACACTTGGGGTGCTGCTCGTCTTCATCAATATACGCCTTCCTGCGTAAGGCGTGCCTCGGTCTTCAAAGGTATGAATACCGTATCTCTTCTTCGTTACTTATGTCTACATAGTATAGATCCTAGTATTAGTGTTCGAGTAGATAGAATTTTTTTGTTTTTTGTTACGGAACCCTTCGGTGGTATCAGAGCGGGTCTATGGGTAGACATGTCATACGGGTAGAACACATAGCGATATGTGGGTATTGATTCTCTAGTTGCTACCCTCTTTTAATGTTATTGTTCATATCGCGACATTGTTTGATGAAGCGGCCCCCAACCGACCTCACATGGTGATTCACGAGACTGGTCCACGAATCAAAGTGGCTTAGGGGGGGGTGTCTGTCTCTCTACAGTAGTTGATATGGCATTGACATTGGAGGGCCCTGAAAAGGGAAGAAGAACGGCAAATATTGAATCCATGTTATGGCTCCAAGTTTGTAGGTGGGAAGGGATTCTACTGCGAAAGCCCTAAAGCCGCGTAAAATTTGCAATATATAATATAGAAGCGTCTATTTTTATTATTGAATAGGGGCAAGTATTATAACGTGGCAATGACAAGTTCATGTAATTTTCATTGAAACTATTGATGATAATCATAATGCTATATCCACGTCATAACACTTTACTTTTGAAGTATTACTTATTATGCTAGTATATTTATATTCAACGGTAGCATAATAAGATAATCCCTCACAGTATTCCAGTTATCGTATTCCCCTTGTGTGTGCACCACCAAGAAAGTTCTTCGGTATGAGGCGCCCTGCGGTGAGTAGGGGTCAGACATATCTACGTTCGCATGCAGTGGGTGCAATCCATGTTGCACTGCGGATACACACGAGTTAGAACTGGCGAGCCTAGCATGTGCA
Organism: Avena eriantha; assembly: GCA_910589775.1. Lineage (NCBI taxonomy): Eukaryota > Viridiplantae > Streptophyta > Magnoliopsida > Poales > Poaceae > Avena > Avena eriantha. The sequence goes on from OU342742.1 coordinate 97,159,552, forward strand.
GACATGGCCTCGGAATACAGCAGACCGAAAGGTCGAGCATGAATCACATAGTTGATGTGATCGACATTAGGGAATGTCCACCTTTGATACTACACTGATGGTCATGATGATCAGGGGAGGTGCAGGGGATTAGGATCATGTGATCACTAAACGAGTAGAGGGATGTTCGTTTGAGTGGGAGTTCTTTTGTTTTAAGTTCGAAAAACATAATTAAAACTTGAACTCATTATTATGAACATGGTCTAAACACTTTGCAAATCCATTGTAGATGTCTCTCCCACCCACCTTCAACCTTAGCACTTTCCTCGAGAAGGACAAGCCGAAAACTGATGGAACAAACTTCACCGCATGGTTCCACAATCTTAGAATCCTCCTAGTCCCCTACAAGTTGATTTATGTCATCGAGGCTGAGCTTCCGGCTAAGCCTGCAGATTCCCCCTCCCAGGACGAAAAGAATGTCTAGCAGTCCAAGGCGGACGATTTCCCCCTCATCCAGAGTGGAATGCTCTATGCCATGGAGCCGGAGCTTCAAAAGCGTTTTGAGAAGATGAATGCTTTTGAGATCATTGAGGATCTTAAGGCCGTCTTTGCTCCACAGGCCCCTGTAGAGAGGTATGATGCTTTCGATCTCTTCTTCTCTGCTAAAATGGAAGAGAAAAACAATATTAGTGAGCACGTGGTCAAAATGTCTGGCTACGTTAAGCGTTTGAACGCCCTAGATTGCAAAATCCTAGAGGAGCTCACAATTGATAGGGTGCTGCACTCGTTGCCCCTAGCTATAAGAGCTTTGTGATGAACTACAACATGCAAGGGATGACTAAGACCCTTGCTGAGGTGTTCTCCATGCTCAAAACTGCCGAGGTTGAAATCAAGAAGGAGCACACGGTGTTGATGGTCAATAAAACCACCAACTTCAAGAAGCCGGGGCAAAAGGGAAAAGGCAAGGGCAAGAAGACCAAGAGGGATGGCAAGATCGTTGCCAGTACCTCAAAGACTGCCAAGCCTAGCCCTAAGCCCGGCACTACGTGCTACTACTGCAAAGGCGATGGGCACTGGAAACGCAACTGCCCCAAGTACCTTGAAGACAAGCAAGCCGGCAAGATAGTCTCCAAGGACAAAGATATATATGATATACATGTTATTGATGTATTCCTTACAAGCGCCAGGAGTAACACCTGGGTATTTGATACCGGATTTGTTGCTCACATTTGTAACTCTCAGTAGGATCTGCAGATTAGGAGGCACCTGAGGAAGGACGAGGTGACAATGCGTCTCGACAATGGTTCGAGAGTCGAAGTGATGGCCGTCAGCACCCTGCATCTCCGTCTACCATTAGGATTACTGTTGGTTTTGAATAAATGCTACTATGTACCCGCATTGAGTATGAATATTGTGAGTGGGTCTTGCTTGTTGCAAGACCATTATTCGTTAAATCAGGAACAAATGGTTGTTCAACTTATATGAATGATATTTTCTATGTTCATGTTCCTGTGTGTGATGGTTTATTCTTACTTTATCTTGATTGTAATACACACATCCATAGTGTTGATGCTAAACGTTGTAAGCACAACGATGATAATTCCATGTTTATGTGGCATTGCCGTCTTGGTCACATTGGCATAAAACGCATGAAGAAGCTTCGTTCAGAAGGGCTTCTTGGATCATGGGATTTCGAATCCCTTGATACATGTGAGCCATGCCTCATGGGCAAGATGACTAGGACACCGTTCTCTGGGACAGTGGAGAGAGTTGTAGACCTACTGGGAACCATACATACGGATATATGTGGACCAATGAGCATCTCAACACGCAATGGTTATCGTTACTTTGTTACCTTTACTGACGACTTAAGCAGATATGGATATATCTACTTAATGAAGCACAAGTATGAAACCTTTGAAAAGTTCAAAGAATTTCAGAGAGAAGTAGAGAATCAACTTAACAAGAGAATCAAGCATCTTTGATCGGACCAAGGAGGCGAGTATTTGAGTTATGAGTTTAACATGCACTTGAAGGACTGTGGGATTATCCCACAGCTTACGCCAGCCGGAACACCACAACGTAATGGTGTGTCAGAACGTCGTAACCGAACCCTATTAGATAGTGTGCGGACCATGATGTCTTTAACTGATTTGTCGGTGTATTTTTGGGGATACGCGTTAGAAACCGCCGCTCTTATTTTAAACTGAGCACCATCCAAATCCGTAGAGACAACCCCATATGAGATATGGCATGGCAAGAAGTCAATGTTGTCATTTCTGAAAGTTTGGGGATGTGAGGCTTACGTCAAGAAACTACAGCCTGACAAACTCGAACCCAAATCAGGAAAATGTATATTTGTAGGATATCTAAGGGAAACCATTGGGTATACTTTCTACAACCAAGCCGAATGCAAAACGTTTGTCGCAAAAACCGGCACCTTTCTTGAGAAAGAGTTTCTTGCTAAAGGAGTTAGTGGAAAGACAATTGAGTTGGATGAAGTTGTTGACCCTTCTCTCCAAATTCCGAGTAGCGCAATGGAAGTTGTTCTGAGACCGCTCTCCAACGTGGAGGAAGAGCCCAATGATGATGATCAAAACAACAACGTCGAGACTCCTGAGGTTCACAGATCTACAAGAATTCGTGCCACTCCTGATTGGTACAGCCGCCTTGTAATGTTTGTCATCCTAGATGAACAGGAAGAACCTACAAACTACAAAGAAGCTATGGATAGTGTTGACTCCGAAAAATGGCTATAAGCCATGAAATCCGAAATAGGATCCATGCATGAGAACGAAGTTTGGACCTTGGCAGATCTTCCAGAAGGCCGCAAGGCCATGGAAAATAAATGGATCTTTAAGAAAAAGACAGATGTGAATGGGAATGTGACCGTTCACAAAGCTCGACTTGTCGCAAAGGGGTTTTGACAAATTCAAAGAGTTGATTATGACGAGACTTACTCTCCCTAGTGATGCTTAAGGCTATCCAGATTTTAATAGCAATTGCTGCACATTTCGACTATGAAATTTGGCAGATGGATGTCAAGATCGCATTCCTCAATGGTCACCTTGATGAAGAGTTGTATATGATGCAACCAGAAGGTTTTGTTGATCCTAAGGATGCTGGAAAGGTATGCAAGCTTCAACGGTCCATTTATGGATTGAAGCAAGCATATCGGAGCTGGAACCAACGTTTTGATCAAGTGATCAAGAGTTTTGGATTTGTCCAAAATCAACAAGAGTTATGTGTTTACAAGAAAGCGAGTGGGAGCTCGGTTGTTTTCTTAGTAGTATGTGTGGATGACATATTACTCATGGGAAACGATGTGGATCTATGAAAAGCATATTTGAGTAACCAATTCTCCATGAAGGATCTAGGTGAAGCTGCATACATATTAGGAATCAAGATCTATAGAGATAGATCAAGGCACCTAATTGCATTAAGTCAGAGTACTTACATCAAAAAGATTTTGAAGAGGTTCAAAATGGAAAATACCAAAAGGGGTATTGTACCAATGATGAAGAATTGCAAAATGAGTATGACTCAATGTCCTGTAACGGATGATGATAGAGAAAAGATGTCTTACATCCCCTATGCCTCATCCATAGGATCTATCAAGTATGCAATGTTAAGTACGCGATCTGATGTGGCATTGGCTCTTAGTTTGACGAGCTGATACCAAAGTAATCCAGGACCGGATCACTGGACAGCTGTAAAGAATATCCTAAAGTATCTGAAAATAACAAAGGATATGTTCCTAATCTATGGAGGAAGTGATGAAGCTCTAAACTTAATAGGTTACGTGGATGCGAGCTGGAACTCAGATCATGATGACTCGAAGTCTCAAACAGGATTTGTGTTCCTAATGAATGGTGGGGCGGTAAGCTGGAAGAGTAAGAAGTAGCCGGTGGTGGCGCAATCTTCAATGGAGTCGGAATACATTGTTGCGGCTGATGCAACAAATAAAGTTGTTTGGCGAAGGAATTTAATCATCGAACTGTGAGTTTTTACAAATGCACAAGACCCCGTGACGATCTATTGTGATAACACGGGAGCTATTGCAAACGCAAAGGAACCAAGGACTCATTCCACAGCCAAACACATCAAGCATATATTTCACGTCATCCGACAGAATGTTGACGAAGGTGAAGTCAAGATTTGCAAAGTATATATGGAACTGAATATGGCAAATCCTTTGACTAAAGCTCTCCATCAAGAAAAGCACAAACAACACCGAGATTCCATTGGCGTTAGGTTCCTACCTATTGTAAACTAGTTTTATTTGTACTCTAGTGCAAGTGGGAGACTGAAGGAGTTATGCCCTAGAGGCAAATAATAAAGTGTATTGTTTGATATATCTCCTATATGTTCATAATACGGTTCATGTTGAGCTATAACTGTGTTAATGCGAAATGTTAATACGCGTGTGGTATGTAAACAAACCGTTTCTCTAGTTACCTCTAGCGAACTAGTTCATTGGTCATGAGGATGGTTTGGGTTTCAAGATCATGGGCATTTATGCCGATTGACAATGGGGTCATGTTATTAGTTGAATAACATGATAGACAATTATCCGACCGTTATATCTTGAATGAGATCTAGTTACAAAGTTCACCATTGATGATAAAACACAGAGAACCTCGCAACATGATCCTTTGACTGTGAGGTAATGCAAATCACCATTCCGGAGGAAGCTTAGATGGTTATCAAGAATCATCTCGTAATAGGGTGATCAAAAAGGTGCCACTCGGGTTTTCCAAACAGGTGCATAGAGGAGTACATATCAAGACCAGGATTTGTCTAGTCCATGTAACGGACAGATACATGTGGCCAACTCGGTGACGTTGCATTAATGAAGCTTGCAAGCATGTGACTTGGTCACGGAATGCAACAACATGAGAACGAGTAAACAAGTTCATTGGTAACGAGACCGAACTAAGGTATGGGGATACTAAAGATCAAGTCTCGAATGAATTAGGTATCATATGACAAAGGGAACGGGAAATGACTATCTCATGGTTGGAGCGATTGTATTCGTGAAACGCACGGGGGTTACATGGCCATCTAGGTCCCTCTGTTGATCATTGATGTGAGAGTAGTCTCAATCATGTCTGGAGTGTTTCCGAACCGAAGGATGTCACGCTTAAGGGTAGGGACGCTTAGGGTAGATGAGGTATCGTAGGAGAAATAGAGAGAGAGAAATTGGAATAGTTCCGGGTAACATTCCATGGAGATCGGAAGGGGTCCGGAAGGTGTTCTGGAGTGAAGGAATAATGTAATATGTGTATTTGAATGTTAATTGGAGAATTAATATTAAATATATATTTTATTATTAAAGGCTTCATAATCTAATGGGCCTCACCCGAAGGGATGCCCAATAGGGCATGACGCCTAGGGAGAAGGGGCCAGCCAGCCTAGGCTTGGTGGGCCACCCCAGTAGGGCCGACATTGGGCTGGCGGCTACCCCTAGGTGGCCGGTGGGTGTGGGGTTTAGTCCCACGCCGCCTAGCCCCTGGGTGGTGCGCCCCTCCCTCCCACTATATATAGGGGTCTCCTCTCTCCCTTTGGAATCATCCCATTCCCTCTCATTCTCTCTCTCTCTCTCATCCATTGAGGACTTCTCTGTAATATTGGAGAGGACCTCGTGGGTGAGTTCTTGTAACACCCTCGAATCGGCCCTATGCAAGTTTTAACGCTTCCCGCTAAACCCGCATAGAAACGATTCAAGGACGCCCACCAGGCACTTGCGTGCGGGTGGAGAATGAAGTAATACCATTACACATTAGTCCACGATGGAACCCACAGAACATATATATATATATATATACATCAACGACTCCATGAGTCAAGAATACAGATATACTATACAAAGATCCAAATCACCTTGAAAACGATAGAGCGTCCGATTACGGACAAGATGTAAATGGGGCTAAGAGCCCTGAAGAATAACCAATGGCGTCCATAACCCTGCCCAGGCCAAGCCGGAAGGGTAACCCTGCTAACGACGTCGATCTCAAACCTGCTAAAACAAAAGGGGTGCCGACAAAGGGCAAAGGAAAAAGAGGAGCGTCAGTACTGAGGCCAGTACACGGCGAGGCTAGAATTCGGCGACTCTCGCCTACATAGGTATGGTGGACTGAAGCGGCATCGCACCATGCACTAAACAACCTATAGAGATTCGATGCAACTGACGACTATTTGAGAGGGATAAGAGGGACCTATTCGGGACCAACCTGATACTAACACCAATCATACCCATCCTGGCATTTCCCCCTTGAGACCAAACGAGGAAGTCAAACCGAGGAACTCACACAATTGGTAGTTTTATTCATTCCATTATAGTTGAAGCACTTACTAGTCAGATATAGATAGCATGAGTCATCCTGATAGCATAAGTAGTGGGCAGTTTTAGTTAACCATTCAGTTGTAGTTGCAGTACTTATTAGTCAGATACAATTAGCATGTGACATCCCAAACCCAGCAGTTGTTGGCACTTTTATTTCATTCCATTAGAGTTGCGATACTTACTAGGCAGGTATAACATGACACAACACACCCCAGTTCCACCAGTTGTTGGCACTTTTATTATCCATTCCATGGTAGTGAAGCTGATTACTAGTCACATATTAAGTCAAATTTGTAGCACTACTTTAGTTATGCTTGTCTATGATCGAGATATTGTGCTCCAAGTCGTCCATAACCGCGGACATGGCTTTCAGAAAGATTTACCCTGAAGGGGTGCACAAATAGCAACACACACACGATCAACCTCGAAAAAACCAAATCAAAACCCAACGAGGCTTTCACGACAAAGCAATCACAGGATTCATAAAATATTTCAGGGGGCCACCCCATTAAGCTACCCGCAACGAAGTTGGCCGGCTTCGAGACGGACCCAAGGTTTGTGTGGACGGCGGTAAACGATTGGGAACCCGAAAGTGTGACTGGGCTTGTCGATACAGCGAAAACGTGTCACGGTCCTAAACAGTACAGGTGCTCCACGCACAATCGTAAATAAAGCAGTAAAGCATGGCATAGGTACAAGATAGTAATAAAGCCCCAAACTAGTTTGTGGCCCCCAGAAATAAGAAATGAATCAAGCTCTAGCTAAGGGGATTCATGGTCCCATATGCGAATAGTGCGATAGTCAAGGAACAGGTATCAAGTAGTCGGGGTCCTACGGGACACAAGTGAGCGTGGAAGAACCAAATAACATCTATTGCCCACTGATTCCTCTACATTAGTTATATCTAGCAGTTTAATAGTTGTATTTAAAGTCATGATCCTCTCCACCGTAAAGCATATGACAACATTCTAACAACTGTGTGGTACTTCACGACACGGGATCGCACCTGAGCAAGCGACTACGACTCGCAAGGCCATCTATCTACCAAACAACAGGTAATAGGAGGTGTCCAAGGCAATATAAAGGCTGCACGAAATATATCTGGTACGGAACACTAAAGCATCGCGACACGGATAGCAATAGATCAACAGGAGGAAATAAAGACTATAAATGCAAAATAGGTAGAAAGGGGGAGAATGCTCGCCTGGGAAACACTGTTGAAGATACACCGGAGAACTTGTCGATACTCACATCCACTCATCGGCCTAATCCGTGAAGAAGCAAAGCACTAAAAGAAACACCGAACGCACTATTTAATACTACGGTAGAAGATTCGGCATGATTATGATATGATGCATGGCATGGAAAGATGCGGTGAAATTCGGCAATATTAAGCGGAACCGGGGTCCCGGCAATTAATAGAAGGTTCAAGTTATTTAGGTACCCCACAATTTAAATGTTGACTTAACAAGGCAAAACATGGCATCGGTTCGCTACATAAAATTAAATGGAGCCAATATAAGACTAGAATGGCCCGCATATAGTCTCCATATTTAATTATGAGTGAATCGACATAATGCCCCCAAACCACCAAACATGTAAGCAAGTATGAATAATTTAATATGCAATAAGTATATATAGTACTTATAAAATAGGGGCTCGGGAAAAGGTTCACACATCGGGTTCGGAAGATCTTGGGTTCCGTTTCGGGTCTGGGTCTCAGGGTTCGACGGGGATCGGCGAGGTTCGGATACGCGATGGAGGACTTGTCATGTCGGGACGGGGAACTTGGGTTCCACGTGGTCGATCTTGCCGTCGATGGCAAACTCGAATGGATCAGGTACCGAGGGTCTTTGGATCCGTGTAGGAGATCTTGACGCCTGTGACGAAGAACTCGGGTTCGGAAGGAGGTCTTGGCATTCCGATGGATCGATCCTCCGGGTCGAAGAACTTGGTGCGCCAGGGTTTGGTTCGGTCTCGCCGGGATCGGTCTTCGAATCCGCGCCGTGAAGAAGACCTAGGTGTTTCGGATCGGTCTTTGGGTCCGGGAAGGAGATATTGAGTCCACGAAGAAGAACTTGGACTTCCGGGGTTTGGGTTCCGCGAAGGCGATCTTGAGGCTCCAACTCGTTCACCGGTTGCGAGAAGTGGTCGACACGCATGGAAGTAGATCTTGGCGGGGAGCGATGCACTTGTCACAGGGTCGGTCTTGTATCTCTACGGGCGACAGATATCTTGCTGAGGTAACCAAGCTCACCATGCTGCCAACACATGTAAGACATCTTCATCTCAAACATCACTGTATTTCACCACACATGTAGTGCCACTAGCACTTGAAGAGATACCTGAGCCTGCGTGGGGACGAGGCAACATAGGGCAAGGTCAGGAGCAGAGTGTAGCCGCATGGGCGTGCTCAGCCGGGCGACACACACATGGAGGCGGGTACAAGCGTTGCAGGGAGGCCGAGGACGGTGCGATGCGGGCGGAGCCTCGCGGGGTAGAGGAGCTTGGGAGCTCGAGCTCCGACGCAGCGGCATCCCATGCGGACGGTGCAGGAGAGGATGATGGTGGTGGCTTGCAATGGGTCCGGAGGACGGGGCAATAGCGGACGAGGCGCCAAGGACGGCGGCGGGACGGACCTAGGCGCTGTCAAGGATGCAGGGGCGGGGCCAGGTCGAGGAGGAACAGGGGATGCAGCGTCTGGAGGTCGAGGTGAGGAGAGGCCTCGCGGTGCAGCGCAGGGGCCTGGTGATGGTGGTTGGGCAGAGGAAGGATACGGGGGGAGCCCGGGACTCGGGTCGCGCAGCCAGGAGGAGCTCGACTCGGTGGCGACGCGGTCATCAGGAGCGGGGCGTCGACGTTGTGCGGACTGAGGAAGAGGTGGCTCGACGGGGAAGCGAGAAGGCCCACAGCGGCGAGGCGCAGGGGCCGCGACTCGTGGATGGAGGCCGGGAGAAGGCGACGGGCGGCGAAGCTTGGCGCAGCGGCGGCCGGGATCCGTTCGAGAAGGAGGCGAGCTCACGGGGCTCGAGGGACAGAGGCCACGATTGAGGCCGGCGAAGCGGAGGGGAAGAGCAGCGGCAGCGCACGCGGGGAAGAAGAGGAGGGCAGCGGCGGATGTTGGGGTTGGGGATCGAGGCAGGTGGCGACGTGCACCACGTGCGGGAGCGATCGAGTGGGCAGGGTAGGTGGGGTGTGGCCTCGGGATCGCGTGCGGGATCGGGATCCCGTGCGCGTGTGTGTTGTGTGCTCTGCGGGGTGGGGCCAGCAAGCGGGCGGGTATGTGCTGTTGCTGCCGCGCGTGAGGTGCGGTGTGTGTAGGCGTTTGTGCGGCCAGGTGGGTACAGCCGGGTGTGGTGTGGTTGGTTGGCGGCGGGGTGGGATGGCGCTAGAGTTAGGGTTAGGTAGTGGGGTGGTAGGTGGCTGCCTCCCCCATAAAAAAATAGTTTTGTTTGTTATTTATTCATTTTAATTTTAAAAGACTTTTGTAAATATTTTTTAGGAAAATAAAAGATCTAGAAGAGACCGGGTTTTAATTTGAAATAAAGACGTGGGATATTTTAGAAAACAAAACTAGGCTTTTCGAAAATAGTTTTAGGCCAATAATATGCATGATGACATGAGCATGTGGTCATGATGATGCACAAAATAAAAACAACACGCGATTTTCTAGTAGTTGTTTTACCGGGGTGCTACAATTCGACACCACTAACAATGGATCTCGCCCTCGAGATCCGCCTCATGGTGCGGGGAAGAAGGCCGACGGTCTGAATCTTCTCGCTTCATGTAGATCTCCGCGACACCACTAACAAGGATTCTTTCTTCATGTCGAAATCGACGACACCACCAACAACTGGTCGTTGTCCATGCTCGTCGAGAACACTCCGGAGAAACAAAGATGAAGATAGAGGTAACAAAAGATACAGCCACCCCTACTTCAGTGGAGGAGTAAATTGCATCGGTCCACCATACAATGTACCAAAGCGAATGCTAAGAGTAGTGGTATGGTTGTGACTCCATCCCGCACTCAAAGCATTACTCGATACATGAATAGAAGAATGATGCGACCAACTCTCGGAATTCAGACTGAAGATCTCGACAAGCGAGGTTTGGAAACAAAGGAGTATGCAGACTCTGCACCGGATCTGGCGTAGATGATGTCGTCGCGTCAGAAAACACCGGAAGGCACGAGAAGGAACAAAGAGAACTCCAACAGATGCAGGATTCCTCAGATAGCATGAAGACCGGATGTAGAAACACACTGTTGCCAAAGGAGGAAGCGAAACCCTGAAGGTACGACGGAAACCCAACCACGAAAATTCCTGGACTTGAGGAAAAGATAAGAGAACAGATTCAAAACCCGCAAAGGTAAGAGGAGAATAGCATAGGGGCAAGGAGTAAAAACAGAGCTAATTAGACCTATCCAACCGATTTTGCAAAAATAGTTTTGACACTCTACATCGGCCGTTAGCTAGGTTATCCTACAGGCTGGACTAGTGGGGTATCGTAACTGCTAGGCTCTGATACCACTCTGTAACACCCTCGAATCGGCCCTATGCAAGTTTTAGCGCTTCCCGCCAAACCCGCATAGAAACGATTCAAGGACGCCCACCAGGCACTTGCGTGCGGGTGGAGAACAAAGTAATACCATTACACATTAGTCCATGACGGAACCCACATAACATATATATATATACATCAACGACTCCATGAGTCAAGAATACGGATATACTATACAAAGATCCAAATCACCTTGAAAACGATAGAGCGTCCGACTATGGACAAGATGCAAATGGGGCTAAGAGCCCTGAAGAATAACCAATGGCGTCCATAACCCTACCTAGGCCAAGCCGGAAGGGTAACCCTGCTAACGACGTCGATCTCAAACCTTCTAAAACAAAAGGGGTACCGACAAAGGGCAAAGGAAAAAGAGGAGCATCATTACTGAGGCCAGTACACAGCGAGGCTAGAATTCAGTGGCTCTCGCCTACATAGGTATGGTGGACTGAAGTGGCAGCGCAACATGCACTAAACAACCTATAGAGACTCGATGCAACTGACGGCTATTTGAGAGGGATAAGAGGGACCTATTCAGGACCAACCTGATACTAACACCAATCATACCCATCCTGGCATTTCCCCCTCGAGACCAAACGAGGAAGTCAAACCGAGGAACTCACACAGTTAGCAGTTTTATTCATTCCATTATAGTTGAAGCACTTACTAGTCAGATATAGATAGCATGAGTCATCCTGATAGCATAAGTAGTGGGCAGTTTTAGTTAACCATTCAGTTGTAGTTGCAGTACTTACTAGTCAGATACAATTAGCATGTGACATCCCAAACCTAGCAGTTGTTGGCACTTTTATTTCATTCCATTAGAGTTGCGATACTCACTACGCAGGTATAACATGACACAACACACCCCAGTTCCACCAGTTGTTGGCACTTTTATTATCCATTCCATGGTAGTGAAGCTGATTACTAGTCACATATTAAGTCAAATTTGTAGCACTACTTTAGTTATGCTTGTCTATGATCGAGATATTGTGCTCCAAGTCGTCCATAACCATGGACACGGCTTTCAGAAAGATTTACCCTGCAGGGGTGCACAAATAGCAACACACACACGATCAACCTCGGAAAAACCAAATCAAAACCCAACGAGGCTTTCACGACAAACCAATCACGGGATTCATAAAATATTTCAGGGGGCCACCCGATTAAGCTACCCGCAACGAAGTTGGCCGGCTCCGAGACGGACCCAAGGTTTGTGTGGACGACGGTAAACGACCGGGAACCCGAAAGTGTGACTGGGCTTGTCGATACAGCGAAAACGTGTCACGGTCCTAAATAGTACAGGTGCTCCACGCACAATCATAAATAAAGCAGTAAAGCATGGCATAGTTACAAGATAGTAATAAAGCCCCAAACTACTTTGTGGCCCCAAGAAATAAGAAATGAATCAAGCTCTGGCTAAGGGGATTCATGGTCTCATATGCGTATAGTGCGATAGTCAAGGAACAGGTATCAAGTACTCGGAGTCCTACGGGACACAAGTGAGCGTGGAAGAACCAAATAACATCTATTTCCCACCGATGCCTCTGCATTAGTTATATCTAGCAGTTTAATAGTTGTATTTGAAGTCATGATCCTCTCCACCGTAAAGCATATGACAACATTCCAACAGCTGTGTGGTACTTCACGACACGGGATCGCACCTGAGCAAGCGACTACGACTCGCAAGGCCATCTATCTACCAAACAGGTAATAGGAGGTGTCCAAGGCAATATAAAGGCTGCACAGAATATATCTGGTACGGAACACTAAAGCATCGCGACACGGATAGCAATAGATCAACAGGAGGAAATAAAGACTATAAATGCAAAATAGGTAGAAAGGGGGAGAATGCTCGCCTGGGAAACACTGTTGAAGATACACCGAAGAACTTGTCGATACTCGCATCCACTCATCGGCCTAATCCGTGAAGAAGCAAAACACTAAAAGAAACATCGGACGCACTATTTAATACTATGGCAGAAGATTCGGCATGATTATGATATGATGCATGGCATGGCAAGATGCGGTGCAATTAGGCAATATTAAGCAGAACCGGGGTCCTGACAATTAATAGAAGGTTCAAGTTATTTAGGTACCCCGCAATTTAAATGTTGACTTAACAAGGCAATACATGGCATCGGTTCGCTACACAAAATTAAATGGAGCCAATATAAGACTAGAAAAGCCCGCATATAGTCTCCATATTTAATTATGAGTGAATCAACATAATGCCCCTAAACCACCAAACATGTAAGCAAGTACGAATAATTCAATATGCAATAAGTATATATAGTATTTATAAAATAGGGGCTCGGGAAAAGGTTCACACATCGGGTTCGGAAGATCTTGGGTTCCAGGGGTTCGGGTTTGGGTCTCAGGGTTCGACGGGGATCAGCGAGGTTCGGATACGCGATGGAGGACTTGTCGTGTCGGCACGGGGAACTTGGGTTCCACACGGTCGATCTTGCCATCGATGGCGAACTCGAATGGATCGGGTACCGGTGGTCTTCGGATCCGTGTAGGAGATCTTGACGCCTGTGACGAAGAACTCGGGTTCGGAAGGAGGTCTTGGCGTTCCAATGGATTGGTCCTCCGGGTCGAAGCACTTGGCGTGGCAGGGTTCGGTTCAGTCTCGCCGGGGTCGGTCTTCGAATCCGCGTCGTGAAGAAGACCTAGGCGTTTCAGATCGGTCTTCGGGTCCGGGAAGGAGATCTTGAGTCCACGAAGAAGAACTTGGAGTTCCGGGGTTCGGGTTCGACGAAGGCGATCTTGAGGCTCCAACTCGTTCACCGGTTGCGAGAAGTGGTCGACACGCACGGAAGTAGATCTTGGTGTGGAGCGATGCACTTGTCACAGGGTCGGTCTTGTATCTCTACGGGCGATAGAGATCTTGTCGAGGTAACCAAGCTCACCATGCTGCCAACACATGTAAGGCATCTTCATCTCAAACATCACTGTATTTCACCACACATGTAGTGCCACTAGCACTTGAAGAGATACCTGAGCCTGCGTGGGGACGAGGCAACATAGGGCAAGGTCAGGAGCAGAGTGTAGCCGCATGGGCGTGCTCAGCCGGGCGACACACACATGGAGGCGGGTACAAGCGTTGCAGGGAGGCCGAGGACGGTGCGATGCGGGCGGAGCCTCGTGGGGCAGAGGAGCTTGGGAGCTCGAGCTCCGGCGCAGCGGCATCCCGTGCGAACGATGTAGGAGAGGATGACGGTGGTGGCTTGCAACGGGGCCAGAGGACGGGGCGATAGCGGAAGAGGTGCCAAGGACGGCGGCGGGACGGACCTAGGCGGTGTCAAGGATGCAGGGGCGGGGCCAGGTCGAGGAGGAACAGGGGATGCGACGTCTAGAGGTCAAGGTGAGGAGAGGACTTGCGGTGCATCGCAGGGGCCTGGTGATGGTGGTTGGGCAGAGGAAGGAGACGGGGGGAGCCCGAGACTCAGGTCGCGTGGCCAGGAGGAGCTCGACTCGGTGGCGACGCGGTCATCGGGAGCAGGGTGTCGATGTTGCGTAGACTAAGGAAGAGGTGGCTCGATAGGGAAGCGAGAAGGCCCACAATGGCGAGGCGCAGGGGCCGCGACTCGTGGATGGAGGCCGGGAGAAGGCGACGGGCGCCGAAGCTTGGCGCAGCGGCGGCCAGGATCCATTCGAGAAGGAGGCGAGCTCACGGGGCTCGAGGGACGGAGGCCACGATTGAGGCCGGCAAAGCGGAGGGGCAGAGCGGCGGCGACGCACGCGGGGAAGAAGAGGAGGGCGGCGGCGGATGCTGGGGTTGGGGATCGAGGCAGGTGGCGACGTGCACCACGTGCGGGAGCGATCGAGTGGGCGGGGTAGGTGGGGTGTGGCCTCGGGATCACGTGCGGGATCGGGATCCCGTGCGCGTGCATGCTGTGTGCTCTGCGGGGTAGGGCCAGCTAGTGGGCGGGGCTGCGCTGTTGCTGCCGCGCGTGAGGTGCGATGTGTGTAGGCGTTTGTGCGACTAGGTGGGTACAACCGGGTGTGGTGTGGTTGGTTGGCGGCGGGGTGGGATGGTGCTAGAGTTAGGGTTAGGTAGTTGAGTGGCAGGTGGCTGCCGGTTGGGCCTGGCCGGTGGCTGCCTCCCCCATAAAAAAATAGTTTTGTTTGTTATTTATTCATTTTAATTTTAAAAGACTTTTGTAAATAATTTTTAGGAAAATAAAAGATCTGGAAGAGACCGGGTTTTAATTTGAAATAAAGACGTGGGATATTTTAGAAAACAAAACTAGGCTTTTCGAAAATAGTTTTAGGCCAATAATATGCATGATGACATGAGCATGTGGTCATGATGATGCATAAAATTAAAACAACACGCGATTTTCTAGTATTGGTTTTACCGGGGTGCTACAGTTCTCCACCTTCACACCACCGTTGTGTGATCTGCGATCCGGCATCTACTTCTTCCGTTGCTCTGCTGGATCGGAGTCCGGTTGACGTCTCCTACACCGGACGTGTGACGAATTTCGGAGGCACCACACTTGGGGTGCTACTCGTCTTCATCAATATACGCCTTCCTGCGTAAGGTGTGCCTCGGTCTGCAAAGGTATGAATACCGTATCTCTTCTCTGATACTTATGTCTACATAGTATAGAACCTTGTATTAGTGTTCGAGTAGATAGAATTTTTTTGTTTTCGGCTACAGAACCCTTCAATAAGGTGTGTGCATTGCATTCATGCATAGAAAATCTGAATAATTTTCGCGGTTTTAAATAAAACTTGTCAGAGATATTAAAGCTTCTCTTAACTTGGTGGAGCTGAAGTAGATCATCAAGTTGACTACGATAAGTTTCAATATGACATTTGCTAAAACCTTACCTTTGGGTAATATAATTGGATCTAAGGGTAAATCAAATGTAATAAAACTAAGTCACAACACATTACTTAATAAGGAGTACTTGATCTTCTAGAGATCATTACATGGTATTCCATACCACAACTCAAGGATGAATACTTAGTATTCTAAAGATGTTATCAAGGTATTATCTACCACAAACCCTGAATACCAAGTTAAGTATGTAACTTAAGAAAAGAAACCCCATAACTAAATCTTGAAACACTTGCTTGCCATAGTTATTCCTACCATGAGCATCATGGTAGTTCTTAAACATTAACTCTTATCACAAATAGAGTAGAAAGGGAAGTCAAGCTAAGACCATTCATCACATACCCTTAGTGTCATGTTAATAGATGACAATCCTATTTAACCAAGTCCTAGTGTCTATTGATCATCAATGTTGAGTAACCAATTCTTGGCCTAGAACTTATTGACTCTTAGCTTTGACATGTTATGTTGACCTTCCTAACACCTTAAGTAAATTAATAAGAAGAAGGGACTAGATATGGTGAAGTGTGCCATCATCAATGGAATGTGATCCTTAGTGGTGATCAAACCATTTGATATTAGAGGAGTTAACTCACTCATAAGTTCACTAGAAGAAGTATCTACACCCAAGAAGTAACTTGTGCTTGAGGAGCTATGAGAAAGCTAGTAGTATTAGTACATTAAATAATAATCTTGTTAGGACAAGTGGATATAGACTTAGAGTAAGCTTTCTTAACAAGATACGCCTATAGAGAGACCAGTACAAGTCTACTACTTAGTTGAGTATAGATCTTGATCAGACAATTAGAAGCCTAAGCCTTGCTTGATCAAAGGTTGGTGGTCAGTATTCTTAAGTCACTTCAGAATAGATGACCAACTGATGAAGAAAGGTTGTGAGTATATCAAATTAGGCAAAACCTTAGTAAGATGAATCATCTAGCTTGATCCTGAAAAGTCAAGCTAGAGTGTGATGAAGTATATAACATGAGTGGTATGGAGTAGTTGAAGGCACAGTAGTTTAACCAAGCTAATACAAGAACAAACTTGTATTATGGGAGTAGTACCATACCTATTCTAGAGGATTGTTATCACATGTGATGTATAGAGAGAACTATAATCTTGCAAGCCTTGGAAGTAGTTGCAAGATGGATTGAAGGAAGTTAATGGATGGAGTTAGTAGTAGCTACATTGATAGGTGCATCAATGGTAGTTAATTAAGAGGAGTTATATACTAGGAGTAAGAATGATATTAAGTGGCATGACCATGTCATCATATGATAATGGATATGGTGGAGCTAGATGACTAGTTAATTTAGACAGATGTGATCTTTTTGAAACAGATAAGAGAGATTGATAGAGTATATTTAGTGTCATCAGATTAATGACAAGTATGCCATGAGGGGGTCCTCGAGGTGTGTGGAAGAGAGGCGTGTGAGTCGTACGGGATTCCGGGACGGTGAGCACACAAGTTTACCCAGGTTCGAATCCACCGGCTTTGGATGGATCCTACTCCTGCTAGCAATCCAGTAATATGGCAGAGCCGGAATATGGGTTACAAGGGTTTTACCTATGCGAGTAGAGATTGTAGACTATTGTGAGGGTGCCCTAAAGGCTCTCCTTAGGACGGCTTATATAGATATCCGGCCTAGGGTTTATAGGAGAGATCTATCCGGCTACGACTAAGAGTCGGTTACAGAGTACATCTTGAACTACAAGTAACACTATGGGCCTATGTCGGTAAGTCTTCTAGGCCTTCCTGTAGCCGGATTGGACTCCGTCTCTTCTCCCTGACTGGGCCGCCCGTGAAGCAAAGCTCTAACCCGAAGTGGGCCGCCCTGGTCAGTGAGGTACAGTGAGGATACCCGGAAAGTATATCCCCAACAGCAGCCCCCGGAGGCCTCCAAGATCCAAAGTAGGATTTATCATCGTCTAGCTTGATCTTCGGCTTGCAGAATCTTGAAGGGTTCCTGAAACTTCACAAGAAAAGATACGATCCTAGTCTCAAAAACGAGTCGGACCTATAAATACATTATTCGGATTTCCAGCTTGAAATTCAAACTAAGCCGGAACTTGGTCTCTGACGTCATCTGACACCAGTCATGGTTAAGTCACGTCATTGACAGACATTTCTTGTCAGCACGACTGTTGGTGGGTCTGCCTTTCGTGAAACCGAGGCACCGTTTCAATGCATGCATAGAGATCGAGGCGGCATAATCATCAAGTGGGGGCTTCCCAGTTCTTTCCATGACACGTGGCATGTTTACTGTAACGTTAGCACGAAACTTGACGCGCCTGGCGGATATAAGTTGTGTAGATTTCTTTCCCCATCTACTTCACCAGTTCTCAGCGCCGTTTCCTTCTCCTCTACGCCTCCCACGAACTTAGCTCTCCACTATTCCCCAGAAAACCTCTGGCGCCGCCCATCCAAGGTCACTGAAGCACCGGAAAGAAATGGCTTCTTCATCATCCTCTGGCCTGGCAGCGACGGCAGCGGCGACAGCGGTGGCAGCATCGGAGAAGGAGAGCCACCGTGGGGTTTGGTGAAGGGAATATGCCCGAGAGGCAATAATAAAGTGGTTATTATCTTATTCCATGTTTATGATAAATGTTTATTTTGCATGCTATAATTGTATTGATCGGTAACGTCAATACATGTGTGTTTAATAAACAAAAATGGTTCCTAGTTATGCCTCTCTTATAACTAGCTCGTTGATTAACAAGATGATCAAGGTTTCCTGATCATGGACATTGGATGTTGTCAATAACAAGGTCACAACATTGGTGGAATGATGTGATGAACATTCATCCGAAGTATAGCATTACGATCAAATTCATTATGTTTATATTGCTATAACACTATACGAAGTAATCTTTATCCTTAGACCATGAGATCATGTTAATTGCTAACACCGGAAGAGTATCTTGATAACATCAAACGTCACACCGTAATAGGGTGACTATAAAGATGGGTTCAGTGCTACGAAGGTGTTATGTTGAGGCTCATGGATCAAGAGTGGAATTTGTCAATCCCGATGACGGATAGATATACTCTGGGCCCTCTCGATGATATCACATTAATATAGCTTGCAAGCAAGTGATGTGATCACTAGAATGTTATATCACGGGAACAAGAAAACAATGCATGTCGGTAACAAGATCAAACTAGGTATGGAGATACCGATGATCGAATCTCGGACATGTAATATATCGCGAGACAAAGGGATTTAGTTACAAGTGTTAAAGGTTCTCACGATCACAGAATTCATCGTTGAATGTGTAGGAGTCAGTACGGATCTCTAGGTCCCGCTGCTGATTATTGATCGGAGAGGGGTCTCGATCATGTCTGCATTATTCGCGAACCGTAGGGTGACACACTTAAGGGATACCGACACCATTTGGAGCAAATATGTTTCAGATAAAGATTTAAGAAAGCGCTGGAATTATTTCAATAGACACCGAAACTGTTTCGGGTGAAATTGCTGAAATTGGTTCTGCATGTAATATTGAAATGTTGCAGGGGGTTTTATGTCAATGTTTGTTAATTAAAGTAGTTAACAAAATTCTGAATAAAAATAATAAAAGAGTTTTATTAAATGAGAGAGCATTAAATTTGGAGAAATTTAATGCATTTAAAGTGGAGACTTTAAAAGGGAATGTGAAGAGGCATTTTAATGTGGAGGGGTTACCACCACATGAATGGAGGAGGTGAAGAGGCACCTCCTCCATGCGCCGGCCATGAAGGAGGGGCACCCCCTCCTCCTATAAAAGGCCACCCTCTCCTCAATTCTCACGCACACCTCCTTGTGAAGGATCTCTCTCCTCCTCTAGTATTATTCCCCATGGTCTCGGATTAGCGAGATACATGTTCCCGGTGGCTTTATCTGGAAAGGAGTTGCTGCTTCCGCTGCTTTGCTGGAGCGAGGGGCGGAGGTTGTCGGGGTACCGGACGTGTGTGCGATCACGGATGCACCACTTCTTTGCGGTGCTGGACTTGGTGGTGCTGGAGCTGGATCTGAAGGACGTGCTGGAGCCGGACCTGCTCGGACTTCCTCATGATCTTGAGATCGGCAAGTGTACGACTACATCAACCATAAGTTCCTACTCGTTAACAAAACTCGTTGTCTTCGAGGGTAAGTTCTCATTAGATGTATGTCCACCCGTTGCTTTGTACCTAGTAGATAGATCTTGGCGTGTAGTTCACACCGTAGGAATTTTTTTGTTTTCTATGCTGCGGACCCAATAGTGGTATCAGAGCCTGATCTATGCGTAGGTGCTTTGCACGGGTAGTACACATATGTTTATATGTGGGCGATGATGATCATGTTATTGCATCTTCTATGTATTTTGTATATTGGTGACATAGTGGGATGAAGCGGCCCGGACCAAACTTACATGTCATCGTACATGAGACCGGTTCCACGACTAACATGCAACTTGTTTTGCATAAGTGGCTGGCGGGTGTCTGTCTCTCCTACTATAGTCAATATCTGATTTACAACGAGTTGCTAATAACTTGGTTATCCTCGTTGTGGTTCATGTTCGTAGGTAAGAACGGTTCTATCTCCGAAAGCCCTAAGCCACGTAAAACTTGCAATTGATAAATTAGAGGCGTCTAGTTTAGATCGTTGCTGGGCTAGTGTCTTGATATGGTATTGTTGTAAGTAGATGTATGATAGATACTCTTACAACACACTCAACGTGTAAGTTCCATAGACCTTGGCCTTACACACAAAGGAATGATAGAGATCATACCACGATGCAAATGATAGAGATCAAATGCATGGACCATATCATCTCACTTTACACATTAGATGTTAGCATCTTATACTGCTAGTTTGGCGCTTTCTGTAGCATTGTAAGATGATCCCTCATTTAGATATCAAGATAAAATGTGTTCTTCCTTAAGTATGCACCGTTTTGTGGATCGTATTTCGAGACATCACGTGATGATCGGGTGTACTTGACTCTACGCTTTCATACAAACGGGTGTAAGACAGTTTTACACATGCGAGTACTAAGGTTCTTACTTGGCGAGCCTAGCATGTACAGACATGGCCTCAGAACACAGACCGAAAGGTTAAGCATGAGTCATATAGTTGATATGATGCCCATATAGATGCTCGCCTTTGAAGCTACATCAACTCACGTGATGATCGGACTTGGTGTACTGGATTTGGTTCATGTAATCACCAAAAAGGCACGAGGAATGTCGTTTTTGAGTGGGAGTTCATTTCTAATTTGGATTAGTCGAATTAAATTTGTCATAAATTAAATCAAAGTGAATTTGCATAGTTTTTTGTAGTCATTGGCATTCGTTTTCTACCTTATGCTTAGTTTTTATTGGAGATAATAGAACTATAGAATTCTGGATATTTACTTTACGAACTGGTATCGTATTATTTTGAATGTCAATTTAAAGTTTATAAGTCCTATTGCAAACTTTCAGCAAACTCTATTTACTCCATGAAGTTTAATAAGTAGTATTAAATCAAGAGTAAGAATTCCAATGTTAGTATCTAAAGTATCATGTTTGCCTCCATGATTATTGATATTCAAAAGTTGTATTAATATCAAGATTATATTGGAGCTGAAAATTGTTTCAGAAACCATCATGTGTGAAAGATATTGTGATATCTAA
Organism: Avena eriantha; assembly: GCA_910589775.1. Lineage (NCBI taxonomy): Eukaryota > Viridiplantae > Streptophyta > Magnoliopsida > Poales > Poaceae > Avena > Avena eriantha. Next base: position 97,180,924 of record OU342742.1, read on the forward strand.
AACAATGTTTTTGGTTGCATTATGATAGAGTATAATTTAGCAAAATACATGTTCTCATATTGTATGAGAATTTGTGAAGGTTGGAGACGCTAAGCGTCCTAATCTACCAAAAAGGTTTTGGGAACTGATATTATACTCGCGATTCTTCCTTATAGGCTATAGTAGCTTGATAGTGAAAGTTGTCATGATAAGGATGAATAGAAGATGTAAGTAAAATGTTTACTACACTAATAGATTACTAAAGAATGGATTTTTTTGAAAGAATGCCAAACATTTGATGATGGTGATCCACTTCAAAGTGCAAGTCCAAAGGTATTAGTATTTGACTATATACAAGCTTTGTACCATGTGTCATGTTGATGACACCACTATTGATGTTGATAGATTCTTTTAAAAGAAAAGGAATTGTTGAAAGAGAATCTATAAAATATTTGGAAGAAAATAAAAGGTTGGAGATGTCCAACTTGGGTATATAGAAGATATACATGTTATGGTTGTATTCCTTGCTTATTAAACAATGTGGTTCTTAGGTATTGGATACCAAATTGGTTGGTATGAAGTGTCATACATGACAACGCAATTCATGAACTGCAATGGCCTAAGTAACTAGCAAGAGAATAAGTGATGATGATCATCGAAAACAAATAAAGTGTTATTGTGCTTTTCATTGTCGTCAAACCTAGCCTTCAAGATTTGTTTTAATAATTGTTATTTTGTTCCGGTATTACGAGAACAATGGTTGTTCAAATAATTACCATATTCCATAAAGGATGGATGAACTTTTACAAGTCTAGTGGGAGAAATCACATCCATAAAAACTATTGCTAAAATGTCGCAAGACAAATGATTGAAAGATCACTTATGAAGTGACATCGCTATTTAAATTATATTGGAAAGAAAACATGAAGAAACTCCATGTTGATGGATTTTTGGAGTCTTTTGATTTTGATCAATTGACGCTTGTGAGACTTTCCTCGAGATAATTGAAACTCCGTCCATAGGCTAGAGAGGAACGGATGACTAGCTTATTGGAAATTGTGCATGCTGATGTGCATAGTCCATTATGTGTAGCCATATGCGATGGATCTTTTTGCTTCATATGCTTTCTTCGAAAATTTGAGTGAATATATCTGTATATTTACTTAATAAGGAAGAAGTATGAAACATTTGGAAGTTGTTCAAAGACTTTCAAGATGAAGTGAAAAATCATTGTAACAAGAAAATAAAAGAGTTTATGATTTGATCGTAAAGGAAAATATTTGAGTTACATGTTTAGCAAAACACCTAAGATTTGAGGAATTGTTCCATGAATTTGGATTTCCCGGTAAACCATAGGAGTATGGCATATTCGAGAGATGAAATCAAACCATGTTTGACATGGTAAGATCAAGGGTGTCATTTATAAAACTCCCATTATGTTTTAAGGATTGAAGCTTTAGAGACTACCGCTTTTACACTGAAAAGAGTACCATCGTGATCCGTTGAAATGACACCATATGAGTTATGGTTTGGGATAAAACCCGAATTGTCTTTTCTTAAATTTTGGTATGCTATGCATAAGTAAAATGTTTACAACCAAATTCGGATAAGCACGTCTTTGTAGGTTATCCCAAAGAATTTGTTGGGAATTTCTCCATAACACCAAGGACAAAAGAGTTTGTCACTTGGAACGTCAAGTTTCTTGAGAAGGAATTTTTCACGAAAACTTAAGTGGGAGGACAATAGAACTTTGATAAGGTTGTTGAACCTTAGCTATATGTGCTAAGTAGCGCAACGCCGGAAAGTGTCCCGGTGGTGGCCACAATAATCATGGCTCCCATGATTACAAAAGGTGTGATCTCAGAGATTAGAGTTTCTATAGAACCGTGTGGGTCGGTAAGAATCAAATAGTAAGATTTGATAAGCAAGTCGTTATTGTTTTGACAATGATGAACCGACTACATGCAAAGAAGCGATGATGGGCCCTGACTCCATAAAATGACTAGAAGTCATAGAATCCGTGATAGTATCCATTCACGAGAAATCAAGTTTCTGAACTTGGAAGACCCTCCGGAAAGGCGTGAAGCCTATCGGTCGTGTTTGGATCTATAAAGAAATAAGACATGGATGTTTAACATCTATGAAATAGTCGACATGTCGGAAAGAAGTTTACGACAACGTTCAAGGAGTTGACTATGACAAGATTTGATCTTTCATAGCGATATATAGTCTTGACGGATTAATGTAGCAACCACTACATATAATTTGGTATATGGTAGTTGAATAAACAAAACAATGTTCTTCTAATAGAACGGTTACCTAGGACATGTACATGACATGGTCCAAAGGGTTTTGTTAATTCAAAGTGCTAAAAGGACATGCAAACTTCAATAGTTGAAGTAAGCATAGCGGAGTTGGAATCTTCACCATGATGAAACTGTTAAAAGAGTTTAAATTCATCAGAGATGATGAAGATGCTTGCATTTGCAAGAAATTAAGTGGGAGCGCTGAGACATATTTCTAATACATTATGTAGAGGACATATTGTTGATTGGAAATGACGTATCTTGTATTGACACAAGTTAAGAATTTCACTAAAATAAGATTTCGATGAAAGACTTGGGCAAACCCGGAATATTTGGCATCAATATCTATATGGATAGATTAAGGCGCAAATATGGTTGTGCCAGACATACATATATGAGATATTGAAAGGGTTCAATATGGAAACAACAATAAAGGTTCTTGCTGCATGGAAAGAATTGTATCAAGATTCAAGTGTTTCAACACTTGGTGAGTAAAATCACATGAAGATTTTGACCGATTATCACATGAATATTTGGCATCAATATCTATATGGATAGATTAAGGCGCAAATATGGTTGTGCCAGACATACATATATGAGATATTGAAAGGGTTCAATATGGAAACAACAAGAAAGGTTCTTGCTGCATGGAAAGAATTGTATCAAGATTCAAGTGTTTCAACACTTGGTGAGTAAAATCACATGAAGATTTTGACCGATTATACCATGATATGTATATATCCAGAATGTCCTATGCTCTAAATGTTATGAGCATATACTAGAGTGATTCATAAGATGATCATTGGACAATAGTAAAGATATTCTTATGAGCTTTGGAAGAACTAAGAATATATCATGTATAAGTGACAAATAGTTAAAGGTAGTTCATTGTAAAGTGTTACATTGATACTAATTTTGTCACAAGATACAAATTAAATTTATCTCAATTTAGACTATGGGTGGCACAATGTAATGGAAAGGATGTTCCATGATGGATTTGGATGAGTTCCAAAGTTGAGACATTGTGACGGATACTACAACAAAAGGCTAAGTATATAACTGCTATATTAGCAGCAAAGGAGGGCATTTGTGTTAAGTAGTTTGTTATCAAACTAGGTGTGGTTCAAAGTGGGCTAATACTATGAAGATATATTGTGTGACAATAATATGAACATATTTTGAGCCGAACGAACTAAAGGTCTCACCAAAGGACCAAATTTATACAATGCCATCTCATTTGAGAATGAGTGATGCGTAGAGACGCAAAGACATGCAAATACACACGGACCTGAAACTGTCAGATCCGGAGATTATGTTAACCACTAGCAATCACGTATATGCAACACCACAAAGCCATAGGTGTTCAATACGCAAAGTTTTTCAAACTAGATTATTGACTCTAGTGCAAGTGGGAGACTGAAGGGAATATGCCCGAGAGGTAATAATAAAGTGGTTATTATCTTATTACATGTTTATAATAAATGTTTATTTTGCATGCTATAATTGTATTGATCGGAAACGTCAATACATGTGTGTTTAATAAACAAAAAAGGGTTCCTAGTTATGCCTCTCTTATAGACTATCTCGTTGATTAACAAGATGATCAAGGTTTCCTGATCATGGACATTGGATGTTGTTAATAACGAGGTCACAACATTGGTGGAATGATGTGATGAACATTCATCCGAAGTATAGCATTACAATCAAAGTCATTGTGTTTATATTGCTATAACACTATACGAAGTAATCTTTATCCTTAGACCATGAGATCATGTTAATTGCTAACACCGGAAGAGTATCTTGATAACATCAAACGTCACACCGTAACAGGGTGACTATAAATATGGGTTCAGTGCTATGAAGGTGTTATGTTGAGGCTCATGGATCAAGAGTGGAATTTGTCAATCCCGATGACGGATAGATATACTCTGGGCCCTCTCGGTGATATCACATTAAGATAGCTTGCAAGCAAGTGATGTGATCACTAGAATGTTATATCACGGGAACAAGAAAAGAGTGCATGTCGGTAACGAGATCAAACTAGGTATGGAGATACCAATGCTCGAATCCCGGACATGTAATATATCGCGAGACAAAGGGATTTAGTTACAAGCGTTAAAGTTTCTCACGATCACAGAAGTCATCGTTGAATGTGTAGGAGTCAGTACGGATCTCTAGGTCCCGCTGTTGATTATTGATCAGAGAGGGGTCTCGATCATGTCTGCATTATTCGCGAACCGTAGGGTGACACACTTAAGGGATACCGACACCATTTGGAGCAAATATGTTTCAGATAAAGATTTAAGAAAGCGCTGGAATTATTTCAATAGACACCGAAACTGTTTCAGGTGAAATTGCTGAAATTGGTTCTGCATGTAATATTGAAATGTTGCAGGGGGTTTTATGTCAATGTTTGTTAATTAAAGTAGTTAACAAAATTCTGAATAAAAATAATAAAATAGTTTTATTAAATGAGAGAGCATTAAATTTGGAGAAATTTAATGCATTTAAAGTGGAGACTTTAAAAGGGAATGTGTAGAGGCATTTTAATGTGGAGGGGTTACCACCACATGAATGGAGGAGGTGAAGAGGCACCTCCTCCATGCGCTGGCCATGAAGGAGGGGCACCCCCTCCTCCTATAAAAGGCCACCCTCTCCTCACTTCTCACACACACCTTCTTATGAAGGATCTCTCTCCCCTCTAGTATTATTCCCCATGGTCTTGGATTAGCGAGATACATGTTCCCAGTGGCTTTATCTGGAAAGGAGTTGCTGCTTCCGCTGCTTTGCTGGAGCGAGGGACGGAGGTTGTCGGGGTACAGGACGTGTGTGCGATCACGGATGCTGGACTTGGTGGTGCTGGAGCTGGATCTGAAGGACGTGTTGGAGCCGGACCTGCTCGGACTTCCTCACGATCTTGAGATCGGCAAGTGTATGACTACATCAACCACGAGTTCCTACTCGTTAACAAAACTCGTTGTCTTCGAGGGTAAGTTCTCGTTGGATGTATGTCCACCCGTTGCTTTGTACCTAGTAGATAGATCTTGGCGTGTAGTTCACACCATAGGAAATTTTTTTGTTTTCTATGCTGCAGACCCAACATTTGGATCCCATGTGTCCTCCACGATCCAAAACTTCGTGTCGTTAAAGATGAAGGACTCCTCTACGCCGATGAGTGGCGGAGCGACTTCGGTGAGACCGTCCCCAACCCCCACGACGACAAGCGAGTGCACTTCGGCACTCACCTTGATAGAGGTATGAGCTTTCCTCCCTCTGATTTCTTTTCCGAGGTTATTGATCACTATGGAATTCAACTCCACCATCTCCCCCCGAACTCCATCTTAGAGATGAGTGCGTTCGCATCTTTGTGCGAGGGGTATCTCGGCATTAGGCCGAGCCTTACTCTCTTCCGATACTACTTAGTCTGGAGAAATTCCATCACTGCCAGTAATCCTTACATTATCGGTACGATTAGTTTATCGGTTAGGCGAGAGCGTGTTTATCCCCGGATCATGGCAAGTGAGTCAGTCAAACAATGGCCGTCCACTTTTTTCTATCACAAGGATATCCCCGCTCCTGGCAAAGATCATGCTTTGCCGGCTTTCATCGACGGAGCCGCCACGCCCCAAGAATCCTAGGACGAGCTAGCTCCGGCTCTTAGTGACGATCTGGTTCTCACCAAGAGGCGGATTGAATACTTGATGAAACACAAGGGCCTAAGAGGGTCCGATTTAGTTCACTACTGGGTGGCACGCCGGATCTATCCTCTTCAACATCATGGAGATCGACTGATGCATTCCATCACGTCTACAAAGAAGGATTCCCTCCGCATCTACCCCAAACCCTTAGAGCCAAAAGATTATGTAAGCCAAATCAGATGGCTTATAAGGGAGCGGATCGAGAGGAAGATTCCGGAGTTGTCTTTGGACATGCATACAACGGAAGATCCTTTTGTGCTGGTAAGCTTCAGCAGTAACTCTTTCTATGTGCTCATCTTTATGTTATCTTTGCAATACCAAGATACTTCTCCTTTTCAGCTTGCTGACCTCCCCGAGTTGGAACTCGCTTCTATCAAGGGATATCCTCCTGAGTTTTCTCAGGACAATGGTGAATTGGTCCCAATGTTGGATGTCGTTCCTCAGAAACGCAAGGCTCCGACATTGGCCATCGGTACCAAAGAAGTGCCCGTTGTCAAGAGGTAATCTTTTCCTCACAAGGTCTTTGTATTTTCCTTGTAATTCCTTCTGAGATGTAATGTTCTTTGTTCTATTATCTTCTCACAGCTAAACAGCTCATCAAGGGCAAGGGGAAAGGTGCTGCCTTGAAGCCCCTGTGTCAGTCGAAGCTCAAATTGGCTTCTCCTGCCATGGCTCCTCCGACTCCTACCCTTCAACCTTCTGCAGCGCCGGAGATTACTCCATCTCTGACCGTTGCAGAAGATCGAGCTCCTTCAGCAGAGACAACGATCCTTGAGTCGCAGACTGACGTCACCATGGTTGACTTAGGTTTTGATAAGGGTGAACCCTCTTCGGGTAATGATCCCTCGGCAGAAGTTTTCACTGACAATCTCTTGAGCAATCCGGGACTTACCAAATTTGGCTTATCTCGGAAATCTGTGGAGGAGATCCAACGGTTGGCCAGGGAATGCCTTGAAAGCCGGACCATTTCTGTCGAAGAAGAAGCACAAGAAGCAGAGGACATCAAGAACTCTGACCTTCTTGAACAAGTCCGTCTTCGAGACGAGAAGCTGAGGACCAGCAAACTTCCAACTGCACCCGTTGTCCCCCTAACCCTTGCCGAGAAGGTTACCACCGAAGTGAATGCGAGTTTGAACAAGCTCGCTCGTGAACAATATGTAAGTCGGAATTTCCATCTCACATTTTTCTTTATGTAACTTTATATCATATCCTCTAGCCCCCAAGCATGAAGTTGGATAGATAATCCGGGTTTATGCTTTACTAGGATGCCAAAGAATGAACTAGTGTAGCCCCCAAGGCTCGTGCTGATATTAGTAAAAATATTAGCCTGAGTCTTTAGTAGACTTCTGACTTTGGATATTCTGACTTACAAAAAGTATATTCCTATAACCAAGATTTATTGAAGAATGTTTGCAACAAGCGGAAAGAGATCAAAGCTCTCCGACTTGAAAATGCACAATTGAAAGTTTCCAAGGATGAGGCCGAAGGTAAACATTCCGAAACTCAAACCTTGTCTTATGTTTTCATAGTCGAATATTTTTTTGAACTATTGTTCTTTTGACTTACAGCACTGGTAAAGCAGTCATGTGCTATGATTGAAGAGGCTGAGAATCTTAAAACCTTGGTGGTGGAAAATAAGGAACTCCGCCAAGCGCTGGATAAGCTTAAGGCAGATCATGAGAAGAGCATTGCTCAATTTCTCGAATCCACCTCCATGGCCACTGATGAGCGTGATCATAAGATTGCGTCTCAGGATAAGAAGATCTCAGATCTCAGCAATGACTTGTTCAGAGAGAGGGATATCTCTGAAGCACTCCGAGCTGAACTCTAGAGCCTTCGTGAGGAGAAAACCAAAATCGACGATGTCAACTTTGGTATTTTTCCATCTTTCTGACTTGTCTGCATTCTTCAACTCTTTCGATGTCGGATTTTTTTATTATTAACCATTTTGCATTACATGCATAGGTCCTTTGAACTTACTGGACTCAACCTCCACCGAATTTTGCACCAGCCGGCTTACACAAGTCGGCGATATTCTTCATGACTTCTGCCAATCCATCGAAGATATTAGCGAAGCTCTCAAGGTTCTGGATATGCATATCATGTCCGGCTTTCAGGCGCGGGACAAGGCCAAGGAGATGCCGCAGCTTGTCCAGGACTTGAACATGTCCTATGCGCGAACCGCAGCGCCGAACGCTCTCACCATGGTCATGAGCCACCATGAAAGCATGGATATTTGGCAAGTGACCAGGGGATATTCTACTATGGATGAAGACAGTCAGGAGCAGGATATTAAAGCCATCGTGGACTCCTGTGCCGGATACGGGTGCCACATAGCTGACTTGACCAGCTTAGATACCCCCTTCTTCACTCGCGTAGAGACGCCGCCTCTGCCCGTTGAAGAAACCGGTGAAGCTTCCGACGACGAACAATCCATCTTGGATTTGAACATCTGAAAAAGATACCGAAGCGAGGCTAATGTTTCCAGCGAGCTGACAGCTCCTTCTTTTTCCCCTGCATCATAGATCGTTAGAACAAATGTGTTATTCTGAAAAAATTATGGATCTGTAAATAAGTAAGATGAAACTTTTTGCTAGTGGCAAGTTTTATTGTATCTATTCAACACGTTTGGTTTAAATGTTTATGTGCCTGAAATGTTTGCATAAGCACTTGTGTTTTTTGTCTGCACTTATCATTTATCTGGCTTTCCGCCTTGTCCCTTTCGTGAGCCGGCCAACCTTTACCACGGAAACTTTGCCGAGCAACGGAGCTCAATTGTTAAACCAGTTTAAAATCAGAAACAAAGCCGGCTTCTAGTACCAACAATTCACTACTCGGAAAATACCCGCATCCGGCAATCAGACAAATAACCAAGGCACGGACTATAAAATTTAAACTTATACCCGAAGGTAGCAATTTTTAGAATCAGAAATCTAAACCAGAACAAACATGAGCATAAAGTACTTTCAAGTATTCTGGAATTTTTGACTATGACATGATCATTTGGAAATAAGATGGTAAAAAACTTCTCAGAAAAATTTGATGCAACCAATACTTTATTTCTTTTTGAACATGTACACATATATGATTACAAAGAAGGATAAACTAAGAATAAAAGGGACGTAGCTGAGCAATATTCTATGGTCTGTCTAATTCTTCAGGGTTTGTATTGCCTCCAACTCTCTTTCTCTTCTTAGTAGCAGGTCTTTCTTTGACTCGCCGCATATCAGTTAGGTAGTATGAACCATTGTGCAATACTCGACTAACCAAAAAGGGCCCTTCCCATACTGGGGAAAGTTTGTGCTTTCTTTGTTGCACAAGCCAGAGAACCAAATCGCCCTTATTGAAAGATCGGTTTCTGACTCTCTGGCTATGATACTTGCGTAACTTCTATTGATAGGCTGTTGATCTCATTTCAGCAACGACGTGAACTTCTTCGACTAAGTCGAGATCATTTTGTCGAGAAATCTCGGCATCCTCTTCAATATACGAGGACACCCTAGGAGAAGTGTGAATCAAATCACTCGGAAGAACTGCTTCTGCACCATAGACCAAAAAGTAAGGTGTGTATCCGGTTGACCTATTTGGAGTTGTTCGCAAGCTCCATATTACAGAAGGTAATTCCTATGCCCAATCCCCCGCAGCATGTCGTAGTGGTGCTTCGAGTCTTGGTTTTAGGCCTTGTAGGATTAAACCATTTGCTCTTTCGACTTGTCCATTAGCCTGCGGATGTTCGACTGACGCAATGTCAAGCCGGATATTTTGTTCATTGCAGAATTTGGCAAGTTCTCCCATAGAGAAGTTACTCCTGTTGTCTGTGATAATGCTATGCAGATAACCATACCGGATTATAACATCCTCGACAAATCTTTTGGCCGTTGCTCCATCACAACTAGTGACGGGTTTAGCCTCAATCCATTTGGTGAATTTATCCACCATCACTAAGAGGTGAGTAAATCCACTTGGAGCCCGTTTGAACGGTCCTACCATGTCAAGCCCCCAGACCGCAAAAGGCCATGTTATAGGTATTGTTTGCAGCTGATCAGCCGGAACATGAGATTGTTTGGCGTATTTTTGGCAGCCCTTGCACGTCTTGACCAGCCGTTCGGCATCTGCCTTGGTTGTAAGCCAGAAAAAACCGTGTCGAAAAGCCATTTCCACTAAAGATTTGGCTGCAGCATGGTGACCACACTCGCCTTCGTGGATTTATCTTAAGATTTCCACTCCTTCCGGAGATACGCAGCGCTGAAACACCCCAGACACACTCCGTGCAGAGCCTATCCGAGATAATGCATCTGCTTCCTCATTTTCTGCTAGAGGGATGTGCTGAACCTCAAACCCTTCGAACAATTTAGATAGATCATCCACGAAAGCTTTATATGCTACCATGTGCTTATTTCCATTAGAAATATCTGACACTTGTTGAGCAACAAGATCCGAATCTCCGTAACACATCAATCATCAGATGCCGATATCCTTAGCAATCTGGATTCCATGCAACAGTGCTTCATACTCGGCAATGTTATTTGTCGTTGTGAAGTGGATCTGCAACACGTATAGAAGTTTATATCCTTGGGGTGATTTGAGCACCACGCCAGCCCCCAAGCCCCTGCGAGCTTTAGACCGGTCAAAATATAGGGTCCAATATTCCGACTCAGGGAGGATCATATTCTCCCTTGTCTCTATCCAATCAGCAACAAAGTCAGCAAGGATATGGGATTTGATTGCTGTCCGAGGTTTATACTCGATATCAAAAGTTGAAAGCTCTATGCCCCATTTTGCGACGTGTCCTATAGCTTCGCTGTTATTGATTATATCTCTCATGGGAGCTGTGCTCACCACGGTAATTGGATGTTCCTGAAAATAATGTCGTAACTTACGGGATGCAAAAAACACACCATAAGCCAGCTTTTGATAGTGCGGATACCGCTGCTTCGATTCAGTTAGGACCTCGCTGAGATAATAAGTCGGACGCTGCACCAGGTGTTCCTGATTTTCCTCTGGTCTCTCCACTACCATGACGACACTGACGACCCTGTTTGTCGTAGTGAGATAGAGCAACATCGGTTCCCTTAGTTCCGGTGCTGCAAGGATAGGAGCAGATGAGAGTACTTCTTTCAAGTCTTTTAGTGCAACTTTAGCTTCATCAGTCCAAACGAATTTCTTGGTCTTTTTCAGGAGCTTGTAAAGTGGTGCGGCTCTTTCTCCGAGCCGGCTTACAAACCGACTGACTGTAGCAATGCAACCAGTTAGTCTCTGAACGTCGTTTAGGTGAGTTGGCCTGGAAATATTGAGTATAGCCTTGATCTTGTCTCGATTCACCTATATGCCTCTTTGAGACACGATGAAACCTAACAATTTTTCGGCTAGGATTCCAAAGAAACATTTCTTCGGATTAAGCATTACGTTGTATTTTCGTAGATTGGCGAACGTTTCCTCTAAGTCGGAAATTAATGTTTCCTTCTTTTTGGACATCACCACAATATCGTTCATGTATGCATGTACATTGCGTCCGATTTGGTCATGGAGGCAACGTTGCATAGTGCGCTGGTACGTAGCTCCGGTGTTTTGAGCCCAAAGGGCATTATAACGAAACAGAAGGTTCCGAAGGGGGTTATGAATGAAGTTTTGATTTTATCTGATTCCTTCATCCGAATTTGGTGATAACCGGAATATGCGTCGAGAAAATAGAGGAGTTCCGAGCCTGCCGTAGAATCGATAACTTGATCAATCCTAGGCAGAGCGAATAGATCTTTGGGGCAAGCCTTGTTTAAGGCAGTATAATCAACACACATCCTTAAATCAGTGGTGTCCTTTTTAGGGACCATTACAGGGTTGGCCGACCAGTCAGTATGGATGACCTCTTCTATGAATCTGGCTAACTCGAGCTGGGCTAGTTCCTTAGCTATTGCCTTACGCTTTACATCGCCAAAACATCGTAGGGATTGTTTGATGGGTTTAGCGTTCGGGTGTACATTTAGGGAGTGCTCGGCAAGTTCCCTAGGTACTCTGGTCATGTCAGATGGCTGCCATGCGAAGATATCTTGATTCGCTCGGAGGAACTTGACGAGCACGCTTTCCTATGCGCTATATAGGCCTATGCCTATCTGGGTCACCTTGGAGGGGTCATCATCCTTCAACAACGTCTTCTTCGTCTCTTCCGATGCCTTGAACTCCGGATTTGGCTTTGTCACGTCCTTCTTCGTTGCGGGCATCTCGGATGGTCTATGCTCTTCTTGATCTCCTGGTACTCCTGGGCGTGCAGCACGGCTTTAGCAAAGGCGACATTTCCATCCTCGCGTTCCCGTGCTTTCTTCGGATCTCCCTGATGGTGATCACGCCGTTGGGACCTGGAATTTTCATCATATTGTAAATGTAACACAGACGAGCCATAAAAGCCCAATAAGCCGGACGTCCGAATATAGCGTGGTACATGCTCTTGAATGGGACCACTTCGAAAGAAAGTTCTTCCGTCTGATAGTTCTTTGGAGTTCCAAAGGTAACATCCAAAGTGATCTCTCCTAGGGAATTTGCTTGTCTTCCTAGGACAACTCCATGAAAGATCACAGAGCTATGATTCAGCTGGGTCTCCGAGATTCGCATCCGGTGTAGCGTTTCGACATACAGAATATTGATGCTTCTACCTCCGTCCATGAGAGTCTTGGAGAAACCATAGCCGTCAATAAGTGGATTGACGACTAAGGCGTATTTTCCTCGTATGTGCAACTTAGGCGGATGATCAGTGTGGTCAAAGCTGATTGCAACTTCCGACCAGTCCAGATATTGGGGGACAGCCAGAACTATCGCGTTGAGCTCATGCAGAACTGCTTTCTTGACCTTAGCTGGTTGAGATGTGAGGAAGGTGACGTATGTGTCTTTCTTGGTCGGGAAGTTTATCTTTCCCTCCGTCTTGGGATTTGAAGCATCAACTTCCTCCATGTTGGAATCTTCCTTGGTCTCTTTATCCTTTTCAGGATTCTTCTTTCCCTTCTTCCGCTTAGCCCTGTAGCTAGCGGTATCAACTCTTTTAATGTCGTCATTAAAACAACACTCGGTGTTTGTGTGAGACGAGCCCCCATTGGCGTCTAGGTGATGCACACATGGGTTGTTGGCAATGTCGGCCCAAGAGTAGGTTTTGCCAGGATGCTGGTCTCCTCTACCTTGAACTCTTGACGTCCCACGACCACTTCCGCGGCCACCGCCACTTCCTCCTTGTCCTCCAGACCTGAAAGTAGCAGTAACCACTGCCGTTTCCACGTTGGGCTTTTCCTCCGAGGTGTTCTTGCGCTTCTGAGCTTGTTGCTTTGGTTGTTTTGCTGACTTTGGCACACCTAAGGCGTTCAGTAATCCCTCTACGCCGTTGTCAGCATTTGCATACTTGCTCGCTGTTTCTATCATCTCTCCCAAATCAGTGACCTTGTCACACTTCAAGCGATGACGTAGTAAACCAATTGGGAGACCTGCAATGAAAGCTTCAATTGCAGTTTGGTCATTTACTCCTTCACATGAGTTCTTGGTGTCGATCCATCATCCTAGATAATCTCGGCAAGTTTCTCCGGCTTTCTGGGTGCAACGTGATACGTTGCAAACATATCTATAATTTTTGATGTTCCATGCTTGGTTTTTATCTAGTTTCTTATGTTTTGCCCACACTTTGAAGTATTTTTATACACTTTCTTGGACTAACCTATTAACAAGATGCAACAGTGCCAGCTGCCTGTTTTCTGCTGTTTTTGGTTCCAGGAAAGTCAGAGAATGAATATTCTCGAAATTGGACGGGACAAAAGCCAAAGTCAATTTTTCACCGAGGGGTACACGGAGCCAGAAGACGAGACGGGGAGGGACCAGGTGGTGTGGGCCCCTCCGGCCTCCGCCAACCTTGCCTCTTCGCCTATAAGATGCCTCCCGATGCAAAAACCCTAAATCGTCAAGCCTCTAGCCAAGAAAAGTTCCGCAGTGCCGCCACCACCGAAGGGGAGATTCGGGGGATAGAAAGTCTCTGTTCTGGCACCCTGCCGGGATGAGGAAGTGCCCCCGGAGCCATCTCCATCGACTCCACCACCATCTCCATCACCGTTGCTGATTCCCATGATGAGGGGGGAGTAGTTCTCTCTCAAAGCTAAGGGTTCTATGGGTAGCTATGTGTTCATCTCTCTCTCTCTATGCATAATCATATTGTGATCGTGAGCTTTGTAATCAAGTAGATCTACCTTGCTACTCAAGTGCTTTAATAGATCTCTGCTCTCTCCATGTGTGTGAAAGTGACAACGTGCACACCATGGTGGCACTTAGGCTAGAGATTACAAATACTTGTTATGAGTTATATTTGGAGTTGGATGTCTTTATGAAATTGTGGTGTTTGTTGGAACCATCTAGTGCTCAAGGTGACAGTGTGGGGTTATCTAGATGGGAATGGCTTACTTTGAGGTGTGTTGTTATAGCCCTACCATGGATTAGAGTGTCCAACCGGAGAGTAGTATCATAAAGAGAAGATATTTATATGAGAGTGTTCACTAGTGAAAGTATGATCCCTAGGCCTTGTTTCTAAACATTGAAACACCGTTTGCAACTAGATCTGTTACATGTTTGCTTGCTGCCATCTTTATTTCAGTTTGCCTTTCGTCTCTTCCACGCCATCAAGCTATTTTCTGGCACCGTTGTCTTACATCCATACCACTTGTATTTTACTATCTCTTCACCGAACTAGTGCGCCTATACACCTGACAAGTGTATTAGGTGTGTTGGGGACTGATGCATTGCAAATGTATCTATAATTTTTGATGTTCCATGCTTGATTTTATCTACTTTCTTGTATTTTGTCCACACTTTGGAGTACTTTTCATATGATTTCTTGGACTAACCTATTAACAAGAGCCATAGTGCCAACTGCATGTTTTCTGCTGTTTTAGGTTCCAGGAAGTCAAAAAATGAATATTCTCGGAATTGGACGGGACAAAAGCCAAAGTCACTATTTTACCGGGGGACATCTAGAGCCAAAATATGAGACGGAGAGGGGCTGGGGCCTGGCCACACCACCTGGCCGCGCGGCCAGGCCTGGCCCGCGCTAGGGGGTGGTCTGGCCACCTCCAGCACCCCCTCGGCCTCTCCTTCCGCCTATATATTGCCTCTGATACGGAAACCCTAAGTGCCCGATCAAAAATCCACGAAAGAGTCTGTAGCCGCCGTCATCTCCATCCCTAGATCGGGAGGGATCTGAAGCTCTTCCCGGCACCCTGCCGGAAAGGGGAATTCACCCTGGAGGCCTTCTTCATCATCATGCAAGCCTCCGGTGTGATGCGTGGGTAGTTCATATCTGGACTACGGGTCCATGTAGTAGCTAGATGGCTGGTTCTCCTCCTTTGTGCTTTCATGTCTAGATCTTGTGAGGTCTGTTCATGATCAAGATCATCTATTTGTAATTCTGCATGTTGTGTTTGCGGGGATCCGATGGATATTGAGATGCTATTTCAAATTGATTATTGATTCTATCATGTCTTTGTTATTTGTGATCTTGCATGCTTTCCGTTGTTAGTAGCTATCTTAGCCAAGTAGATGCTAGCAACTCCAAGAGTTAGTATTTATGCTCGATAGCGGGTTCATGCCTCTGGTAATCTTGGAAAGTGACAGAAATCTCTAAGGTACTAGATGTGATGTTGCTACTAGGGAGAAAACAACAATCCTTTGTTCATAGAACAATCGTATTGTTTACTTTACACGCAATTAATAATTCAATAATCTGTTGCTTGCAACTTAATACTAGAGGGGGTTCGGATGATAACCTGAAGGTGGATTATAAGTCATAGATGCAGTTGGATGGCGGTATATGTATAATGTTGTAATGCCCAATCGAATCTCAAAGGAGTCAAGATGATTAGTATATGCTTGTATGATTTCTCGATGTTTGTCAATTGCCCCGCTATAATTTGTTCACCCAGCATGTTATCTATCTTAAGGAGAGCCACCTCTAGTGAACTATGGACCCCGGTCCTTTCTTTTACATACAATATACAAAATGTTTACTACTTTGTGTTTACTTTCTGCAAACTATTACTTCCTTCCATTCGATACGTTTAATCCTTTGTTTTCAGCAAAACCGGTGAGATTGACAACCTCATCGCAAGTTGGGGACAGAGTTCTATGGTTGTGTTGTGTAGGTCTCCACATTGCTGCTGGCACCGGTAGTGCGCCCTGCCAATGTTCAGCTAGCTACACCTTTGGGGTGTTTCCTTGCTCCTACTGGATTGATAACCTTGGTTTCATACTGAGGGAAAACTTGCTACTGTGCTCATCATACCTTCCTCTTGGGGTTCCCCAACGAGCTCGATATATTTTGGGCCATCAAGCATATTTTCTGGTGCCGTTGCCGGGGAGTCAAGGACATCTTCACAAGGGGAGTCCCTCATAACCAATCTCTTTACTTTGTTATTTTTGTTTTGGTTAGTTTACTTTTGTTTTGTTTGCTTGCTTCTTTATCAAAAACACAAAAAAATTACTTTTACTAGTTTGCTTTCTTATTTAAAAACACAAAAAAATGACTACTCTTGAAAACACTAAGTTGTGTGACTTCACTAGCACCAACAACAATGATTTTATGAGCACACCTATTGCTCCACCTATGTCTGAAGCTACTTTCTTTGAGATAAAACCTGCTTTACTCAATCTTGTTATGAGAGAACAATTTTCTAGTATTAGTAATGAAGATGTTGCTGCCCATCTAAATAATTTTGTTGAACTTTGTGAGATGCAAAAGCATAGGGATATAGATGGAGATATTATTAAGCTGAAATTGTTTTGTTTCTCTTTGAGAGGAAAAGCTAAAGAGTGGTTGAATTCCTTAACTAGGAATAGTATTGATTCTCAGACTAAATGCAAGGATGCTTTCATTGGAAAATACTATTCTCCTGCTAAGATTATATCTATGAGAAGTGAAATAATGAAGTTTAAACAATCTGATAATGAACATGTTGCTCAAGCTTGGGAAAGAATGAAATCTTTGGTAAAGAATTGTCCCACTCATGGACTGATGATGATCCACAAGTATAGGGGGTGTATCGCAGTATTTTCGATAAGTAAGAGTGTCGAACCCAACAAGGAGCAGAAGGTGCTGGCTAGTGGTATGGATCAGGAATTCTCTACAAATACTTAGCAAACGGATTTTTAGGGGTTTTCGATAAAGCAAGTAAACGAAGTACGAGTAAATAAAAGACAATAAGAATGAATGCAGCAAGTGGCCCAATCCTTTATGCAGCAAAGGACAAGCTGGTTGTATTTCTATAGATGACCAAACGTTCTCGAGGACACATGGGAAGACTGTCAAGTGCTTTCGCTTCATATAGTCAATTAATCTTCTCTAGCTTGCTAAGTGTTGTGTGGGTGAACCTGTGCTAATGTACCGCCCCATCCAAGACTAAATACATACTTGTGATTATACCCCTTGCAAACATCCGTAAGTACAAGAAAGTAATTAAGGTAGAAACCTAACCACAGCTTTAAACTCTAAGATCCTTACGTCCCTTCTGCAATGGTTTCCTAATGGGGGTTCAGGTTTCTGTCACTCCAGCAACCCCTACTATTAGTAGCCAAATACACAATGCATTCCCCTAGGCCCATATAGGTGAAGTGTCATGTAGTTGACGTTCACATGACACCACTAGAAGAAGTACACCACAACTTAAATAACAATCTATTGAATCTTTCTCAACGCAACCCCATGTCCTCAAGATCAAAACGAACTACTCACAAGAGATCATATGGATCATAATCAGAGATGTAATAATGATGTATAACAATCTGAACATAAACAATAATTCAATGGTTCACTCAATAGCATCAATTACAAAGAGTGATCAACACCGGGAAAGTTTCCCCTATGAACTATAGCAAGATTCAACCAATTGCTACAGCAATATGGAGATGGTGATGAGGGTGCTGATGGTGATGATGGTGGTGATGATGATGATGATCCCAATGAAGTCCAGCTTGATGGTGGTGTTGATGGCGACGATCTTCCCTCTCCGGGAAGGAATTCCCCTGGCAGAAATCTGTCTGCCGGAGAGATCTTTCTCTCTCGGCATTTTCTGCCCTGCAGAGGCGGCGGAATATTTCTGTGGTCGCTCCCCGAGTCTTAGGGTTTCGTGGGGATGATATACGCCAGAGGAGAGAGGCTAGAGTGGGCCAGGGCGGCCACCACACCCAGGCGCGCCCTAGGCCTGCCCGCACCATGGTGTGGTGTGGGTCCCCTGTGGCCCACCTCCACTTCATCTTCTGGCATCCTGAGTCTTCTGGAAAAATAGAATTTTCCATATATTTTCCAGGATTTTCTGATCTTCGCGAATTTTGCCTCCAAACAGCACCTTTTCCATCAGAATCCTGACTGCAGCGGTCCATGCTCCAAAAGTCATTAACCATGCAAAAATAGATGAAATAACATAAGTATCACCTCTCAATACGAAATATATCAATGAATAATAGTGAATTAAGACATAGAATAGTGATGCAAAATGGACGTATCAACTCCCCCCAAGCTTAGACTTCGCTTGTCCCCAAGCGAAATTGAGCTCAATAAACATGACCTCAGGTTTATGGAGTGAAGAGTCGATAAAAGAATACGGACAAGAAGCATCACATTCATCAAATACATAGATCATAATAGAATACACCTCACTATTATATAACTCAACTTGCAATGAGTAATGGAAACACAATAAAGATACATAAAGTGAATCAGAATTGGTAATGGCAAACTTAGCTCTTGGTTGAAGAATAGTTGATAATTTGCTGGAGTTCACAAATAGCTAGTTTTTCAATGAAAGCTTTCAAAGTAGTAAACATCAAGATAAGAGCAATGTGCAAAACAAGGAACAAAAGAAACATGAATGCATAAATCATCATATGAATGAATGAAACACATCAACTCAAAATACTTGTTGAGATAGAAGGGAATAGGTTTACTGACTCAACTATAAAGTAAAAGAAAGGCCCTTCAAAGAGGAAAGCAGGGATTGCAAGTCTCATAAAGAGCTCCAAAAAATTATGATACTTACTAGCTTTCAGCTCTCATTGCCCCTATCATAGGCATCTTTAGGTGATTAAGATTAAAGTGAGGTCCAATCTGAGTTATATGCTTGACAGACTATAAACTAAAAATCCCAAGTCCCTTGAGTACGAGGGCCGCTCCTCATGCTACTGAATTTTAGTTACTGGTAAGTTCTTGTCATCGTAAGTATGTGCGTATCATTGAGAACCGCCAACGGGGTACCCCTTGCCCGATGATACGGAAGAATCCCCATATCAAAATGACAAGGCAAGCAGACAATGAGTATCTCAGCAATCTTCTTATTTACCATGGGAAAATGGTGCTTTTTTCTCTCTTTCCTCTTTTCATAGTATCTTTTTTTTGTTTTCTTTTTATCAATAGCTATCTCTCTCTCTCTTTTTTATAAGAAGAATGCTTCATAGATATCATTATGGTTATGCTGCAGCTTTCCACCATGTCAGCATGGATTAGACCAGCGGCCCATGCGTTTCTCTAACACACATACATAACTCCATGGACTTACAAGCTCCCCTTTTATTTCACACCGACGACATCCGCAAACAAAAGAGCAAGGTATCAACTGGGTATATATTTACAAGTGTTGAAAGCGTTCCCCATGACAGCACGGTTCTGCTAATCCCCAGCCTATAGTTTGCAAGCATATAACTTTCATGGACAGTTCACAATGGTTCAGGTTTATTAAGTGTGGAAAATAAAGTGTGCCATCAAGTTCGTGAGAGCTTTAATCACTAATTTTTCACATAACAAGTTTAAATTGGGAGGTAGACAAAACAAGAATTTTCTTGGAATAGCAATAATGCTACTAGGTAGGTATGGTGGACACAAATGGCAAAGGTTTTGGTTTAAAGGAGGTGGATGCACGAGAAGAATACCCTCTCAATACAGGTTTTTGGCTAGCAAGGCTAGGTAGCAAGTACAAGAGCTGAAGGAAACACCCAAACATACAAATGATAAAAACAAACATGCAATCTTCCTTGGAAGCACGAAAGATCTTAACTAGAGAATACTAAACTTATGAGCAAATCAAGAAAGAAAGATGATGAAATTATTTTTATTTAGAGTACTTCTATATTTTTCTTTTCAACTCTCAAAAAGGTGCTGCTACTGACCGAGCCAGGTTTGCCAAAACCAACTAAATTAACTCAATGATCCCAGAGTGATACCAATACTAACAACAATATCAATCATATAACCACGAATTGAAAACTAACATAAGCTATGCAAAAGAGTGAATGATAGAACTTCTCATTAATATTCCATAACGGCAACTCACACCAAGGGATACATATCTAACGAGAGAGGGGACACTTCCAAAATGCAAACCATACTACAAAATAACTCCTTTATTCATGATATGACTCTACTAATAAGGTAAAAAGATAGAAGATAGTGATATGATACCACGACACTCCCCAAGCTTGGAACAAACCAAGGGGATGCCAAACCTGATGACGAATTACTCCTTCGGTGGTGGTGGTATCTTCTCATCTTCGTCCGTCTTCCAGGGTAAAGGCTTCCCATCAACAAAGGACATCATGGTTTCCAACATCCTGAAACTTGCATCAGGACTTATGCGTTTAAATCTAGCCTCATACTCACAGTTTTGATTTTGAACGTCATAGAACTGGGCTTGTAGTTCGTTGGTTGTTCGGTGGAGTGAAAGGATTTTGTCCTTGAGTTCAGCAGTCTCCTTTTGGTGCTCGGCGATGAGTTCAGAACAAATCTTATGGATGGTGTCCACTTCGCGTTCCGCCATCTTCCTGTACCTAAAGACTTCTTGCTCTAGTGCTTCCATCCTGTCCTCCAGACTTCCTTCACCTTTAGGGCCTTGAACCTCCTTAATCCGGACCTCCCCACCTTCGAGCAATAACTCCTTGGGATGAATCTTCAGTTCTCTCATCTATGGGTTGATGATATCCTCAAAAGAATCTCCCTTGGATGATCCGGAGGAAGACATTGTGGCTCCAAATCTAGGATTCTACCTAGCAGAAACAGATCGAAACAAAAACACGATGAAAACACGATATACGAACCTCGGGGGATCTGGGGGGGTTATATATTATGAAGGTTCATATCAAAAGGAAGGTACTGGGAGAAAACGAGTCGGAGGCGGAGTCCTGGGTGGCCTCACCACCTGGTGGCGCGGCCAGGGGTGGGCCTGCGCCATGGGGTGGTGTGGGCCACCCTGGCTCCGTTTCCGTCTCTTTTTCGCTTCGTAGCTTTCCTTATTGACTGAAAACTACAAAAATATAGTTGGATTGTATTTTTGCGGAACTTTTCTTACCAGAACTATTACCTAGTTGGAAACGGACTCTGCAGGTCTCTGAATTTGGTCCTCAATGAATTTCTCTGGAGTTATAACTTGAAAGGCATCAACATCTTCATTGTAAGAATCTCCAGCAATATAGTGTTTGAGTCGCTGTCCATTCACTACTTGTGTAGTATTATCTTTTAGAGAGGAAATTTTTATTGCTCCTGAACGGTATACTTCTTCAATGATAAAAGGTCCTTCCCATTTTGATAGTAGCTTACCTACAAAAAATCTGAGACGAGACCTATACAATAGAACTTTCTCACCAACATGAAACTCTCTCTTAAGTATTCGCTTGTCGTGCCATCTTTTAACTTTTTCCTTAAAGAGCCTAGCATTCTCATAGGCTTCACTCCTCCATTCATCTAAAGAACTTAAGTCAAATAATCTTTTCTCACCAGCAAGCTTACAATCTCTATTTAGTTCTTTCACTGCCTAGTAAGCTTTGTGTTCTAATTCTAAGGGTAGGTGGCAAGCTTTCCCATAAACCATTTTATAAGGAGACATTCCCATAGGATTTTTGTAAGCCGTTCTATAAGCCCATAAAGCATCATTCAACTTCTTAGCCTAGTTTTTTCTAGACCTATTAACAGTCTTTTGCAAGATAGATTTAATTTCTCTACTTGTCCGCTAGTTTGGGGGTGATAAGCTGAAGCAATTCTATGATTAACATCATACTTAGCGAGGGTCTTTCTAAAACCGCCATGAATGAAATGGGAACCCCCATCAGTCATGAGATACCTAGGCACTCCAAACCTAGGAAAGATAACGTCCCTAAGCATTTTTAGAGAGGTTTCCCCGTCAGCACTTTTCGTAGGAATGGCTTCTACCCACTTAGTAACATAATCAACGGCAACAAGAATATGAGTGTGACCCTTCGAAGGAGGGAAAGGACCCATAAAGTCGAATCCCCAACAATCAAAAGGTTCAATAACTAGAGAGTAGTTCATAGGCATTTCATTACGTCTAGAAATATTACCAACACGCTGACATTCATCACAAGATAAAACAAATTTTCTTGCATCTTTAAAAAGGGTAGGCCAGTAGAAACCTGATTGTAGTACCTTTTGTGCAGTTCTATCTCCTGCATGATGTCCTCCATAGGCGCTCCCATGACATTTACGCAATATTTCTTTTTGTTCATACTCTGGAACACATCTTCGCATAATACCATCAACCCCTTCTTTGTATAAGTGTGGGTCATCCCAAAAATAATACCTCAAATCATAAAAGAACTCTCTTCTTTGCTAAGCTGTAAAAGTTGGAGGCAAATACTTGGAGACAATAAAGTTAACATAATCAGCATACCAAGGGCTTCCTCGCGAGCTCACCCCTACTGCGGCTAACTGTTCATTTGGGAAACTATCATTAACAGGCATAGGATCAAAAGAGATGTTTTCCAAACGAGATAAATTATCAGCTATAGGGTTTTCAGTACCCTTCCTGTCTACTATGTGTAGATCAAACTCTTGTAAGAGCAGTACCCATCTAATAAGTCTATGCTTAGCGTCCTTCTTCGTAATAAGATATTTAATAGCAGCATGATTAGTATGAATGGTTACTTTTGAGTCCACAATATAGGGCCTAAACTTATCACAGGCAAAAACAACAGCTAGGAATTCCTTTTCAGTAGTGGCATAATTCCTTTGAGCAGGATCTAGAGTCTTACTAGCATAATGAATAACGTTTAACTTTTTATCAACATGTTTCCCAAGGACAGCCCCTACAGCAAAATCACTAGCATCACACATTATTTCAAAGGGTAAACTCCAATCAGGTGGTTGAACAATAGGGGTCATAGTGAAAGCCTTCTTAAGAGTTTCAAAAGCCTCCCTACAATCATCATCAAAAACAAAAGGTACATCTTTTTGAAGAAGATTAGTGAGAGGTTTTGATATCCTAGAGAAGTCTTTAATAAACCTCCTATAGAAACCAGCATGACCAAGGATACTACGAATACCTTTGATGTCTCTTGGACATGGCATCTTCTCAATTGCCTCAACCTTAGCTCTATCAACTTCTATGCCTCTTTCAGAAACTTTATGCCCAAGAACAATCCCTTCATTAACCATGAAGTGGCATTTCTCCCAATTAAGAACAAGATTAGTTTCTTCACATCTCTGCAAAACTTTATCAAGGTTGTGAAGGCAATTATCAAAAGAAGTTCCATAGACAGAAAAGTCATCCATGAACACTTCTACAATGTCCTCACAAAAACCATGAAAGATAGCAGACATGCACCTTTGGAAAGTAACGGGAGCATTACATAAACCAAAAGGCATACGTCTATAAGCATAAGTTCCATAAGGGAAAGTAAAAGTAGTTTTTTCTTGATCTTGTTGTTTAACAGCAATTTGAGAGAAACCAGAATAACCATCAAGAAAACAAAAATGGGTCTTTTTAGACAACCTTTCCAACATATGATCAATAAAAGGAAGCGGGTAGTGATCTTTCTTAGTAACTTTATTGACTTTCCTAAAATCGATCACATCCTATAGCCTACCACTATTCTTTGAGGAATAAGCTCATCATTATCATTAGGGACAACCGTAATACCTCCCTTTTTAGGAACACAATGAACAAGACTAACCCATTCACTATCAGCAATAGGGTAAATAATACCAGCATCAAGGAGTTTCAATACCTCATTCCTTACCACTTCCTTCATATAAGGATTTAAACGTCGTTGGTGCTCCACTACTGGCTTCGCATCTGGTTCTATGTTGATAGAATGCTGACATATGGTATGTGAAATCCCTTTTAAATCATCCAGAGTATAGCCCATAGCTCCTCGGTGTTTCCTCAAAACCTCCAATAATCTTTCTTCTTCCTCCCCTAAAAGTTTAGCGCTAATAATAACAGGATATATGTTTTTATCATCAATAAAAGCATATTTAAGATCATCAGGGAGAGGTTTTAGATCGAAAACCGGATCCTTTTTAGGTGGCATCATGGTACCCAAGTCTTCCACAAGCAAGTCGTGCTCAAGCATCTTAGGTTGATCACAGAGGATCCTGCCAATCTCATTCCTTTCTTCCATGAAGATTTCACTTTCGTGATCTTCCATAAATTGCTGCAAAGCATTGTTAGGAGCAAGAGAAATAGAAGCAAGTTGTTCAACCCTAAAATCCTCATTATGGGTTTCCTCTTCGCAAGGTTCTTTAGCAAATTTCGAACAATTAAACTCATAAGATTCCCCGTCAAACTTAGTCAAGATTTTCTCCCTCTTGCAATCAATAATAGCTCCACAAGTACTCAAGAAAGGTCTACCAAAAATGATAGGATAAGTTTTACTAGCAGCTGAACCAAGTACTAGAAAATCAGCAGGATACTTGATCTTACCACAAAGGACTTCCACATCTCGTACGATACCAATTGGAGAGATGGTCTCTCTATTAGCAAGATGAATAACCACATCAATTTCTTCCAACTCGCAAGGACTGATTTCATGCATAATTTCTCTGTAAAGCTCATAAGGAATAGCACTAGAACTTGCACCAATATCACATAAACCATAATAGCAATGATCCCCAATTCTAACAGAAAGCACAAGAACACTAGCCTTTTTAGATCTATTGGGATGTGAAACAATATTAGAAGCATCCTCACAAAAGACTATGTGCCCGTATTCTATGCTTTTAGTGACAAGGTCTTTCACAATTGCTACCACAGGTTCAATGTTTATTTGTTCATCATGTTTTACAGTTCTTTTTTCACTTTTGGTGATTACATTGGTTATCATAGGATGATCCTTTACCTTTTCGGGAAAGGAAATCTTCTCGATATAAGGTTCGGGTAAGATGGGATCAATAATGCAATAATCAGCACTTCCAATAGGAGCATAGTCAACAATATCTTTGTAAGGTGCATGGTATTTGTTCCATCCCCTTTTTGGAATTTCAATATAGGAAGCAAAAGCTCTAAAGCAATTCGTAATAACTTGCAAATCAAGACCATAAATATTACTAATATTTTGAAAGTCATCAGTTCCCATAAAAGATTCAATGCATTCATAATCATAATTTATACCTGACTTTCTACCTTTGTCATTCTCCCATGCTTCAGCATTGTCTTGAATACGGTCCAGAAGATCCCATTTAGCTTCTTCTTCCATGTGAGTGAATGATCCAGCACAAGAAGCATCCAATAAATCCTTGTCATGAAGAGAAAGCCTTGCATAAAATTTATTGATAATAATATTGTTGGGGAGCTCATGAATGGGACATTTGAGCATTAGTAACTTCAATCTCCCCCAAGCTTGGGCTGTACTCTCTCCATCAAGAGGCCAAAAGTTGTATATTTGATTCCGATCTTTATGAATCTCACTAGGAGGATAAAACTTTGAATAAAAGAGAGGCACTATTTCCTCCCATTCCAGAGCTTGACCATTCTTCAGCAACTTATACCATTCCTCAGCTCTTCCTTTCAGTGATAATGAGAATAACTTCTTCTTAACTTGATCTGTAGTAATACCTACACACTTGAACAACCCGCATAATTCGTGTATAAAGAGTAAATGATCACCGGGATGGACAGTTCCATCCCCAACATAGTAGTTATCCATAACACGATCAATAATTCTTGTAGGTATTTTGAAAACATCTTTCTCAGCAGGTGGTTGCTTATCTACTACCTTAGCAGTGATAGTAGCATTACCAAATAAGAAACTCAACGAATTATCCATAACGAAAATAAAGCAACTAGCAGAAGTAAACAATACTCAAAGTAGAAGTTTCCTTTACCAGTTCCACTCTCCAATAACTCTTCACTCCCCGGCAACGGTGCCAGAAAATAGTCTTGATGACCCACAAGTATAGGGGGTGTATCGCAGTATTTTCGATAAGTAAGAGTGTCGAACCCAACGAGGAGCAGAAGGTGCTGGCTAGTGGTATGGATCAGGAATTCTCTGCAAATACTTAGCAAAAGGATTTTTAGGGGTTTTCAATAAAGCAAGTAAACAAAGTACGAGTAAATAAAAGACAGTAAGAATGAATGCAGCAAGTGGCCCAATCCTTTATGCAGCAAAGGACATGCCGGTTGTATTTCTATAGATGACCAAACGTTCTCGAGGACACATGGGAAGACTTTCAAGTGCTTTCGCTTCATATAGTCGATTAATCTTCTCTAGCTTGCTAAGTGTTGTGTGGGTGAACCCGTGCTAATGTACCACTCCATCCAAGACTAAATACATACTTGTGATTATACCCCTTGCAAACATCCGTAAGTACAAGAAAGTAATTAAGGTAGAAACCTAACCACAGCTTTAAACTCTAAGACCCTTACGTCCCTTATGCAATGGTTTCCTAACGGGGGTTCAGGTTTCTGTCACTCCGGCAACCCCTACGATTAGTAGCCAAATACACAATGCATTCCCCTAGGCCCATATAGGTGAAGTGTCATGTAGTCGACGTTCACACGACACCACTAGAAGAAGTACACCACAACTTAAATAACAATCTATTGAATCTTTCTGAACACAACTCCACTACTAACAACA
Organism: Avena eriantha; assembly: GCA_910589775.1. Lineage (NCBI taxonomy): Eukaryota > Viridiplantae > Streptophyta > Magnoliopsida > Poales > Poaceae > Avena > Avena eriantha. Next base: position 97,207,772 of record OU342742.1, read on the forward strand.
AGACTTCTCCCATGTCCTCAAGAACAAAACAAACTACTCACAAGACATCATATGGATCATGATCAGAGATAGAATAATGATGTATAACAATCTGAACATAAACAATAATTCAATGGTTCACTCAATAGCATCAACTACAAAGAGTAATCAACACCGGGAAAGTTTCCCCTATGAACTATAGCAAGATTCAACCAATTGTTACAGCAATATGGAGATGGTGATGAGGGTGCTGATGGTGATGATGGTGGTGATGATGATGATGATGATGATGATGATGATGATCCCGATGAAGTCTAGCTTGATGGTGGTGTTGATGGCGACGATCTTCCCTCTCCGGGAAGGAATTCCCCCGGCAGAAATCTGTCTGCCGGAGAGATCTTTCTCTCTCGGTGTTTTCTGCCCCGCAGAGGCGGCGGAATCTTTCTGTGGTCGCTCCCCGAGGCTTAGAGTTTCGTGGGCATGATATACGCCAGAGGAGAGAGGCTGGAGTGGGCTAGGGCGGCCACACCACACCCAGGCGCGGCCTAGGCCTGCCCGCGCCATGGGGTGGTGTGGGCCCCCTATGGCCCACCTCCACTCCATCTTCTGGCATCCTGAGTCTTTTGGAAAATAGAATTTTCCATAGATTTTCCCGGATTTTCTGATCTTCGCGAATTTTGCCTCCAAACAGCACATTTTCCATCAGAATCCTGACTGCAGCGGTCCATGCTCCAAAAGTCATTAACCATGCAAAAATAGATGAAATAACATAAGTACCACCTCTCAATACAAAATATATCAATGAATAATAGTGAATTAAGACATAGAATAGTGATGAAAAATGGACGTATCAACTGACTACTTGGATGATCATCCAAACTTTTTATGCAGGATTGAACTATTCTTCAAGGAACCTATTGGATTCAGCTGCTGGAGGTACCTTTATGACCACTACTTTGGGTCCTGCAACAAAGGTTCTGGATAATATGATGGTTAACTATTCTGAATGGCATACTGAGAGAGCTCCACAAGGTAAGAAGGTAAAATATGTTGAGGAAACCTCCTCCTTGAGTGATAAGATTGATATTATTATGTCTATGCTTGTTAATGGGGAAGCCCATATTGATCCAAATAATGTTCCCTTAGCCTCTTTGGTTGCTCAAGAAGAGCAAGTTGATGTGAACTTTATAAGAAATAACAATTTTAGCAACAATGCCTACAAGAATAATTTTGGTAACAATAATTATAAGCCATATCCTCCCAACATTGGTAATGCTTATGGAAATTCTTACAACAATAATAGGAGTGCTCCCTATGAACTTGAAGTTATGCTTAAAGGCTTTATTAGTCAACAAACTGCTTTCAATAAAACTATTGAGGAAAAACTCTCTAATGCTGAAAGAAATATAGCATCTTTGGCTGAAGCTCAATCTTCTTTGAATAAAATGGCTGCTAAACCTGAAACTAATGATAATCACTTTGCAGCTACTAATGACATACAAGTAAGAATTGATGAAAATGTTAAACTATTATCTAAGTTGCATGCTAAGTGGGAAAGAGAAGATGAAACTGCTAGAAACATTAGTGTTTCTACTATCACCACCACTAGTGTTGAGGCTAGTAATAGCTCTACTACCTTAGATGATAATTATGGTTTTGATCTTGATGGTTGCAATATCTCTAAAGTTATTAAGTTCCTACAAAAGCTTGCTAAAAGTCCTAATGCTAGTGCTATGAACATGGATTTTACAAAACACATTACTGATGCTCTCATAAAGATTAAAGAAGAAAAGATGAAACGTAAAGCTTCTATTCCTATAAAACAAGAAGATGGTTGGGAACCCGTCATTAATATGAAAGTGAATGATTTTGATTTCAAAGCTTTATGTGATCTTGATAGTAGTGTTTCTATCATGCCTAGAAGGATTTATGGTATGCTTGATTTGCCACCACTTGAAGATTGCTATTTGAATGTCCCACTTGATGACAATGCTAAAAAGAAACTCATGGGGAGTCTTAATGATGTTCTTATTATGGTTAACAATGCCTATGTCCCCGTTGATTTCTATGTTTTGGATGTTGAATGCAATGCTTCTTGTCCTATTACTTTGGGAAGACCTTTTCTTAGAATTGTTGGTGCTATTATTGATATGAAAGAAGGCACCATTAAATATCAACTCCCACTCATGAAAGGTATAGAACACTTCCCTAAGAAGAGAGAGGAGATTTCTTTTGCCTCTCCTATGAAAACAAAATTTGGTCTTAATGCTTCTCCATTTGAGAACACTTGATTCTTTTTCTTGCTTCTTATGCCTAACTTAAAGGCGTTAAAGAAAAGTACTTACTAGGAGATAACCCAAAAGTTTTAGATGAGTCTTGGAAGTTATTACTACCTCTGTTTGGGATTATTAGTCCTAAGGGCCAAATTTCTTATACCAAGACACTTCATAACTCTTCCTTATTAATATACGCATGCACCAATAGTCTTACATGCACGAGAGAAGTGAGAGGAAAAGGAGATCATGCATTGGACGAGAGAGACTAATAAATGAGATAGCCCTTATAATCTCAAACAATATTAAAAGGCTCTCCGGACCTATAATCCCGAACAGAGGTAGTACTTCAGTAATAACCGCTACTTATCCTTTTTATTTGCTTTTTGTGCCAAGAGTAACCTCTAATGAGAGAGAAGTAATGATTGAAAAAGTTGTTGTCCCGAAACAGATTTATGTGCTTCACCGTAAAAATTCGTGTAAAATCTCTGTACGTCCTTTTAAGTCATGAATTTTTGTGCTTCTGCCCCAGGTTGTTATCTAACTTTCGTTAGTTCAACACTTTTTGATTTGAGCAACAGAAGGTCTTCGAAAAAAATCGTCCTTACCTGCTGGTCTGTTTTGGCAGTTTTCTGCCATTTTCTGCATTTGCTTCTTGTTGGTTCCTTTTTGAGTTCTTTTGGGGAATTGAGCTTTTTGAGGGAAGTGTTATAGTACCTAGTGTTTTCATGGAAGTTTTATTTGTGTTATAACTGAAACTAAAGACTTATTATCTTGAGTGCACTAATGTTGCTGATAAAGATTGTGTGAAGTTTTGTATGAAGGAAAAATTTCTTGTGTATGGAAGGAATGAGTAATGAGATGAAGGATGGACTAAAGCTCAAGCTTGGGGATGCCACGCGTGTCACCCCAAGAAATATCCAATAAGAACAAGCGTCAAAGCTTGGGGATGCCCAAGGCATCCCCCTCTTCATCAATAAAAATCCTAGGTTTCTTCCAAACGTTTCATTTTTATTGTTTCATGCACAGTTGTGTTGTTCTTGGAGCGTCTTCTTTTTCGTTTTGGTTTTTAGTTTTCTTGGTTTTCTTAGTTTTCTGAATAAATTGGTTGGACTCCCTCTTTCATACATTGGTTTTCAAATAGTTCGGTTTGGATTGGAAAAGAGTACCATAATTTTTGGAAGCTCTTTATGGGACTTGAATCCTACTTCCTTTTATAAAAGGCCTTTCTTCCACCATTATATTGTGTCTCCATCTTCTACCTTTATGCACCTACTTTGAGAGCATAGTGGCCATTCTTAGTTCTATGTGCATTGTCGCAAGACTAGTTGATTGATGCATAACTTGATATTGCTTGTTTCAAACTATTTGTATCTAGTCACTCTTATGAACTTTGAAGGTGTCCTATGCGTTTATATTTGCTACTCTATGAGGGACAAGCTGAATACCATTATGCTATGTTTTCTTTATGTGAAACAAACAAATGTCTTGCAAAACATTGTTATTCATGAATCTTTTGTTTGTGCCTTTTCATGTTGCAACATATTTTTTTTGTCTTATTGCTAGAACTTTGTCTTTCATGTTATGATTGAAGTACCATGATCCCAGCTTTTCAATGTTTTACAAATACTTTGATCAAGTTTATGATGGTGCATGTCACCTCAAAAATTATTCTTTCTTTTTTTATCACTTACCTACTCGAGGACGAGCAGGAGTTAAGCTTGGGGATGTTGATACATTGCAAATGTATCTATAATTTTTGATGTTACATGCCTTGTTTTATCTACTTTGTTGTGTTTTGTCCACACTTTGGAGTACTTTTCATATGATTTCTTAGACTAACCTTTTAACAAGAGCCACAGTGCTAGCTGCCTATTTTCTGCTGTTTTTGGTTCCAGGAAGTCAGAAAATGAATATTCTCGGAATTGGACGGGACAAAAGCCAAAGTCACTATTTTACCGGGGGACATCTAGAGCCAGAATACGAGACGGAGAGGGGCTGGGGCCTGGCCACACCACCTGGCCACGCGGCCAGGCCTGGCCCGCGCTAGGGGGTGGTCTGGCCGCCTATAGCACCCCCTCGACCTCTCCTTCCGCCTATATATTGCCTCTGATACAGAAACCCTAAGTGCCCGATCAAAAATCCACGAAAGAGTATGGTCGCCGTCATCTCCATCCCTAAATCGGGAGGGATCTGAAGCTCTTCCCGGCACCCTACCACAGAGGGGAATTCACCCTAGAGGCCTTCTTCATCATCATGCAAGCCTCTGGTGTGATGCGTGAGTAGTTCATCTCAGGACTATGGGTCTATGTAGTAGCTAGATGGCTGGTTGTCCTCCTTTGTGTTTTCATGTCTAGATCTTGTGAGCTCCGTTCATGATCAAGATCATCTATTTGTAATTCTGCATGTTGTGTTTGCGGGGATCCGATGGATATTGAGATGCTATTTCAGATTGATTATTGATTCTATCATGTCTTTGTTATTTGTGATCTTGCATGCTTTCCGTTGTTAGTAGATATCTTGGCCAAGTAGATGCTAGCAACTCCAAGAGTTAGTATTTATCCTCGATAGTGGGTTCATGCCTCTGGTAATTTGGGGAAGTTATAGAAATCTCTAAGGTACTAGATGTGTTGTTGCTACTAGGGAAAAAACAACAATCCTTTGTTCATAGAACAATCATATTGTTTACTTTACACGCAATTCATAATGCAATAATCTATTGCTTGCAACTTAATACTGGATGGGGTTCGGATCATAACCTGAAGGTGGATTATTAGTCATAGATGCAGTTGGATGGCAGTCTATGTATAATGTTGTAATGCCCAATCGAATCTCAAAGGAGTCAAGATGATTAGTATATGCTTGTATGCTTTCTCGATGTTTGTCAATTGCCCCGCTGTAATTTGTTCACCCAACATGTTATATATCTTAAGGAGAGCCACCTCTAGTGAACTATGGACCCCGGTCCTTTTTTTACATACAATCTACAAACTGTTTACTTCTTTGTGTTTACTTTCTGCAAACTATTACTTCCTTCCATTCGATATGTTTAATCCTTTGTTTTCAGCAAAACCTGTGAGATTGACAACCTCATCGCAAGTTGGGGACAGAGTTCTGTGGTTGTGTTGTGTAGGTCTCCACGTTGCTGCTGGCACCGGTAGTGCGCCCTGCCAACGTTCAGCTAGCTACACCTTTCGGGTGTTTCCTTGCTCCTACTGGATTGATAACCTTGGTTTCGTACTGAGGGAAAACTTGCTGTTGTGCTCATCATACCTTCCTCTTGGGGTTCCCCAACGAGCTCGATATATTTTGGGCCATCAGGGACACAAGAGACTTCTTGTATCTTGATTGCAGGGTTGCTTGAGAGGGGATACCTTTGACCACTTCCTCCCTAAGTTCAATAAACCTTGGGTGATCCACTTAAGGGAAAACTTGCTGCTGTTCTACAAAGCTCTGCACTTGGAGGCCCAACAACTGTCTACAAGAATAGAAGTGCGTAGACATCAAGCTATTTTCTAGCGTCGTTGCCGGGGAGGTAAGGTAAAAGGTACTCACATCCTCTGGTGTGTGAGTGCTCGAAGTTATTTCCTTTAGATTCTGCAAGTTTGTCTTTTTGTTTTTTGTTTTCACTAGTTAGGCTTAATGGAAAACAACAACAAAATTAGAGAGCTTTATAGTATTTATCTTGAGTTAGGACATGAAGTGTTTGAAGAGAAAATTAAAAAACCTATGGAACTTTATTTGCATGCTAATAGCAATGTAGTTAGTATGAATTCTTCGGACACCATTATTGCTAATGCTATGGAAAAGTCTAAGCTTGGGGAAGCTAATTTTTATGAAAAAGATCTTTTTAGTTCCTCAGCTTTGGAAGATAGCTATTCTATTGCTTATGATGATACCAAACCTCCAATATATGATGATTACAATGATGAATATGATATTTTCAGTCCACCTACTATTGAGGAGAAAATTAATTATGATTACAATATGCCTCCTATATTTGATGATTATGGTGATGAGAATAATAATGATAGCTATTTTGTCGAATTTTCTCCCACCACAATTAATAAGAATGACTATGCTTATGTGGAGAGTAATAATTATTATATGCATGTGGCTCATGGTAAGAATGTTTCATGTGATAGTTATATTGTTAATTTTATTCATGATGCTACTGAAAGTTATTATGAGAGAGGGAAACATGGTTTTATGTATCTCAACATTATTAAGTTTCCCCTCTTTATGTTGAAAGTCTTGAAGTTGCACTTGTTTTGCTTTCCTATGCTTGTTGCTTTGTGCTTTCATGACTTGTTTCTTTACAAGATTATTTTTCATAGGAAGTGGGTTAGACTTAAATGTGCTTTGAATTTGCTTCTTGATGCTCTCTTTTACTTCAATTCATATTTCTTATGTGAGCATCTTCTCAAGTTATCATGCCTAACTTAAAGGCGTTAAAGAAAAGTACTTATTGGGAGATAACCCAAAAGTTTTAGATGAGTCTTGGAAGTTATTACTTCTGTAATAACCTCTCCTTATCATTTTTACTTGCTTTTTGTGCCAAGAGTAACCTCAGTAATGATTGGGAAAGTTGCTGTCCCGAAACAGATTTCTGTTCTTCACCGTAAAAATTTGTGTAAAATCTCTGTACGTCTTTTTGAGGCGTGAATTTTTGTGCTTCTGCCCCAGGTTGTTATCTAACTTTCGTTAGTTCAACACTTTTTGATTTCAGCAACAGAAGGTCTTAGAAAAAATTCGTCTTTACCTGCTGGTCTGTTTTGACAGATTTCGGCCATTATTTGCATTTGCTTCTTGTTGGTTCCTTTTTGAGTTCTTTTGGGGAATTGAGATTTTTGAGGCAAGTGCTGCAGTAGCTTGTGTTTTAATGGAAGTTTTATTGGTGTTGGAACTGAACCTAAAGACTTATTATCTTGAGTGCACTAATGTTGCTAATAAAGATTGTGTGAAGTTTTGTATGAGGGAAAAATTTCAGGTGTATGGAAGGAATGAGTAATGAGATGAAGGATGTACTAAAGCTCAAGCTTGGGGATGCCACGCGTGTAACCCCAAGAAATATCCAAGAAGTTCAAGCGTCAAAGCTTGGGGATGCCCAAGGCATCCCCTTCTTCATCAATAAAAATCCCAGGTTTCTTCCAAACGCTTCATTTTTATTGTTTCATGCACAGTTGTGTTTTTCTTGGAGCGTCTTCTTTTTCGCTTTCATTTTGGTTTTTCGTTTGCTTTGGTTTTCTTAGTTTTCTGAATAAATTGGTTGGACCCCCACTTTCATACATTGGTTTGCAAATAGTTTGGTTTGGTTTGGAAAGAGTAGGAAAGTTCATACTTATGTGGTAAAAAGAGCTCGTTTTTGACTGTGGCCTATGCTTTGTCATGCCATGCTTGATATTGTTTTGGCTTTATGCTTAGTATTCTTTGTTGTAGCATGATTTGTTATAAACAACTGAGATTGCATAATGTGCCTTGGATGAATCATGCGTTGTTTTAGCATATTAAAGCATAGTATAGTGGTATTCTCCTTTGATGCTTTATTTGGATTGACTTGGCGCATGCTCACACCATGTTATGACTATCTCAAGTCACCATAGACTTTATGATCCTTTAGTTTTCAAATTTTAGTATCACTTTATGCTTTGATCAATGATGTTTTGTCGCTCTGCATGATTATGGCCATTATTGCTCTCTTAGTTTGTTGCTCCCAGTCTTTTGCTAGCCTCCACAATCAAGTATGAGTTCCACTCATGCATCCAACTCCTTAAACCAAGTTATTAGATTGTATGTAAAGAAAAGGACTGGGATCCATAGTTTACTAGAGGTGGCTCTCCTTAAGATAGATAACATGTTGGGTCAACAAATGACAGCGGGGCAATTGACAAACATCGAGAAAGCAATACATGCATATACTAATCATCTTGACTCCTTTGAGACTTGATTGGGCATTACAACATTATACATAGACCGCCATCCAACTGCATCTATGACTAATAATCCACCATACCTACCTACTAGCTTATGCTATTCCAAGTATATTCATGCTTTTGTTTACCTTCCAAATTAAACTTGTTATGAGAAAACTAGTGATTAAAGCTCTCACGAACTTGATGGCACACTTTACTTTACTTGCCCTTAATAAACTTGAACCATTGTGTCTTCTATGTTGTATATGCTTGCACTTATTTGTTGAGAATTAGCAGAACCATGCTTTCATGGGGAACGCTTTCAACATTGCACTTGGTACTTGTACCTAGTTGATATCATGCTCTTTTGTATATGGATGTCGTCGGTGTGAAATGAAAGGGGAGCTGGTTAGTCCATGGAGTTATGTATATGTGTTAGAGAAACGCCTGGGCCGCTGGTCTAATCCATGCTGACATGGTGGAAACTAGCAGCGTAACCATAATGAGCTGTCTATGAAGCATTCTTATAAAAAAAGAATCCTATATTGAAAAAAAAGAGAAAAGAGAATAAAAGAGATTATGAAAAGAGGAAAGAGAGAAAAAAGCACCATATTCCCATGGTAAATAAGAAGAATGTTGAGATGCTCGTTGTCTGCTTGCCTTGTCATTTTGATATGGGGATTCTTCCGTATCATCGGGCAAGGGGTATCCCGTTGGCGGTTCTCTATGATACACATATACTTACAATGACAAGAACTTACTGGTGACTAAACTTGAGTAGCATGAGGAGCGACCCTCGTATACAAGGGACATGAAATTTCTAACTTATACTTCGTCAAGCATGTACACCATAGTTTGTTCACTTTAACCTTAATCACTTCAAGATGCTTATGATAGGGGCAATGAGAGTTGAAAGCTATAAGTACCATCATTTTTGGAAGCTCTTTATGAGACTTGAATCCTACTTCCTTTTATAAAAGGCCTTTCTTCCACCATTATATTGTGTCTCCATCTTCTACCTTTATGCACCTACTTTGAGAGCATAGTGGCCATTCTTAGTTCTATGTGCATTGTCCCAAGACTAGTTGATTGATGCATAACTTTTTATTGCTTGTTTTAAATTATTGTATCTAGTCACTGTTATGAAATTTGAAGGTGTCCTATGCATTTATATTTGCTACTCTATGAGGGACAAGCTGAATACTATTATGCAATGTTTTCTTTATGTGAAACAAACAAACGTCTTGCAAAGCATTGTTATTCATGAATCTTTTGTTTGTTCCTTTTCATGTTGCATCATAGTTTCTTTGTCTTATTGCTAGAACTTTGTATTTCATGTTATGATTGAAGTACTATGATCCCAGCCTTGAATGTTTTACAAATACTTTGATCAAGTCTTTGATGGTGCATGTCACCACAAAAATTATTCTTTCTTTTTATCACTTACCTACTCGAGGACGAGCATGAGTTAAGTTTGGGGATGTTGATACATTGCAAATGTATCTATAATTTTTGATGTTCCATGCTTAGTTTTATCCACTTCCTTGTGTTTTGTTCCAACTTTGGAGTACTTTTCATATGATTTCTTGGACTAACCTATTAACAAGAGCCACAGTGCCAGCTGCCTGTTTTCTGCTGTTTTTGGTTCGAGGAAAGTTAGAAAATGAATATTCTCGGAATTGGACGGGACAAAAGCCAAAGTGCCTATTTTTCCGCAAGTCGTCAAGTGCCAGAATACGAGACGGAGAGGGGCCAGAGGGTGGCCACACCACCTGGCCGTGCGGCCAGACCTGGCCCACGCCAGGGGGTGGTGAAGCCAGCCCAGGCACCCCCTCGGCCTCCCCTTCCAACTATAAGATGCCCTCGGGACGTAAACCCTAAGGCCCGATCAAAAATCCATGAAAGAGTCTATAGCCGTCGTCATCTCCATCCCTAGATCGGGAGGAATCTGAAGCTCTTCCCGGCACCCTGCCGGAGAGGGGAATTCACCCTGGAGGCCTTCTTCATCACCATGCAAGCCTCCGGTGTGATGCGTGAGTAGTTCATCCTTGGACTACGGATCCATGTAGTAGCTAGATGGCTGGTTCTCCTCCTTTGTGCTTTCATGTCTAGATCTTGTGAGCTCCGTTCATGATCAAGATCATCTATTTGTAATTCTGCATGTTGTGTTTGCGGGGATCCAATGGATATTGAGATGCTATTTTAGATTGATTATTGATTCTATCATGTCTTTGTTATTTGTGATCTTGCATGCTTTCCGTTGTTAGTAGCTATCTTGGCCAAGTAGATGCTAGCAACTCCAAGAGTTAGTATTTATGCTCGATAGGGGGTTCATGCCTCTGGTAATCTGGGGAAGTGACAGAAATCTCTAAGGTACTAGATGTGATGTTACTACTAGGGAGAAAACAACAATCCTTTGTTCATAGAACAATCGTATTGTTTACTTTACACGCAGTTCGTAAAGCAATAATCTGTTGCTTGCAACTTAATACTGGAGGGGGTTCGGATGATAACCTGAAGGTGGATTATTAGTCATAGATGCAGTTGGATGGCGGTCTATGTATAATTTTGTAATGCCCAATCAAGTCTCAAAGGAGTCAAGATGATTAGTATATGCATGTATTGCTTTCTCGATGTTTGTCAATTGCCCCGCTGTAATTTGTTCACCCAACATGTTATCTATCTTAAGGAGAGCCACCTCTAGTGAACTATGGATCCCGGTCCTTTTCTTTACATACAATCTATAAACTGTTTACTGCTTTGTGTTTACTTTCTGCAACTTTTACTTCGTTCCATTCGATACGTTTAATCCTTTGTTTTCTGCAAAACACGGTGAGATTGACAACCTCATCGCAAGTTGGGGACAAAGTTCTGTGGTTGTGTTGTGCAGGTCTCCACGTTGCTACTAGCACCGGTAGTTCGCCCTGCCAAAGCTCAGCTAGTAACACCTTTGGGTTGTTTCCTTGCTCCTACTGGTTCGATGAAACCTTGGTTTCATACTAAGGGAAACTTGCTGATTTGCTCATCATACCTTCCTCTTGGGGTTCCCAACAAGCTCTACATCAACCATGCACCAGCACTTTTCTAGGCGCCATACACAGAGCCATCAACCACTTCCTCCCTGAGTTCGATAAACCTTGGGTGATCCACTTAAGGGAAAACTTGCTGCTGTTCTACAAACCTCTGCACTTGGAGGCCAACAACTGTCTACAAGAATAGAAGTGCATAGACATCACAAAGATGTAGGTCTCCTACCGGTATGTGCCTTCGAAATTCTGAAAGAACGCACTTTGCATGTCATACCAGTTGTGGATGGTGTTCTCCGGAAGGTCATTGAGCCATGATCGTGCCGTCTTCTGCAACATGAGTGGGAGATATCGGGTTGCGACCAGGCTGTTTCAGCCTTTGGCGATACAGCAAGCTTGGAAAAAATCCTAGAGCCAAGTATCTGGCCAAGCTATACCGTCGTAGGCCTGAATGTGTCTTGAGATAGCGAATCCTTCCGGAAATTTTGTGGCTCTTATGTGTGGTCCGAAGCACATTGGGCCCACGTATATATCATCATTTTCGTAGCGCTGCGCCTCTATATTGGAGTTAATCATGTGCCTTGCGTCACTTAGGGATAAAGATCATCCCGAATGACGGCTATGGCTGCGGTGCCTTGGAGCCGGACTTCAGCTTCTGCCACCACCTCCTCCGCCACCACGCCCTCCTTGGCCTCCTTGGGGGCCATTGTGGTGGCTGCTTGGTGGAGAGGGTGGAGCAGCTAGATTGTTTCCGGCTGATCGCCGGCCTCCGTCCGGAGCATGATTATTCTGATTCTGGGGAGGATCTTCATTACGATAAGCCCCCTGCCAGCTTGTCTCAGCACGGTGTTCGTCGTTCCTTCGTCCGTCAGTTGGACGGCTTGCATGTCTAGGAGGTGGCATTCTTTGACGGTCCTCCTCCCGACGTTTCTCTTTTTCTTCTTCCCTACGATCATTTGACTCTCGCCAGGGAGGATTCTTCGGAATTAGTGCAGCAATTGCCTCTTGCTCCGCAGCTGGAGTAACATTACGCTAGTCATGGGAAGTTTTGTGGTAGTGTCCTAAAGATCCGGTTCTTGAGTAGTTGTCTTCCCGATGGTCGGAACGATGATGCTGTTCCGGAGCGTGTTGGGGTCTTACGTCATTCTAGGCCGGATCCGTGCGGCATTGGTCAGATTGGGAGACCAATTTTCCACTTCCGGACAGGGCGGCCTTCTGCTGCTCTAGACCCTTGTTGAGTAGCTTAATGCCCAATCGAATCTGCTCTGGGCCTGGATTATTTGCTAGGATTTCTCGAGCCGCAACAGTGTTTTGCACTGGTGTTGGATACACCCAGTCTCCCTTGCTGTCGAGTCGAGGCATCCCATGGTCTCCTCCAAAGAGGACTTTGTGAATTTCCGGGAATTGGCATTTTCGGGTCTTCTGATGCTGCTGAGAGATGTTCTTCTCTGCAGTTGCTATGCGCCTCTTTTCTTCCTTGATGTTTTTGGCTTCATCCAGGAGTACTTGGCGACGTGCTTCTAGGGCCTGGGCCCTTTCATCCAGTTCTTCAGCAGTAAGTTCTGCGGCTGTAGGGATAAGTGTGGTTAGTGCAGCATCGATGAGTTTACGCGCACCTTCGGTGATCACGTGTCCATCCACCGATTCTTCTTTGGGCTCGTCTGGGATAAGTGCTCCATCCGAGTCTTCCTCGTATTCCTCGGCAATCACCTCCTCTGCCGGAGGATCTTTTGTCGGGGTCTTGTTCTTCTTCTTTACCTTCTTGGCAGCGCCGGTAGCAAAGATGGCTTTGGGTCCGTTTCCTAGAGTCAAGCTCTGATCGGTACTTTCGGACATTTGGACCTCGGGATTATCTCCGATGTCCATATCGTCCTGTGCTTTTGGAGAGTTTTCCCCAGATCTTTCATCCATGTCTTCTCCTTCTTCTGCAGCTTTGGAGTTGTACTCCTCTTCGTACTCCGCGGAGAACTTTCAGAAATCCGCTGATGTCATCGAATCATCCGAGGATATGGGTACGTCGGCGTTTGTTCCGATCGCCTCCAACACTGAGTCGGTGTTGTCCCCAGCATCAGCAGAGCCGGATCCGGAACCAACATATCCGACGAAGTGCGACGCATGCCTCCTGAGATAGTTGCGGCTCTCGTGATCGGCTTCCTCGAAACACCTGATGGTCTCGAGAATATCGTCCATACTTGCGTCTTGCATCATCATGCGCCTCAACGTGTATCTCAGGAGAGGTCTATTAGTCCCGATGTTATCAGAGCTGGAACCAAGGTTGTTTTCTTGCTCCTCCTAGATTTTGACCTCCGCAGATGGGTCGATCTGGGATTCGACCTCGCTAGGGAGATCCACTCCAGATCCGACTTGCACTACGAGATCGGCCTCAGGTTCAGCTTTCTCCACTATCTCCGCAACTAGTGCGGGCTGGGTGGGATTAGGGTTTTCTGAGATTCGGAACTCTGCCGCCTCCGTGGACAAAGGGGATCCAGAAATTTCTTCTTCCTCTATCATCACCACTGGGATGGGTTGGATAGGCTCAGGAAAACCGATGTAAACATCGATCTCGCCGAAAGACATGATGGTGTAGGTGGTCATGGCCTCCTTAGCTGGAATCTAGGTTTCGTCGAGAACGATGAGCAGGACATCACTGGCGTAGAGGATGCGACCAACGATGATAGTCTCGCCGATTCCGATTCTTGTAGATTCTGCTCGGAACACAGATCCGAAGCTCACCTGCCCCCTGGTGGGCAACAACTGTCGTCGGATTAATGACAAGTACGCCATGAGGGGGGCCTCGAGGCATGTGAAAGAGAGGGGTGTGAGTCGTACGGGATTCCGGGACGGTGAGCACACAAGTTTACCCAGGTTCGAATCCACCGGCTTTGGATGGATCCTACTCCTACTAGCAATCCAGTAATATGGCAGAGCCAGAATATGGGTTACAAGGGTTTCGCCTGTGCGAGTAGAGATTGTAGACTATTGTGAGGGTGCCCTAAAGGCTCTCCCTAGGACGGCTTATATAGATATCCAGCCTAGGGTTTACAGGAGAGATCTATCCGGCTACGACTAAGAGTCGGTTACAGAGTACATCTTGAACTACAAGTAACACTATGGGCCTATGTCGGTAAGTCTTCTGGGCCTTCCCGTAGCTAGATTGGACTCCATCTCTTCTCCCTGACTGGGCCACCCGTGAAGCAAAGCTCTAACCCGAAGTGGGCCACCCTGGTCAGTGAGGTACAATGAGGATACCCGGAAATTATATCCCCAACATTTAGGAAAGGAATTCCTTATCTCAAGATAAGCTTAGTGAGGTATTAAGGTAAGGATTCTTTAGAAACCTTTAACCAATAGTATATCAAGCCATGACAAGACTCATGTCTACTTCATTATTTAAAACCCTAGAATCAAATGGACAGTGGAACCATTTCCTATTCCTAGATAACCATTGAACAATACCTCTTGGACAAATAAAGCTTCCAAAACATAATTAGAGAACCAGACAAGTGTTCATGGGTGTAAGCCTTGTCTATATTATCTCAAACCTTAGTATTTCTCCACCAATGATTGTTATTGATTCATAATGACTTAACCAAGATTATTCTATGGTAGTACTAAACCCCACAAACTAAGTAGAGTTTGAATAGGAGATATCACCATGTTTGGAGGATCATGAAATTGAAACCATCATATTATTAATCATAAAGGTTAAGGACATTATAGTGGATATATATCAATTCTTAAGGGGGGCTAAATATGAATAGAATGTTATATACCATTCACCATTTTAAAAACTTATCATTACAATTATGAAGTGAAAACAATAACATTGTTTTTCTATAAGATTTCTATTTAAGAAACAAATCCATAAAACTCTAATTTGTATAAACTTTACTAAATAAAAGAACCCTTCATATAATTATGAATATCTTTATGCACAACAATAAATGTAGAGGAATTGGTTATAATTAACCTCTACTATAATATCCATGACTTACAATTTTTTAGATAATTAAACCTTGTAGAAATCATATTTGAAATGAAATTGTGAAAAACAGAAATAAAGATGGAAATAGAAAAGGAAAAAAGGCAGTAGAGCTAGCGGCCCACAGCCCATTGCTTCTTCGCGCTAACTGCCACTCGCCTGCGTGCCTCTCTATGTTCCGCTCGCTCAGCAATAGCCCACTCCGGCCCAGGCCCACGTACCGGTTTGTCGTCCTCTTCCCCCACGCGTCGCAAGCAGTTCTCTAGAGATCATGCCGCCGCTGGATGCCAATCACCGGCGTCAGCAGGAACCAACCGCCAAGATGCTCGCTGTCGTCATCGGGAGGGATAAGAATGCCACCACGATGTCCTTTTGTCCTCATCCTCTTATTCTCTCGCCGCACTCTCTCTTCTCCTCTCTATTCAGAAAAGGGTCGAAACCCTAGCCAGCCAAAGGTGACCACCATCATCGGTAGAAGTCACTCCAGAGATCCTAGCGTGGTTGAGGAGAAGCACCGCGCCACCCTATTCAACTTAGCTTCATCAGTTAAGCCAAGGGAGCTCGGAATCGAACGAATTGTCTCGTTCCCTTCCGTCAAGGTTCGCCGGGAAACTTGACTGTGAACTCGCTTCCGACCTCGCCGGTCCTCGTCAACCACCGAGTTAGCATCAAGGTGAGCTTGCGCATCTTCCCATGCCTTTAGATCTTTCTCTCGCGCGCTACAACGCTTTCGCACCGTGTGTCACCGTCGGTCGCCGCAGCAGCTCATCGCCGGTGCACTTCTGGTGACCTAAATGGGGTGGCGTGACCGTCATTCGCACACCCGTGCTCTGCTGCTTCCCGCGCATAGTCCCGCTAGCCCGCGCGCACCCAGAATCATAGCCGATGACCATTAACCAGCGGTGGTGGCCATGCTTGCGTCAGCACGACAGCACGCCCACGTCATCCTGGACCTGCCAGCCTGTTTGACTAGGTCCTTGCCTAGGTGGCAAGTGATATGGCCCTGACCCCACTGGTCACTGGCTGGGTCTAGAGTAGTTCGAGTATAAAAAGGTTTTATCTGTTATTAAATAGATAAAACAAAATAAGTTCAAATATAAATATATTTTCAAGAATTTAAGAAAAGGATTAAATCTTATTAATTCCATATCTTTTGATTTATAATTCAAAAAATATATATTACATATGAAAAAGTTTAGAAAAATAAACTCTATATTCTAAACCTATTATCATATTTTTCAACTTAAATAATATAATATTTATTATTAGTAAATAATCTATTTGGGATAAATCTTAAATAAATATATTATTATTTAAAACTCATAAAAATAAGTATAATATATCAAAATTCATAGAAAACAAAATATACCATTATATATTTATTTTTTACAATTTTGTGATAATTAACTAAGTATTTATTGTTTGCTTAGTATTTAAAAAGTGATAAAAATTATAAAAATCATATCTTATTATTTAAAAATCACAAAAATATTTATAATATACCAAAATGATCACAAAAATAATGTCTACATGTTAAAATTATAATCTTTCACTTTTTAGGTAAATAAATATTTAATACTCTAATAACTTGAATTTAAACTTATTTCCTTAATTGATAATTCCTATAGGATAAATAAAAAATTGCTAATATTCCTAATATTATCCATTAAAGGTCTAATAATAATGTTTATCTTAAGTAATACTGCTATGAAGTAAAAAGAGTTTAAAATATCATAAATACAATATCTGTTAAATTACTATTCACAAATAAGTGTATATTTTTTCCCAAGGGGACTTTATCAAATATAAAATCCTCAAAAAATTGACTTATTAAAACTTTTACTATTCTTTCACTCACAAGTTAAAAAGTAAGTGATTCTATTCACTTATAAATCAAGAGAACACCATTTCCATAAAGACATAATCCTTTTGTTTCACCTTCCTGAAGTGTTAAAAGTCTCCACTTGCTAGTAGAGTAGCTATTCAAAAAATTATTAATTGTTTTCTACTTTAATACTTGTAATTAATAAGAAAATCTAAAAGTGTTAGCCTTAAGTTTAAATGCTTTTACTTTGTCAAGTATTATTTTCTTCAAAAGTTATTCCTTTAAGAAACATTAAAAGTAATCCTTGAACATTTCTTTAAAAGCTCTAATTGATTAATAATCTTGCTTAAGGAATCTTTTAGATCACATGCCCCATTGAGTGCTTTAGTATTGCATGCTACTTGTTGTATATACATATTGTTTCACACACTCTCACAAGCCTTAATAAGAAGCACAAGTGTGAATCTAGTATAAAAGTGCAACACATTCCAAAGAACTCATCACCAGTTCCAAACCCTAGATCATATACGATTTTGGGGATTCGCGTTTATCAAACTGCATTACATTACTTATGCATCAACATCTTGCTTCTTTAAACATTAGTCCTTACCAGACCAATGATGTTATTTCCAGATTTTGGATCTTCTATTATTTCGAAGACCGTGAGTGCATAATCTTGCAATCACAAAAGGCAAGTTCACAACTTGCTCATGTCCTTTTATTTTCTATCAAATGCCTGTAACTCAAATGTTGTCAGCACCTGCATTTCAAAAAGGACAGAAAATACTATTTTCATAATAATATGATTATGGATTATTTACCAAGTGGTAATAATCTATTGATACAGTTCCAGTGGTAAAGGAACATAATATCTAGGATTTAACAACCAATGTCGCTAGTGATTCTAGCGTTGTATATTACGCGTTAACCATGAGATTTGGAATGGGACAGAGAAGTCAGCTGTATCTTCTTACTCTCGCATGAATCCGGATGGCCAGGTCGTGGCTGTTATCCTCGTAGCATGTATTTATTGGTAATTCATAGAGGATATGCAGCATATGGGTGGGAGCCCTAAACATCCCATGATAGTTCTGGCATCTGACGGTTTATACTAACCATTGCCGTAATTCAAGATGTGGTCATGGCGTACATCAAGGGGACATGCGGGGTCACGAAGGGGGCAGTGATTGGCTTGGATCTTAGGTTGGGCCTCAAACCATGGAAGTTTGAACGGGGACATACTCCCGGCCATGCAACAAAGCTTAAGGTCTCTCATGGGAAAAGTGATGCACCTCTGCAGGCATGGGTGTCAAACATATCTACGTTCGCATACAGTGGGTGTAAGCCATGTTGCACATCGAATACACAGAAGTTAGATTTGGCGAGCCTAGCATGTGCAGACATGGCCTCGGAACACAAGAGATCGAAAGATCGAGCATGAGTCACATGGATGATGTGATTGACATTGTTGAATGTCTACCAATGATACTGCACTGATGATCGTGACGATCGGGGGAGGTGCAGAGGATAGGGATCATGCGATCACTAAAATCGTCCAGGGGATGACAATTTTAGTGGAGACCAATTATAAGTTGATCTCTTATTATAAACTTAGTCCAGATGTTTGTTTGCAAATATCTTAGTAGACCTTGGCCTATCCCATTGAGGTCCTTTGCGACCATGGGAATATATTGCTTAATTTGGAACTTAGCAAAAGGGTCCAACTTCATAGATTAATACCCACGCGTGAGGGATATCCTCGTAAAAGGTGATCTTCTCTTCTTGATACAATAACCATTAGGAGATAATCCGATGACTCCAAAATGTTTGGAAAAACACTTAGCGATCTTGCATTAGAGTTAAGAACTCTTAGAAGGGCTTGATTGCAAAAGGAGGTCATGGATGAAAAGGTATATGTAAGATATACAAATTATAAATGTGGTTCTTGCAAAACTCATTGCAGTTTGCAAAGTGTTTGATACTTGTCCCGTTTTGTGAAAACAGGAGGATCTGCTTGAGAATTGCTATTTTGAGGCTGCGTGACTTGATGACGGCATTGCTAGGTTCTAAGCCATCGAAGACGATGTCAACATCAATTTCTTCTCAAGAAACCATCATCAACAGCTCAAGTTCTTCAATAAACTCAATGAAGTTAACATATACATCAACCGAAGTGGAAACGAAGTCCTTGAGTAGATAGGAATAGATTCTCTAGCCATAAAACCTACTTCTATAGAGCATTGCACTAGCAGCAATTGCAAGCTAATTAGTTTAGATGCTAGTCTTATTAACTAGATAGTTATGAGTTGTCATTCTGGTTCTTCTTTGTAAGAAGTTATTTCCTCCTCTTTAACCTAGAGTGTTCTCTAGATCTTTTGTAAAGAGTCGAGTTGTAATCTATAGTCATGTCTTGGACCTGTTGTTTTTCTGTTGTGCCACTCTAAGGGATGTAATACTAGTGAACAGTGTTTCATTGGTGTTATGTCAACGACTATAGTGTAGTACATCATGTAGTGGTATGCTGGGTCACCTCAGCTGGTATCAGAGCATATGCTTTGACCTTAGGATTAAAACCCTTTTAGGAAGATCTATAGGTTGGATACTGACTATAGGAGCCATCTTAGCTAAACCAAGATTTGTGATGGGTATCCACTTGAGGATAAACCTTGTCACACTTAAGTTGGATGTTCTTATCATCTTTCTTAATGATTAATTATATGTCTTATCTAGAGAAATGTTATGTTAAGTGTAGCTTTAAATAGGTAAACCACCACTAAGATATTTTAAGTAAGTTAAAATTGAAGGAGATATGCCCTAGAGGCAAATAATAAATAGGTTTTTATTGTCATATCTCAACTATTTTATAATAGTTTCATATTGTGCTATAACTGTGCCAAGTAGAAACATTGGTACAGGTGTGGTATGAAACAACAAAGTCCCTAGTAGCCTCTATTCATACTAGTTCGTTGGTCACGAAGATGATCTAGGTTTCAAGATCATGGGCATTTATGCCGACTGACAATGGGATCATATCATTGGAGAATGATGTGATTGGACATTCCTCGAAGGATTGCAACACGATCAAGTCATATAGTTCATTGTTGCAACAGCTATACCTAGACTCCTTCTCCTTAGACCGTGAGCTCATATTACTCACTGTTTCCCGAGGCTGCTTAGACTGCATCAAGCGCCACTTGGTAATATAGTGGTTATAAAGGTGTACATTGGGTATTCCTAAGGAGCAGTAGATGACATGTGACTACAAGACCGGGATTTGTTCACCCACATGACGAGTAAAGATACATACGGCCGGCTTGGTGAGATTACATCCATAAATGTTGCAACATGTGACTAGGTCACGGGGATGTAATATCACGGTAACAAGAAAACAGAACTTGTTGTGAACGAGATTGAACAAGGTATGGGATACCAATGATCGAATCTCGGATAAGTTGTATCGAGAAACAAAAGGAAGAGGATGCTACATTTAGCGGTTCAAACGACATTGTCATCGGGAATGCATAGGGGTCACATGGATATCCCTGGTCCCTCTATTGACCATTCATATAGATCATGTCTAGAGCACTCCCGAGCCGTGAGAGGATACACTTAAGGGTACAATGAGAGTGATCATTCGTAAGACGGAATCACAGTAGAGAAAGAGAGAAAGCTGGAATCGTTCTACGGAGAGATCCGAAGTTGTTCGGAGAAAGAATAAAGGAAAAGACCGGAGAAGTGTTTTTGGATAAATGGGAATTTAAATGTATATTTATTATATGTTAATTGTGAATTAATATATTCTAAATAATATTTAAGTTAAGATTTATAAAGACAACTTTTTATTAGACCAAATCCTGGAGGGAAATGGCCTGAGAGAAAAGCTGCAAAAAACAGCAAAGGAAAACAGCATCACTGTTGTCGTGGGCCTGTGTAAGCCGGCACAAAGGAGGGCAGCCGGTAGTGTGCGCCGCACGGGGGCGTTGGACGCTATGCTTCGCTTGACGGGCCGCAGCCATCCTAGGCCCACCCGGGAAGCGGAGGCAGACACTGCTGCCAGCCGCCTCGTTGGCCTTGCTGGGCCGCGAGCGCGTGTAGGCCGGCCTGCCCTGGGCTGCTCCCGTACCGCCTCGCCACTGCCAGGGCAACTGGGCCACGCATGCAGGCCGACCCATCGTGGGTCGCTAGCCGCTGCACTGGGCGTCGTAGGGCTATGGGCCGCGGGGTGGCACGCCGGCCCACCCCAGCTGACTATTGGCTGCTGCTTTGCCTGTTGGGCTGAGCAGAAACAACCCATTCGGCTGGGACGAAATCCTGCTGTCTTTTCTTTTATTAATTAGTCCCACATGGCTAACCTAATGGGAAGGGTACACCCCTCCGCCTATATAAAAGGGTGCCCATGGGTGGGATTAAACACATAACTTGGGAAGTCCTTTGGTTCTCCCTCCCTCTCTCTATACCTTGTGACCATGGCCCCAAGTCTAGGTTGTGCGATCGAAGCACACCTGCAGCACGCTGTTGCGTTGCAGGGATTCCTAGCTGGATATCAACTTCCACACTCCCGGCGGGATCGGAGAGCCGGAGGTCGCATCGTGCACCGGATGTGTACAAAGACACGAGGCGCAACACTTGGGGCACTTAAATGTCATGAGCCGGAGCTGCTGCATGATGAAGATGAAGATGAAGAAGGAGCAAGGGGTGACCTTCTAGGAGCTTCACGACCTTGAGGTCCGCTACGAGTACGACTACTTCAACCATGTTCCCCGCGGAACGTTAACCGCGTACAGTCTACAAGGGTATGTATTCTATACACATTGGCCGTTACTGCATTACTACATAGACAGATCCTAGGCAGTTTTGGGGTTACATTGTAGGAATTTTTTTGTTTTCTGCTGCGATCCCCAACAGTGGTATCAGAGCCGATCTATGCGTAGGAGTGTTGTACGGCCAGTACGCACATGTATTGTGCGGGCATTGATCCCTTAGTTATTACCCTCTAACATGTACTTGTTTATATCACGGTATTGTTTGATGAAGCGGCCCGGACCGACCTTACGTGTATTCGTATGCGAGACTGGTTCCACGCTCAACATACGGCTTGTACCGTATAAGTGGCTAGCGGGTGTCTGTCTCTCATTCGATAGTTGATATAGCATTTACAACAGAGGGCCCTGAAAGGGGTGTAATAGAGACAACTGTCGGATCCATGTTGTGGTTGGAAAGTTCGTAGTTTAGAAACGGTTCTAGTGCGAAAGCCCTAACAACCACGTAAAACTTGCAATAGATAAAGTAGAGGCGTCTAATTTTATTTGGCAGGGGCATGTGATTATGATATGGCATTGGTCGTTACAAAGGTAAAGTAGTTTACTTTTCTATTACTAGGTAGTATAGTAATAGTCATCGTTCCGATGAACGACCTGGTGGAAGCGTCGTGGACTTGGCGTCAAGCCGAGGGCAAGATGGAGATCAAGCCGAAGCGCTCGATGGAAATCAAGGCGCAAGAAAGACCATATCATATCACATTATACATATGATGTTGATACCTGTTTTTACATCTTATTGTGTGCTAGTATTTAGATACTCAACGGTAGCAAATAAGATAATCCCTATTGAATTCCAATGTTCCATGTTCCCCTTGTGTGTGCACCACCAAGAAAGTTCTTCGGTATGAGGCGATCCATGGTACAGGCATGGGTGTCAGACATATCTACGTTCGCATACAGTGGGTGTAAGCCATGTTGCACATCGAATACACAGAAGTTAGATTTGGCGAGCCTAGCATGTGCAGACATGGCCTCGGAACACAAGAGATCGAAAGATCGAGCATGGGTCACATGGATGATGTGATTGACATTGTTGAATGTCTACCAATGATACTGCACTAATGGTCGTGATAATCGGGGGAGGTGCAGAGGATAGGGATCATGCGATCACTAAAATCGTCCAGGGGATGACAATTTTAGTGAAGACCAATTATAAGTTGATCTCTTATTATAAACTTAGTCCAGATGTCTGTTTGCAAATATGTTAGTAGACCTTGGCCTATCCCATTGAGGTCCTTTGCGACCATGAGAATATATTGCTTAATTTGGAACTTAGCAAAAGGGTCCAACTTCATAGATTAATACCCACGCCTGAGGGATATCCTCATAAAAGGTGATCTTCCCTTCTTGATACAATAACCATTAGGAGATAATCCGATGACTCCGAAATGTTTGGAAAAACACTTAGCGATCTTGCATTAGAGTTAAGAACTCTTAGAAGGGCTTAATTACAAAAGGAGGTCATGGATGAAAAGGTATATGTAAGATATACAAATTATAAATGTGGTTCTTGCAAAACTCATTGCAGTTTGCAAAGTATTTGATACTTGTCCTGTTTTGTGAAAACAGGAGGATCTGCTTGAGAATTGCTAGTTTTGAGGCTGCGTGACTTGATGACGGCAAGCAAAACAGTTGATGTACGACATCACCTCTTTCCTCAAAGCTTATCATTTGGATTAGTGGACTTGAATATCATTTTGTAAACCTTGTTCATGTGTCTTGCTTTTGGCAAGATGATTATTCATATGAACAAGTTACAAACCAGTTTGTACTATTCTTATGAACAATACCTTATGGTCACATTACGATTACAAACAAGTTATTCTCATCACTATGTTAATGATAATAGTTTAAACATTTATAAAAGGATTAGAATGCTAAAAGATATCCAAAGCTTAATAATGAAAAGACATTATAGTTTAAGTCATTTTGGTTATTGCAGGTTATGAAAGATCGGGGTCCTAGATGCTTAATCTAGAGACTTTGCAAAACCATGCCTCTTGGGCAGAATGACTAAAACTCCGCATTCTGGTAAAACGGTGATATGCGAAGAAATGTTGAAACTTATACATAATGATGTATCATATTTTCAACAAGTAGTGGAAATCATTTATTGTGGACTTAAGTGAATAAGTGTATTTACTTAATGAAACATGAAGTTTGAAATGATTTGAATTGTTCAAATGAGTTCATAACTAAATGGGATATTAAATTAACAAGTCTCTTCGATTTGATCGACATGACTAAAGTATTCAAGTTAAGTTTAGCATAAAAGGGCACTTGTGAAAGATGTTTCATAATTAATGATGATTGGACGAATTCAAACTTTGTTGAAATATCTAAACATCATAATCATTATGTATTGAGATACATATGGTATATTATTATCTCTTATAGGGGTTATAATTGTCGTTTCGAGTTAAAGATCAAAATAAGCAAACACTCACTTGAAATACAAAGGAACATCTAAAATATTCGTGGAAACAACACCATAAGTGTTATGGCAAGTTCGAGTTTCTGGAGATTTCGATAAGTCGAAGTCGTGGCGAATAAACAAGTCTTTTTAGAGCATTTTTAGGAAGCTATGAATGCATCATCCACAAAGGGGCAAACCTATTGTTGTCCAAAGTTGATGTGTCTTGATGAAGATACAGGTGGAAGAAAGTAAAAGATCAAAACAAGGTATTTGACCTTGCCTCTGAATTGTTGAGTGGCGCAACAGAATTTGTTTCGTGAATCCAAAATCTACAAGTAGAGGAGAAACTATTGATAATGATCATAAAGTTTCAAGTAAATACTTTTACTAAAAGAAAGTAGGGTTCAACTATATATTCTACAAGTTTGTGGAATTGTATTGTTGATTCACTTGTCATGTTTTGAACAAGACATACCTACGAATTACAAAGAAGCGTGATGGACCTAAGTACGAGAAATGAATGGTCATTGTAATCCCGTTAGTGGAATTCTCGATTTGATGGTGATCAAAGAATTTTGGAATGTCCAAGATTATCGAGAGGACATAGATTTGAGTGGGAGAAAATCAGCTTGGCTAATTCATAATATGTAGCTGACATATTTTGAGTGGGAGCTAAGTGAAATCCCTGGATCTCAAACATGAATGTCATATTTGAGTGGGAGCGTGAAATCATTCTGTGATATGTGGACGACATATATGAATGATGTGATTGGTGTTAAAAACATTCAAATAGGTAAATAAGGATGAAGTTGAAGTTATTAAACAATAAGATCCATCGAGATAGATTGGTGAGTTTAATAAACACTATATGTCGAATGCTTCATGGACTTGATTCTGAAAGATGTTTAGAATGTCCTAAGCAAGATTCTGAAGAAGCTCAGAATGGAACAAGGTGAGAAAGTAGTTCTCACTATATGAAGCATTGAGTTAGTATTGCAACTATGGTTGAAGGAAAGAGATGCGTTGCATCTCCTATGCCTCAGTCATAAGTTCTTCCATGTTGTATACTCGACGTAATGTGACCCAAGGTTCTGGTTGGTAGGACAAAGTCTTAACTGTAAGAGCATGTCCTTAAGTGATTACCGAGTTGATCACTGAACCATAATTAAGTTTGTACTTAAGTAGCAAGAAGCAATGTAAGTGGCATAGTTGCATTTCATGCACTAGGATCTACATAGATATAGAAGTATAAAAGCTCCATCTGATGTGATGTATAATGTTGTGGCGGGGCTAGTTCGCTTTTAACGTAGAATGATGTGTCCTAGGGCCCAGTGCCCATGAGAAATCCCTCGAGGTTGTTCTAAAGTCACTGTAAGCTCCTGGTATCTGGCCTCGTTCTGCTGCCATGACTACAGTATATACACAACGGATAGCAAAGTGTGTTTCGAAGTTTAGATGACAACGGTGAAAACGACCATCATTATAAACAGTAGAAACAAAGTCTCACTTTGTTGCCAACCAAATACTTCGATCCATTATAAGATAATGGTGTGAATGTCAAAGTTAGGAAGACATTAACGATTTGCAAAAGACATAATGTCAAAGTTATTGATTCACTTGTCATGTTTTGAACAAGACATACCTACAAAATACAAAGAAGCATGATGGACCTGAGTACGAGAAATGAATGATCATTGAAATCTCGTTGGCGGAATTCTCGATTTGATGATGATCAAGGAATTTTGGAATGTCCAAGATTATCGAGAGGACCTAGATTTGAGTGGGAGCAAATCAGCTTGGCTAATTCATAATATGTAGCTGGCATATTTTGAGTGGGAGCTAAGTGAAATCTCTGGATCTCAAACATGAATGTCATATTTGAGTGGGAGCGTGAAACCATTCTAGGATATGTGGACGACATATATGAATGATGTAATTGGTGTTAATAACGTTTAAGTTAGATAAATAAGGATGAAGTTGAAGTTATTAAACAATAAAATCTATCAAAATAGATTGATGAGTTTAATAAACAATGAATGTCAAATGCTTCCTAGACTTGATTCTGAAAGATGTTCAGAAAGGCCTAAGCAAGATTCTGAAGTAGCTCAGAATAGAACAAGGTAAGAAAGAAGTTCTTACTATATGAAGCATTGAGTTAGTATTGCAACTATGGTTGAAAGAAAGAGATGTGATTGCATCTCCTATGCCTCAGTCATAGGTTCTTTCATATAACCATGTTGCATACTCGACATAATGTGACCCAAGGTTCTGGTTGGAAGGACTAGCTCTTAACTGTAAGAACATGTCTTTAAGTGATTCCTGAGTTGATCACTGAGCCAGAATTAAGTTTGTACTTAAGTAGCAAGAAGCAATGTAAGTGGCATAAATGCATTTCATGCACTAGGATCTACATAGATATAGAAGTATAAAGGCTGCATCTGATGTGATGTATAATGTTATGGCGGGGCTAGTTCGCTTTTAACGTAGAATGATGTGTCCCAGGGCCCAGTGCCCATGAGAAATCCCTCGAGGTTGATCTAACGTCATTATAAGCTCCTGGAATCCGGCCTCGTTCTGCTGCCATGACTATAGTATATACACAAAGGATAGCAAAGTGTGTTTTGAAGTTTAGGTGACAACGGTGAAACGACCGCCATCATAAACACTAGAAACAAAGTCTCACTTTGTCGCCAAACAAATACTTCGACCCATTATAAGATAATGGTGTGAATGTCAAAATTAGGAAGACATTAACGATTTGCAAAAGACATAATGATCCGGTAAAACAGAACATGGACATGACGTTTCCCATGAGCATGCATGATCTGTAAACGCATATGGTATATGGTTTATACGAGTAAAATGCGAGCTGGATTCTTTGTACTCTAGTGCAAGTGGGAGACTGAAGGAGATATGACCTAGAGGAAAATAATAAATAGGTTTTTATTGTCATATCTCAATTAGTTTATAATAGTTTCATATTGTGCTATAACTGTGCCAAGTAGAAACATTGGTACAAGTGTGGTATGAAACAACAAAGTCCCTAGTAGCCTCTATTCATACTAGTTCATTGGGCACGAAGATGATTTGGGTTTCAAGATCATGGGCATTTATGCTGACTAACAATGGGATCATATCATTGGAGAATGATGTGATTCGACATTCCTCGAAGGATTGCAACACGATCAAGTCATATAGTTCATTGTTGCAACAACTATACCTAGACTCCTTCTCCTTAGACCGTGAGCTCATATTACTCACTGTTTCCCGAGGCTGATTAGACTGCATCAAGCGCCACTTGGTAATACAGTGGTTATAAAGGTGTACGTTGGGTATTCCGAAGGAACAGTAGATGACATGTGACTGCAAGACCTGGATTTGTTCACCCACATGACGGGTAAAGATACATACGGGCGGCTTGGTGAGATTACATCCATAAATGTTGCAACATGTGACTAGGTCACGAGGATGTAATATCACGGTAACAAGAAAACAGAACTTGCTGTGAACGAGATTGAACAAGGTATGGGATACCAATGATCGGATCTCGGACAAGTTGTATCGAGAAACAAAAGGAAGAGGATGCTACATTTAGCGGTTCAAATGACATTGTCATCAGGAATGCATAGGGGTCACATGGATATCCCTGGTCCCTCTATTGATCATTCATACAGATCATGTTTAGAGCATTTCCGAGCCGTGAGAGGATACACTTAAGGGTACGATGAGAGCAATCATTCGTAAGACGGAATCACAGTAGAGAAAGAGAGAAAGCCGGAATCGTTCTGCGGAGAGACACGAAGTTGTTCGGAGAAAGAATAAAGGAAAAGACCGGAAAAGTGTTTTTGGATAAATGGCAATTTAAATATATATTTATTATATGTTAACTGTGAATTAATATATTCTAAATAATATTTAAGTTAAGATTTATAGTGAAAACTTTTTTATTAGACCAAATCCCGGAGGGAAATGGCCTGAGAGAAAAGCTGCAGAAAATAGCAAAGGAAAACAACATCATTGATGTCGTGGGCCTGCGTAAGCTGGCCCAAAGGAGGGCGGCCAGTAGTGTGCGCCGCACGGGGGCGCTGGACGCTATGCTTCGCTTGACGGGCCGCGGCTATCCCAGGCCCACCCAGGAAGCAGAGGCAGACGTCGCTGCCAGCCGCCTCGTTGGCCTTGCTGGGCCGCGAGCGCGTGCAGGCCGGCCCGTCCCAGGCTGCTCCCGTACCGCCTCACCACCGCTATGGCAATTGGGCCGCGCGTGCTGGTCGCCCCATCGCGGGTCGCCAGCCGCTGCACTAGGTGCCGCAGCGTTATGGGCCACAGGGTGGCACGCGGGCCCACCCCGGCTGACTATTGGCTGCTGCTTTGCATGTTGGGCTAAGCAGAAATAGCCCATTCGGCTGGGACGAAATCCTGTTGTCTTTTCGTTTATTAATTAGTACCACATGGCTAACCTAATGGGGAGGGCACACCCCCTCCGCCTATATAAAGGGGTGCCCATGGGTGGGATTAAACACACAACTTGAGAAGTTCTTTGGTTGACTTTCTCCCTCCCTCTCTCTATACCTTGTGACCATGGACCCAAGTCTGGTGTGTGCGATCGAGGCACACCTGTAGCACGTCGTTGCGCTGCAGGGATTCCTAGCCGGATATCAACTTTCGGACTCCCAGCGGGATTGGGGAGCCGGAGGTCTCATCGTTCACCGGATGTGTACGAAGACACGAGGCACAACACTTGGGGCGCTTAAATGTCGTGAGCCGGAGCTGCTGCACGATGAAGATGAAGATGAAGAAGGATCAAGGGTGACCTGCGAGGAGCTTCACGGCCTTGAGGTCGGCTACGAGTACGACTACTTCAACCATGTTCTCCGCGGAACGTTAACCGCGTACAGTCTATAAGGGTATGTATTCTATACGCATTGGTCGTTACTGCATTACTACATAGATAGATCCTAGGCAGTTTTGGGGTTACATTGTAGGAAATTTTTTGTTTTCTGCTGCGATCCCCAACAAAAATATCAAAGAAGATTACGACTAGGATTAGGATATCATGTGGAGTAGTATTAGTGATGGAGTCTTTATTTTGAATTCCTATAATGCAGCAGAATCTTACGACTAGTTGATACCAATATACCATACAGGGTAGACCATTAGAGTATGTATAGATACAGCTGGAAGTAAATCATGTGGCATTCACTTGAGAATTCCATGTGATGGAGTATAATTTTGTTAAGAATCATTAATATTAAGCTAAGAAGAAGAGTCGTCATGGTGAGATTAGCTCTTTAATCATGATGATTAGGTAAATCTTAACAAGTTCATGGTGAGAATAGCTCCGAGACCAAGATAAGTCTGTAATTAGGACAAGTAATCAATAATAAATCTTGTAATAAATGTGCGTAAAGAACAATGTAGGTCTATGATAGAAGTCATAAGTATTATAACATTACGATGAATTTTGGATTAAGGTAGTAACTACAATTTTATTAGTAGTTTTGAGAGATCATGTGAGGATAGTTTACGATAGAATGGAAGATTGGTAGTCTTTAGTAGTCCCAAAAGAAAGGTAAGTGGTTAGACAAAACCAAAGTGAGATCACTTTGCTCAAGATTATCCAGTTGCAACTGTGCAAATCGGGTAAATATTGAGACAAAGAGTAGTTTAACACCTAAGTGCTAAGTATCATAGTGTAAACCTATACTAGGAGGGGTCATATACTACACAGCTAAGCCTGAATTCTAGAGGTACTATACTCAACTACTATATTTCGGGCTTAGAATAATGTGTGTTATATGTACCACATTTGGATTTCTTGGTTTTTCTTGGATTTTCTTGATTGACTAGATCTGTGCATGAAGTTTGACTTGATGTGCAAATGCATGTTGCATCATCAAGTTATTACTTGATGTTATAAACCTAGATAGAAAAAGGGAATTCGTGTAAGGGAGTGACGAGTTCCAAAGATCAAGGTGAAGATTGCAGAAAGAAGGAAGCCAAATATAAGGATTATCAACACTATTTTGAAGAATGGATCAATCCCAACTTATTAGTAGTTCGCAACAAGAAGGATTGTTAGTGCTGAAAAAGGTGTAGAGCAACATGAAGGAATGAACTTAAGTTCACTCAAGATAGGTGTTGTTGCTAAGAAGCTAATGAAGTAGTTGTACCAAGATCATGGAAGTATCAGGAATCAGTGCAAAGAAGAAGTCTTGGAATAAGGGTGGTATTCAAGCTCTAACAAATCAGAGAGAATGCCAGTAAGAAGTCGAAAATCATAGGGTAATTGGTACACCTAAGAGGATCTACAACTGATATCCGTAGATGGTATCCATAGATGGTATCCTAGCGGTTAAGCTAACTAGGTCATCTTTGTATGATTTAAAGAGCATAAAACTTGGCCTAAGTTAAGAAAGACATAAATGAGTATAGAATTTAAGCGAACGGCTTTCAAGAAGTTTTCACGACATTGGATTTGCCGGTGAAAAGTGTTGTCCAAAAGATACAAGTAAGACAAGTAATGTTGGAAGATTCATTACGGAGATCCACAATTGTGTGGGTATACCGCAGATTCTTTCATGAGACCTTATATAGGTAAGATATAAGCTGGATAGAGACCAATACCTTAACTATTGGGTATTATACATGAAATTTAAAGACAAGTAATGTTGGAAGATTCATTACGGAGATCCACAATTGTGTGGGTATACCGCAGATTCTTTCATGAGACCTTATATAGGTAAGATATAAGCTGGATGGAGACCAATACCTTAACTATTGGGTATTATACATGAAATTTAAAGACCATTAGGAAACCCCAAAGGGGATAGTAAACAATAAACACTGAAGTGTTGTTGTCTAATTTTCTGACTAAAGGTTGGAAAAGAAGTACTAAGTCATGATGGGAGTAAGCCTTATTCTCATAAGGTTATAAGAAGCCGTCATTATAAAGTATTTCCGAGAGTATGTACGGATGAAAGATCGAAGGAGATAATAGATTAAACCTAGTGGACTAGTTTTAGGAGAAACAACTCGTAAGTTGTCCTTAAGAAGGAGTAGATCCTGCTAAAAAAGTTTACTGTATAGTAGTAGGAAAACCTTATTGAAAGGGACAAAATGTGTCCACCACCAATTCTAAATAGGACTATAAGGACATAACCCCAAAGGGATTATTGTAAAAGGAACCATGGGATAACTTAGAACTACAGTTGTATATTGTCGGGTATGAAGAGGATTCAAGGAAAAAGATATGGATACAGGATACTTTAATTATCCCCAATTATGATCACAATGGAGTTAAGAAATGTCGTGATCAATACAAGTCAATTCCTCATTATGAGGGGGGGGTCTATAACACCCCATCATTAGAGCTTAGAAATAAGCTGAGATAAGGTGTGCGCATTGCATTCATGCATAGAAAATCTGAATAATTTTCACGCTTTTAAATAAAACTTGTCAAAGAGATTGAAGCTTCTCTTAACTTGGTGGAACTGAAGTAGATCATCAAGTTGACTGCGATAAGTTTCAATATGACCTTTGCTAAAAACTTACCTTTGGGTAATATAATTGGATCTAAGGGTAAATCAAATGTAATAAAACTAAGTCACAACACATTACTTAATAAGGAGTACTTGATCTTCTAGACATCGTTACATGGTATTCCACAACTCAAGGATGAATACTTAATATTCTAAAGACGTTATCAAGGTATTATCTACCACAAACCCTGAATACCAAGTTAAGTATATAACTTAAGAAAAGAAACCCCATAACTAAATCTTGAAACACTTGCTTGCCATAGTTATTCCTACCATGAGTATCATGGTAGTTCTTAAACATTAACTCTTATCACAAATAGAGTAGAAAGGGAAGTCAAGCTAAGACCATTCATCACATACCCTTAGTGTCATGTTAATAGATGACAATCCTATTTAACCAAGTCATAGTGTCTATTGATCATCAATGTTGAGTAACCAATTCCTGACCTAGAACTTATTGACTCTTAGCTTTGACCTGTTATGTTGACCTTCCTAACACCTTAAGTAAATTAATAAGAAGAAGGAACTAGATATGGTGAAGTGTGCCATCATCAATGGAATGTGATCCTTAGTGGTGATCAAACCATTTGATATTAGAGGAGTTAACTCACTCATAAGTTCACTAGAAGAAGTATCTACACCCAAGAAGTAACTGGTGCTTGAGGAGCTATGAGAAAGCTAGTAGTATTAGTACATTAAATAATAATCTTGTTAGGACAAGTGGATATAGACTTAGAGTAAGCTTGCTTAACAAGATAAGCCTATAGAGAGACCAATACAAGTCTACTACTTAGTTGAGTATAGATCTTGATCAGACAATTAGAAGCCTAAGCCTTGCTTGATCAAAGGTTGGTGGTCAGTATTCTTAAGTCACTTGAGAATAGATGACCAGCTGATGAAGAAAGGTTGTGAGTATATCAAATTAGGCAAAACCTTAAGCTGAATCATCTAGCTTGATCCTAAAAAGTCAAGCTAGAGTGTGATGAAGTATATAACATGAGTGCTATGGAGTAGTTGAAGGCATAGTAGTTTAACCAAGCTAATATAAGAACAAACTTGTATTATGGGAGTAGTACCATACCTATTATAGAGGATTGTTATCACATGTGATGTATAGAGAGAACTATAATCTTGCAAGCCTTGGAAGTAGTTGCAAGATGAATTTAAGGAAGTTAATAGATGAAGTTAGTAGTAGCTACATTGATAGGTGCATCAATGGTAGTTAATTAAGAGGAGTTATATACTAGGAGTAAGAGTGGAGTAATGTTGAAGTGGCATGACCATGTCATCATATGATAATGGATATGGTGGAGCCAGATGACTAGTTAATTTAGACAGATGTGATCTTTGTGAAGAAGATAAGAGAGATTGATAGAGTATATTTAGGAAAGGAATTCCTTATCTCAAGATAAGCTTAGTGAGGTATTAAGGTAAGGATTCTTTAGAAACCTTTAACCAACAGTATATCAAGCCATGACAAGACTCATGTTTACTTCATTATTTAAAACCCTAGAATCAAATGGACAGTGGAACCATTTCGTATTCCTAGATAACCATTGAACAATACCTCTTGGACAAATAAAGCTTCCAAAAGATAATTAGAGAACCAGACAAGTGTTCATGGGTGTAAGCCTTGTCTATATTATCTCAAACCTTAGTATTTCTCCAACAATGATTGTTATTGATTCATAATGACTTAACTAAGATTTTTCTATGGCAGTACTAAACCCCACAAACTAAGTATAGTTTGAATAGGAGATATCACCAAGTTTGGAGGATCATGAAATTGAAACCATCATATTATTAATCATAAAGGTTAAGAACATTGTAGTGGATATATATCAATTCTTAAGGGATGCTAAATATGAATAGAATGTTATATACCATTCACCAGTTTAAAACCTTATCATTACAATTATGAAGTGAAAACAATAAGATTGTTTTTATATAAGATTTCTATTTAAGAAACAAATCCATAAAACTCTAATTTGTATAAACTTTACTAAATAAAAGAACCCTTCATATAATTATGAATATCTTTATGCACAACAATAAATGTAGAGGATTTGGTTATAATTAACCTCTACCATAATATCCATAACTTACATTTTTTAAAGATAATTAAACCTTGTAGAAATCATATTTGAAATGAAATTGTGAAAAACAAAAATAAAGATGGAAATAGAAAAGGAAAAAAGCCAGTAGAGCCAGCGGCCCACAGCCCATTGCTTCTTCGCGCTAACTGCCACTCGCCTGCGTGCCTCTCTGTGTTCCGCTCTCTCAGCAATAGCCCACTCCGGCCTAGTCCCACGTACCGGTTTGTCATCGTCTTCCCCCGTGCGTCACAAGCAGCTCTCTAGAGCTCGCACCACCGCTGGATGCCAATCACCGGCATCTGCAGGAACCAATCGCCAAGATGCTCGCCGCCATCATCGGGAGGGATACGATGTCCTTTCGTCCTCATCCTCTTATTCTCTCGCCGCATTCTCTCTTCTCCTCTCTATTCAGAAAAGGGCTAAAACCCTAGCCGCCAAAGCCGACCACCGTCGTTGGTAGAAGTCACCCCTGAGATCGTGGCATGGTCGAGGAGAATTGGCACGTCACCCTCTTCAACCTGGCTTCATCATTAAGCCAAGGGAGCTCGGAATCGAACGAAATGTCTTGTTCCCTTCCGTCGGGGCACCGGGAAACTTGACTGTGAACTCGCTTTTGACATCGCCAGTCCTCGTCAACCACCACGTTAGCATCAAGGTGAGCTTGTGCATATTCCCATGCCTTTAGATCTTTCTCTCGCGCGCTATAACGCCTTTGCACCGTGTGTCACCGTCGGTCGCCGCAGCAGCTCGTCGCTGGTGCACTTCCGGTGACCTAAATGGGGTGGCACGACCGTCATTCGCACACCCATGCTCTGCTGGTTCCCGCGCATAGTCCTGCTAGCCCGCACGCGCTCGGAATCACCGCTGGCGACCACAAACCGGCGGTGGTGGCCGTGCTTGCGTCAGCACGACGACACACCCATGTCATCCTGGACCCGCTAGCCTGTTTGACTAGGTCCTTGCCTAGGTGGCAAGTGACGTGGCCCTGACCCCACTGGTCACTGGCTGGGTCTAGAGTAGTTCGAGTATAAAAAGGTTTTATCTGTTATTAAATAGATAAAACAAAATAAGTTCAAATATAAATATATTTTCAGGAATTTAAGAAAAGGATTAAATCTTATTAATTCCATATCTTTTGATTTATAATTCAGAAAAATATATATTACATATCAAAATGTATAGAAAAATAAACTCTATATTCTAAACCTATTATCATATTTTATTTTTCAACTTAAATAATACAATAGTTATTATTGTTAAATAATCTATTTGGGATAAATCTTAAATAAATATATTATTATTTAAAACTCATAAAAATAAGTATAATATATCAAAATTTATAGAAAACAAAATATACCTATATAAATTTATTTTTTACATTTTGTGATAATTAACTAAGTATTTATTATTTTCTTAGTATTTACAAAGTGATAAAACTTATAAAAATCATATCTTATTATTTAAAAATCACAAAAATAATTATAATATACCAAAATGATCACAAAAATAATGTATACATGTTATAATTATAAACTTTCACTTTTAGGGAAATAAATATTTAATACTCTAATAACTTGAATTTAAACTTATTTCCTTAATTGATAATTCCTATAGGATAAATAAGAATTGCTAATATTCCTAATATTATCCATTAAAGGTCTAATAATAATGTTTATCTTAAGTAATACTGCTATGAAGTAAAACGAGTTTAAAATATCATCAATACAATATCTGTTAAATTACTATTCACAAATAAGTGTATATTTTTTCCCAAGGGGACTTTATCAAATATAAAATCCTCAAAAAAATTGACTTATTAAAACTTTTACTATTCTTTCACTCACAAGTTAAAAAGTAAGTGATTCTATTCACTTATAAATCAAGAGAACACCATTTCCATAAAGACATAATCCTTTTGTTTCACCTTTCTGAAGTGTTAAAAGTCTCCACTTGCTAGTAGAGTAGCTATTCAAAAAAATACTAATTGTTTTCTACTTTAATACTTGTAATTAATAAGAAAATATAAAAGTGTTAGCCTTAAGTTAAAATACTTTTACTTTGTCAAGTATTATTTTCTTCAAAAGTTATTCCTTTAAGAAACATTAAAAGTAATCTGTGAACACTTCTTTAAAAGCTCTAATTGATTAATAATCTTGGTTAAGGAATATTTTAGATCACATTCCCCATTGAGTGATTTAGTATTGCATGCTACTTGTTGTATCTACATATTGTTTCACACACTCTCACAAGCCTCAATAAGAAGCACAAGTGTGAATCCAGCATAAAAGTGCAACACATTCCAAAGAACTCATCACCAGTTCCAAACTCTAGGTCAGATATAATTATTCCGGGGATTCGCGTTTATCAAACTGCATTATATTACTTATGCATCAACATCTTGCTTCTTTAAACATTAGTCCTTACCGGACCAATGATGCTATTTCCAGATTTTGGATCTTCTATTATTTCGAAGACCGTGAGTGCATATTCTTTCAATCACAAAAGATAAGTTCACAACTTGCTCATGTCCTTTGATTATTTTCTATCAAATGCTTGTAACTCAAATGTTGTCACCACCTGCATTTTAAAAAGGACAGAAAATACTATTTTCATAATAATATGATTATGGATTATTTACCAAGTGGTAATAATTTATTGATACAGTTATAGTGGTAAAGGAACATAATATCTAGGATTTAACAACCAATGTCGCTAGTGATTCTAGCGCCATATATTATGCGTTAACCATGAGATTTGGAATAGGACGAAGAAGTCAAATGTATCTTCTTTCTCTCGCATGCATTCGGATGGCCAGGTTGTGGCCTTTATCCTCGTAGCGTGCATTTATTGGTAATTCGTAGAGGATATGCAACATATGGGTGGGAGCCCTCAACATCCCACGATAGTTCTGGCATCTGATGGTCTGTACTAACCATTGCCGTAATTCAAGATGTGGGCATGGCGTACACTAAGGGGACATGCAGGGTCACGAAGGGGGCAGTGATTGGCTTGGATCTTAGGTTGGGCCTCAAACCATGGAAGTTTGAACAGGGACATACTCCCGACCGTGCAACAAAGCTTAAGGTCTCTCATGGGAAAAGTGATGCACCTCTGTAGAGTTTAAGAATTGTGACATGTTACTCCCTGTTCTGAGAAGGAGCTACGAACGCAGCAGGAAAGGAACCCCATGAAGGTTCTGGTCAACCTGTGAAGGCTGTCGGACATAGTTTTCAGAATAAAAGCAACCTTTGAAGAAATGTTTACGAAAACCTGCATTGCCTACAACCTTTGGTCTGTGGCTGTAGAGATAGTGCATCAAACACTCCTTTTTAGTAAACTTGCTGAGTACGCTCGTACTCAACCATACCTTCTTAACCCTTGCTAGGTTCTAAGCCATCGAAGACGACGTCAACATCAATTTCTGCTCAAGAAACCATCATCGACAGCTCAAGTTCTTCAATAAAGTCAATGAAGTCAACATATACATCAACCGAAGTGGAAACGAAGTCCTTGAGTAGATAGGAATAGATTCTCTAG
Source organism: Avena eriantha (assembly GCA_910589775.1). Classification (NCBI taxonomy): domain Eukaryota; kingdom Viridiplantae; phylum Streptophyta; class Magnoliopsida; order Poales; family Poaceae; genus Avena; species Avena eriantha. Next base: position 97,245,176 of record OU342742.1, read on the forward strand.
CCATAAAACCTACTTCTATAGAGCATTGCACTAGCAGCAATTACAAGCCAATTAGTTTAGATGCTAGTCTTAGTGACTAGATAGTTATGAGTTGTTATTCTGGTTCTTCTTTGTAAGAAGTTATTTCCTCCTCTTTAACCTAGAGTGTTCTCTGAATCTTTTGTAAAGAGTCGAGTTGTAATCTATAGTCATGTCTGGGACCTGTTGTGTTTCTGTTGTACCACTCTGAGGGATGTAATACTAGTGAACGGTGTTTCATTGGTGTTATGTCAACGACTATAGTGTACTACATCATGTAGTGGTATACTGGATCACCGCAACCTAGCCTACTAGCATCACTACCGCGAGCTCCACCGCTAGGGCGGCAGCGACGAGGAGCGCGAGTAGCCGAGAACCGCGCCACCAGACATGCGCAACGCGGAGGAGAAGCAGCGGGAAGCGACGATGGGAATCTGAAAGAGTATGAGTTTGGCTGAATATGATGAATATATTATTGAGCCTCCTGGGCGAGTATATATAGGCGTACAGAGGATTATCTTGGAGTACGAGTCAAGTTAGGACTGTACATAAACATATCCTAACTCTATCTAAACTACCATAACAACCGTATATACCTAATACTCTAACACCCCCTGCAGTCGTAGCGGTAGCATCGTGAACAACTGGAACATCGCGGACGGTCAGACTAGAGATAAACCGAAGTAGCATCCAATAGGCTGACATCCCTCCGTAGTCCGAGCGGGAACATCATGGACGGTGTCGCAGCGCGGTAGCTTGGACTGTAGAGGAAGCTGATGATGCTCAAGCGAGGTAGTAGCTCTTGTGTCGATGTCGAGGGAGCCAAGAGCTTGAGGCGGTGCCATGGTCGAGGTAGCCGTGCGATGGGTCACCATGGTCGATGTCGTGGTCGGGGATGCCGGTGTCGAGGTAGCCGCACGTGAAGCCGCATGCGCATAGTGCGCGAGGAGGATGACGGAGACGCGTCGAGGCAGTCGATGCAGTCCGAGCCATCGAGGACGAGGTGCGGCCATAGTTTTGTCAGAACTAGGCGTACGTCGGGGACGAACGCACACTCCGGTTTTGCCAGAACCGAGTATGCAAAGAAGAACTCATCGGTGATGCGGTCGAGGCAGTCATAGAGGGGTCGATGCCGAAGAAGACGTTGTCGAAGTTGATGAAGACGAGGCGCTAATCCGAGCTTGGCAGACTCGGGAACGCATCGGGGACGAAGGCACTCCCAGTGTTGCCAGTACCAGGCGTGCGCGGGCAGGGACCATCATGAACTTGCCGCCATGTCAAAAAGACTAGCAGAGGAAGCCTCCAGAGCGGTTGCGACGTGCAGAGCGGCGAAGGGAGAGATGTCGGCGCTGTCCGCGGTTGTCAGAGTAGAGTAGCAGGTGGTGTAGTCGGGGATGAGGCGATGACGCTGGCTGCGAAGTTGTAGTGGACGAAGACGTAGAAACTAGCGGCGACCTGAGTTAGTCATGCTGGATGCCTAGAGTGGCGATGGGCTAGTCGGTTGGACCTGCGACAGTGAGAGGATGCCCTGCAGGTTACCTTGTGAGGCGCGGTGGCGGTGCTCGAAGTAGGCGTGGAAGACCCGACGACGTGACGAAGACCATGTGCAGACGGCGGCGATCCATGCCGTAGGAGATGGTGCGGTGAAAGCCGAGGTTGTCGATGCAGGAGGACGGTGAACTAGACTACGTGCAGCCACGCTATGACCCGAGGGGGCAGCATAGCTGCAGGGCGCAAGTCGGTGCAGCGGCTAGGAGACCACCAACGACGTACACGCCAAGGAAAACGCGTTGGAAATTGATAGCGTGGACCAAAGGCGGCGGGGCTGCGGCCCGACGGAGCGACACAGTGGCAGCCCGTAGCTCGATCGATGGTAGGCGCGTGCTTGGGGACGTCCTTGGCGTAGACATGCGCGGGATCGGTTGATCAGACCGACGGTGCGCTGTATGCGCCAGGATGTGGACAACGCGTAGATCGTAATCGATGGCGGCGTAGTTGGTGAAGTCCTAGAACTTGACGGCGAAGACGATCCGTGGGGGGGGGGGGCAGCCTTCCAATGGAAGGCGTAGCAGCCGTCCGCGGTGGGCGGTAGCCTACCCTGAGGCCGCGACAGCCTGCCGAGGCAGCCGCAACAGTGGAGGAGGCAGGCGCACGGGCGTGGTATAGATCCTCAATACCGATGGTCGGTGTAGAGGCGCGGCGATGATGACGACGGTGGGCGACTCAATCCGATCTAAGATCGGTAAACTAAAAAAGAAAACCGATCAAGACATCGGAAAAAAAGGACTTACAGGGCAGCCGATCACGAATTTGACGAACCCTGCGTACGGATCGTGCGGCCCCGGCAGAGATCATGGAGATCGATCCCCCGGGAGCGGCGCGGCGGAAGCGTGCGGCTAGGGTTTGGACCGATTAGTCTGATACCATGAAAGAGTATGAGTTTGACGGAATATGATGAATATATTATTCAGCCTCATGGGCGAGTATATATAGGCATACAGAGGATTATCTTGGAGTACGAATCAAGTTAAGACTGTACGTAAACAGATCCTAACTCTATCTAAACTAACATAACAACCGTGTATATCTAGTACTCTAACAGAAGCTACGGCCGCGACAAGGAGCGCGAGCAGCCGGGAACCGCGCCACTAGACGTGCGCAACTCAGAGGAGCAGCAGCGGGCAGCGGCACCGGAAAGCTGCGACCGGCGGAAGCAGCGACGAGGGACGCCCGCTGGTGGCGCATGGCTTGGCTGGATCGATTCAGTTTTCGTGGCCATGAGAAATGCACACGGAGATAGAAGAGGTGAGGAGATAAGGCGTGTGGTCCACCACGAGAGCAACCTTACGCGGTCGATCCGGACAATCGTCGTTCGGAGATGCCAATCATTTTCTATATAAAAATTGTTTAAATGCAAAATTTGTTCAAATTTTAAAATGTTCGAATTTATAAAATGCTCTAAAAACCGTAACCAAAAAAACAAAACCAAAAGAAAAGCAGAACCAGGAAAACCAGAAAACCAGGAAGAAAAATCGATTTTTTTGCTGAAAATCAAACCTACACGCGCTAATGGGCCGGCCCAACGCGGGCACCCGTGTGAGCGGAGCGCCAGGTTTGGGCGGAGAATAGGATTTGCCCCGTGGTGGCAGCTACTACGCATCGCCTGACCCAACTGGGCGAGACATTCTCGTCGCACACCCCTCTTGGCCGCCGCCACCTCCACCCTGGCAACATGAGCCTCATCGCCGCCGTCATTGGCAGTTGGCACCCTTGTCTGCTCGCCCGGAACCGCTAGACGCTCTCGCCAAAGAGATATCGCTCCTTCTCTTTAATGGAGATACAACCGGGCGGGTCACCGGTCGAGCTCGCGCGGACGATGCCAGGTCGCGCCCGCAAGGTGCTCGGTGAATTCTATGACCGCGGCCTGGAGCACAGCCATCGGTAGGTAAGAGTATAAATCAAGCACGGATATCTGGAGCAACGCATGAGTTGCAGCTGGCATCGTGGCGAGCTGGGCCGGGTGTGCTGTCAGTTGGCATTCGAATCGATGTGATTACCTGATCTGACCATACATACATGATCTGATGATCAGCCTGATCATGCATGGTGGTAGTTTTTTTGCCGTTGTGCATTTACAACGAAAGGATGTTTCAGAAGCTGAAGTGAGGAAAAACAAATCGGAGAAGTGTTTCGAGGCATGGACTCGAGCCGCAGCTACATACAGGTAGATGCCCCCTCTACTTGCTATTTTCTGATTGGCTAATGCATATATCCAGCGATGTAGACCTCTAATTGTCCATGCTAGGGTGCACATGAAGCTGCTGGATGGCACACCGGAGATCTCTGTTTCCTGCATCCATCCAGGGTTAGTGTTCCCACCTGAAGTTTCCTGCCTAAATGTTATGAGTTCACTCGCATTCTTCTTTACGATATCGAGAAGAGAGGCGCACACATCATGAGGCTGCAGAGCCATGTTAACGCCCTCGGTAGGTCGCTCAAGGCAGTAGAGGCCGAGAGGAGACCTGCCAACTTCTCCTCTGGATGCGCATGGTGGACCTGGCATTGGAGCATGAGATGTTTCACAACCAGACTGCAGAGGAGTCGGTTAAGGCAGAGTTTGACGTACACAAGGCCACAAAATATGCAGTATAGTAAAGTTTCAGCACCATAAAAGTTCAACCAAGATAAACTCGAGCAATCCATAGTGTCCCTAAATGCGTGATTAGGGAAAAATTAAGTATGTTAGAATATTAGTGAAACTCACTTGTCAAAACAATTGACGAGTATATGGGTATCTGGGTATGGGTTCTACGATCCCATACCGGTATGGGTTCTACGATCCCATACCCGTCCCTGATCTACCCGATGGGTCTGATATTTTTCCATTTACATAGCCATGGATAATTTTTATCTCATACCCGTGCTCCTAATGGGTTTTTACCCGCCAGGTACATGGGTAATGGGTACCCATTGTCATCCCTAGACTCAGACCAATCCCTTTACGAGCAAGGGAGTGGAATTCTTGGTTGTCCTAGTGTCTAGGATGCCCGGATATCGATGCTGAAGAATACCGTCCAGAGGAGGCCTGGGCAAGAGTTAACATGGTGTCCCAGTCCATGGCGCATATCACAAACGCATGTCTCTGGATGTGATAAAAAACAAGCCCATGAAAAAGATCTAAGATGGGGCGTCTCGGTTAGAGTTGATCAGCCACTGCTACGTGGTGTTACTCTAAGGAAATCTGAAGATGAAATTGAAGGGAAGTGGTTTGATTTGAAGTATGAGAAGGTACCTCATTTCTGCTTCGATTGAGGTTGTCTTGTTCATTCTGAAAATATTTGTTCAGATGAGAAAGAAGAGGAGAAACAGTGGGGTGAATGGCTGTGTGCATGACCAAGACATAACCAGAGGCCACCACAGACTGCCCGTTCGTAGTCCATGTCTTTAGGGAGCTACAACAATGGCTCTTCCGACTCAAACTTTTTTTCGCGAAAACGCAAAATCCTTAAGTTTCGATTCATTGATAGGAAAAGAGAGTTTTGTACAGTATATACAAACAGCAGCTCATGCGAGCCAGCACCCCATACAACTCAGCCCACTAGGTCTACGGCACCGCCGGTATCAAGGCCCGTAGGCCAGACGTCCGGCACCAGCCCAAGATCGAGCTTCAGACCGAATCGTATCGATAAGGTTGGTCATGTTAGGCGACGCATTGTCGAAGACTACCGCGTTACGTTGCTTCCAAATCCACCCTGCTGTCAACATGATGAGCGAGGACGTCCCTTTGCGCATGGCGCGAGGGGTAGAAGACGAAGTAAGCAGCCACCAGTCCACGAAGTCCCCTTCTCCATCCGGTGGTGCGACATAGATCAGATCCAAGACAACACCTCGTGCCAGATTGCCCTGGAGAAGGGATAGTTTACTAGGAGGTGCGTCATGGTCTCCTCTGTCTGGTCACACAGAGGGCAGCGCGGAGGGTGAGCTAGTCCCCATCTCGCAAGCCGCTCAGCCATCCAGCAGCGATCTAGGCAAGCCAACCACACGAAGAATTTCACTCGGGGTGCTGCCCAAGTACACCAGTTCAGCCGCCACGATCTTGAAGCAATCGATCCTTGGAAGAGGAACTCATAGCAAGACTTGGCCGAGTACTAGCCATCCTGCGTCCATCGCCAGTGCAGGTTGTCTCGCAAGTCCGAAAGCTCGATGTCGCGCACCCGTATCCAAAGGTGCACGTATTGCCATAGGGCTAGCGTGCTAACTGCGCCCTGGATGTCAGCAATCCACCGGCGCCCCAGAAGCGCCTCCCTCACCGTCCGGCGCTTCTTAGCGCGCTTAGGGATCAGCGAGAAGAGCGCTGGCGCCGTCTCCTCCACGGTCCTCCCGTCTAGCCATCGGTCAAGCCAGAAGAGTGTTGTGGAGCCATCTCCTATCTCCATCATGGTGGAAGCGTCAAACACCTGTAGTTCCGACTCAGAGAAGCGCATGTCCAGGCCGCGCCAAGGTCACAGCAGATCCGTGCGCATCCTCCAAATCCAACAAGTACGGAGGCTAATGGCCGTACGGCCCAGGTCAGGCACCCCCAAGCCGCCAAGGAGCTTTGGTCTGCACACCCTCAGCGTAGTGGTGGTTCAATAAGAGATTTACCTCCAAGAAGAAATATGTCTCGTCACTTTGGTTACTCCAGCTCGTCCCGCATAGGTGGGCATGAGCAGAGGCGAGGTAGTGGTGAGGTGACCAGCCCTGACAAACACCACTGGGCGGGGACTCGCGATCAACACACCGGCAAAGAAAAGGTTGATGAAGCACCAAAAAAGTACAAGGGGGAACCTATACCAGGAGATCTCGGAAGCAAGCCCCTGCCTATAACACTGCTGACCAGAGTGCACCACCGGGTGATAAGAACAGGAAGAGAAGAACCAAGCAGGTCTGGCAGCGGGTTTCGGTGCAAGTTGTGGGGGAGGAGAACTCGGAATCAGCCGAGAAAAGACAGCGTACCACCTCTGTTTTTGATAGACTTCAAGGCCCAGCGGCAGATCCTGCGACGTAGGGCCGCCGAGAACAATGAATATCCTCGGTCTCAATTTCCGCGGTTTAGGGTTGGACGCAGCAGTAAGAAATGGATAAATTAAAATGGAGTCTAGGTTTCACTAATGGTGTGGGAGTGGACTGTCGGGAAGGAGTGGGGGTTTGGCTCTTTGGTGGAAAGATGATGTGGAGGTACATGTTAGGCCTTGGTGTCAGTACTACATTGACGCTAAAATTACCTACAATGGAAAATGTTGGCGGTTCAGTGGTATCTACGGAGAGCCACACACAGAACTGCGGAGTAAAACTTGGGAGGCATTGCGGTATTTGAAATCACAGGATGATCTACCGTGGCTGTGCGCCGGAGATTTTAATGAAATATTGTTCCAACATGAACAACTAGGGGGTAACCCAAGAAATCAAGCACAAATGTATGCTTTTCGAGATTGCCTGGCAGAATGTGACCTCATGGACCTGGGGTACAAAGGATATGACTACACATGGAATAATAAAAGAGAGGATGAGGGGCAATATCCAAGTGCACCTGGACAGGGGGACGGCGACAGCGCGTTCCTTGAATTGTACCCTCTGACTATAGTGGAACATATAGTGACCGAAGAATCAGATCACATGGCTATTTTGATCTGAGTCGTTGATGAACCACCGATGCATAAACAACCTACTTCTAGAGGTTTCATGTTTGAGGAGATGTGGCTGAAACATGAAGGTTATGATGAGATGGTTAAATTGGCTTGGGAAAATTGATCAGCACATGTCCTGGAGACTGCTCCATGAGGTCTCAGCTGATATTAAGAGGTGGAGCTTTGAGGAGTTTGGCTCGGCCAGAGCTGAAATAAAAAGATTGTGTGCGCAAATTGAGACAGCTCGAGTTGCGGCGATGATGCAAGGCACCTCTCCAGAAGTACATGAGTTAGAAAAACAGCTGCACAAGGTTTACGACAAGGAAGAGGTGATGTATAGGCAAAGGTCACGGCAGGAATGGCTTAAGGCAGGCGATAAAAACACGAAGTACTTTCAGAACAGGGCCTCGCATCGACGACGCAAAAATACTGTCCTTGGCCTACGTCAGGATGATGGATCTTTATGCAAAACAAACGATGGGATGTGTGCAATGGCACATGCCTTTTATCACACACTTTAGTCGTCAAAAGGTTCTCATGGTGGTGGTCAGGTGCTGGACCTGATCGATGAGATCGTAACTAAAGACATGAATCGGTCTTTATAGACAAGGAAATTGCGGAGGCCCTGTTTCAAATGGGCCCCACAAAGGCCCCTGGGACGGATGGTCTTCCAGCCCTCTTTTATCTAAGACACTAGTGTTTTTAAAAAACATATGTCTGTCAAGCTGCACGGGATTTTATGGCATGAAAAGAGTGTCCAGCAGATTTCAACGACACCATTTTGGTTCTGATTCCCAAGATCAGCGCCTGAACTGCTCACTCAGTTCCATCCCATTAGTTTGTGCAATGTGCTCTACAAGATAGCATCAAAGGTGGTGGCGAACAGGCTGAAGAAAATTCTTCCTATATCGATCTTGGAGGAACAGAGTGCATTCGTTCTGGGCAGATTAATTACGGATAATGTGTTCATTGCATACGAGTGCACACATGCAATCAGAACGAGGAAGAGGAAACAACCTTTATGTGCAGTCAAGCTAGACATGATGAAGGCCTACGACCGCGTAGAATGGCTCTTCCTGGAAAATGTGGTGCTCAAGATGTGTTTCTCACATGCTTGGATCTCGATGATTATGAGGTCTGTGAAGACTGTTAAATTTTTGGTAAAACAGAATGGTTGCCTTTCGGAACATCCAGGGATTTAAGACAAGGGGACCCACTGTCCCCCACCCCCTACTTATTCTTTTTTTGTGTGGAGGGTTTCTCAGCTCTTCTCCACCAAGCACATGCTGAAAAGGAGGTGGCTGGAGTTAGTTTTGAAAGAGGAGGACGGTGACGCATTTGTTATTTGCAGATGATAGCATTGTATTCTTGGAGGCTAGTAATGGCAATGTAGAGGCTCTGAAAAGAATATGAGGAGTGTTCGGGGCAGCGTGTCAATTTACAGAAATTGTCCATATATTTTAGGATGGGAAGCACGGCGGTGTTGCGGACCTCTCTGAAAGATACAATCGAAATACAGTGTGAGGCCCTCGAAGCGTTAGGCGTGCCAACGGTAGTAGGCCGATCCAAATATGGAGCTTTCAAGCACCTATCCGACCGTTCGAGAGGGAAAGTGGCGGGCTTGAAAGGACAAGGCTTATCTAAGGCTAGCAAAGAGGTGTTGGTGAAATCGATTCTGCAATTTGTCTCAACTTACACTATGGGGTGCTTCCAGTGCATAGAACTGAAATCAATTTCCTCTAGTTTTTGGTGGGGTGAAAATAAAAGGGAAGAAAAGAGTACATTGGATAAGTTGGGATTGCATGTGTGTTCCCAAGCGCAGTGGTGGGATGGGTTTTAGAGATTTTAGTGATTTTAGCCAATCACTACTGGCTAAACAAGCATGGCGTTTGGTAATGGCACCAGACTCCCTCCGTGCTCGAGTTCTCCGCGCGAGATATTTCAAAGAGGGAAATTTTCTGACTGCAGAATGCCCAAAGGGAGCTTCGTACACTTGGAAAAGTATTTTGCATGGGAGAGAACTGTTAAAAGAAGGCCTGATCTGGCGGGTGGGTGATGGCACTAAAATTGATGTTTGGAATCAAAACTGGATCCCAAGATCCTCACTAAAATGCCCCATGGGTCAAAAGCCGGATAAGGAGGTTGAGAAAGTAAACGAGTTGTTGCCTGAAGGTGGAGGATGGAATTTTGATAAGCTAAATGAGATGTTCTTTGAGGGTGATGTCGATGACATTCTGAAAATCCCAGTGGGTCGTGCTGGAACCGATGATTAGTTAGCATGGAATTACACCAAGAATGGGTTATTCAGCGTCAGATCAGCATATCACCTCAAATAGCACCTTAAACGTATGTCGGCGGGAGCAGTGAGTTCATCCTTGAATTGTAGCGAGCACCAAGGTTGGTTGTCTTTGTGGTCAGCTAACGTACCAGGAGAAGTGAAGATACACTGCTGGAGATTGGCAAAAAATGGGTTGGCTATTGGTGCAGAATTGAAGAGAAGGAATATAAAAGATGGAGTGTGTTGTGTTGCATGCAATAGAGAGGAATCCATTCTGCACAGGTTTTGGCTCTGCCGTCATTTGGTTCAAACCTAGGATTATCTACGGACCCATGCGCTGATGGACTTGTGCTCACCTCCGGCTAATATCAGATCACTGGGTGAGCTACAGACTTGGCTATTAGAATGGATGGGGAGAGTGGACGAAAAGGAGTTGACATTGGGCATGATGGCGTTGTACCATCTCTGGCTCGTGCGGAATGATGCGCAGGATGAAGCCTTGATTGAAGATCCTAGCAGGACGGCTCTTCGTATCCGGGCCCTGTCGGAGGAGTGGCGGCAAATTCAAACTGTGGCTCTGACGAGCAATCCTCGGGAGGTGGAGCACTGGCAACCACCACCGTTGGGCTGGCATAAGGTAAACACGGATGGAGCTTTCTCCTGAGATGACAAACATGGAGGCGGTGGAGTGATATTCGTGACCATCATGGTGCTCCTATTGCTGGAGCGAGCCTTTTTTTCCGCCATGTGAGTGATCCCGAGATCTCGGAGCTCTTGGCTTGTCGACGAGCAGTAATGCTAGCAAAGGAGATGGTCCCGGTGAAGATTATACTGGAAATGGACTATGTTGGTGTTGTGTCAAAACTGAGAAGCGGAGAGCTGGATCATTCAGCTCAGGGCCCTTTGGTCGAGGACAACAAATCTCTACTTGGTAACTTCGAGGATTTCTCAACTACTCATGTACATCGATCTTGTAACGAGGTTGCACATCGTTTAGCGAAGTTAGGCTCTAGCAATGAAATTAGTGAATTCTGGGTGGGTACTCCCACTGGTGATGTAATGAACATTTTGGTCCTTGAGGCCGGCGATTAATAAAGAACAACCTGATCATTCTCAAAAAATAAAAATGTAACTGTTGCCTCACCATCCTGAAAAAGACACAACAACAGTCTAAACACTAAATGGAAACGCATTGGCGGTAAGAGACCGTGGTCCACCACACCTCCAAGGCCCTAAGACCACCGGAAGCGGAGCAAACCGACGAAGTCACTGGCAAGGGGAAAGGAGCCCTAGATGGGTTTTGAAGTCGCCGCCTTGATCACCTCCAATTCTCAAGTCAGGTATCGGGTGTCCCTTCGTCAAATCTGATTATTTCTCCTTAGCTCGACCTAATCTTTGTTCCAATCGGATTGCTATCAACTAGGAGATCAGGACAAGCGCATATAAAAAACCTGGAGCCCACGACAAAGACATGAGCACACCTGAAGCCACATAAATCCTAGATGTTGTGAGATCACTTTACAACCCCAAAGTCGACTAGGGTTTGTATTTTAGCCACCATATACATCATGTAAATTTGTAATCCTCTGTGACATTTTAAGAAAATATCACAAAGGAATACCGTTGCTACCCTCATTGGATGTTGGGTAAATCGTGTCCCTTCGCTCTATGCTTCCATCGAATCCCTTTTATGAGATCCTTGTTTCGTCGTACTTACGTACGATTACCATGAGTATATGACCATACACGCGACATAAGTAACTTGTGCTCCAACAACTGCATGTAGCGACTTTTGTTTTGTGTAGGTCGACTCGCAGGGTCCTGTCATGAAGCCCTTCGGCCATGGAGCAAAGTGCAACATCTCCGACAAGGCCAAGTAACACCCGGTGAAGTCTAGCACAGGGATTGGTCCCATGCATAGGCGTAGTCGTTGTAGTAGTCAAAGTTGTGTTGTTGGAGGGAGGGGTTGCCGAGCAATGTCGGCCGTTTAACTAGCCCTGCAGCTCGTAGGTGTCGCGCCCCTAACCTATACCGTTACTACCCACAGTCGAAGTTGCTCCACCTTTAGGAATTACGCCTAGGCAGAGTGAAGCGTCAGACTCGGTGCATAGGTGGCATGAAGTCTCTTGAGCTTTCGTGTGTGGGAGGGGGGAGGGTGTAGCCGGGATGACCGGGCCGCCATTTGTGCTACCAACACCAACCCAGTATCACTCTTCTCATGCTCAAAGATATTGGACATCACAACCAAACTACACTTAAAATAATTAGGTTATACGGACACTGTTGACAAGAACCAACTTATTTCTCATCATTGCTAGACTAGCAAGTTCAATGTGCAATGGACAACACAAAACACAACAGAAAGCAGGATAATAAGGGGCACACAAATACAAAGGGATGCCAAGCTCCATGGGAACGCTGGCTGGGCTACACCTAGTTGTCATGTTAAGCCAGATGAGTAAATGGAATTTATTTGCAAGTTAACCAAGAAATAATATGACAAGACGATTGGTTTGGCCTCATATGCAAGACAAGTTGAACCAATACTATGCAACATATACCCAAAGGGCTCACCTTGTATCTTAGCTACACTTTACCTTTGCTGAAGATGTCGATATAGTTATATCATGGCCATACACTGGTCATTCACATGATTGCCATTGATCATCAGTCATACCAAGGCCATAATTCTCAAGGCCATTTCCAGACCAACATCTCAAGATCGTAACATCCGTTAGCTCAGGTTATTTTATGATGCCTCCATGACACAAACATTGTAGTATGATCATACTGTGTTGTGTCCATAGCTGAGGACGCATCTATTCGAGTAGGTTTGTACTTGGAGGCTGTACACTTTTTCCTCACGATGAAGTTTCCCCTTTAACCTAGGCGAGTAGTACCTGTCAATGTGCTAGCCAGAGTCACTTCGGCAAGACTGTCCAATCATCACATCGCCCTTACCACCCTGTCAGCATAACTCCATTTGGCTTGCCCTGGCCCTTTTTTTCACGATTGTCTGCTCCGCTCGCGACCCACCACCAACCTCTGCTCGCGACATGCGCCACCCTCTAGCCTCCCCTCCCCTCCTTCTCTCCTGAGCGTCGACCCTAGGCATCTCCCCTCTTGATTTTGGTCAGCGCGGGGCAGCTCAGAATCGATGAGGTGTAACTCGGCGGCGCAGGTATGGCGCGTCGACGGGGTTCCCTGATGTGGTGTGGGTGGACGACGGGGTGGTGGTGCCGCCAGTTGGTGGTAGAGGCGGTTGTGCCTTCTCTGCCTATGGATCCCTGCAGGGCCAGATCTGGGCCCTTTGGGACCAATCTAGGTCGGGACGGGTTCGACATCGCTGCCTCCGGTTGCCTTGATGAGTGGTTCATGACAGGGATGGCAGCGTCAACCTTGCGCTTGCTGCAGCGTGGCGGTGGGAGCTTCACGGGTCTATATGTATCTGGCCAAGCCTATGGGGACAAACAAGAGGATAGCGGCGGTGACGGCCTACGTGCAGCAACATTGCGGCGAGGTCTTTACGGGTCCTTCAGGACCTGGCCGGGCCTAGACCCGAAGAAGCTCTTCGTTCAGTACATCACAAGAACTTGAACTCGTGACCCAACACCTGGAGCCGACAGAAAGACGGGAGTCGGTACAACACCTGGGGCTCGTATTGCGACGGGAGTCGGTACAACACCTGGGGCTCATATTGCGACGGGCGTCGGTACAACACTTGGGAGTTGACAAAGAATATCACTTTGATCCTTAACGAGGCAGGATAATAAGTGATAATAACATAAGCATCGACATGGCTATATTATAGCAGACATATGATCCATGTCTTGTATGTGATATATCAAGCCTATACACAATAAAAAAATGCAAACTAGCACATCAATGGTACCAAAATCTAGAGATAGCTTGCCTTGGTCAGGAGGAAAGGGTAGGACGCTTTAATTCTCCATGAATCAACAAGCACGATCATCTACCGAAAACACACACCCAAGTAGGGCGGGTATCTCGAGCAACGTGGTTACATGAGATAGTAGTTGTAAGTAGGGGGTTTCTCGAGCAAGGTGATTGTTAGATAAATTAGTAGCCAGTAAGGGTTTGTACGATGGCGTTATAGCAAAGGTCGTTGTACACTATGAGAGCTGACACATCAATGTTCTTTGAATAGTTTTTTAAAGGATCGGTCTCCTTGTTTGAGCGTGGCTTTGTCCTGTGTTGAGAGATTGTCGTAAGATGAGGCCGACATATAAGAGGATGTCTTGAAATTCCCAAGTGTTGTCTCCAAGAACTCTCGCCGACGTTAGTCCGAATCATCATGAATTCATGGATACGACATTGGAGCTCCATTGTGTGGCATTGAGCGGTTTTGATCGGTGGTTGAGTGTGCTTATTGGCACGACTTGTGAGCTTTGGTTCTCACCAAAACCAGAGTTGTCATGTCATCTTTGTTGTCGATGGCTTTGGTAGCATTGTGGCCTTAGGCTTGTTGTCGCCATTGTGCAGTTCAATGCTTTGGAGGCTAAAGGCCAGTCGGAGGTCGCTGGCATGATGGTGAGGAAGATGAAGTTGTGGCCTACATCGTGCGATTTCCATTGGTTCGTGTTTGTTGCCTTTGCTCGGTAGACTGAAAGTGCTTGCGGCCTAGATCTTGAGCTTGTTGTTCTAGTACTTACGAGCCAACATATGAAACACCTTTTCTAATATTGCAACGTGGGAACTCTCTACGCTTTGTTAGCAGAAAAAGAGGTGGTAACATTATTTTGACATGTGAAAGTCGCATCTATGCAACTATGAAAAAAAAGGAAAGAACAAAACAGGAAGCGATTAACATGCTAGTCGGCCCATTTGGCCCGTGGGAGGAAACCTAGGGTTCCTCTCTTTCGTCGTTTTCCTTTTCCTCTCCTCTTACACATCTCTTCGTCATTTCTAGCCATTCCCTCTTGTCGCCGCCATCGCCTACCTTGTCGTCGTCTCCCTCCTTTGCCTCCCTGTTGGTACATCCATTACCCCCTTGTCCCCTCTCCCCTTCCTTTGTTCGTACCTCCGTGTGGCCCTCCTTTCCCACCCTCTATTTGTGCTTTCTCTCTCCCTCCTCCTGACTCACGGCCCCTGTCATACGTTATCACCCATGGAGGCAGTAACGAATATCACAACAGTGAGCCAAAATATGGAGGCGGCATGGCCGGAGGGGGATCTAGAGCTTCCAAAGAACGCACTGGGCGATAACCTGTTTCATATATTTGCTCGTAAGTATCTCTTTCCCATTATAAATTATAGCATGAGGATAGTTTTCTAGTAAAATATCTCCTATCGTAAATATCTCTTTCACATTATAGATTATGAATTTATTAGATTATGGTATTAGCATGCGCCCACTTAATTGTTTCCATACAAGGTCTCTACATGTTTTGTCATGGTCTTTCCATACAAGGTAATTTTGTCGATTAGTTTTCCAATCAGGGTAGGACTACATCATGGGTCATCTTTGGGCCCTTACATTTTTTCCCTTAGTGATGGATGAGGTCACAAGGGATATATACAGGGGGATATTACTTGTTGTATGCTCTTTGTCGATAATGTGGTGCTAGTAGATGAAAGTAGGGTAGGCGTCACTAGGTGACTAAAATTGTGGGGATAAACTTTAAAATCCAAGGGGTTTGACTTAGTAGGACCAAGACGGAGTATATCAAGTGCAACTTTAGTGCTGTTGGAGGCGAAGAGGGAGAGGCTGGTCTAGAAGAACAAATAATTCCTAAGAGGGACACCTTTTGATACTTGGGATTGATGCTTCAAAACGATGTTGTATCTACGAGGATATTAGCCACAAGTTCAAAGCAGGGTGGATGAAGTGGCGGGAAGCATCCTTTGTGACAAGAAGGTCCCTTAGAAGCTAATAGGTAAGTTCTATAGGACAGAAATCAGACATGCGATGCAATATGGAGAAGAATGTTGGCTCACTAGAAGACAAAAATGGAACAAAGAGTGACGTAGTGATGCACATTCTAAGGTGGATGTGTGGCCAAACAAGAAAGAACCGATTGAAGAGAAGCTTGGCCAACATCTACTAAGGTTGTCTGGGCATATTCAACGAAGGTGTCCTAAAGCACCAGTAAACAAGTGAAATTCTAAAGGGTAGCAAAAATACTAAGAGGAGCAAGGGCCAACCAAAGTTGACAGGGGAGGAGACAGTAAAAAGGAGACTTGAAGGACTGGAATGTACCTATAGAGTTTGCACCTGGTAGGATTGCATGGAAATCAGTAATCCATGTGCCAAACCTTAATTTGTTTTTCTTGTACTTTAATTATTTATTATTATTTTCTCTCCCTACTCTTTGGTTGCTACACTTTCTTGTTGGTATATCTCTAGCCTACCCCAACTTCCTCTGGACAAAAGACTCTGAATCAACGTCAACAGATGTGTCTAGCCCAATTGATAATCTTGGTATAGATTTCATGTTTGGTCACTTGTTGTGGAGTTTGGTGTTATATTTGTTTACTATCTGTAGCCTACAACTACAACTATGATGCATGTAAACTAATGTAGCATTGTTATGGTACAAGAAATAACATATTGAAAGACATTCTTTATAACATGGACATAGCATTCATTTGAACATATGGAAGTACATACTTTGTACTTAACCTAACGTCTCATTTGAGATAGTAAAAATGAACATTGCACGATTTTCCTATCATGCTCTTGGACTTCTCAAGATTATTTTTTCGAGGCTACCATGAGACAATAGGGAGATCTTGCCCAAATCCTTGCCATCTTTAGTTGTTGGTCAAACAACTGAGACGATTGTGAACATTACTCCCACCATTGTTTGGATTGTTGAGAAACAAAGGTAAAGTAGGAACCAAAAAGAGGGGAAAAGAAAATAGTCGATAGAATCTCATCCATTGGTGCCTACCTTTACTGGAAATGGGGTTTATGTGTAGGAAAATGACTTTGCTTTGCTTTGCTGAGTTGATACGATATAGGATCTATCATAACATGCTCATAAAAAATGGGTGATAGTGGTTTCTTTGAAAGAAAAACAGATGGTGGAAATTGAGAGGAAGGTCCCAACCGTGAATCCTTTATTTTGTTTTCCTATTCATTTCTTGTCTCTTCCTGTAGCATGAACCCAAACATACACTTTTATTTTCTTATGGTTTCCACATAAATACCAAGCTTGCTCTTTTTTCGTCTTATTATCCCTTTGTTCCAAACAGGCCCTAAGGATGTATCGAGTGATTGCGTTGTCGAAGAAGCCATGGAGGAGGATTATAGAGTGAGGATGGGTTTTGTGGTAAAAACACCTCCTTTCACAAATAGTTCTTCCACATTATGGATTATGAATTTGTTGGGTACATGCTAATGTTATAAAGCTATCTAAACAATTGTAGTTCTGTCACCTAGGTCCAATTATTATGAAAATGCACCTTTTGGTACTCGTAACGTCACAGGGGGTCATCCCAGGTCTCTGACCAATCCTAATGGTGTTTGACCACACCCTTGCTGCTTTGGCTGGTGCCAACTACAGTTTCTGACCCCAGCCTGATTGAGACCTAGCCTAAGTGGACCATGATCATCTATGTATGTCTGCAATGGTTGGGATAGTCTCAGATTGCTAGTTTAAGTGGAGCAACACCAACATGTAACCCCGTAGGATCCATAGGGACATTTGTTTTTTGCACGTCAAGGTACATTTTTTAATAGTTCAACACTCAGGTTTTAGTTATGTTTCGTACTTGTGACAGCACAGTTCAACTTGTTTCAATATGTATAACAAAAATGATATGCTTGTGCAGGATGATTATGTTTGTGCATTTTGCGATGAGGGTGGCAACTTAATATGGTAGGTCTACTCATTTGTCTAGGATTTCTTTGATGCAGGCCAATATTTTTGGTTCTTAGTTTAATCTGAGAATTGTTAGAGATTTTTACCACTAGTCCCCATATAAATACTAGATTGGTTGAAACATATATATATAAATTAACTAGTGCATCGTGATAACTGTTGCACCACACGGGGGCACCATACCTGGTACGTACATACCTAAGGTGTGTGTGTCCAATTTATATATACCTAAGAGCATCTCTAACAGAGCCCGTAAACAGCCGAACTGAAAAGCGGGAGTTCGGTTCACCGATCTTGTGTTTAAGGGTCGAGAAAGAGGTGGCGCGGAATATTCTGTTTTACAGTTTTGGTTTACGGGCTCTGTTCCGCGACGGCAGCTTCCGAACCCGTAAAGGAAGGGTTTTTTCACAGAATTGGCATATGAAACTACCAAATACAAACAAGTGATGCATAGTTCATAGTTTTACATCAAATCGGCACGACACAATCATGGCAAATCGTGCATAGTTCATAGCAAGAAGTTGAATCTCCTCACCATCTCCTCTCACCACCTGCATCAAACGGAGGTAGGACCATCGTCACCATCATCGCCACCACCTCCATGCGTAGGCGATGCACCACCACTTGCCCCTTCACAAGCTAGTCTCCGTCTCTCCATGATCTCCGCCGAGGCCTCCTTCCACCACTCCATTTGTTGCTCATCCATGTCCTTTGTGTTCATCATCATGATCTCCCTCTCTTCGGCCAATAGTTGCTTCATTGCTTTGGCTTTCTTCATATTGATCCTCATCTCCTCCAACTTGGCCTTGTTCCTTGCTTCCTCTCGGCTGGCTTCAACCTTTGCAAGACTCACCTCTTTCTTCTTCTCGATAATGACAAGCTTTGTCTCCAAAGTCTTCGCCGCTATCACCTCCTTCGACTTCATCATTTGTCGAATTTGTCCCTCAAAAATGTTGCCTCCCCCTCAAGCTTCAGCCTCTCTTTGGCCTTCTTGTTTCCCTCGGGCTTGTCATTGTTCCGGCCCTCTTTCTCATCCTCAGTATCGTCAGCGCTACCATTGCAACTTTCTTGTGTGTCATTTCTTCGTCGCTCAATTGCCACTTGGGGAGGTGTTGGAGCACATCAAAGCAATGTCTCATTGTGAAGCTCTTGCCCTTGCTGCCGGCCATGTCTCTATACCTAGCATCGGCAATGCGGTCCTACATTTGCAAAATAAAGATTAAATCGTCTAGGTGTGGTCACCAAACCAAACACAAATTGTGCAAACAAAAAGTAAGCAAATTCACTCACATATTCGTCCATGGTTGCGCCGCTAGGAGGATTCGACTGTCTTTGATCCATTGTCGTCGCCCAACGGCTACATGCCGGTTTAATCGCGTCCCAACGACCTTGGAGGGATCGGTACGTGCGATCGACAGGATGGCGAATGCGAGGCATTAGTTTATCGAATTTGTCCTCGATGCGTTGCCAGTACCGCTTCCCGGTTTGATCGGTGCCGGAGACTGCATCCATCCCCACGGCGGCCCAAGCTCGGCACAACGTTGCGTCTTCTATTTCTGTGTAGTTGTTGGCCCTTCTTTTCTTCTTCTTTCCATTGGCCTCGACCTCAACCACACATTCCTCGCCTTCATCTTCTTCCCCTTCGTCCCCCTCTTCCCCTCCATCCTCATCTTCCTCCCCATCTTCGTCCATCGCAACATCGTACGGAGCGAGTGGAGCAATGTTAACCTTCTCTAACATCTCCATGTACGAGGTGTTGCCGTTCCTACCAATAATCGGGCTCAATTTCTGCTCACAATTTAAACCGATTTGGAGTTGAAATTTTATTTTTACCTTGTTGACCCGTCGTCGAGCACATCCTGGGAGTCGTTCGCGTTGGCAACCGCCGGCGGCGACGGGGCTGGGAGCGGGGCCGGGCCGCCACGGCTCGTTGTGGTCTTTGACTTCGTTCTCTTCGGCGTCGAAGTCTTCGATTTAGCGTGGGATGTCTTCAGCGCCGTCGGCTTGGCTACGGCGGCCCCTTTGGCGACAGCCGGGACAGCACCGGTGGCCACAGCACCAGCTTGCAGGACCACGTGCGTTCCCGCGCGCCGCCGCTTGAGAAAGCTCGTGGATGCGACCAGGCTCACAACGTCGGCGGGGGTGGCGGGGGTGGGTGGGGTGGCGGGAGCTCCGGCGGCCACGGGAGAGGGTGGCGGGGCCTGCGAGCTATCTCTGGCGGCCGGCGGGGTCGATTCGAGACTCATGCCGGCGAGATCGGGCGACGGTGGCGCAGAGGACGGTGAGGGCACGTAGATCGGTGGCGGCGGTGGCAGTTGGGAGGAGGTGAACTTTCCGTCGCGCGCAAACTAGGGGTTTCATTCGGGTTGCGTTCGGCTCGCTCGTTCAACCCCTACAAATACAGGCCGAGTTGGGGTTTCGGTCTCGGCTTGAAAACTTTTTTTCGGTTTTGACTAGTATACGGTCGCTGATCTGCGCCGCTTTTCGAACTAAACCTCTAAACTAGCGGTTATTATTCGGTTTTTGGCTATTTACGGGCTCTGTTAGAGATGCTCTAAGGTATATGTACCACTAAGAGGCAACACATCTAACAAATGAGTGTCCGGATGTGTATGCTAAGTTGGATGTGTGGCCACACAAGGAAAGACCGGATTAGGAATGAAGTGATACATGAGAGGTAGGGGTGGCGCCAATTGAAGATAAGCTTGTCCAACACAGATTAAGGTGGTTTGGGCATGTCCAACGAATGCCACCAGAAGCGCCGGCTAACAGTGGGATTCTAAGGGGTTTTGATAATGCAAAGAGGGGTAGAGGGCGACCAAAGTTGACATGGGAGGAGGCAGTTAAAAGGGATATGAAGGACTGGAATGTCCCTAGAGATTTGGTTTTTTATAGGGCTGCATGGAAATCAGCAATCCATGTGCCCGAACCTTGATTTACTTCTTTTGTTCTTTTTTACTTGCTTTTCTTTCACTAGTTTTTGTTTGTCTTGCACTTTTCACTGTTTTCTGTTGGACTTGCACTTTCCTCTAGTTTCTGTTTGGGTTTCATATCTAGCCTACCCCAACTTGATTAGGACAAAAGTCTTGCTTGTTGTTGTTGTTGTTGTTGTTGTTGTTGTTGTTGTTATAAGGTATATGTACCTAAAGTGTATGTATCCATGTTGCATATATACATGTATCCAAAGTACGTATACTTTAGGTATGTGATATCTTGGGTATATGTAACTTGAGTATGCATATCTTGGGTATGTATACCTTAGGTATGTATAGCCTCATGTATGTCTAGTTCAAAGCGAAAATACGCGTATCACGTATGGCATCATGGTGCCCCAATTAATTTACCGATATATATATATATGTGTGTGTTTTTACTTTATTGTGCAAATAGTTAATATTGAATTTATTTATTCTAAATCGTGCATTTTGCTCATATCTAATATTTCCTCCATGTTCGGAGTTGCCATCACTGTTCTAGCTTGCCATCTTTTTGACTAACCTAGTTGTGTAGCTTGTCTAGCTTGCACTGCACGAACATTCATTGAGCTTGCATTGCATGAACACTAAACAAGGCTTTTGTTATCAACCGAAGTTCTGTATCCAGGGGGGCTGGCGTGATCCCTGACAGAAAATCACCAAAACATTGTGGTCTTATGTTGAGGAGCATGCCGGCTCCTATGGATTCTAAGGGATTTTCCTGTTCCATTTTTGGGAAAGTGCCTTATGTTTGTACTCAATATTCTTGGAAATGTACACACTGCTCCATTGTTAATCTTCTTGTTGTCCTAGAAAAGCATCAACACATATTATTGTTGTAGGTGTGAAGGTGTCTGTGGAAGGTTATTCCACCCAACCAAACCTGACGGTGTACATTCTAAATGTCAAACTCTTGGTCTGAGTAAAGAACAAGTTGAACAAGTGGTGGGAATCCTTTACCTAATTATTCAGTATTTAATCTTGTTTTTATATTATCAGTATCATCATCTAACTTTTCGTACGCTTGAATTGTATTGGAACTATCCAAGTTTCTGTGCAAGAATTGTGAGTATAAGAAGCACCAGTGCATTGTTTGCGGATGTTTGGGTTCGTCCGACATATCATCAGATTTTAAATATACCGAGGTATGTAAACTTGTATTTTTATTTCACAGGATATATTATCTTCTGTTTGTGATGAATCTTTTACTCATTTTTAATTTCCTTCTGTAGTTGATATAATGCCAAAATATCAGCAACATTGTTTAAGCATAAATTATCGGGACAATATAGTCATAGGACGCAAGTGTGAAAATATATAGAAATGACACTTGATTTCATATGGGCTCTAAATTATCTCCCAGAACTTTTGGCTATGCGATTGCTCATCAAGATAAATCAGATTCATTTAGTTTTGCATCTCCTTGTTTACATTATTTCTGCCAGGTCTTTCAATGCAATAAGAAGGGTTGTAAGCGCTTTTACCACCCTGATTGTATGGAACGGGACTACAATAAAAGACCTCAGGACTTTGAATGCCCTATGCATGAATGTTGGCCATGCAAGAACAAAGGGAGGAAAGTAGCAGGGAAACATGCAGCACCAGAGGGTAATGAAAGAACAACACAAAGAAAGGGTAGAAAACCAAGGGGAATGCATTTGGTACAATGCAGGCGCTGTTCCAAAGCATACCATCAGAAGTGCTTGCCAAGGTGCGGTTTTACGTGCTGGATACCTCATGGTGTTACTGACCACTTTCTTGTATCGGATTTTGCTGACACGTTGTGCTTGTGTTGTAGGCGTATTGCCTACAGGAAATGGACGACGACTGGTGGCCGGATGTTGTTCTATTGCAAGTAAGCTTTCACCCTTCCATCCCCCTGTCATCATATATATAGTCCTCGATGCTCCCCGTCTCCTTTATTTTCAGCGTTTGTGATAACTGGTTAAAGCTTCGCAGGGATCATAAGATGGTAAAAGGTCTCAGAAGTGCAAGGAGGGACCATATCAAATTTCCTGGAACTGAAGTTGAAAACGGAGCAGATTTGCAGGGTGCATCTAAGAAACAAAGTGCTCCAGAAGGACAAGCTGATCATGGGGACAAGGAAAGCGGTCCTGTTTCTGAGAACAGAGATAAAATTCCAAAGAAGACTCACAAGGGAAACCTTGATGACTGATCGATCATCCAACAAATTGGAGAAAAAGGGAAGCTTGTCTTAGGTTTATTGCGAACTCTAAAGAAAACAAAAAACTTCAGTGTCTGTCAGTGACAGATGACATTATCTGCAGTCCGTTGAACCATTTCTTTAATTGCTTAGTACTGAGACAGATGTTGCATCATGTGTTGATGTAGTGGTGAGTGGTGTCCGGTGAACGTAGAACCGTTTTGGGTATGGCGACATTGATATCTCTCTTATATTTCCAGAACTTGACATTAATCAAGTACTATTATGAACCTCCATTAAGACGATGCAGATGTTCCGAGGTGAAGGATGATAATCTGGTTGGTACTTGTAATAGTTTCCCTCTGGTTGGCCCTGGGTTGTGCCTGCGATGATGAATTTCGGCCCAGCGCACCTGAGGGCGACACTCTGCCGTGCTGCATTGTTTACAGTTCAGCAGATTCTACTTATAATTTTCTGTTTGGCTATTGCTTTGCTGAATCTGTCGTGACCGCGATAGCCTGTTTCCTGTGGAAAAGGTCACTGAGTGGACTATGTCCATCCCAACCTGGCAAGTCCAGTAACTGAAGGCTTAGCTCAGGAAGCATTCGGATCGAGATGACATGACGATCTCAAATATTTTACTGATGAGATGAGATTAGATGACGCGACAGCCTTGACCTCGCGGAGCCACGCGACCTGCACCGACGCGAAAGCGACCAAGGAGGGAAGCCTGGGAGGGATTCGCTGGAAGAAATCAAAAGCCAATTGGCGCTCGTGCTGTCATCATAAGAGTGGCCAGCGTCTGAAACAAATAGACGAGCAGAATGGGCGGAAACTGCAGAGATTTTGACCGAAACGAGGATCACAGATACTCCCTCCTTCCCAAATTATAGGATGCATATTTATTTTTGATCAAAGTCAAACTTAATACACTTTGACTAAATATTTAAAAAATAATATGAACATCTACGACATCAACTCAGTGTTATTAGAATCACCATGAACTATATTTTTATATTATATGCATTTGACCTTAGAAAAGTCAGTGTGTTTATATATATAGTTGATCAAAGTTTATAAAGATTGATTTTGACCAAACCTAATATGTATCCTAATTTGGGAAATAGTGGGTACTAGTGGGGGCGAGGCAAAATGGACAAAATTGACCCGTCTAAAGGAACCTATTTCTGGACTAATCTTTTTGTGCAGTGCCTAACACAAAGGCCTCATAGTCCATGTCAAGCTTTTTTTCCAGCAGCCGCCTCTCCTGACCTAGCCCTCGCCAACACCTCCTCCTCCTCCATAGATCGGTTCCCCCTCCTCTGGCCGGTTTAGCCGAGTCGCGAGGGGTGGGGAACCCGATCTATGGGTAGAGTTTCTCAGTAAAAGTAGTGTTTTCACAAGAATAGATTAGGGTTTTGGTAGATATCTTCTTGACATCTACGTCAATGGAGATGTTATTGTTCGCAATGAGTAATCTTCGGCCCTTCGTTCAACGACGAGATCTTCCCGGCGTCAATGGTGGTGTTGTAAGATTAAAGTTCTATCGGTACGGTTTTTCAGACCTTGCTTCGCCAGATCGATCTTGGATTTATTCTCATGGTTGCCGCGAGGAGTATTATCCTCACAATATTCGTCCCGGCTGCTACGTCCTCGACAATGGAGATTCATACTCTCGACTCCCCTGCGACGTCGATCAGGCTGTTCAGTTTCTTTTTACTGAAATACTAGTGGTGGTACTCTTGCCGATGTTGTCTGATTACTCTAATGGATGCGCGCGTGCATGTAGCCTTGGCATTGCGGCTCAAAAAATTACGGGAGAACCCTCATTGGTATTTGCAGGTATATGGTTTAACATCTATGTCATGTTA
The DNA here is from genome assembly GCA_910589775.1 of Avena eriantha. Classification (NCBI taxonomy): domain Eukaryota; kingdom Viridiplantae; phylum Streptophyta; class Magnoliopsida; order Poales; family Poaceae; genus Avena; species Avena eriantha. The sequence goes on from OU342742.1 coordinate 97,269,495, forward strand.
ATTGGGCTGCCTTCGAACAAGTGCAAGATTATGTCATGAAAGAAGAAGATTTTGAAGACCTTCAGGTTTTGTTTTTCTTTTAGACTATATTTTGTAATCATTAGAGACAGTTTATGTATCTCTACCACATACTATTTACTACTATAAATATATCGTGGTATTGATTGTCAAAAAAAAACACAAAGGCCTCACACTCTGCAGTGTAGACCAAGGCGCTATACCCCCGCCAGCGTGGCGGCTACAGGGCCAGGCTGGGCCCCACCCGTGGTCATGTAGCGCCTCACACTTAGGCGGTACACTTGGAGACTGGTTAAGCCACGCGCGGCCACCTCTCCAGCCTGACCCCTTCCTCATTTTGCACCCGAGAAGAACTTTAGCATGTGCCTCCCCTCTCTCCCCCTCTCAAATCCTCTCCCAAGTTTCTCAAATTTGAAGCATTCCTCCGTGGATTTCGACCCCTCAAATTCCTAGAGGTACTCTCCCTCATTTCCCTTCATTTTTACCCATTGAAATCTTATATTTTGGTGGTATGTGGATTGAAACCCAAGAAATTCGATTTGATTCAAAATGGATGGTTATTTTTTGGCGCATTGGCCAATGTTGGCTAGAATGATGTCTATGAAGCATTTAGTTAGGGTTTTTGTTATGTTAGGGTTAGGGTTTTTGTTATGTTAGGGTTAGGGTTCTTGTTAGGTTAGGGTCCTTTTTAGATTTGTATGTTAGGGTTTGGTTATGTGACTAGGATTTTTGTGTTCATCTTGGCATGAGTAGTTAATGAATATATTCTTCTATATGTTATGGATGGTGAGAATTATTCATGTTCATCATGTGGACAAGGATGCCTTTTTGAAAGGCAATAGAACCGGACCCAGATGAGATTGACTTGGTGTTTGAGCGTAGTCCCACCTACGCCGAGGTCTTGGACCAAGTGAGGATTGAATTGAAATGGATAAACCCAAGTGATATTGTTGAGTTGGATGGATAATATAATGTGAGTTTGAGAATGCACATCCGTTGTAAGATAATGCATATCTACTCCGAGCAACTTTGGGTTGCATACAAGGAGGTGGTGCCGAATCACTAGACGAGGCTCTTGATCTATTTGCCATCAAGAAGGTTGATAGTACTTTGCACTTGGACTTGAGCCGTCTTGCCTCCCCGTTGGATTCTAGGAGTCCTCCACCCTTGAACTAAGTGGAATTTAGTGAACCTCCTTTGACACAAACATTGAGCCCGATTTCAAAGAACCAAGATAGAGTATTGGAAAAGGAAAATAATGATTATGGGCATGATGAGAATGAGGTTGAGTTTCACGGCAACAATGTTGGAGATTTGTACAAATATATTACAGAAGAGAACATAGATTGTGACATCCCGTATACTCGAGGTTATGCGTCGGACTCAGATGATGATGTTTTCAAAGAAAAAATTGATGAGGAGAGGTTCACAACCAAATAGGTGAAATCCACGATACGGTATTGGGGCAGGATCATCGGTATCTTTTTTTTGTGATCTTAGTCTCTCGGATGAAGCCACGATTGACGGTGGCAAGGGCATAGTGCTTGTACCAAGGCCAACTTCTCACTGGGATGATGATCACGAGAAGAATGGGTTTTCTCCTAGATTGAAGTTCAAAATCTTGTTGGAATTTTAAAAATGGATCAAGGACTTCTCGGTTAAATATCAGCGTCCGTACACGGGGGTTCACTCGGACGTGAAGAAGTGTTACATAGTTAAATGCATGTCCTTAAATTGTGCATGCAAGACCATTCAAGGGAGGGTCTGATTGGCACATATCTAGTTGTGTATCAACTCTCATGTGCTGAGGCAAGAGGGTGGATGGTAAGGATGTGAAGCACGAGCGCTGACAACTCACCTCCGAGTTCCTTGCTTATAGGTTTTTCAACGACATCTTGTTACTTCTAGCAATGAGCATGCAAAACGTCATTGAGATTGTGAAATCCATCTGTCACTACAGGTGAAGTGCGAGAAGGCATGGAAGGTAGCAAGACGCATTCAAAATGTTGTACGGTCATTGGGAGGAAAGCATATAACCGAATCCCTAGGTTGTTAGGAGCGATGGCCGCCACTAACCTGGGCATGGTTCATGTGGTAGAACTGTATGGGAACAATCATACATAGAGGGGCAATGCATGGAGTTATCACGAGCATGTGTCTCGATCGCCGCATCCTCCACTGGAGAGGGGCAATACACGAAGTTATCTACAATCCACGTGTATGTCGCGCCAGCTGAGACTCTATCTTTACTCTTGTCTTCCCCCTCTTTAGGAGCCATACTAATAAGATCCTGCATCTCCTGGCGCCACCTGTCAAAATCTATGCTCCTACTCAGAGACTTCCCCTTGATAGGAAGTCCAAGGATCATGGATACATCCTGAAGAGTAGGGGCAATCTCATTGGTCTGGAGGTGGAAAGTGTGAGTCTTCGGCCTCCACCGGTCGACAAGTACGGTGATAGCAGCCGAGTTCAGGTTTGGCATCGAGTGGTTCACAAGCGTGATGAACGGGAGGAGGCCTAACGTCTCTATGTACGGAGTGCACCGCTCATCGTACGACATGTCACTCGAGGACGCGGGCACGGGCAGAGAGAGTGAGGCGTGACGTGTGCGAGCGAGGCGGTTGCGGCGCTCCGTCGTGCTCTCGGCATGGCCAGGGGTTAAATGGTCGTGGCTGGTCTAGCTCCTTCTCGCCTCACCGTTGGTCAAGGGCTGGTCAGCGGGTGGCGGTGAGGTCACGGCTAGCTGTATGACATCGTGATGAACAGGAGGAGGCCTAACGTCTCTATGTACAGAGTGCACCTCTCATCGTATGACATGTCACTCGAGGACGCGCCATGAGACCGAATCTTCAGGGGCATACAAGTCAAAACATTATGGGATATCCTACACAGTTGAATCGCTACAAAATTGAAAACATGCAAGTCCATCAGTGTTTTCATTACCATATTCTTCTCCGACATCAAGTAACCCCGGTGTTCAACGTCATAGTAATCATCAAGTAGCCACACCATCCTACATATATATTCCAAACAATAAGACATATGTGATCATTATTTCCTATATGGCTATCATGTGAGTAATATTCATCTCAACAATCATGCATAGATACTACAAGAAATTCAAACCATCAACTAATACAAATGCCTATGTGAGCATATTTTCTATACATATATAGAAATTCCAATACAATCATGATTTACAATACAAATCCACAACACACGTGTATTCCCCCGTGAATACAACTCATCTACAACTCCTAAATCACCCACAACTTGCACAAAATCGGCCAAAATTTGAATCCATCTAAACCTAGGGTTTTAAGTAAATGAGGCTCAAATGTGAAAGATTTATTGGATGGAAAAAAGGGATCGAAGGAGAATACCTTGAGGGAGAGTTCGGGGCCAAAATCCACCAAAGGAGTTTTAGATCTAATGGATTTAGGAGAGAGACGGGAGAGGAGAACCGGAAACGCCTCCCCCCTGTTCTTCCTGCCTTGGGCGAGGCACCGCTATGCGGGTCGGGCTGGGGGAGGCGACCGCGTGTGCTGGTAAGGTCTCCAAGCGCGTAGGCGCTACATTACCACGAGTGGGTCCAGCCTAGCCTCGCAGCCGCCACACTGACAGGGGTATAGCGCCTAGGACAAAGACGCTACACCGCAGAGTGTGAAGCCGTTGCGTAGGCGCTACATAAAAGAGTTAGCCTGGTGAAATAGTTTCGCGATGAGTTTAGAGTTCATTTTGTGAACCTTTTAAACTTTGGTTAATTTTGTCCATTTTGCCAAGGGGCCAAGATGGCCGCCGGCAGTTGGGCGAGGGAGACGGCAGCACCAAGTCCACGTCTCCGCCACTTTCGGTTCATTCGCTCGTACGCTCCGCGTCGCGTCGCTCTCGACGCGCACCCCTAGTCGGCCAGTCCCACGCACGCACGCACTCCCGATGGCCAATGCCAATGGCGTGGGAGCGACGCTCGGCCTGACGCTCCCAGTCCATCCCGTTATTCTCGGCGTTAATCCCGTCACACGTCCATCGCGACGTTTTCTTCCCTCTAGAAATCGAAACACAAGTACAAAAAAAAAGAAATCGAAACATCGTAAAAAAAAATTCGAAGCACCCACCCGTCCTAGCAGTTCTCTACAGTTCGGAGTTTTCTTCGCATCTGCGCGTTGGCTCGGCGCCGTCGTCGGCCGGCGCGCTCCGTCCCCGCGGCTGTTTTGACCAGTTACCGGTACCGCCCCCGCGACAACGGCAGCAGCTACAGCTACTACAGCCAAGCCCCCCTCCTCCTCCCCACGCACCAACCCCACCACCACCGCCACCGCAGCAAACCCAACGACAACGCGCGGAGAGGCGAGAGGCGGTTGGTTTACTGCTGCTCCTAGCGCCGCGCGAGCGAGTGCGCTGCGACTGTTGCTGTGCAAGCGTCGATCCGAACAGCCGCCGCCGCCGCTTTCTAGCGGCTACGCGTCGTGTCGTGTATAGGAGAGCCCTACCAGTGAGTAGCCCTGCTTTTCCCCCCTCTGGGATTCCTTATTTTCTGGCCTGCGCCGCCCAAATCCTATCTGCCGCCCGAGAGGCGCCGTCGCTTCCGATCGTATCGGTCGGGGCGCGCGAGTATGGAGGCGCTCAAGAAGCAGGCCAGCAAGCTCCGGGAGCACGTCGCCAAGCAACAGCAGGTACGGATTCCTCGCCCGAGTTCGACCAATTCAGTCTCACACCGAGCACCCGTGTAGCCGGAATTTTAGCCAGGACGTGGAGATAGGGTTCATCCTGAGGATATTGCTCCCCAAATTAATTCCGCATAGAGTTAGTTTAATAAGAACTCTGAGGCTTTGGCTAGTCGACTGGGAGAACAGAACACCAACTGGAAGGGAGTGAATTGCGCATGTGCTCTTTAGGGCAGTTCTACCACTAATCTGGACCTGCTCAATTTTTGTGCATTTTACTGTGGCTATCCACTTGTTCGGCAGCTGAGCCTAATTTCAGTTGGTCCGTAGAAAGCGTGCAATCACCGAATGCGATGCTTCATCCTCGAGAGACTTATGTCTGGTCCTGCAGGCTGTTCGCAAGACATTCAGCGCGCGCTATAATCAGGACACTTCTCTTGTCGATGAAGCTGAACTCGAGTGCCATCAGAATCTCCAGAGACTGTATAATACTACAAGAGCAGCTAAAGTAAGGGGTGTTCCTTCTGTCTGTTACCTGTGATAACTAGCCTAGCTTTGTTTCTAAAGTAAACTGGTTATGTCTCATTTTGCAGCAATTCCAGCGGACCATTGTACGGGGTGTGGAGGGTTTTGTCGCTGTTAGCACCAAACAGATGGAGATAGGTTAACTTCACTTTTGTTGTCATTGTTGTTTGATATGTGTGTATGCTTCTGTTTTCAGATATTCTGAAGATATGATGATGTTTCTTCCTGTAGTGAAAAAGCTTGCTGAAGATTGTTGCAAATATGGAAACAACAATCAAAATCTTGGTTTTGTTCTTGGAAGGGCTTCAGTTGAGTTTGGTAAATCCCACAGCCAAATGGAGATAGAGCGGGAGAAACTTCTTAAAGTTCTTGGAGACCAGGTGATGGCTATTTCCACCCTCAGTTTCACTATTTCACAAGTTTTTCAATAACACGCCTTCATGCGTTACATTTTATAGTCAAAAACTAGGTCGCGATATATTTTTCCTTTTACGCTTGAACAAAGGTCATCCGAAACCAGATGAGGTTTATTCTGTTAAAATTGACAAAATAGTGTCAAAGCAAGTGGTGAATTCTATATGTCATACGGTGATCTGCATACTCCAAAGTGCACATATAACTTTTGTATGGTTATATCTGGCCGATGGCAGCTGAGCAGACGCATTTCCTGATTCAGCCGTCTTGCTATGTTTAACCATTTGGCTTTTGCTATCCATAGGTTTTTGAGCCTCTTCGCGAAATGATAATGAGTGCCCCTCTTGAAGATGCTCGCTTGTTAACTTACCGTTATCAGCGGATAAGACAAGATATGGAATCTCAGGTAATGATCACAAATGAAATTTTCTCTACTTCAGAGCAGTGGCAATGCCAGGAGCTAGTACCTGTGATGTCGCTCCTGTTAGCTTCCATGGACTAATACCTAAAAGTTATGAAAAACAAAGGGTGCCAGTTGAGCGCAGAGATGCCTGCCAAATACTAAATAGACAAAGTTTTTCTTATTAGATAGCTGATGTGATGAGAAAGCAGCTGAAGTCCAAGGAGAGTAGTGGTAATGCAGATTCAGTGAAACTGCAACATGCAGAATCAAAATTATCAGAGCTCCGAACTACGCTAGCAGCATTAGGAAGAGAAGCAACTGCAGCTATGGAGGCTGTTGAGGCTCAGCAGCAGCAGGTTACCTTTGACCGTCTCCTTGCAATGGTATGATACGCCTCGATGTTATTTCAAAATCTGTACCTATCATTTAGTCTTGATCCATTTTGTCGATGGATAAGGTTTCCTGACCTTGCCACTGAAGCTTTACAGCTCAACTTGCTAACTCATCTTTACATTTTCTTTAGAATAGGGTGTACCAGATGCGGGAAAGAGTGTACGCCATAAATTGCCTTTCGGTTTCGCTGATCAGAAACTTCTTTCTAGGATGTAGCTAGAAATTTTTCAGTGAATATCGTCTTATTCTTTCATATTATGAGAAGGTGTGTGTGTGTGTGGTCATATGGGTACATTACTTTTATTCTCAACCTGCTGTAGTTTTATTGATTAGAAGTTCTCATGTAAGTTTTGGCATATAAACAGTTGTTCGTATAGTATGTTCAATTCTATTGAAAGTTTATCCTGGAAATTAGATCGTTTTCTAATTACCAGGCCTCTGATTTTTTTTAACATAGTTTGGATTTCTTAGCCGTTTGATGTGATCGCAAATTTGTGTGCTTCAGCTGATGAAACTTCCTACTTAAAGTTTCTCGCTCCTGTATTTTCGGACACTCGTGAATTTAAGTACTGGAACCAGATATGCATAGACTTTGATAATTTTGATAGTACAAAAATAAACATAAATATTAAGTGGGCTTTATCTTATGGTGTGCCCCATTTACAGGTTGATGCCGAGAGAACTTATCATCAGACTGTTGCTGATATTCTGAACAAACTCCATGATGAGGTGCATAACTATAGATTCTTTGACCATATAGTCAATTTTTAGTGCCATAAACCTTGTAAGCAGATGTGAGTGTTTCCTGCTGATGGCTATTTTCTTTTTTCTGCTAATCTTTGCAGATGCTCCTTGCAAAACATCATGAAGAGTCAGACAGCAACTACGATGAGCCATCATCAGAACCATCACCGGAGCCTAAAATATCCTCAACACCGGAGCCTAAAATATCCTCAACACTAGCGCACTCAAATAGCACACTAGAAGATCCAGCAGTGCCTGAAACTAGCGAACCAACAAGGAATGGTCAGGAAGTGCATTATTTTGGGGAGGTACGTACCCTTTTGCACCGCATATTGAGTAATAGAGATTGTAGCGTGTCATCTCTATTATTATTCACTCTGTCTGTACTGTGTTAGACTTTATGTCTGTACTTGCATGGACTGTTTTAGATTGACTGATGAAGGCTTTGGAAGTCCCACAAAGTTTTCTCTGGAACTGCTTCACATATTTTTTTTCTAACTAGATTATAAATATGCGGCACTTCTACAAATTCATGCTCTGACAGCTGAATTTTATAATGTGAAATTTACTTGATTGATTCGTAAAAAAGGCTATAGAGGACCTATACCATTGCATTATTTAACAAGCTGAACACTCCATGACTTGTTTGTCGAGCAGGTAATCCATCCGTTTGATGCTCAGGCTGATGGTGAGCTCAGTATTTCCGTGGGTGATTTCGTTGTGGTCCGCCAGGTACACACATGGTTTGCACATCAGCATTAACTGCTAATAGTACTCCCTCTGTTCGGAAATATAAGACGTTTTAGCTTTGTGAATAGAATGTATCTAGACGTCTTTTAGTGTATAGTTTCATAGAGGTTTGGAGTGAATCTATACACTAAAAAAGTCTAGATACATCAATTTCACAAAGCTAAAATGTCTTATATTTCTGAACGGAGGGAGTAGATCTTATCCGTTCATTCATGGGACATCACATGCCCAAAACTCTGAAGTAGTAGAACCACCTCTTAATTCGTAAAATCAGTCGTAACTGCTGCTGCAAGAAGATGATCGGATGAACATATATAATTGTCCACTTTGTCTCTTATAAGCGAGAACACATGGGGCCGGCACAGCTAACAAAGCAATCGTTGTCTGTCTTCACAGGTGTCCCGAAACGGGTGGTCGGAAGGGGAGTGCAAGGGAAAGGCTGGCTGGTTCCCATCTGCCTACGTAGAGCAGAGGGACAAAGCCCCGGCAAGCAAGGTGATAGAGCCCGGACGTCTGACTGCTTGATCCCCCTCTGTACTGATGGTTTCTGTTCATCGTCCTTTTTTTCGCTGTACATGAGGTACCTCAGGAGTGAGTGATTAGCATTTTGTAGAACTCTTACTTTTCTGTGCAGATTCTTGTGCTTATATGTACTACTAAAAGATAGTGTTTTTTTCCTTTTAGGATCTTTTTTTTTCGTTCAACGGTGTATATAGAGCTATTGGTCATGGGATGCTGTATTCTCCTTGTTATTACGTGGGAAGCGTGCTTCTTGACGAATTTGAGCTATCGAGACCAGAGCAGTGATATTATCACTATTCTTTTTTTTTGTTCTGAAGGCTTCTTTTCTTCTCAAATGGATCGAGATTCGACCAGTGGCCCTTCCCCTTTTTTGCCGTTGATGATCAAAATAGAAAGAGGGAACGACAGGATTGGAGCATCCAGTGCATCCGATTGGGCAAAAGAGGGTCGGAACTTCCGTTGGATTCTTCGATCCAGCTTTCTCTGAAAGCGTGAACCTTAACTGCTGCAATAGAAACACTTGCTTTCTTTTCCCCTCATCATTTCACTGGCTCACCCGGCTGCAACCGATACAGATTCGGCTCTGAAGTTATTGGCCCATCTCTTTTGCTGCTGGTCCGGCCAGTGCTAGGCCGAGGATACGCTGATAGCCTACCACCATAGCCGTGTCCTGCGTCGGCACGCACATGGAGCTCGGAAAGCTCGCGACCCCTCGCGAGTGGAAAGAAACTCGAGCAGGGGCAGCAGCGGCGTGGCGAGAGCTGGAAGAGACCGACATGGTTGAATGCGCAAGTGGCCGTTTGTGGTGTCCACGGATTGATTGCCCCCGATCCTCGCCGATCCCAGCCCGCCGCTGGGGCCTCCGGGCAGTTATGGCGCCCTCCTCGTCGCTGCCGTTTCCATTCCCGATCCAGTTTGATCAGTTTGGGTTAAGAGTTTACTCCTACACCTAGTAGTTTGCCAGGGGCCAGGGCCACGCAGAAAAGTCCTGGATACCGGAGACTTGCCAGCGGTCCGGTCGAGCGTTGCATATCCGTTGTCGGATAGCGTGGAAAATGCTTCTCGCTAGCCATTGGCCACTAGCGTTTCGAGGGCATTCTCAGAACGATTTTTACATCCGGACGACGAAATTTCGTCTAGTCACGTTCTTAGGACGCCGAATTCGTCCGGATTTGGTTCAATTTTTATCGGGCGTTCGCAGGCCGAACCTGGAGCGCTGGAAACCGCTTGAGAACGCCGGACGTAGCGAAAAAAATGGGTGAGCCAACCTTGTCGGCGACTCAAGGCCGAGTTCCCGCCTTTCTTCTCCCCCTCCCGCCTTTCTTCTCCATACCTCCCCACATCTCCTGCCAGTTCCCCGAGCTCCCGCCCACCATGCCGCCCAAGGGTTTCGTGAAACCCCAATCCACCGTCGGCGTGCCAAAGGAGAAGAAGTCGACGTCGAGGCCGGACAGCTCCACGGACACCGAGTGGGTGCAGGAGTGTCGGCGGAGGAAGATCGAAACAGAGAGCTGGAAGGATAGGACGGCGAGGTCGGAGATGAGGGGAGCGTGTGAAGCTTCAGAGCGCGCCGCCGTGCGCACGGTGATGTCCCGCCTGACGCCGATGGCCGCCTCGCAGTACGCCGCGCACTGGGGGGAGCCAGCCAAGCGTCGGGTCTCTGGTCGGGTTCTCGCCGATCTCGCCGGCCATGTTCCAGGAGAGCCAGGCGAACCCGCTGTCGAGGTTCTCGTCCTCCCCCGAGTTCGACGGCGGGTTCAACCCGAACATGCTCCTCCCCTACCCCGCACCTCGTCCTCCGGCCTTCAACGTCGACATCAACGTCCCCTACGCTAGCTCTCCGGTGTACGGATCATCATCGGCCATGCGCCGTGGTCCTCTCCCGTTCGCCGGTAGCAGCTCCTCACCCAACAACTTCAGCGAACAGGACGCCCGCAACGTGTTCGTTGGAATGGCAGGCGACGCCTACATGTCGGACATGTTCGCCTCCGGTTCCGCAGCGGTTGGCTTCTTCACTGAAGAGCAGTCCTGGACCGCCGCCGAACATGGCCTCGAGTCCCAGGATTTCGGCGAAGAGGAGGGCGCCGACCCAATGCAGACCGAAGCCGAGGACGACATCGACCAGACGCAGGCCGAAGAGGGCGCCTTGGCGGCGGCGAAGGGCAAGGGCAAGAAGAAAGCGAGGGTAGCGGAGCCCCACGTCAAGTGGATGACACTTGAGGACCTTTGCCTCGCCGAGGCATGGATGTCGGTGAGCATGGACCCCATCATAGGCGCAAACTAAAACTCGGATAATTATTGGAAGCGTGTGAAGTTGGCGTTCGATGAGCGCAGCCTCATGGAACCGAAGTTCAACAAGATCCACATGGAGCACGACGAGAAGGCTATAACCAATCACTGGGGACTGGTGCAACAGGCGTGCAGCAAGTGGCACAACATTATGGAAGAGATCGGGCGCACATCAATCAGCGGCGGAAGCATGGATAGCAAGGTAGTTCACCGACCTCAAAATCTATGCCGACATGATCCCTGTCCTGACACATTTCGCGTTGTCTATGCAGCTCCTCCGTGCGCTCGACATGTACAGGGAAAACACCATCACGAAGTTCAAGTTCCACCATGTGTTCGACAAGATTCAGAACTGTCCGAAATGGACGGACACTCGCGTGAGCCTGGCCAAGAACAATGACGACGTGTACAACCCAGAGGCTCCCCCCAGCTGTCGGCGAAGGGAGGCCGAAAATCGGCCAGAAGAAGGCGGAGATGCTGAAAGCTACATGACCTCCCGCCGAACGGCTCCACTCGTCGATCGAGAAGTGCATCGCCGACTCCAAGGCACATGCCATGAAGAGGGAGGAGAAGGCCGAGGAGAGGTGGACGCAGTTGTTGCACAACCAAGACAGGAAGCTCGGCCTTCTCAAGGCGAACTTCGCTGCCAAGAAGAGGAACACCGACCCTAGTTCCTCTTGGGCGGCGAAGACACCTCGGTGATGAGCCCCCAGGTCAAGGCCTGGTACATGGCGCGCCGCACCGCCATTTTCGACGAGGACGTCCCTGCCATCACGCCGAGTCCTGCGCCTACCATTTCGGCCACCACTCCTTCGCCGAGCTCCGCCTCCACCTCCTCCAATCCATCGGCTGCCCCTGTCCTGATCGAGGAGCCCATCCCCATCGATGAATGATCGCGCTGCCTTGATTCTGTTTTGTAATAAAATGTTCATCGAACCTTTTTGGACGTACTTCTGCCGAACACCTTTAGGCGCCGGTAGGAACAAAAGATATTCAAATATGTCGCCGATTTTGCATCGCCTGAGAACACAGCCTGAGAACGCGAATGAAAAAATGGTCATTTTCAGATCGAAAGTTATATCCGTCCGGTGCTAAATAGCGCTGGATTTCGGCCTGAGAATGCTCAACGAGTAGAGATGCTCTAGGTTGGTGTTCGTTGGTGCCGGAGAGGGGCATTGGATTAGAGTATCTAAGCTATGGTTTCAGCTTTTTTGCTGTGTGTTAAGGGCAAGTACTAGTACGGAAAGTTGATTTTTCGTACTCTATTATTACTCTATGTCCTCGACATTTACGAGCTAGCTGCTGGTACCAGCGGTACATTGCATTTTTAGCCACGAGAGAGAGAGACGGGCAGTGCCATCCGCCATGGCCCAGACCTAGAGGCAGTACGTGTTTTCACTGCTAGATCGAGGAGGTGCCAGTGGCTCGGCAGGGTAAAAACAGCAAAAGCGGCTGGCCTTGGCAGACGGACGGGGAGGAAGGGTCACATCGGAGGAGAGGACACCGGCTACGAGACACGGAGACAGTACAGCTAAGCAACCTCTGGGTACCCTACCCTCGTCGGTCAGAGAACCGACCCACCACCGGCGACACCTCCTCCGATCTCCTAGCTTTTACGAGGCTTTGTACGTGTATTTAGCTATTCAATATGCTTGACCTAATACTCCCTGTACACCTCAATGCTCGTCTCGCCGTGGCGCACTCAGCACAGCTCGTCTTGCCGATACGACACACGGAAGGTGTTCTACGAGAATACTACCACACAGCGGCGCTAGCAGCATCAGCGTGGAGCTGATTAAGGCAAGACATTTGTCTCTTAGAGGTACTTTGGCACCAAGTATTCATTTCATTTAGTAAAAATGAAATAAATACATGAATTTATTTCATTTATATTATGATTCCAAAAACATCCAAATATTTGGTTGTCACCGAAATTTGCAACGGGTCTGAGATAGAAATTGGGTTTACATATGGAGATATTTCGATGAATTTGCCAAATGAAATGACAACCTAAATCCGTGGCAACCAAACAGTATAGGGATGGAATGAATACCAGGATTTCAGGCCCAAATGATGGATACCAAACGACCTCTTAGTTCAGTTCTACCGTAAATGCCCAAACGGGACGGTTTAACTAAATACAGATGCAAGAATTCATGCATTTAGTGGAACACTTCCTTCCTAGAGCATCAATCTCCACCTGCCTCTCCCAACCCAAAACCGAATTGGGGTGGAGGCCAAAACAAGGCCCACGCCGGATGGTCTCAACCACTGCTGGTAGATTGGACCGTCCTCTAATCTGTCCGACACTTCATGCGTCCCTGGCATCACGTCGTGCCACGTTGGAAAGGCAGAGCGGGGATCCCTTGCCAGCCACACAAACCGTCCGTCCGTGACGACTTGCCGCCCGACGGTGCGAAAGGGTGTCGCGGGCATCGTTTTCCGCCCCATTTTTCTCCTTCCCGCCAGTTCCGCCAACGTTTCCCGCATCTTTTCTCCCCTCCCGTGTTTTCCTGCCGGAGCGGCTGCCTTGCTATAAAAGGGGCGAGCCTGTTAAACACCGCGCACTCGCAATGTCTGGCCACCTCCACACCACTTGGGCGATGCTCTCCACGGCCGCTCGTGCTCACTTCCCTGTGTCGGAGGAGCTGGAGCAGAGGGCTATCATTGCAAACATCCAGTCCACGCGCACCTTCGAGGTGCAACAGGCCGCCACCAAGGAGGAGTTCGACTTTAGCGACTACTAGGCGCAGACGGAGGCTCCTGTTGACCACCAGGGGATCGAGGAGTCGGTGAGCCAAGCAGCTTGCGAACAACGGGTACGGGAGATCCGTGCGCGTGAAGAACAAGGCTTCGTCGAAAAGCCCTTCTACCTACAGGCTGAGGTGACGGTGGAGGTTGGCGCTCATCGGGGCACCTTGGGCCAGGGCATTGAAAGGAATATGCCCGAGAGGCAATAATAAATGGTTATTATCTTAATCCAAGTTTATAATAGAAGTTTATTTCTCATGTTATAATTGTGTTAACCAAAAACGTTAATACATGTGTGTTTAATAAACAAAGAAAATGTTCATAGTAAAGCCTCCCTTTACATTAGCTTGTTGATTAACTGATGATCAAGGTTTCCTGATCATGAACATTGGATGTTGTTAATAACAAGATCATTTCATTAAAGAATGATGTGATGAACATTCACCCATAGTAGGTTTAGCAATACGATCATGTCTTCAAAGTATATATTTCTATCTCATTCGAAGTAACACTAATTCTTAGACCATGAGATCACGCCAATCACCAACACTAGAAGAGTACTTTGATTCCATCAAACGTCATACCATGACAAGGTGATTATAAAGATGTCGTTGGGTATTTGGAAAGTGTTAGTTGAGGCTCGTGGATCAAGAGTGGGATTTGTCCATCCTGATGACGGAAAGATATACTCAAGGCACTCTCGGTGATATCACATTGACATAGCTTGCAAGCAAGTGATGAGATCACTAAGAATGTTATATCATGGGAACAAGAAAAGAGTACTTGTCGGTAACGAGATCAAATTAGGTTGGATGATTCCAAATAATCAGATCTCGGACAAGTAAAATATCATGAGACAAAAGGAATTGGTTACTACGAAAAAGGCTCACGTGATCACTAGTTCATCGTTGAGTAAGTGGGAGTCGTTATGGATCTCTAGATCCCGCTAATGATTATTGATCAGAGAGAGTCTCGATCATGTCCACTTAGTTCACGAATCCGTAGGGTGACACACTTAAGACTCGTCGACGCATTTGAGTGGATACGGAATGCAGGAGAAAATACTGGACAACGCAGAAATTGTTTTGATAAAACTATCAAAATAGTTTTGATGTATCGAAATACTACAAGAGATTAAATTGTTAATGTGTTCATTAAATGAAGTACTCGTTAAATAAAGTGTTCATTAAATTGAGTAGCATTAAATCAAGTTAATTAAATGTGTTTTAATGGAAGGGCTCTTGATTTTTGAGTGGAGATTTAAGGGAATAAAAAGTGACCCTTTGTTTTGTGAGTGGAATGTCCACCCACATAATGGAGGGGAGAGGTGGGAACACCACCATGGGGTGCCGTCCACCATCCATGAGATATATTGTAATGGTGGAGACGGCCATGATGGAGGCTTCATGGACCTTGGTGCCACGCAGGCGGAATGATGGAGATCATACCATGACGCACAAGATGGAGATCGAATGCGAGGAGCACCATATCATATCACATTATTCTTGCATGTGATGTTTATCCTTTGATGCATCTTATATTGCTTTGATTTGATCGTCACAGTAGCATTATAAGAGATGATCCCTCCCACTAAATATCAAGACAATACTATGTTCTTCCTTAGTATGCACCGTTAAGAAAGTTTGTCGTTTCGAAGAACCACGTGATGATCGAGTGTGATAGACTCTATGTTCGTATACAACAGGTGTAAGACAGTTTTACTCACACGAATACTAAGGTTCTACTTCACGAGCCTAGCATGTACATATATGGCCTCAGAACATGAACCAAAAGGTAAAGTCATATGATTGATATGATGATCATATGATGCTCACAGTTGCAGCTACACCACCCCACGTGATGATCAGTCACGCTGTAGTGAATTTGGTTCGTGTAATCACGAAAAATGACTAGAGGGATGTCGTTTTTGAGTGGGAGTTCTCATAGTAATTTTGAATTAACTTGAACTCTATCTGTTATAAACTTAGTCTAAATAGTCCTTGCAAATATATTGTAGATCATGGCACCCCTACGTTCAATTTCAATGCATTCCTAGATAGAGAAAAGCTGCAAGATAATGGGTATAACTTCACCAACTGGCACCGCAATGTGAGCATTATCCTCACGGGCATGAACAAGTCTTATGTGCTAGATGGTACGCTAGGACGCCCCTACAGAAACTGCGACTTAGGAACAGCACAATGTGTATGACACAAGGTATGATGACTACACTCTTGTGTGGTGTGCGATCCTCCAGTCGCTGAGTCTGAACCCCAAAAGCTCTTTGAACTTACTGATGCTGATGCTGTGGTGGTGAAACTCAAAACTATGTCCGGGGACCAAATCCGTGCTGAGAGATATGAGATCTCTGATAAGTTCTTTAGCGCAAAGATGGAGGAGCATAGCTCTGTGAACGATCACCTCATTAAGATGACGACCTACGCTCAATGTCTTGAGACATTGGGATGTGAAATTCTAGCTGATCTCACGACGGACAGGGTTCTATAGTCGCTCGCACCAAGCTACAAAGGGTTTGTGCTGAATTACAAGATGAGTGGTGTGAACAAGACGCTCACTAAACTTGTAGCCATGCCGAACACTGCCAAGGTAGACATAAATAAATATCACCAAGTGTTGGTGGTCAATAACAAGACCACCAATTTTAAGAAAAAGGGAAAGAAAGGCAAGTCTATGGTTAACTCCAAGAAGGACGGAAAATATGTTGCCGTGCCTGAGAAGAAGACCAAAGGATGCCCTAAGCCTGACACTGAGTGTTTCTACTGCAAGGGGAATGGGCACTAGAAGC
Organism: Avena eriantha; assembly: GCA_910589775.1. NCBI lineage: Eukaryota > Viridiplantae > Streptophyta > Magnoliopsida > Poales > Poaceae > Avena > Avena eriantha. The sequence goes on from OU342742.1 coordinate 97,285,774, forward strand.
AGAATTGCCCGAAGTACTTGTCAGATAAGAAGGCTAGGAACATGAACAAAGGTATATGTGATATACATGTTATTGATGTGTACCTTACTAGTAGTCAAAGTAACACCTAGGTATTGGATACCAGTTCGGTTGCTAACATATGTAACTTGAAACAGGGGCTAAGGAATAGTCGATGACTAGCAAAGAATGAAATGACGATGTGTGTCGAAAGTGGATCGAAGGTTGATGTGAGCACCGTTGGGACACTTCCTCTTCATCTACCATGAGGATTGATAATAAACCTAAATAAGTGTTATCTAGTGCCTGGGTTGAGCATGAACATTATATTTGGATATTGTTTAATGCAAGATGGTTATTCATTTTCTTCTGAGAACAATGGTTGTTCCTTTTATATGAATAATATCTTTTATGGTCATGCACCCGAGAAAAATGGTTTATTTGTTCTAAATCTTGATAGTAGTAGTACACATATTCATAATATGAATGCCAAAAGAATCAAGTTGAATGATGATATTACTACATATATGTGGCATTGTTGTTTGGGTCATATTAAACGCATGAAGAATCTACATTTTGATGGACTACTGGAATCACTTGATTATGAATCATTTGAGACATGTGAACCATGCCTTATGGGCAAGATGACTAGAACCCGTTTTCTGGAACAATGGAGTGGGCGACTGACTTATTGGAAATAATACATACTGACGTATGTGGTCTAATGAGTGTGTTGGCACACGGTAGATATCGTTATTCTGTGACTTTCACAGATGATTTAAGTAGATATAGGTATATTTACTTAATAAAGCACAAATATGAAACATTTGAACAGTTCAAAGAATTTCAGAGTGAAGTAGAAAATCATCGTAACAGAATTATCAAATTTCTATGATTTGACCGTGGAGGAGAGTATCTTAGTTACGAGTTTGGCACAAACATGAGACAATGTGGAATTATTTCATAACTCACTCCTGCTAGAACACCACAACGTAATGGTGTATCCAACATCGTAATAGAACTTTATTAGATATGGTACGATCTATGATGTTCCTTACCGATTTTCCACTTTCATTTTTGGGTCATGCACTAGAGACAACTGCATTCACTTTAATTAGGGCACCATCAAAATCCGTTGAAACGACACCGCATAAATTATGGTTTTCTCACAAACCTAAGCTATCATTTTGAGAAGTTTGGGATTATGATGCTTATGTGAAGAAACTTCAGTCTGATAAGCTCGAACCCAATGTAGAAAAATGCGTCTTCATAGGATACCTGATGGCTCCAAAAATAGCCATCTTCCACCGCGTTTAAACATTGTTTTTAGTCAAACAATTGATAAGAAACTCTCTATCCTTACCACTAATGACTAATAATTGCAAAGATATGCAAACCATTACTTTGATTTGTGTTGTGCAGGAAATCACGCTTTTAATGCAAAATCTGGAGTCATAATGAAGGTTTTTGAGGAAGTCCACACGACCAAGTAATTGTGGAGCAAATTCCAGGTGACAGCAGCCGTAACGACCACTGGTATGGGCAAGGCCCGCCCATACCGTCCGCCCGTACCATGTGGAGGCGGCTCCACCTCAACAAACCCTACAACTTTCGTGAAGACGCCTATATATTTTGAGGTCTCAGCTGCCGCGCAGGAGGCCGTGATAATCCCCAAGTGCAGGGGATCACCGTAGTACCTCTCAATGTGGAAGTAGGGTATCGATCCGTAGGAGCAAGAAGGAAAAGCTATCTATTCTCTACAACTAAAGTGTCACAAGTTTTAGTTGATTATGCACTAAACAAGTTTTAAGGAATAAGATGGTTGTTTTAATAAATGCAAATTTAATGTAACAAAACAAGAATGTAGAAGTGTCCCAATCCCCTTCAATGCAAGAGAACAAGACAAGGGGTTTTCTATTATGGGAAAAATGGAATGGGTTCATGAGTTCACTTAATACTCTCTTCTCCATCTATGGTGATTATCATGTTATAGATAGTAAAGGTACACGCAATTGCAATGTTTTAATGGTACTTTTATGGTGGCTACATGTCATAAAACACATAGGTGAAATAAGTACTCCTTTGTGTGTCCCCCTTGCAATAAGACTAGCATTTGGTTTGTGTCACACCACACATCATACTTCTCCTTTTTTACCCCTACATAAAGGATGTTGGGCTGCATTGCTGTCACTCAATACATATGTCATTGTCACTCGGCCACTCATTACCTACATACATCATACTTCTTAATGGAAAACATTCTAAACACTAGTGCAATGATTATATGTTGTGATATGTTGTGAGTATTATCAGATCTCTCTCATCTACCCCCACTTGGTGGTGTCAATCACCTCATGATATGGATAAACAAGGCATTATGTATAGATCTAAACCATTACATGCATCATAGAATATTCCTAAAGTATGACAAACCATACAAGATCCAACACAATGGTAAATGAATAACAAGTACTATCTCATAACACAATATCCACCATAGGAATTACATAGATAGATCCATACTCATGCAAGGCACATCATATGGACTTCAACAATGATCATACATGGAGAGATTAGATCAAGTTACTACCATAAACCCAAAGTCTAGGGGGTGGACTACTCCCCTCTCATCATGGAGAGTCATTAGGAGGCGATGGTGAAGGAGGAGACGCGGCCGAAGGCGATTCTGGCAGCGGTTCCCCCTCCAATCTTCCTCCGGCAGTGGCCATCAGACTCTCTATTCTTGGTCAAGGTGATCAGACGACCGAGGAGGAAAAGAGGGTAGGTGGCGCACCCACCTGAGCTGGGCGCGCCACCCAGGCTCTTTTGGGCCTCCTAGCCCTCCAGGTGAGGTTCTTGTACTCGAGATGCTTCTCGTGGATAAATATTGATATCCCCAAAAGCTTAGGTCCATTTGACTCCGTATAGGTCCTGAAACATCAAAAACATTGAAACCTGGGTTTTTCTGCCCTACCGGGTTATAACCAAAATAAAGGGGATCATTGGTTAATCCCCAAAAATCAATGTAAAACATGGATATAACATTATATATGATGCAAATATGTGGATACACATGTTAACAAACTAAAAAGTTCAACATGCCCAAGCTTAACATATGCTCGTCCTCGAGCATGAAGGTGATAAAACTAAACATGGACTTTGGAGTTTGTTACCTTTGCTTCCTTCATTATCATGTAGAGTTCATAGGATCAATTCCTTTCAATGAAACATAATATGCAAGTGTACTATCAAGTTGTATCTTTTACACATCTATAAATATGCTAAACAATAAGTGATAGTGTGATAAAACAAACGATGAACAAAATAAACCTTCAAGCACACTTTGATGAACCTATATAATAAGAGACTCTTTTCATGATTGGCGTTGGTGTTTTCATTCCTTTATTTTTGGGTTACTTCTTAGTTTCATGCCCTTGATTGGAAGACTCACTTCTTAGTTTTATGTATTCCCTTGAGATGTTTTGCATCCTGTACCAAAAATAAGCATTGAATACAATGTGTTAATCCTCCATAAAGAATAAAAAATATAATTTTGAGCTATGTAATTCATGTCAACAATACTAATAAGGATGGGGTTCCAAGTATCTTTTTTATTTCACTTTGTTTTAAAGCTTCATATGGTTTATGTGCTAAACATCTTACAAGTTGATTGTTTCATGCACCTAGCCTATGATCTTGCACTCCTCATGCTACTCAACTTAGGCCTATCATTGTATACTCATGTTAGTCTATGAAACCGCATCATTGAAGTACCTCTTGCCCCTATGTAGCTATATGCCCCACCTTTTTGGCATTTATTTATTTTCTTATTTATTCATTTATTCAGCATAAAAGATAATATAATTCCTTGATTGTGTTCAAGGTGGGAGGGGCAGTATCTCTACTCTAGAAGAACAATAAAAATAGACATATGAATCATATCAACAAGGATCATCATGTTGTAAGTTTCTACCATGTCATGCATGGCTTTGGCTAGCGGTTCAGGAGCATTTTCTACCAACATGCCTACTCCAGTGTGCACACTTCATTTCACATCGTTTCAATCCAGAGGTAGAGCTTAAACATGATTAATATTCAACATTTAACATTGAAAGCTTTGTGACATGCCAGCCATGGTTTAGCTAACAACCACTAATAAGATGCGAAGCACAAAAATTTCCATAGTGGTATCACCCCAAACCTTACTTTCTTATGAGATTTAAAATACATGAAAAGGGTGTTTTTAAGAGTGTTTGGAGGATTAACATACATACTATACTTTAAAGTAGATTTTGGCACAAGTAGGTGGATATGCCTAGTCTAGTTTTAAGGGGATTGGAACAAGTCTTAGCTTGTGTAGAAAAGGCTTAGCAAAAAGAGTTCTAAAGAGTGTGCTATCTAGTTTATAATATCAACATTTATTTTGTCACCTTGCTTCTTAATGTTGAACATAAATATGCACAAGAAAATGATACAAATTAATAGGCAAAAACATATCATGTTTCATATAAAGTACTTGAGCTTAAGAACTAGACACAACATGAATTTCAGCTTTTGTTTTTATCTCTCCTTTTCTTTTATTCCATGGCATTCTTTTTCAGTTTTAATCTCATTAAGGTAGAGTTTCTTTTCAGTAGATGATCATAAAATTTTATAATAATGGTGGTGGTCTTTCTTATGCAAAACAAAAAGTAAAATGACAAAACAGACGCTCCAAGTTTCTACGACAGTTCTATGTTGCGCAAAAAACAAAGTTTAGAGGTTTGCAAACCGAGTTGAGTTGGTCCAGCGGGGTGCCTTGGGCATCCCCAAGCTTATGATTTTCACCATCCTTGTATTGCTCTTGGTGTGATGTTCCTCTATTCCCTGTCAAAAAACTTCAACACAAAACTTTTCCCATCTCTTTTCTGAGTGGTGACATTAGTGGCACAAAAGTATAATAGTTGTTGCATATATATCAAAGACAAAATTCTTTCTAAATATTCTAGCAAACATATAATGTTTTTACATATCCCTAGCATATACTATGACTCATAACAATCATTTTAGGACACTTGGGAATGGTTAAAACAAAACATGGCACAATCTGTCCAGATTTTCAGTAGTAGCAAAACAAATTTATTTCGCCCACTTAGACAGTTCAGGAATTTTAGCCAATTTTTGTGCATACAGAGGATGAAAAGTTGTAAATGATGTGTAAATATGAGTGCAAACAGAGTTATAGAAAACATTCTAGTAAAAAATGTTCTGCAAGAATTTGCTATTCCATATATTTAACAACTTTTTAACATCCAAAATGGGTTCCACTTGGTACTTTATTACTAAACTGTAGCAAAGACACTAAAAAGGACTCTTTAACTACAACAATAATGTAAAAATAAATGACCAGGTTGCCTCCCAAAAAGCGCTTTCTTTATAGCCATATAACTAGGCTTTACTTACTTCATTCAAGTGATGTGGAGATCATGTGGTAGCTTGGTGCTATCTCGTTTATCATCTATGAGAGGTTCCCCTACATCCCCAATCTTAGGTTGGACCATATATTTTTCTTCTTCATTCTTTTCTCCTTCTTTGTGGTGCATGGACATCCCCAAGCTTGGGCTTTTATCATCTTGTTTATTTTCCCCTTTTACATATTCTTCTTCTTGTTCCTGCAAGCCATTATATCTCTCCTTGATAGCAACAAGATTGTTATAATATTCAAGGATATAGGTATTCTTACAAATAAGTTTCAATAGTTGTTCAAGCGTTGTAGCAAGTTTTGGTGTGAGGCTATGAGTTTCATTTGCTACCAACATAACTATCTCAAGAAATCCCATTACAATAGTAAATTCTTCAGCTACCTTCGTATCAGTGTTCATGAATTCATTATTATGGTAGGAAGCAATTATAAGCATACTATCAAGCTTGCATTGGAAATTTAGATGCTTGGTATATGATCTATGCAACAAGATAAATTATACCTATCACATAATTCATGGCCAATTTCATTCAAGCTTCCATTACTAACTTTGTTTGATGAACATTAATTGATTTAAACATAGGGGTTGCATAAGTACATGATTCATACATTCCATGAACATAACAAATGAACTAATTTTTTTTTGTGTTTTTAAAATAAGGAGAGTAAAAACCGATACATAACTAAAAATATATATAATGAGAAAGTCACAACCAAACAAGTTAAAGAAACCTCCCCAAGCTTAGATGATTGCAAGATATAAAACAAACTAAAACAAATCTAAAGTCTAGTGCACACAAGAAAAGGAACTTAAGCGCTATGATCCCCGACAACAACGCCAGAAAAGTATCTTGATAACCCCCAAGTGCAGGGATCACCGTAGTACCTCTCAATGTGGAAGTAGGGTATCGATCCGCAGGAGTAATAAAAAACTATCTATTCTCTACAACTAAAGTGTCACAAGTTTTAGTTGATTATGCACTAAAAAAGTTTTAAGGAATAAGATGGTTGTTTTAATAAATGCAAATTTAATGTAACAAAACAAGAATGTAAAAGTGTCCCAATCCTCTTCAATGCAAGAGGACAAGACAAGGGGTTTTCTATTATGGGAACAATGGACATGGGTTCATGGGTTCACTTAATCCTCTCTTCTCTAGCTATGCTGATTATCATGTTATATATAGTAAAGGTACACACAATTGCAATGTTTTAATGGTACTTTTATGGTGGCTACATATCGTAAAACACATAGGTGAAAGAATTACTCCTTTGTGTTTCTAGTTCACCCTTGCAATATGGCTCTAGCATTTGGTTTGTGTCACACCACACATCATACTTCTCCTTTTTTACCCCTAGATAAAGGATGTTGGGATGCATTGCTGTCACTCAATACATATGCCGCTGTCACTCGGTCACCCATTACCTACATACATCATACTTCTTAATGGATAACATTCTAAACACTAGTGCAATGATTCATATGTTGTGATATGTTGTGAGTATTATCACATCTCTCTCATCTACCCCTACTTGGTGGTGTCAATCACCTCATGATATGGATAAACAAGGCATTATGTATAGATCTAAAGCATTACATGCATCATAGAATATTCCCAAAATATGACAACCATACAAGATCTAACACAATGGTAAATGAATAACAAGTACTATATCATAACACAATATCCACCATAGGAATTACATAGATAGATCCATACTCATGCAAGGCACATCATATGGGCTTCAACAATGATCATACATGGAGAGATTAGATCAAGTTACCACCATAAACCCAAAGTTCAGGGGGTGGAGTACTCCCCTCTCATCATGGAGAGTGATGAGGAGGCGTTTGTGAAGGAGGATACACGACCAGAGGCGATTCTGCCAGCGGTTCCCCCTCCAATCTTCCTCTGATGGCGGTAACAGACTCTCTGTTCTTGGTGTTTTCTATCTCCACCTCATCCGTATTGAGGACTCCTGGGGGATCCTTATATAGGGGTTTTTAGGTCAAGGGAACTCTGTGGGCAAAAGAATCAAGGTGATCGGACGACCAAGGAGGAAAAGAGGGCAGGTGTCGCGCCCACTAGGGCTAGGCGTGCCACCCAGGCTCTTTTGGGCCTCATGGCCCTCCAAGTGAGGTTCTTATGCTCCAGATGCTTCTCGTGGATAAATATTGACATCCCCAAAAGCTCAGGTCCATTTGACTCCATATATGTCTTGAAACATCAAAAACATTGAAACAGGGTTTTCCTGCCCTGCTGCGTTATAACCAAAATAAAGTGGGTCATTGGTAAATCCCCAAAAATCAATGTAAAACATGAATATAACATCATATATGATGCAAATATGTGGTTAAACATGTTAACAAACTACAAAGTTCATGTATACATTTTACATGCATCAGGCCGCCATTCTCAGATTGCATCACAACACCACGAAAGGAGATCCACACCGTTGTTCATCCCTTCCATCTTCCATCCCCTCTATTAGCCATAGTCATTACTTTGTACTTGAGATCTCCTTGTGATTCGACGACCATTGTAAGAATATTTGATTTCAATCTAAGTATTTTGCACAATGTTTTTTATCCGTGATCTTATTGTTATTAGTGAGTAGTTATCACGGGCTGTGGGTTGGGGAGAAACCTCGCAGCAATTATGTGCATCTAATCTATGGGAGCATTGTGTATTGTTTGAAAGCGGGATTTGTATCTTTTGTTTATTTGTGTCTTGTCTCGATCTTTGGACTTGTAGGTACCTAAGACCCCCGAGATTGATAAAGGCTTGAGGTAAGATACTTGGCTAGCGGCGATCTCATAGGAACCCCAGTGTTAGAAAGGGTAGTACGGTCTTCGCTTAGTGACCCATTCAGGATCACAACAACAGCACCACTTAATGCTTTGATCTGTGTTTTACACTTAATAATCGTTTTTAGCATGTTGCTTCATGGTGCACTCGGTTGGACTAAAAGACTATTGCTATCTCTGCTGCATCACATGGGCTCTAGTATATTAGGATGTGTTGCCCACAAAAGATTATCCCTATTAAAACATTACACATGACTATGCTTATTATTATCTTTTATCCCATACGACGTGCAACTGTAGGTGGATCTTCAACCCTGGCCTATTTCCATCCATTGAATCAACCCACTATAAAATTAAACTAGATTAGTCTGATAAACAAAAGTAAAACAAAGAAACAAAGTCTTGTAGGCATGTCCTTTTATTTCCTTTTAGCATTGCTTTCCAAGGTTCGATTAAACCTAGGTCTACTATGGAAAAGCTATTATACTGCATCAGTGAATCCGGATCGAAGATATCAACCCTTTTTCTGGCACCGTTGCCACGGAAGCAATTTTGCTATCCTGGTGAGGTCGATAGAGACCTTGTTTTTAATTTTATTATTTGTTTTTAGTTTATTTCTTGTTATTAGTTTACTTTCTAGTTATATATTTGAAAACCCCAAAAAAATAGTTACTCCCTCCGATCCATATTAACGTTCTCAGATTATTCTAGATTCGAATGTATCTAGTCATGTTTTAGTGCCAGATAGATCCGAATCTAGAAAAATCTGAGAACATTAATTTGGATCAAAGGGAGTACTTGTTATTTTTTTGTTTACTTAAAAAATACCAAAAATATAAGACCCATGGCTCAAAAGAGACTTAGGGAGTATGCTACTCTCACTGATGATTTTATTCGTGCACCTATTACTTAGCCCTCTATTGATGTGGAAGCATATGAAATTAAGCCTAACCTTTTAAGTTTGGTTCATCAATACCAATTTGGAGGTTCATCTTTCGAGGATTTAGGTTTGCACTTAAATACTTTTACTGAAATTTTTGACATGATGTGTTTTAAGGATGTAGATCCAAATGTTGTAAAATTACAATTGTTTCCTTTCTATCTTAGAGAAAAGGCTAAGGACTAGTTGCTAGCTCTACCTAAGGGCACTATTAAATCTTGGGAGGAATGCACTAATATGTTTATGAATATTTCCCCCCGGCTAAAACTATGCAACTAAGATCCAACATTACAAGTTTTAGACAAGAAGATCGCGAGCCTCTAGCGCTTGCATCGGAAAGGATGAAAGAAGACGCAATGAACTGTCCTAGTCATGGGATGGAAGAATGGCTTATATTACATTTATTTTATAATGGCCTTAACCCAATGTCTAAGTCTATGCTAGATATTGTAGCAGGAGGAACAATCATGGGAAAGCAAGTGAGTGTTGCAAAGAAATTACTTGATGATATGCAAAATAACCATGCCCAATGGCATGTGGAAAGAACCTCGAAAAGAGTGAGCTCAATCACCGAGGTAAACAATGAAGAGCTTGCACCTAAGGTAGACGAGTTACTCAACATAGTAAAGGGTAAGGAATCTACTCAAGTTAATGCTATCGCTACCAATGTTAATGATGTTAATTTTATAGCTCACACTCCTTATAATCCTGCTCGGAAGAACCAAAATTTTGCTTCTAATGTTCAAAAACATTATTCTAATCCTGTAGGAACTCCTTACAATAATTATGATAATCATAATGGAGCAAATCATGGCAATCTCTCATTTGAGCAAACTGTTAGAACCTTTATGCAAGCTCAAACCAAGCAAAATAATATGTTTATTAAAATCAGGGAGAATCATGAAAGTAGTATAGAAAAATTATATAACCAATTCGTTGCAATTAGAAATGATGTGCAGGCTCTACAAGAAAGGACAAAGACCATGGAAGCTCAATTAGGCAAGGTAGCCGAGAGCCAAGCTCTCATACTAGAAAAGCTGCTAGGAAGCCTGAGCCAAATGCGGTAGAAGACCTCAAGATGATGAGGATGGAAACAAATGAAGAAAAGCTTGAAGAGCTAGATTATAGCAACACGCTAACACCTGAATATACCGTGAAAGATCTACTAAAGATGATCACCGTGAAGAATCCTGGTATAAAACAAGGTAATGATGCTATGTACCAACAATTTATTCAACAAGTAGCATACAAAGTTTGAGATTTAGAGATGGAGTACAAAAGACTAGCTGATAAGCTTCCTGCTAAGCTAGATGATATATTTGAGCCCACTATTAAAATTAAGATTGGGGTTAATGAGATATCTGCACTTTGTGATCTTGGTGCAAGCGTATCAACGATTTCCAAGAGTCTATTTGACATGTTAAACTTGGGGCCATTTGCAACTACTGAATTAAGACTCCATCTGGCGGATTCAACTTATAAACAAGCTGTTGGGGTAAAATACAGTATAGTTGTTAAAATTAAAGGTAGTCCCGCTCTTATTGATCTTATTATTGTGGACATGCCTGAAGATCTCATAGGACCTATAATTCTAGGTAGGCCATTCCTAAGAACTATTAAAGCACTAATCAATTTACATGAAGGGGCTGTGAGAATATGACTACTGTCTAGAGATCCTTTTATAGTCCACTTCCCTAGGAAGAAGAAAGCCAATCCTAATAATGATGATGGTATAATTACATTGAAAGCCAATTACTTTGGAGTGGGTGTTCCACTCATTAAACCTAAATAATCACCATCTGGGTTAAGCTAATTGACCTTAAATAGAAGCGCTTCATGAGATGCAACCCATGTGAAATAAAAGTGTTAACACTTGTGTTAGTTTATTTTTTTGTTTTTAATAATGAGTGTTCAAGAAGACCATTGGAGAGAGGATGTAACACCCCAAAACTTCTAATCAAGATTATCAAGTTCTAATCACCCAAGTTTAGGGTTAACAAAAACTTTTTATTACAAATTTGAATATGAATGCATGTGTGTTTTGCATTAGTGTAGAATTGATTGAATTTGCCATGCTTGATTGCTACAAATGATGAGAAATGGTTTAAAGGTGAATACTACATCATCTAGGCCATTTACAAACAAAATCAAACGAAAAAGAAATCAAATATGAGTTAAATAACCAAATGGTCATTTTGGCCAAAGTTAACCACTAGGTCACTTTAGGTGTTCCTAGAAGAGAAATTTTAACAGAAACAGTTCTACTTCTTTTCACCCCTTGCTAGACCAAGTAAAAGTGTATCCAGTCCCACTTTACAAAGTTAAAAAAACATTTTCCAAATCAATTTAATGGACAATTGAAATTGAATCTAGTTCATATGGTAAGATCACACTTTTAAAAAACCTATCAAACCAATTCCCCTTGGCAAACCCAAGCAACCAGAGACTACCAAGCATAAGTATAGATCACTCACCAAATTTGATTCAAAAATTTCAAATTAATTTTCTTGTGGCCTTTACATCAAACACTCTACAGACACAAATCTAGCTCTGCCTAACTTCACTGTTTAAGCAGTAATCCATCGACCATTTGGTCCCCTCTTCACTCCCTTGTCTCCCCTAGTGTCGAGCAGCCCCAGACCAATCCCCCCTGAGCCGTTGTGCACAGTGCAATACCGCCCGAATATGGTCGTCGCCGGTCGGCAGTGGACAATGCGCCAGAAGCCACGCCGCCCTCGCCCACGACACGCACCAGACACGCGACCATCCACCGCCACCCCTGTCCAAGTCACGACCACAGGAGAGCCCTGGACCACCCTAGCTACGCCGTGCTCCATGTCTCTGCGTTGTGCCCAGAGTGCGCCGTAGCCGACCGCCTCGCACAGACTGCGCCTCCCCTTCTCCGTGCACGCACCCACTCGCCATGATCACCGCAACCTCCCAGACACCCCCGTTCGCCGACGTGCGACCCGTAGCTCCCGCACGCCGTCGCAAACACCGCCGCGTCTATGCAGAGCGCCGCACGCGCCCGACCAGCCTAGACGCCTCGTGTCACGCCATTACTTCCATGATGATCGCCAGGGAACACCGCACCGTCCCCTAGCCTCAGCCGTGCCGCTAGCCGCCTGTAGCGACTTCACCGACGAGCCCGAGCCCATGCCCCCTCGCCGTAGTATAAGTAGAGGCCTCCCCCGCCTCCATTCTCCACACCAACACCCTCACCACTCGTCATTGATCTCCCCTCACCCTTCCCTGGAGCAAGGCGAGCTCTCCCTTGCTGGATTTTGGCCGGAGCCCGCCACTGCAGGAGGAGAAGGGTGCCGTCGATTGAAGCCGCCCCAGGAGCTGCCGTGACCGCCATTCGAACCGCCGTCCATGACAACTCTGTTCGCCCCCATCACCGACCCTAGCTGGAGCCAGGTGAGCATCACCGGCCCCCACCGCCGCGTTAGGTTTAATTCCTCGCCGGAGTAGTTCGTCGTCGACGATGCACCCCAGTCGTTAGATTAGATTTTAATCGCACGGCCTAGATTACACGATACCGCTTCACGTAGATTAAGTCGCTGACTGGTGGACCCTGTCTATCAGCAACCCGCTGTGCTGTGCTATGTTGATTGGGCCTGCCCGTTTAGTTTCCCGCACAGCCCAGTGAATTCGAATAATGATTTTCCAATTTAGTTTAAACTAGTTTCTGTCCATGGATTCAAAATCAATTCAGAGAGATTCACTAAACCAAATTTCATGATTCAAATTTTGTTAGAAAGATATTTAAATTATCTATTCAAGCCCGTTGGATTTAAATTATTTGGAGTTATAGATCACTTATACCAAAAATAACAAGACATAGACTTTTCTAACTTCAAACATTTTTCAAAAATCAATCATAAATGCTTTTGAGTTGATTCCAACTCTCAAAAATCACATTTGATAAGATCTATCTGAATATGTAAAAATATTTAGGTTTGTATGCAGCGAGTTTGGACTAGTACCAAAATAATGTTGTATATGCATTTCTAGTCACTAAATCTATTAAATGATAATCTTAAACTTTATGAAATATGACCAACCCTTTAAATCACATTCCCATGTATTAAAATATGTGGTGAGGACATGTGTCAACATGATCCCATATAATTGGAGTATATTAAGTCTTAATTATTTTCAATGAGTAGAAATTACTTTTCTAAAATATGATAAACAAGATTACATCTTTATTTCATGTGATGATTATGATGATGCTAGATCATCAATTATGAGCCTTAGTGTGCTAAATAGAACTAGTTAAGTATTGTTTGGTGATTGTGTACCCTGTATTTATTTATAGACGATGGTACCGACCCCGGATACGAGGATGAGTGCTACCAGGAAGAAGAAGAAAACTTCAACCACTACTCTACTCAAGGCAAGCTATTATTGGCAAGCTAACACTTGCAAGTTTCTTAACTATGCAAGCTAATACTTGCAAACTTGATAAGATGCATTAGGCATGCTTGGTTATCTGATTTTGATTATACCAATCCCAAGTTTTACTTGCAAGCTTTATTCTTCTACTTTACCAAAATTATTTACTTTTAGTTAGTGCTTTGTAAGCATTGGAAAATTTAGTATAGATAGCATAAAGAGTATAAAACTAGGCCTAACTAGTTATACTTAGATGTCATTCTATGGCATTAGATTGAACATTAGCACCCCTCATTAGTGAATACTCTTAACCTTAGTGGCTAGTGCTAAGCATAAAAGTTGATCACTTTAGATGGGAATACTTGGTGAAAATTATTATGAAACCTTGGAATGATGCTTCATTCTATTGAAATGTTTTGACATGTGTTGAGAAATACAAAAGGATTTGATGATGAAAATGTTGAGGCATGAGCCTTAGCCCTTTTATAAAAACTGATGGTTGGGTTTGGATGTGATACCATTCCAATTTTACCGTACAACCACAATACCCGAATTGGGTAGGGCTTAGCCGGAATTTTATATGCCTTAGTATGGGTTCCCTCGCGGAAGAGGTTTGAGCTAAGGCTACCTCGTGAGTGTGAATTGTCCACCTATGCAGTGCCCAGGATGGAAGATGGCCATGGCCGGGAGGCCAAGCTTATAGGGAGGTACCTATACTAGAGTGTGTAATTGAAAGCTTATGATTGATTATCCGCATACTAAGTATGATGATTTAGGGTTATCCTCTGATGGATGTATTGAATTTTGTGGTGAAAGTGTACCACCTCTATAGAGTGTCAAACTATTCGAATAGCCGCGTCCACGTTCATGGACAGTTGGAGTGGCCATACTGTTCCGTCGTCAGATGTTTTCAAAATGACTTGTGAACTGAACTATGATTTTGACTTGACCACAACAGGGTTGTGAATATGAAAGCTAGTTTCCCACTTAAAGTGAATTAGAACATTAACTTAGTTTTCTTTACTTCTGAACTCAGTTTAGATAAACCTGCCTTTTTGCAAATAAACCTAGAGCTTAAGATTCCTATTAAAACTCCGTTACTTATTAGTGATAGTTTGCGAGTACTTAACGAGTACTCATGGCTTTGTCCCTGGCTATTCCTGTGGCCAGACTATGAGGAGGACTATCAGGATGATGGACAGCAGGACGTCTATGACAACTAGGATCATCTCCCATCGTCAACATTTCCTGTGACTCTGAAGATGGAGGCCCTACTACGTTTCTTTCCGCTACTTGATTTGTATTAAGACTAGATCATGAGATCCTTTATTTGTGTAAGACCTTATTATGGTTTGTAATGGATGATGTACTATGATATCTAATCTGTTATGTCTCGCAAAAATGGTAATCCTGGGATTGCGAGGTATGGCATAACAGGCATCTTGGATTAAAAATCCGGGTGTTGACAAGTTGGT
This sequence comes from Avena eriantha, assembly GCA_910589775.1. Taxonomy (NCBI): domain Eukaryota; kingdom Viridiplantae; phylum Streptophyta; class Magnoliopsida; order Poales; family Poaceae; genus Avena; species Avena eriantha. The sequence continues at coordinate 97,300,854 of OU342742.1, forward strand.
ATCAGAGCCATCCTGACCATAGGAGACCCTAGTTAGAATGGACGTCCGAACAAAAACTTAGTTTCAAAACAAAAGAAGTGAGTATTTATGAAAACCTATTCCCACTCTTATCCTTGATTCTTTTAAAAAAATCATGTTCCTAAAAAATTCTTGCATTCCTACATAAAATTTGACACACTTGATCACCTCACTAACTTACTCACCCTAAATTCTTATAGATGGAGTTCAGTATTGAAAGTTCTACCAGTTGGGCAACGGAGGCCAACTGATCTTTGAGAGGGATCTAGATGCACTGTCAGAGTATCTTGAGCGCCCGCATCCAGAATTCTTCGGGGCACAACTCAACGATCACATAGGAGGAGATCTACAATGGCTGATAGTTGTAGATCTCAGAGGCAAGATGGAAGCACCCACTTTTGAGAAGATCCAATTCACCTTGTGTGAGAACAATTGGCTAGATGGATTAGCCAGGGCTATGCATGAAGCTCTTGCCCGTCTGTGTGGGTGATGTCTACGCACTTCTATTCTTGTAGACAGTTGTTGGGCCTCCAAGTGTAGAGGTTTGTAGAACAGCAGCAAGTTTTCCCTTAAGTGGATCACCCAAGGTTTATCGAACTCAGGGAGGAAGTGGTCAAATGTATCCCCTCTCAAGGAACCCTGCAATCAAGATACAAAAAGTCTCTTGTGTCCCCAACACACCCAATACATTTGTCAGATGTATAGGTGCACTAGTTCGGCGAAGAGATAGTGAAATACAAGTGGTATGGATATTTATAAGTGGTAACGGTGCTAGAAAATAGCTTGATGTTGTGGAAAAGACTAAAGGCAAACTGAAATAAAGATAGAAGCAAGAAAACATGTAATAGATCTAATAGCAAACGGTGTTTCAGTGCTTAGAAACAAGGCCTAGGGATCATACTTTCACTAGTGAACACTCTCATATAAATATATTCTTCTTTATGATACTACGCTGAACTACTCTCCGGTTGGACACTCTAATCAACGGTAGGGCTATAACAGCACACCTCAAAGTTCATCTTTCCCATCTAGAAAACCCCACACTGTCACCTTGAGTACTAGATGAGTCCAACAAACACCACAATTTCATAAAGATATCCAACTCCAAATATAACTCATAACAAGTATTTGTAATCTCTAGCCTAAGTGCCACCATGGTGAGCACGCTGTCACTTTCACACACATGGGGAGAGCAGAGATTCATTAAAGCACTTGAGTAGCAAGGTAGATCAACTTGATTACAAAGCTCATGATCACAATATGATCATGCATAGAGAGAGAGATGAACACATAGCTACCGGTGGAACCCTTAGCCTCGAGAGAGAACTACTCCCTCCTCATCATGGGAACCAGCAATGGCGATGGAGATGGCGGTGGAGATCGATGAAGATGGCTCCGGGGGCACTTCCCCATCCTGGCAGGGTGCCGGAACAGAGACTTTCTGTCCCCCGAATCTCCTTTTTGGTGGCGGCGGCGCTGCGGAACTTTTTGTGGCTGGAGGCTTGACTCTTTAGGGTTTATGCATCGGGAGGCTTCTGTTGGGCCACGTAGAGATAAACAAAACCTTTTCCCTACGCGGTGATCCCAAGATCCAGCTCAGGTAGAAGGCCACGAGGATTACCACTAGACGCGTAGTTGCGGAATTGATGAAGCACGTCGCTTGATGTAGTGCAGTCCTCGCGATCCGTTCCGATTCCACGATCCACGATCCGTTCTTTCTTCACGATCGTCGAAGTGCTGAACGTATAACACCTCCACCGGTATCCACACGTACGAGGAGGAGCGCTGGCGATGGACTGCTAGGTCCGATACGGCGGCGACAGGACGAACTGGGGCTAGGGTTTCCAACACATGGAGTGACCTAACCTTGTGCTCTAAGCACCTGTGCCCCAGCTTATATAGGGAGTGAAAGTGGGCTCCACTCACTTGTGGCCCATTCACTAAAAGGCCTATATTAGACACTGCAAGTCTCACTTGCTGACTAAGTCCATGTCTCTATTTGGGTCCAACCCAAATAGGTTTCCTGTTTGGGTCTAACCCAAACTTGCTCCCGCTCTTAAGTGTGTGACCCGACAGGCTCATGGTAACCCGGACACGATTCCAAGTCTCACTCGTGATCGATCAGTTGGTAGCGGCTCCTAGCAGAATGTGCCAACTCCCAAGTACCAATAAGTCATGACGACATACCTTCCAATGTGACTTTCGTCTGAGTCCCTTTTGCCTCACGATATACCTTGTCGGACTATAGGCGAATGATCGTCATCCCTTAAATAGTCCGACTCTCTTTCTCGATCCGAGATAAGTGATTCATCCAACTAACTCTCAGTCGGCTGCCTCGAGTAACACTTAACCGTGACGCGCATGGCCATGCTTTCCGAATCATATCTTCCGAGAGGGCCCAGAGAATATCTCTCTAGATGGAGGGGAAAAATCCCGTCTTGGTTATTCACATCACGCAGCTTGATTCTCACTCGACCCGAACTCCGCCTTTATCACTGCCTAGTGACGGAACAACGTTTGACAGAACCTAAGTCGGAGATCCTCAACTCAGATTGTGCAATAACCTCAGGTCTAAGGATTACATTGATTGAGACATGCAAATGACGACTTGTTCGTTGCATCTCAATATGGCTCAGTCCGACTCGCTAAACTCTTTAGCTGAATCCGTGTAAGTCGGAATAGCATCTCCATGCCCATGACAAGTGGAACCTAGTCATCTGCTGACTTTCACATTGGTCTAAGTTGTGTGTCCGGCACAACCTCAATGACCAAGGACAATTAGTATGAACAACATGAATATGTAGTTCCACAATCAAATCACATATCCGATGATACATATTAGCAGTTCATACATGGACCATAACCTTATGAATACAAAGGAATATCAGCATACATGATTGCCTCTAGGGCATATTCCCAACAGTCTCCCACTTGCACTAGAGTCAATCTTCCGACATCACATGTCCAGGCATCTGATGCCCATTGCTCTCAGGTGTGCATGCTTCGGCTGTGGAAGTGGCTTTGTCAACGGATCCGCAATATTTGCATCTGTGTGTACCTTGCATAACTTGATATCACCTTGATCCACGAACTGGTGAATAAGGTGGTACCGCATGGGTATATGTTTGTTCTTCTGGTGTTGTCTAGGTTCCTTGGCTTGTGCAATAGCACCATTGTTGTCACAATACACGTCTAACGGATTGGACGAGCCCTGAACCACACCAAGATCCATGAGGAAATTCCTCATCCAAACGGCTTCTTTTGCCGCCTCCGAGGCAGCAATATACTCAGCCTTTGTCGTAGACGCAGACACCGTTTCTTGCTTGGAACTTTTCCAGCTCACAGCCCCTCCGTTTATCACAAACACATATCAGGATTGCAAACGAGAATCATCCGAGTCAGTGAGATAACTCGCATCCGTGTAACCCTTTACATTGAGTTCATCCTCACCTCCATAAACCAGGAACATATCCTTAGTCCTTCTCAAGTACTTGAGGATATTTTTAGCCGCTGCCTAGTGGATTTCTCCAGGATCATCCTGGTACCTTCTCACAACACTTAGAGCATAGGAAACATCTGGCCTAGTACAAATCATAGCGTACATGACAGATCCAATTGCAGAAGCATACGAAATCACACTCATCTGACTTCACTCATTAGTTGTCAAACGACACTGAGTCTTGCTAAGTTTTACGCCATGGGACATCGGTAAGAACCCATTCTTAGATGATTCCATGTTGAACTTCTTCAACACTTTGTCGAAATATGTACTCTGACTCAATCCAATGAGCCGCCTTGATCTATCTCTATATATCCGGATTCCTAGTATGTAAGTCGCCTCACCCAAGTCTTTCATCGAAAAACTCTTTTCCAATGATTCCTTGGTCTCTTGCAACTTCTGGACATCATTTCCAATCAGTAATATATCATCCACATATAAGATCAGAAAGTTTACTTTGCTCCCACTAAACTTCTTGTATAAACAAGAATCATGATCACTTTTGATGAAGCCAAACGATTTGACTACCTCATCAAAGCGAATGTTCCAACTCCGAGATGCTTGCTTCAACCCATAAATGGATTTCCGAAGCTTGCATACCTTGTCAGCATTAGCCGGATCGACAAAACCCTCGGGCTGTATCATATATACGTCCTCGGTTAAATTTCCATTAAGGAAAGCCGTCTTGACATCCATCTGCCATATCTCATAGTCGAAATAGACTGCTATAGCTAACATGATCCGAACTGATTTAAGCATCGCTACAGGAGAGAAAGTCTCATCGTAGTCAACTCCTTGAACTTGTCGGAACCCCTTCGTGACAAGCCGTGCTTTATAGATAGAAACATTTCCATCCATATCAGTTTTCTTCTTAAAGACCCATTTGCACTCAACGGGTCTTGCACCGTCTGGCAGATCAACCAAGTTCCAAACTTGATTTTCATCCATGGAATTTAACTCGGATCTCATGGCTCCAAGCCATGACTCGGAATCATAACCCACCATCGCTTCCGAATAAGTTGCCGGCTCATCACTGTCCAACAGCATCACATCACGAACACTTCGCAATCTAGCCGATCTTCGCAGTGTCAGTGCAGTTTCCGGCTCAGGTACCACGTCCGGCTCAACCTCTAAGGCTTTTGCCGACTCGCTGCTAGCCGACATCTCTCGAATTTCTTCGAGATGCACCGTACTCCCACTGACTCCCCGACTGAGAAACTCTTTCTCAAGGAAGACACCGTTTCGAGCGACAAACACTTTGCCCTCTTCTCGGTTGTAGAAGTAGTAACCAAGGTTTCCCTCGGATACCCCATGAAAATACACTTATCCGACTTAGCTGTAAGCTTGTCGGACTGTAGTCACTTGACAAAAGCTTCACAACCCCAAATCTTAAGAAAAGACAAACTCGGCTTCTTGCCAGTCCACATCTCATGCGGTGTCTTCTCTACCGACTTTGATGGTACTCTGTTTAGTGTGAACGTTGCAGTTTCTAGACAATAACCCCAAAATGATAAAGGCAGATCTGTCCGACTCATCATTGATCGTACCATGTCCAACAAGGTCCGATTCCTCCTTTCCAACACACCGTTTCTCTACGGCGTTCCTAGAGGATTGAGCTGGGGAACTATTCCACAACTCTTTAGATGGTCATCAAACTCATGGCTCATGTACTCGCCTCCTCGGTCTGACCGAAGAAACTTTATTTTCTTGCCAAATTGATTTTGTACCTCATTCTGGTATTCCTTGAACTTTTCAAAGGCTTCCGACTTATGTTTCATCAAGTAGATATATCCATACCTACTCAAATCATCAGTGAAGGTAATGAAGTACTCATAACCACCTCTGGATGTCGTGCTCATTGGGCCACATACATCACTATGTACTAGTCCCAATAAGTCGGACGCCCTTGCACAACTCTTTGTAAAAGGTGTCTTGGTCATTTTGCCGAGAAGGCAGGATTCGCATGTCTCGAACGACTCCAAGTCGAACGAAGTTAGGAGTCCACCATCATGGAGCTTCTTCATGCTTTTCCAACTTATATGACCAAGCCGGCAATGCCAAAAGTAAGTCATATTCAGATCATTTGGTTTCAACCTTTTCACATTTATGTTATAGACAGATTCACCCTCAAGATTTAAAATAAATAACCCGTCCCGGACGGGCGCAAAGCCATGAAACATATCATTCAAATATAAAGAACAACCATTATTCTTAATATTCGACTCATAGCCCTGTCTCATCAAACATGAGGCAGAAATGATGTTTCGACTAAGCACTGGAACATAATAACAATTATTTAGCTCCATTATGAATCCAGAAGGTAAATGAAGTTGCATTGTGCCGACTTCCAACGCAGCGACTCTCGCTTTGTTTCTGACTCTAATGTCAACCTCGCCTCTTGCAACACTCCTAGTTCTTACCAGTCCCTGCAACGAGTTGCAGATGTGAATGCCCGATCCGGTATCATATACACAAGAACTACCAGGTGCATCAGCAAGATAAATGTCTATAACATTGCAAACGAGCGTACCTGAGCCAGAAGTCACACCTCCTCTCTTGGCTTTATCAGCCAGATACTTGGTGCAATTCCTCTTCCAGTGGCCATCCGACTTGCAGTAGAAGCAAGTGGATCCAGCTGTAGGAGATGGCTTGGTCCCTGAGGAAGCGCTTTGGACTGGGTCCTACGCCTTACCTCCTGACTTTGCCTTCTTCTTCTTAGTCCAAGAACTCCTCTTGAACTTAGCCTTGTTTTATACCATCAACACTTGACTGGCACCTTTCTTGAGATCCACCTCAGCCTGCTTGAGCATCCCATGTAATTCAGTGAGCTTCTTATCCATACCATGCATGTGGTAGTTCGATATGAACTGGCCATACGCACTATGAAGAGAGTTCATAATTATGTCCGCAGCGAACTCTTCGCTAATGGCGTAGCCAAGCCTTTCCAGAGACTGCACATAACCAACCATCTTGATCTCATGCGGACTCAGTGGATCGCCATCCTTAAGCTTGTAGCTCAACAAAGCCTGAGAGACTTGATACCTCTCAGTCTTTGCATGAGCCTGGAACATACTTTTGAGGCTTTCGATCATATCGTAGGCCTCAACATTCTCGAACTGCTGCAAGTCCGGTTCCATGTGAGCAACCATAAGACAGCTAATCTCCGTGGATTCATCAGAAATCCGACAGTAGGCATTGGTGGCTGCGACAGTCGCATTCTCATCCGGCTCAGCTGGAAGTGGGTTGTCTAGGACACAATCCCTTTTTTCTTGTTTGAGAACAATTCTCAGATTACGATACCAGTTGGTGAAATTAGTTCCATTCAGCTTATCTTTCTCTAAGATGGTTCTCAAAGCAAAACCGGAAATCTTGGGAAGACTGCTAGGTGCCATTGATCTACAACAGAAAATATGCAAAACACTTAAGACATGTATCCATAAAAGAGCAAGCATATTAAACACTTTAATATTTATGCTCCCACTAGAACCAACACCCCTCTGATGGTTACTTTTAGTGATTCAGGACCCTAAATAAGCAAGTCGACTAGTGAGCTTTAGCATCACCGCTAGCCGTCAAGTGATCTAGGTAGACAACTCCTTGTAAATCGTATCTCATACGCCTCCTGTTGGATGGGTGGCATCACATGCCCCGGCTCCCATCCGACTTTTCCCCAAGTCCCACAACCGTTGTGATAGACCTATCTAGATTACCAAGTGCTTCCTCTGTAAGAGTCCGACTCAAACCCACCTAGTCAAAAAGAATTGATAGCACCTCAATTTTATGAGCCCACTACCAAAATGTCCGACTTGTGATGGTGCAGCACTGGCGGGGAAACCGACTAGACCTTCTTTGAGGGATTATTTTCTACCAACTATCTAATAGAGGTAAAATAGAGACATAAAAATAACACAAAATAAAAGCAATTATAATGTGAAATGGTATGGCTCTCTTCATGGCGATCTCCATCTCCATAAAGCCTGTAATCCGACTCGTGTCAACTCTTGTCACGTGCCATCTTACTCCATGTAGCCGACATGTACACCGACTTTGCATGCATTCCGGATTCTCCAAACAGCCACACTAGCTTGTAATGCAAATTACATAGAGAATCCGACACGCATGCCGTTATACAATAAGTGGAAAGTACCTAGGCTCCAGCCGGCTGACAAAAACCGTGATACGCAGATCACGTATGGATTACACACATCACATGCACATAAGCCATACCATTCACAACATCATCCTGCAAAAACAAGTTATGCATAGATACGATATCTACCGGCGTTGTGAAACTCGCAATGACATCTAAGGTGCTACGACAGGGCGAAGCCAGCGGTCCCGCTAGCCAGATAGCGGGTGGGGATCGAAGGGGCAGCGCCCGGCGATTTTTCCAAAAACGCAGATCATCTGCATTCCGGACATGGATTTCATCATCGGATAAAACAATTTTACCCAAATCCGATCCAGACTCCAATTTGATCAAACCCTTTGATCTTCGATCACTGCATCCGGGTTTACGTGTCACAGTCTACCCCGATGGCGGAAACCGACCGGTAGGGGTATGTCGTTCCATGACCTTAGCAGTTAGATCATGGAAACAAGATCATTCATTCCCTCGAGTACAGTTGATCCAATCAACTTTGTACAAAACCGATCTATCTCATAGATTGACCACCAAAACTGCAATTAGATCCAATCTAACGCCAACCGCATATCACATATGCGTGATCTCGCGCCTAAAACCAGAAGCTAGCGCTCTGATACCACTGTTGGGCCACGTAGAGATAAACAAAACTTTTTCCCTACGCGGTGATCCCAAGATCCAGCTCAGGTAGAAGGCCACGAGGATTACCACTAGACGCGCACTTTCGAAATTGATGATACACATCGCTCGATGCAATGCACTCCTCGCGATCTGTTCTGGTTCCACGATCCACGATCCGTTCTTTCTTCACGATCGTCGAAGTGCTGAACGTACATCACCTCCACCGGTATCCACACGTACGAGGAGGAGCGCCGACGATGGACTGCTAGGTCCGGTACAGCGGCGACAGGACGGACTGGGGCTAGGGTTTCCAACACATGGAATGACCTAACCTTGTGCTCTAAGCACATGCGCCCCAGCTTATATAGGGAGTGAAAGTGGGCTCCACTCACTTGTGGCCCATTCACTAAAAGGCCTATATTAGCCACTGCGAGACACTTGCTGACTAAGTCCATGTCTCTAGGTTTCCTGTTTGGGTCTAACCCAAACTTGCTCCCGCTCTTAAGTGTGTGACCCGACAGGCTCATGGTAACCCGGACACAATTCTGAGTCTCACTCGTGATCGATCAGTTGGTAGCGGCTCCTAGCAGAACGTGCCAACTCCCAAGTACCAATAAGTCATGACAACATACCTTCCAATGTGACTTTCGTATGAGTCCCTTTTGCCTCACGATATACCTTGTCAGACTATAGGCGAATGATCGTCATCCCTTAAATAGTCCGACTCTCTTTCTCGATCCGAGATAAGTGATTCATCCGACTAACTCTTAGTCGGCTGCCTCGGTTAACACTTAACCGTGACGCGCATGGCCATGCTTTCCGAATCATATCTTCCGAGAGGGCCCAGAGAATATCTCTCCAGATGGAGGGGCAAAATCCCGTCTTGGTTATTCACATGACGCAGCTTGATTCTCACTCGACCCGAACTCCGCCTTTATTACTGCCTAGTGACGGAATAGCGTTTGACAGAACCTAAGTCAGAGATCCTCAACTCGGATTGTGCAATAACCTCAGGTCTAAGGATTACATTGATTGAGACATGCAAATGATGACTTGTTCGCTGCATCTCAATATGGGCCAGTCCGACTCGCTAAACTCTTTAGCCGAATCCGTGTAAGTCGGAATAGCATGTCCATGCCCATGACAAGTGGAACCTAGTCATCTGCCGACTTTCACATTGGTCTAAGTTGTGTGTCCGGCACAACCTCAATGACAAAGGACAATTAGTATGAACAACATGAATATGTAGTTCCACAATGAAATCACATATTCGATGATACATATCGGCAGTTCATACATGGACCATAACCTTATGAATACACAGGAATATCATCATACATGATTGCCTCTAGGGCATATTCCCAACAGCTTCTTATAGGAGAAGAGGCAAGGTCGGTGGGTGGCCAGGGGGCCCACACCATGCCCTGGTGCGGCCTGGGGGGACCCGCGCCATGGGGTGGTGTGGCCACCCTGTGGCCCCTCTCCAACTCTCCTTCTGGCTTTGTGAGTCTTTCGGGAAAATATCAACTTTGGCTTTTGTCCGGTCTAATTCCAAGAATATTGATTTTCTGACTTTCCTAGAACCAAAAACAGCAGAAAACAGGCAACTGGCACTGTGGCTCTTGTTAATAGGTTAGTCCAAGAAATTATATGAAAAGTACTCCAAAGTGTGGACAAAATATAAGAAAGTAGATAAAACCAAGCATGGAGCATCAAAAATTATAGATACATTTGCAATGTATCAGTGGGCAAAACATCAACTTGATACAGGGAATTCGCTTTGCTCACTTTGCAAGGCATGATTCTATGGGAATGCCATTGGAGATGCCAGGACACCCAGAGTTGAAGCACCAGGTGGACAATCTTGACTTCATGTTGTATGATAGGCAGAAGGAGTTGGACAATGCCCGAGCCTACGCCAACCACAACCTTGCCATTGCCATCATGAAGGACCAGACTCTCACCATTCTCTCCAAGGAGCGCCAATCACTTTGTCGTCAACGCGACAAGAAGGAGCGCACCATCGATCGTCTCCGCAATAAGGTGGTCGCTCTCGAGAAGACCATCCATGAACAGGAAGTCCAGCTTGAGGAAAAGGAGGAGGAGGAAGGTGAAGATATCCATGGAGATCTTCACTCGTACCTCAGCGATGACAACGACTACCTGGAGGAGGATGCCATGGATTTCTACACTGATGATGATGATTCCGACTTCATTGATGATGAGTAGATGTACTTGATCACTACCGTAGGAGTGAGTTGTATTGGTCCCATTGTATCGTAGTTTCACAGAATGGTTCTTAAAACCATCTGTTTTCCATTTGTGTTGCGGTGTGTGTTGTATTGTGTGCTTTGAATGAATGAATGAGAGGAAGAAGTTAGTTTGCAAAACCTGAGTCAAACTCAAAGTTAAACCTTTTGAAACAAAACCAGGAACCTTAGAAATTTCCCTCTTATCTCATTATCTATCCCAATCTTCAGATGACTCGTGGAAATCCTGAAGGAAGGAGCTCATCTTAGGACCCGATGCTACAGATTCTGCAAATGCTAGTTTCCGACTGTGAAGTTAGTAGAGCCGAATGCCAATCCAACCTAGCCACTCTTCAACAGATAGCTCAGATGGACCACAATAATCAAGGCCATGGAAACCAAGATCACCATGGATCCAAACTCAAGAACTTTCAGAACACCAATCCCCCTATCTTTAATAAGAGGATCCCTTAGATGCTGATGACTGGCTGCAAACCATGGAGAACAATCTGGAGGTCACAGGAGTTGAAGCCAATGAGAAAGTACTGTTTGCCACCCACTATCTGGCAGGAGATGCAAGAGCCTGGTGGAATAGCACCCATACTATGAACGAAGGTCAGATGATGACTTGGGAAGCATTCAAGATCAAGTTCAGCCGCACCCATGTGCCACATAGTTTAGTCACCCGGATGAGGGATGAATTCAGGGAACTAAAGCAAGGAAGGATGACGGTACTTGAGTACCGTGACAAATTTCTGTCCCTAGCTATATATGCCCCTGATGAGATTAACACTGAAGCCAAGAAGAAGGAAAGGTTCCTGAATGGATTGCATGATGAGATGGAGACGGTTTTAGTCAACATCCGTTTTGGAGTCTAGAAGAGCTAGTAGACTCTGCCATCCAGATGGAAGGGAAGATAAACCAAGCCAATGATAACCGCAAAAGCAGGATGATGCACCAGACTGGGTCCCACAATACCTAGAAGTATCGCCCCAACCCGTCGGTGGGATATGCCCCAAGAAACAACAGACCCCCGATGTCCCGTCCAAGCTACCCCAATCGTAGCGGAGGAAACCTGAAGTCTGGAGGAAATGACAACAACAACCCTGGAAACTCCAACAACTTCAACCGTGCACCTCCAAAGTCCAACAACAACAACAACAATAATGCACCCACTCAGCAGCAACGTTGTGTTCAGCCTGGAAGGAGATTTTCCCCAGGGAACTCGCTCAACCGCAACGGCCGTCTGTTCCACATGAATGCTAAAGAAGCTCAGTAAGCGCCCGATGTCATGCTGGGTATGTTTTCTGTTGACTCGGTACTTGCAAGAGTGTTGTTTGATTCTAGAGCATCGCACTCGTTTGTTACAGAAGAATTTGCATGCACTAGTAAGATTCAACCAACAAAATTGAAGCATGTTATGATAGTTCAAATACCTGGTTCAACCACCAAAGCTAGAATTTTTTTCAAGGTTGTACCTATTAGAATCCATGGAATATATTTTTATGCTAATCTAATAGTACTTGGAACCAAAGGTTTGGAAGTAGTACTCGGAATGGATTGGATGTCGAAACATAAAGGATTGATCGACTGTGCCAAGAAAGCCATAACCATGACCAGTAGCTCTAGAGTATCAGTAGAGCATGTATCTGAGACCTTGCCACGTCAATTCAAATGCAACAAGAGTCTAGCCCAACCAACCCTAGACCAGGTCAGAGTAGTCTCTGAATACCCCGACGTATTCCCAGATGAATTGCCCGGTATGCCCCCAGATCGGGATATCGAGTTCATTATTGAACTAATCCCTCGAACTGGACCCATAGCTCACAAACCTTATAGTATGAACCCATCTGAATTAGTGGAGATGAAGAAGCAACTTGATGCTATGCTGGAGAAAGGTTTGATTCAACCAAGCGCATCGCCATGGAGGTCACCTGTTTTGTTTGTGGATAAGAAAGATGGAGGTAACCGTTTGTGCACGGATTATCGGAAGCTGAATGATGTCACCATCAAGAACAAGTACCCACTGCCAAAAATAGAGGATATGTTTGATCAATTGACTGGTGCCAGAGTGTTTTCTAAGATTGATCTTAGAACTAGTTATCGTCAACTCAAGATTCGTGCAACGGATATTCCAAAGATCGCCTTTACCACCAGATATGGATTGCATGAGTATACGGTCATGTCTTTTGGATTAACCAATGCCCCCGCTTATTTCATGAATCTCATGAATAAGATTTTTATGAACTTCCTGGATAAGTTTATCATTGTTTTTATTGACGATATTCTAATCCATTCAAAGTCAGAAGAAGACCATGAGCTACACCTGAGAACCATCCTTAAAACCCTTAGAGATCATCAGTTGTATGCCAAGTTTAGCAAATGTGAGTTCTGGTTGAAGGAAGTAGGATTCCTAGGACATATTGTGTTGGCAGGAGGAGTCATTGTCGATCCCGCCAAGATCAAAGATGTTGAAGAATGGAAAGCCCCAACCACTCAAACTCAAGTCCGTGCGTTTCTCGGATTAGCGGGATATTACCGCAAGTTTGTTGAAGGATTTTTGAGCATCACAAGACCGATGACCCAATTGTTGAAGAAAAATAGAAAGTTTGAATGAACCGACAAATGTGAAGCAAGTTTTCAAGAACTCGAGAAGAGATTGATTTCATCCCCAATCTTGATTATGCCAGATATCAAGAAGCCTTTTTATGTGTATTGTGATGCATCCAAGATTGGTCTCGGATGTGTGTTGATGCAAGAAGGCAAAGTCATAGCATATCTGTCTAGACAACTGAAGAAGCATGAGAAAAACTACCCTACCCATGATCTTGAATTAGCAGTTGTAGTTTTAGCCTTGAAGACATGGCGTCATTACCTTATGGGTAACCGTTGTGAGATTTATTCAGATCACAAGAGCCTGAAGTATATTTTCACTTAGAAGGAGCTGAATATGAGGCAAAGGAGATGGATAGAGTTAATCAAGGATTATGACCTTGACATTCACTATCACCCCGGTAAAGCCAATGTGGTAGCGGATGCTCTTAGCAGATTGCTGTGTAGATTAAACACCATGATTAAGGAAGCCCAGCCAAGTTTGCATGAAGAGTTGGAGCAGTTTAGAACGGAGCTAGTTAGCAAAGGATTTTTAGCTAGCATTGAACTTGAACCCACTTTGATCAGTCAGATCAAGGATCCGCGGAAAGGAAATGAAAGTATCGACGGAATCAAGCGTCATATCAGTACATGAAAGGTACCCGGATTCACCGAAGATGAAGAAGGGGTTTTGTGGTACAAAGGACATATCTGGGTGCCAGTAGATTCGGAGCTGAAGCAAGTTATCATGCAAGAAGCTCATGATACTCTTTATTCTATCCACCCCGGAGGAACGAAGATGTATTAGGATTTGAAGGAGAATTTTGGTGGCACAAGATGAAGAGAGAAATCGGAAGCTACATAGACAAGTGTGATATCTGTCAAAGAGTCAAAGCGGAACATCAGAGACCCGCAGGACTTTTACAACCATTGCAGATTACGGAATGGAAATGGGATTCCGTCGGAATGGATTTTATCACCGGTTTTCCTACTTCTAGTAGGGGAAATGACTCTATTTGGGTCATAGTTGATAGACTGTCCAAGGTAGCCCATTTTATACTTGTCAAGACAACCTACCAAAGTTTGAAGCTAGCAGCGTTGTACATTGCTAGAATCGTCAGTTTGCATGGAACCCCCAAGACCATAGTGTCGGATCGAGGAACCCAATTTACCTCATGATTTTGGCAGAAAGTCTAAGAAGGATTAGGAACCAAGCTGAATTTCAGCACAACTTATCACCCGCAGACCAATGGACAGACTGAAAGAGTCAACCAAATCTTAGAAGATATGTTGAGAGTTTGTGTGTTAGAATATGGATCAAAATGGGAAGATTGTCTGCCTTTCACAGAATTCTCATACAACAACAGTTATCAAGCTAGTTTGCAAATGGCCCCATTTGAGTTCTTGTATGGAAGGAAGTGTCGTACCCCTTTGAATTGGTCGCAAGTAGGAGAGAGTCAGATTTTCGGACCCGACATCCTACGAGAAGCCGAAGAGAAGGTTCACAAAGTCCATGAGCACCTCAAGACCGCCCAATACAGACAGAAGAGTTATGCTGACAAGAGACATCGAGACCTGACTTTCAATGTTGGAGATTTTGTGTATCTCAAAGTGTCGCCCTTGAAGGGAATGCAGCGTTTTCAACCGAAAGGGAAGTTAGCTCACAGATATATTAGACCCTTCAAGATTTTGAATCGCCAAGGAGAAGTATCATATCAACTGGAACTGCCAGGGGAGATGTCACTCATCCATGATGTGTTCCATATCTCGTTACTTCGCAAATGCCTAGAAGTGCCGGAGAAGACCGAAGTGTTCAAGAACATCGAGCACCGAGCCATAGATATCAACAAGGATCTGACGTATCGTGAAGTACCCATCCATATTTTGGAGGAAGCTTTCAGAACCACTAGGACCCGGAGTATCAAGTTTCTCAAGATCCAGTGGAGCAACCATACTGAAGAAGAAGCCACTTGGGAGCGAGAAGATTATATTAGGACTGAGTTTCCAGACCTCTTTAGTTCCTAGTTTTTCTTAAATCTCGAGACAAGATTTTGTTTAAGGAGGGAAGGTTTGTAACACCCCAAAACTTCTAATCAAGATTATCAAGTTCTAATCACCCAAGTTTAGGGTTAACAAAAACTTTTTATTACAAATTTGAATATGAATGCATGTGTGTTTTGCATTAGTGTAGAATTGATTGAATTTGCCATGCTTGATTGCTACAAATGATGAGAAATGGTTTAAAGGTGAATACTACATCATCTAGGCCATTTACAAACAAAATCAAAAGAAAAAGAAATCAAATATGACTTAAACAACCAAATGGTCATTTTAGCCAAACTTAACCACTAGGTCACTTTAGGTGTTCCTAGAAGAGAAAATTTAACAGAAACAATTCTACTTCTTTTCACCCCTTGCTAGACCAAGTAAAAGTGTATCCAGGCCCACTGTACAAAGTTACAAAACATTTTCCAAATCAATTTAATGGACAGTTGAAAATTGAATCTAGTTCATATGGTAAGATCACACTTTTTCAAAAACCTATCAAACCAATTCCCCTTGGCAAACCCAAGAAACCAGAGACTACCAAGCATAAGTATAGATCACTCACCAAATTTGATTCAAAAATTTCAAATTAATTTTCTTGTGGCCTTTACATCAAACACTTTATAGACACAAATCTAGCTCTGCCTAACTTCACTGTTTAAGAAGTAATCCATCGACCATTTGGTCCCCTCTTCACCCCCTTGTCTCCCCTAGTGTCGAGCAGCTCCAGACCAATCCCCCTGAGCCGTTGTGCATAGTGCAGCGCCGCCCGGATATGGTCGTCGCCAGCCAGTAGTGGACAACGCGCCAGAAGCCACGCCACCCTCGCCCACGACACACACCAGACACGCGTCCATCCACCACCACCCCCTGTCCAGGCCATGGCCATAGGAGAGACCTAGACAACCCTAGCTACGCCGCACTCCATGTGTCTACGCCGTGCCCAGAGCGTGCCAGCACGCCGTAGCCGACCGCCTCGCACAGACCGCACCTCACCTACTCTGCGCGCGCACCCACTCGCCATGATCACCACAACCTCCCAGACACCCCCGTTCGCCGTCGCACGACCCGTAGCTCCTGCACGCCGTTGCAAAACACCACCGCGTCTATGCAGAGCGCTGCACGCGCCCGACCAGCCTAGGCCGCCCCGTGCTGTGCCATTACTTCCATGATGATCGCTAGGGAACACCTGACCGTCCCCTAGTCTCAGCCGCGCCGCTAGCCGCCTGTAGCATCGTCACCTATGAGCCCGAGCCCACGCCGTTCGGTCCCCTCGCCGTAGTATAAGTAGAGGCCTCCCTTGCCTCCATTCTCCACACCAACACGCTCACCACTCCTCACCGATCCTCCCTCACCCTTCCCCGGAGCAAGGCGAGCTCTTCCTTGCCGGAATTTGGCCGGAGCGTGCTACTGCAGGAGGACGAGGGCACCATCGATTGAAGCCGCCCCAGGGGCTGCCGTGACAGCCATTCGAACCGCCGTCCACGACAACGCCGTTCGCCCCCATCTCTGACCCTCACTGGAGCCTAGGTGAGCCTCGTCGGACCCCCACCGCCGCGTTAGGTTTAATTCCTCGCCGCAGCAGTTCGTCGTCAACGATGCACCCCAGCCATTAGATTAGATTTAATCGCACGGCCTAGATTGCACGATACCGCTTCACATAGATTAAGTCGCTGACTGGTGGACCCCGTCTGTCAGCAGCCCGTTGCGCTGTGCTGTGCAGATTGGGCCGACCCGTTTAGTTTCCCGCGCAACCCGGTGAATTCAAATAATGATTTTCCAATTTAGTTTAAACTAGTTTCTGTCCATAGATTCGAAAATCAATTCAGAGAGATTCACTAAACCAAATTGCATGATTCAAATTTTTTAGAAAGATATTTAAATTATCTATCCAATCCCGTTGGATTTAAATCATTTGGAGTTATAGATCACTTATACCAAAAATAACAAGACAGAGACTTTTCCAACTTCAAACATTTTTGAAAAATCAACCATAAATGCTTTTGAGTTGATTCCAACTCTCAAAAATCACATTTGATAAGATATATCTGAATATGTAAAAATATTTAGGTTTGCAGGCAGTGACTTTGGACTAGTACTAAAATAATGCTATATAGGCATTTCTAGTCACTTTAATCTATTAAATGATAATCTTAAACTTTATGAAATATGACCAACACTTTAAATTACATTCCCATGTATTAAAATATGTGGTGAGGAGATGTGTCAACATGATCCCATATTTTAATTGGAGAATATTAAGTCTTAATTATTTTTAATGAGTAGAAATTACTTTTCTAAAATAAGATAAACAAGATTACATATTTATTTCATGTGATGATTGCGATGATGCTAGATCATCAAGTATGAGCCTTAGTGTGCTAAATATAACTAGTTAAGTATTGTTTGGTGATTGTGTACCCTGTATTTATTTATAGACGATAGTACCGACCCCGGATACGAGGAGGAGGAGTACTACCAGGAAGAAGAAGAAAACTTCAACCACTGCTCTACTCAAGGCAAGCTATTATTGGCAAGCTAACACTTGCAAGTTTCTTAACTATGCAAGCTAATACTTGCAATCTTGAGAAGATGCATTAGGCATGCTTGGTTATCTGATTTTGATTATACCAATCCCAAGGTTTACTTGCAAGCTTTATGCTTCTACTTTACCAAAATTCTTTAATTTTAGTTAGTTCTTTGTAAGCATTGGAAAATTTAGTATAGATAGCATAAAGAGTATAAAACTAGGCCTAACTAGTTATACTTAGATGTCATTCTATGGCATGAGATTGAAGATTAGCACCCCTCATTAGTGAATACTCTTAACCTTAGTGGCTAGTGCTAAGCATAAAAGTTGATCACTTTAGATGGGAATACTTGGTGAAAATTATGATGAAAACCTTGGAATGATGCTTCATTCTATTGAAATGTTTTGACATGTGTTGAGAAACACAAAAGTATTTGATGATGAATATGTTGAGGCATGAGCCTTAGCCCTTTTATAAAAAATGATGGTTGGGTTCAGATTCGATACCATTCCAATTTTACCGTACAACCACAATACCCGAATTGGGTAAGGCTTAGCCGGAATTTTATATGCCTTAGTATGGGTTCCCTCGCGGAAGAGGTTTGAGCTGAGGCTACCTCGTGAGTGTGAATTGTCCACCTATGTAGTGCCCAGGATGGCAGATGGCCATGGCTTGGAGGCCAAGCTCATAGGGGAGGTGCCTATACTAGAGTGTGTAATTGAAAGGTTATGATTGATTATCCGCATACTAAGTATGATGATTCAGGGTTATCCCTGACGGATGTATTGAATTTTGTGGTGAAAGTGTACCACCTCTGCAGAGTGTCAAACTATTCGAATAGCCGCCTCTGCGGTCATGGATAGTTGGAGTGGCCATACTGTTCCGTCGTCAGATGTTTCCAAAATGACTTGTGAAGTGAACTATGATTTTGACTTGACCACAACAGGGTTATGAATATGAAATCTAGTTTCCTACTTAAAGTGATTTACAACATTAACTTAGTTTTCTTTACTTCTGAACTCAGTTTAGATAAACCTACCTTTTTGCAAATAAACCTAGAGCTTAAGATTCCTATTAGAACTCCCTTACTTGTTAGTGATAGTTTGCGAGTACTTAAGGAGTACTCATGGCTTTGTCCCTGGTTATTCCCGTGGCCAGACTATGAGGAG
This sequence comes from Avena eriantha, assembly GCA_910589775.1. NCBI lineage: Eukaryota > Viridiplantae > Streptophyta > Magnoliopsida > Poales > Poaceae > Avena > Avena eriantha. The sequence continues at coordinate 97,319,723 of OU342742.1, forward strand.
GACTATCAGGATGATGGACAACAGGACGTCTACGACAACTAGGATCATCTCCCATCGTCAGCATTACCTGTGACTCTGAAGATGGAGCCCCTACTACGTTTCTTTCCGCTGCTTGTATTAAGACTGGATCATGAGATCCTTTATTTGTGTAAGACCTTATTATGGTTTATAATGGATGATGTACTGTGATATCCAATCTGTTATGTCTCGCAAAAATGGTAATCCTGGGATTGCGAGGTATGGCATAACAGGCATCTGGGATTAAAAATCAGGGTGTTGACAGAGGAAAAGAAATAAGGTAATCCTCGATATTTTATTTTACTAACACATGGCCTAAGAAGTATTGCTGATTTTTTGTGGAGTCTATTTGCTGTTATTTTGTCCCTTGTTAAGATGTGTGAAGATGCATGAAGCTTGATGACCCACAAGTATAGGGGGTGTATCGCAGTATTTTCGATAAGTAAGAGTGTCGAACCCAGGAGCAGAAGGTGCTGGCTAGTGGTATGGATCAAGAATTCTCTGCGAATACTTAGCAAACAGATTTTTAGGGGTTTTCGATAAAGCAAGTAAACAAAGTATGAGTAAATAAAAGACAGTAGGAATAAATGCAGCAAGTGGCCCAATCCTTTATGCAGCAAAGGACAAGCCGGTGGTATTACTTAAGATGACCAAACGTTCTCGAGGACACATGGGAAGATTGTCAAGTGCTTTCGCTTCATATAGTTGATTAATCTTCTCTAGCTTGCTAAGTGTTGTGTGGGTGAACCTGTGCTAATGTACCGCCCCATCCAAGACTAATACATACTTGTGATTATACCCCTTGCAAACATCCGTAAGTACAAGAAAGTAATTAAGGTAGAAACATAACCACAGCTTTAAACTCTAAGACCCTTACGTCCCTTGTGCAATGGTTTTCTAACGGGGGTTCAGGTTTCTGTCACTCCGGCAACCCCTATGATTAGTAGCCAAATACACAATGCATTCCCCTAGGCCCATATAGGTGAAGTGTAGACGTTCACATGACACCACTAGAAGAAGTACACCAAAACTTAAATAACAATCTATTGGATCTTTCTCAACGCAACTCCACTACTAACAACAAGACTTCTCCCATGTCCTCAAGAACAAAACGAACTACTCACAAGACATCATATGGATTATGATCAGAGATGGAATAATGATGTATAACAATCTGAACATAAACAATAATTCAATGGTTCACTCAATAGCATCAACTACAAAGAGTAATCAACACCGGGAAAGTTTCCCCTATGAACTAATGCAAGATTCAACTCAATTGTTACAGCAATATGGAGATGGTGATGAGGGTGCTGATGGTGATGATGGTGGTGGTGATGATGATGATCCCGATGAAGTCTAGCTTGATGGTGGTATTGATGGCGATGATCTCCCCTCTCCGGGAAGGAATTCCCTCGGCAGAAATCTGTCTACCGGAGAGATCGTTCTCTCTCGGTGTTTTCCGCCCCGCAGAGGCGGCGGAATCTTTCTGTGGTCGCTCCCCAAGTCTTAGGGTTTCGGGAGGATGATATACGCCAGAGGGGAGAGGCTGGAGTGGGCCAGGGTGGCCACACCACCTCCAGGCGTGGCCTAGGGCTGCCCGCTCCATGGCGTGGTGTGGGCCCCCTGTGGCCCATCTCCACTCCATCTTCTGGCATCCTTAGTCTTCTGGAAAAATAGGATTTTCCGTATATTTTTCCGGATTTTCTGATCTTCGCGAATTTTGCCTCCAAACAGCACCTTTTCCATAAGAATCCTGACTGCAGCGGTCCATCCTCCAAAAGTCATCAACCATGCAAAAACGGATGAAATAACATAAGTATCACCTCTCAATACGAAATATATCAATGAATAATGGTGAATTATGAGATAGAATAGTGATGCAAAATGGACGTATCAACTCCCCCCAAGCTTAGACTTCGCTTGTCCTCAAGCGAACTGAGCTCAATAAACATGGCCTCAGGTTTATGGAGTGAAGAGTCGATAAAAGAATACGGACAAGAAGCATCACATTCATCAAATACATAGATCATAATAGAAGACAACTCACTATTATACAACTCAACTTGCAATGAGTAAAGGAAACACAATAAAGATACATAAAGTGAATCATAATTGGTAATGGCAAACTTAGCTCTTGGTCGAAGAATTGTTGATAATTTGCCGGAGTTCACAAATAGCTGGCTTTTCAATGATAGCTTTCAAAGTAGTAAACTTCAAGATAAGAGCAACGTGCAAAGCAAGGAACATAAGAAACATGATTGAATAAATCATCATATGAATGAATGAAACATATCAACTCAAAATACTTGCTGAGATAGAAGGGAATAGGTTTACTGACTCAACTACAAAGTAAAAGAAAGGCCCTTCAAAGAGGGAAGCAGGGATTGCAAGTCTCATAAAGAGCTCCCAAAAATTATGATACTTACTAGCTTTCAGCTCTCACTGCCCCTATCATAGGTATCTTTAGGTGATTAAGGTTAAAGTGATAAAAAATGAGGATATGCATTGACAAGTTAAGTTGAGAATCTCATGTCCCTTAAATACGAGGGTCGCTCCTCATGCTACTCAAGTTTAGTCACCGGTAAGTTCTTGTCATTGTAAGCATATGTGTATCATAGAGAACCGCCAACGGGGTACCCCTTGCCCGATGATACGGAAGAATCCCCATATCAAAATGACAAGGCAAGCAGATATCAAGCATCTCAGCAATCTTCTTATTTACCATGGGAATATGGTGCTTTTTTCTCTCTTCCCTCTTTTCATAATATCTCTTTTTTTCTTTTTCTCTTTTTTCTCAATATCAGACTCTCTTTTTTATAAGAAGAATGCTTCATAGATACTCGTTATGGTTATGCTGCAGGTTTCCACCATGTCAACATGGATTAGACCAGCGGCCCGGGCGTTTCTCTAACACATATGCATAACTCCATGGACTTACAAGCTCCCCTTTCATTTCACACCGACGACATCCATAGACAAAAGAACATGATATCAACTTGGTACAAAGTACCAGTGCAATGTTGAAAGCGTTCCCCATGACAACATGGTTCTGCTAATTCACAACTTACAAAGCGCAAGCATATACGCAACATAGGTGAGCACAATGGTTCAAGTTTATTAAGTGCAAGAAAGTAAAGTGTGCCGTTAAGTTCGTGAGAGCTTTAATCACTAATTTTCACATAACAAGTTAATTTGGGAGGTAGATAAAACAAGAATTTACTTGGAATAGCAATAATGCTACTAGGTAGGTATGGTGGACACAAATGGCATGGGTTTGGTTTAAGGAGGTGGATGCACGAGAAGAAATCCTCTCAGTACAGGTTTTTGGCTAGCAAGGCTGGGTAGCAAGTATAAGAATTGAAGGAAACAAACAAACATACAAGTGATAAATACAAACATGCAATCTTCCTTGGAAGCACAAAAGATCTTAACTGACATATGAGCAAATCAGGAAAGAAAGATGATGAAATTATTTTTCTCTAGAGTACTTCTATCTTTTCTTTCAACTCTCAAAAATAGTGTGCTACTGACCGAACCAGGTTTGCCAAAACCAACTAAATTAACTCAATGATCCCAGAGTGCTACCAATACTAACAATAAGATCAATCATATAACCACGAATTGAAAACTAATATAAGCTATGCAAAAGAGTGAATGATAGAACTTCTCATTAATATTCCATAACGGCAACTCACACCAAGGGATACATATCTAACGAGAGAGGGGACACTTCCATAATGCAAACCATACTACATAATAACTCCTCTATTCATGATATGACTCTACTAATAACATAAAAAGATAGAAGATAGTGATATGATACCGGGGCACTCCCCCAAGTTTTAATTCATCATCAGAATAGCCTCTCAATTTTAGAGTACAACATAGCTCGGTAAAGTGCATTAAATGATTATAAGGATCCTCGTCGGGATCATCTCCTGCAAAAGTTTTTTCTTTAATAATAGCGATAAAACGAGGGTTAACCTCATACTCTAGTTCGCTCCCACTCGGGAATTCTTTAACTAATCCTCTATTGAATATCCCGACGTATTTAGTAGCATCAATCTGATTGATTAGTCCGAGTGCGGCCATGGTGTTTACCTGAAACTAGTAAACAACTTTAGTAGAACAATGAGTAAAACGAGTAACTAAGAACAAGGACCAAAAGCGCTTAGCTCCCCCGCAATGGCTCCAGAAAATAGCTTGATGACTACAAGTGCATAGATCAATTGTAGCTAGTTTTGAAGTAAATATATCGAACCCACAGGGAGCTATTGGTTAAGGTCTTTATGCCCCTCGTTACTATCTACCAAAGAATACTTGTAAGTTATCTTCGATCTCAAGTAAAGGGTGTTTGAATTGTTAATAGTTGTTTGCAGAAAAGTAATTAAAACAAGTAAAAGAAAACAAGTAACAAGACTGTATGAAAGCATGGTTGAACTCAATAGGGCTAAAACATTCTTAGGGATGTAGGATACACCACTAGCATAGTACTATTACTATATGTAATCAAGATAACATACGTCTTGTGTCATGATATGTGTGGAGAGAGCCCCATAATAAGATGTTCACAACAAGGCTTGTAGGAATCCACTTTGTTGAGCCAAGTGTGAGGTCACCTCTAAATTACCACTTCAATGCCTGAGAGCAATCACCCATACATGCCACCGCAATTAAGGGTTTCCCCATGGATATTGTAATTAGCTTAGGGAGTCCCTCTTAATCCCCCTTTGACTGTGTGGGTTACGAGCCGACGCTAATCTGTCACGAGGCACTCCGGGTATGCTTCCAAAACACGTCCAAATGGTTTCTTCCTCCCTTTAGTCCCGGAGGCAAATGATATGTGGTCGACTTCACATATTATCTAAAGAGATAAACCAAACACAAGTCATAATTATATCATAGACAAGCAAGTCATATGGACACAAGAATAGATCATCTTTATTACAAGTTCATAGTGGTGCTAGGGTTTCTCCATCTCCCCAAGAACAAAGGAACTACTCACTCATGGAAGCAATCAACAACATCATCATAATCAAATGGATGGAGTAAAGTACTTGGGTAGATCTAATGCAAACCACAATTGTATCTGGAGTTACAAAGAGATATAATAGATGAAAAATGGAGTAATGGTGTTGATGAAGATGAAGCGGTTGATGATGAAGGGGATGATGCGTTGTCCTCCAATGATCCGTGAAGCAGCCGGGATTTTACTCCAGCCGAGTTCCTCCTTCAGATCCCTCTCGGATGTGGTGTTTCGTGGTTTCTGGTGGCTGTGAATGTCGGATATCCCTCTCGTCTTTGCCAGGACAAACTATTTGACGAGGCGATCTCGATGGCGCCTAGTACAGGCGGACGGTACGAGTGGGCTCCACCCGTACCAGTGATCGTTATCAGTGTTGATGCCTCCTCCTTGTTTGTTATTCTTCTAGGTGCGAAGGTAAATTCATAAAATGAATTTTATCACTTAGAAATATCATATAATTACACAATCTAACAGCTCTAATTGATATGTTCGTATATGACTCCATGATTTTGGATCTTGTTGAATCAAGAACGAAATAGCACGCGTAGGCGCAGTGAAATACAAAAATCCCTACTCTATTTATGCAAAAACAAAAGGTAAATATGCTTCAATTTTGGACGCATCACATTTCAACAACTATAATGATCTCAATAGTAGAACACTAAAAAAACCTCATATGCATATGGGGTCTTATGGAAATGCCCTAATTCAGCACTCCAGCTCCATTTAAAATGCGGATTTCGTCTTTAGGGTTTGTCTAAGCACCTTTAATATGCCATGTCATACATTGTGCGCATTGCATTGATGCCATGTGTTGATTGTTTCCCTTCTTTTTTGGTGTTTTGGTTCTTCCCGGTACAATTCAAGATCGAATTTGAGATCAAAGTCAGAGATCAACACAATCGAAGACTAATACTTGACCAACTGTAACCAAGTCAAGTACAAGGTTTACTAAGATCTTCTTATTGGTTATCAAAAGGCAAAGGCAAGCATGTCCCAATTGAAAGGATATAGATGCCTCCTAGAGGGGGGTGAATAGGCGGTTAAAAACTTTTCCGAGGGTGGATCAACAAAGGTAGAATTAAACTAGCGTTTACTTTGTTAAGCACAAAACCTAGGACAACTAGGGTTCACCTATTTGCACCAACAACTTATGCTAAGCAAGACAAGCAACTATGTGATAGCAAGATATATATACTTCAAGCACGAAGGCTATCACAAAGTAAAGTGCATAAGTAAGAGCTTGGGTATAGAGATAACCGAGGCACGCGGATACGATGATATTTTACCGAGTTCCTCCCGACATGGAGTACGTCTCGTTTGGAGAGGTGGTGGTATCAAACCACCAACGCCACAAAAGGCCTCCCTTATTCTCCGATGAATCTCACCCCAATGGTATCGATCCACCCTTCCACTATATCGGCAACCTTCGAGGTGGTAGCCGGCACCTTTACAACAAGTTCGAGGCACACATCCACAACTTAATTGGAGGCTCCCGAATCCAAGCAAGCTGTCACAACAATCAAAGACAAGCTTGTAAGAACCAAATCAAAAGCTAGGGTTTCCCATGAAACACTAGAACAAGGGGCCCTCAAGTGAATGAGGGGGAAATGGAAATCTCTCTTGGTGAAGTAGTAGATCAAGGCCTCCTCCTTCGATTCTCCAAAGCTCAAGGACTTTGGATGGTTGTAGATGGAGTTCTTGTTGATTTGGTGGCTCTAAGGTTAGGGTTCTTCCATTCTGGAACACGCAGCTTCTCAAGGTACAAGAAGGGGCCTTTATATAGGCCCCCTAAAAATAGAGCCGTTGGGAGCCACTTACCCCGGACAGTCCGGCCAACATCAGCCGGACAGTCCGGCCCAGTTGGACACTCCGGGCGAGACCAGCCAGACACTCCGGCCCAGTCAAGTTTCCAGCCAGTGTCCGAGTGCTGTCCGATATGGCATACAAATGTCCGAGCTGGTCGATGAATCCTTAGGGCCGGACAGTCTGGCCGGCACCAGCCGGACATTCCGGCAAGGCCGAATACTCCAACTGAAATCTCCCGGATAGTCTGGCGTGTAGTTGATTCTGCATGCTGGAGACTCCGGTCTGAAAACCTGTCAGAGGAAAACCTGATAGAAACAATAAAACTGTAATGATCATAACATTTTCATCCAGACACCGATTGACCCGAAACCAATTTTGTTGGAAAGGGGTTGACAAGAGCTACCCAATTTTGTTGGAAAGGGGTTGTCAGAGGCAAAATATTGGATACCACCAAGAGAGAGCATTTCATGTATTATGATGTGAGATACCTCTCTTGGTGAGAAACCGGGAAAACCTCCAAGATCAAAAACGTAATTAGGTATACAGGGAAATCTGTTTTTGATGAACTAGAGCTTGCTATGAATTACCACAAGCTCTAAATCCTCACATGGATAAGATCCAAATAAGAACCAAGAAATATGATGCTAAGTATGCAAAGGTAGGAGCTCTCATCGAAGGATATGATCTAGTCACTCACTCGAGAGCCCCTCTTGATAACACGATTATCGATCCTATAACCCGGTCTCTCCAACTAACACCACGAGACCGGTAAGAAGGAAAACCTATCAAGACCATACCTTTTCCTTGCGCATATTCCACTTGAGCTTGATGATGACGATCTTCTCCACCTCAAGATGGAACACCTTTCTTTATTGCGCTAGCTTGGTGAAGACTTGCAATTTTCTCCCCCATACTCCACTATGGTGGAACTTCTCCTTTGGGCATATCATCTTCCTATATCCATGATCACCATATGATGGCAAGCTTTAAGCAAGTGATCTCTTCGAGATGGCTCATCTTGAACTTGCACAGTAATTCTTCTTTCTTCATTATGTTGGTGTCTTGAAGGTATATAAGAGATATCTCTCCAACTTTATTCTTCAAGACACACTGGCTATAGGCCCAACTCAAACTTGACTAATCTCCGGATCACTCATTGAAACCTTGGTCAGCACTTGATATTCTCTACTTTCTTCTTCTCCCAAACTTGAAGCCAACATATGGTTCAAACATTGCCTATGGACAAATCCTACAAGTAGAACTCAATGCAAACATAAGTCCATAAGGATTGTCATTAATTACCAAAACCACACATCGGGGCACACATGCACTTTCACCAACCATGATAGAATCCTATGATTTCAAAGTATTTCAATTATTTCCATGTGCATACGAGTCCAAAGTCTTTAATCGATAGATAGAGTTATCCTATCTGATGCATGTTGCCTTTGTAGCTTATATTCCTTGATCCACTACTCCTAGCATAACTAGGGTTTGGCTTTGCGACCGTTGCTAGATATGTTATATATGTTGTTCTTAGCCATGCTTAGTTGTTACTGTCGGTCCATCTAGTTGATGAATTAGAGGTGCTAATGAACCTAGTATGACAAGATGACGTGGTGTGATAAGAGATGAAAGTTGAACATTTTAAGGCTTGTATGCGAGGCCTTGGTGGGTTGTGGTTTTTGTAGTCCCATAGTTGCCACCACTAGGACCTAAGTTCTTGCCTCCTAAACCAAGACGAGCGTACAGCCACATAGGGGCCCGGAAATCCCCTCGACCAACTAACTTTCCTAGTAAATTCCATGCGGTGACCCAGCATACCACTGCATGATGTAGTACACTATAGTCGTTGACATAACACCAATGAAACATCGTTCATTAGTATTACGTCCCTCAGAGTGGTACAACAGAAACATAGCAGGTCCAAGACATCACTATAGATTACAACTCGACTCTTTACAAAAGATCCAGAGAACACTCTAGGTTAAAGAGAGAGAGAAAGAAACTTCTTACAAAGAAGAACCAGAAATAATAACTCAGAAATATCTAGTAACTAAGACTAGCATCTAAACTATTTGGCTTGCCATTGCTCCTATAGCAATGCTCTACAGAAATAGGTTTATGGCTAGAGAATCTACTCCTATCTAAACCAACACTTTATCTTCACTTCAGCTGATGTATATGTTGAATTCATTGACTTTATTGAAGAACTTGTGTTGTCGATGATGGTTTCTTGAGAAGAAATTGATATTGACGTCGTCTTCAATGGCTTAGAACCTAGCAAGGGTTAAGAAGGTATGGTTGAGTACGAGCGTACTCAGCAAGTTCACTAAAAAGGAGTGTACGATGCACTATCTCTACAGCCATAGACCATAGGTCGTAGGCAATGCAGGTTTTCATAAACATTTCTTCAAAGGTTGCTTTTATTCTGAAAACTATGTCCGATAGCCTTCACAGGTTGACCAGAACCTTCGTGGGGTTCATTTCCTGTCTCGTTCATAGCTCCTTCTCGGAACAGGGAGTAACATGTCATAATTCTTACACTCTGTAGAGGTACGTCACCTTTCCCACAAGAGACCATAAGCTTTGTTGCATAACCAGGAGTATGTCCCCGTTCAAACTTCCTTGGTTTGAGGCCCAACTTAAGATCCAAGCTAATCGCTGTCCTCTCCGCGACCCCATATGTCTGCACGATCCTCCGAGGCTGACTACACGTCCGTTAAGCCTCCAACTAGGGCAAGCTATAACCATGGTAAGTTCCTGAAGACTCTGTAAGCAGATCTCACTGGCGGTCACCATCAGCTATGGTGAACTCCGACCCAAACAGCTATGCACAGATAATCTAGACACCTAGCTCGTGGGGAACTAAGGGGTCCCACCCATGTGCTGGATTCTCTAGAACTCCACGAGAAATCAACAACCTCACGATAAGGTCATCTTGCCTCCATATGAAAGGGAGAAGATACAACTGACTTCTCTGTCCCATTCCAAATCTCATGGTTGACATGTAATATACGGCACTAGAATCACTAGAGACATTGGTTGTTAAGTCCTAGATATTATGTTCCTTTACCACTGGAACTGTATCAATAGATTATTACCACTTGGTAAATAATCCATAATCATATTATTATAAAAATAGTATTTTCTATCCTTTTTGAAATGCAGGTGATGACACAGTTGAGTTACAAGCATAGAAAATAATCAAAGGACATGAGCAAGTTGTGAACTTGCCTTTGGTGATTGCAAGATTATGCACTCACGGTCTTTAAGACAATAGAAGATCCAAATTCTGTAAATAGCATCATTGGTCCGGTAAGGACTAATGTTTGAAGAAGCAAGATGCAACGATGCATAAGTAATGTAATACAGATTGATAAACGTGAATCCCTAGACTAATCGTATCTGGTCTAGGGTTTGGAGTTTGTGATGAGTTCTTAGGAATGTACTGCACTTTTATAGCAGATTCACCCTTGTGCTTCTTATTAAGGCTTGTGAGAGTGTGTGTGAAACAATAAGTAAATACAACAAGTAGTATACAATACTAAAGCATTCAAATGGATTATGATTTCTAAAATATTTCTTAAACAAGATTAAGAATAAATTAGATCATTTAAAGAAGGGTTCAAGTATCACTTTTAATGTTTCTTAAGAAAAATAACTTTTGAGGAAAATACTACTTTACAAAGTAAAAAGTATTTAAACTTAAGGCTAACACTATAAGGTTTTCTTATTACTTATAAGTACTAAAGTAGAAAACAACTAGTATTGTTGATTTTACAATTGATAAAATATTTTTAGAGAGTGAAACTTATTTAATTTGAAATGGTAGCTTTAGTAAGTATGACTTCAAATGGTTAGACTTATGTTAACTTCAATTAAACATTATGTGAACTTGTTATTATATTTTTGGACTTTAAACAAATAATACTAAAGAAAATAGTAAAAAGTTTATATATTTTTAATGAATTAAAATAAAAGAAAAGGGTTAAAATAAGATTTTTATACCTTTAACTTTTATTTTACTTCAAAAGTATGATTTGACATTTTTAGTGTGTAGATTTCATTTTTTGATCATTTTGGTATATTAGAAGTATTTTTGTGAATTTTAAATAATAATATATGATTTTTATAAGTATATTCACTTTATAAATACTAAACAAATAATAAATATTAGTTAAGTGATATAAAAAATAATTGAAACAAGTTTATAAGTCTTATTTTTTTCCTATAATTTTTGATATATTATACATTTTTTTTATGAATTTTAAATAATAAAAACCTTATTTAAGATTTAACCCAAATAGTTTATTTACTAATTATATTATTTAAGTTATAAAATAAAATGTGACAATAGGTTTATAATATAGAGTTTATTTTTCTGAACAATTTGATATATACTATATATTTTTCTGAATTATAAAACAAAAGATATAGAATTTATAAAATTTAACCTTTTTATTAATTCGTGAAAATAATTTAAATTTGAATTTATATTGATTTACTACTTATTAAACAGACAATATCTTTTTATACCGAACAACTTATCTAGCCATAGACACTGACCAGTGGGGTCAGGGCCACGTCGGCACAACACGTTGGCGAAGACCAGTCAACGATTTTTGCTACTGACCTATTTCTACCCAGTTTCAATGACAAGCGGGCCCGGAGCCACATCACTTGCCACATGGGAAAGGACTAAGTCAAATGCGACAGGGCGGGGTAGGGATGACGTGAGCTCGACGGCGGTATGACGTCAGCTCATCGGAGCACGGCGGCGACGCCGATTTTTGGCACCAGAGACTACTTGGATTGATGCATTTGAACGAGGGAAGCGTGACGAACCTATCTAGACCCCTCACGCACACTGAAGATCACCGGAACAGGGGTTACGACGAGGTCCTGCGGTAGCTTGCTCCAGTGACTCGAGGAACTAGGCCTACGGCCAGTGCTAGCATGATTTTCTAGGGTTCAAAGATGCGCAATCTCACCTTGAAGCTGTAATGGTTGTCGGCGTGAATTGGCGTGGCCGGAGATGAGCACGGCGTCGCGGATTCCGGCGAACACCGACAAGAGGAAACAGTGAAATTCACCCTCCTCAGAGCTCCCCTTGATGATGTGCTCCCCCTAGAGGATCTATAGAGCACGTCGATTCCTCCCATCCACCCCATAATATTCTAGGAGGATTGAATCGATGGCTAGTCGGAGCTCACCGGCGGCGGCTTCGGTGGATTTGCAGATGATAGAGAGCGAGAGAGAGAACTAGAGAAGGTAGGGATGGATAAGAATGTTGATGCAGATCTCCACGGTCTATTTCTAGGTCCAGTCGGCGTTAGAGGCGACGTCACGACGGCGGCGATGGCCGAGATGCACTAGGGCATAGGAGCTCGATCTGGGCGTGAATCACTACTCTAGGTGAGTCAATCGCGTCCGGGCGGTCTCGAATGACAGCGGCGACGTGGAGCTCGCCGGCGTGCTATCGGACATGCGAAGGAGGAAGAAGACGGTCGCTCACCTCGAGCGGCCCCACTTGCCAGCGAGGGAATGAACCGGTACCCGGGTTGGGCTCCTACTGGGCTCATGCAGAGCGAGCGATTTGTTCTAGGGGCTGCACGCGAGCGACTCAATCGAACTAGGTCGTGGGCCGGTTCTATTAGTACTCTTTTTTTCTACGATTTTCTATTTCTGTTTATATAAAACCTTTTCAAATATGAATCTCCTCAAGGCTTTAAATATCCGAGATTTTGCAAGCTACAAATATTATTGTATAAAAGAATTATAACTTTTTCCCCTGTATTTCACATTGTGTATAAGATATTTAAAACAATATGAAAGGTTCTTTTATTTAGTAAAGTAAATATAATTTTGGTTTTTAGGATTTGTTTCTTTTAGTAAGATTTCACAAAGATGGTTCTGATTTTACTTGACAATCTGAATGATACTATTTTGAGAGGATTTAATAACCCATACTCAATTATTGATAGGGACAAGGATCAAGGTTGAGGGATACTACTTCTAAATCTATGAGTGGGTTTGATATCTCCACATAGAGTGAGATATTGAAATTACTTAATAATGTGATCATGATAATTTTATCATTCTAGTTTCCTATTAGAGTTTAAGACAATTAGCTGGTCATGGCTTCTCAAACACTCACCTGGCATTCTACTCATCTCTTAGACATTTCATTTGACTAAGAGATACTATCCATTGGCTGCCTAAATATAGGAATTGTTTTAACTACTTTCTTTATTCTAGGATTTTAAACAAAGTGGTGGACATGGGTGATACATTGCAAAGGTCTCTATAATTTTTGATGTTCCATGCTTGGTTTTATCCACTTTCTTGTGTTTTGTTCCAACTTTGGAGTACTTTTCATATGATTTCTTGGACTAACCTATTAACAAGAGCCACGGTGCCAGCTGCCTGTTTTCTGCTGTTTTTGGTTCCAGGAAAGTCAGAAAATGAATATTCTCGGAATTGGATGGGACAAAAGCCAAAGTGCCTATTTTTCTGGATGTCATCAAGTGCCAGAATACGAGACGGAGAGGGGCCTGGGGGCCACCACACCACACCACCTAGTCGCGCGGCCAGGCCTGGCCCACGCCAGGCGGTGGTGTGGCCGCTCCCGGCACCCCCTCGGCCTCTCCTTCCGCCTATATATTGCCCTCGGGACGAAAACCCTAAGTGCCCGATCAAAAATCCACGAAAGAGTCTATATCCGCCGTCATCTCCATCCCTAGATTGGGAGGGATCTGAAGCTCTTCCCGGCATCCTGCCGGAGAGGGGAATTCACCCTGAAGGCCTTCTTCATCACCATGCAAGCCTTCGGTGTGATGCGTGAGTAGTTCATCCTTGGACTACGGATCCATGTAGTAGCTAGATGGCTGGTTCTCCTCCTTTGTGCTTTCATGTCTAGATCTTGTGAGCTCCGTTCATGATCAAGATCATCTATTTATAATTCTGCATGTTGTGTTTACAGGGATCCGATGGATATTGAGATCCTATTTCAGATTGATTATTGATTCTATCATGTCTTGATCTTGCATGCTTTCCGTTGTTAGTAGCTATCTTGGCCAAGTAGATGCTAGCAACTCCAAGAGTTAGTATTTATGCTCGATAGTGGGTTCATGCCTCTGGTAATCCGGGGAAGTGACAGAAATCTCTAAGGTACTAGATGTGCTGTTGCTACTAGGGAGAAAACAACAATCCTTTGTTCATAGAACAATCGTATTGTTTACTTTACACGCAGTTCATAAAGCAATAATCTGTTGCTTGCAACTTAATACTGGAGGGGGTTCGGATGATAACCTGAAGGTGGATTATTAGTCATAGATGCAGTTGGATGGCGGTCTATGTATAATGTTGTAATGCCCAATCAAGTCTCAAAGGAGTCAAGATGATTAGTATATGCATGTATTGCTTTCTCGATGTTTGTCAATTGCCCCGCTGTAATTTGTTCATCCAGCATGTTATCTATCTTAAGGAGAGCCACCTCTAGTGAACTATGGATCCCGGTCCTTTTCTTTACATACAATCTACAACTGTTTACTTCTTTGTGTTTACTTTCTACAAACTCTTACTTCTTTCCATTCGATACATTTAATCCTTTTTTACCGCAAAACACGGTGAGATTGACAACCTCATCGCAAGTTGGGGACAAAGTTCTGTGATTGTGTTGTGTACGTCTCCACGTTGCTACTAGCACCGGTAGTGCGCCCTGCCAAAGTTTAGCTATTAACACCTTTGGGGTGTTTCCTTGCTCCTACTGGTTCGATTAAACCTTGGTTTCATAACTGAGGGAAACTTGCCGTTGTGCTCATCATACCTTCCTCTTGGGGTTCCCAACGAGCTCTACATCAACGCCGCCATCAAGCATTTTTCTGGGCGTCGTGCATTGAGCCATCAAGCATTTTTCTGGCGCCGTTGCCGGGGAGTCAAGGACATCTTCACAAGGGGAGTCCCTCATAACCAATCTCTTTACTTTGTTGGTTTTGTTTTGCTTAGTTTTCTTTTTGCTTTGTTTGCTTGTTTTGTTATCAAAAACACACAAAAAATAGTTTTACTAGTTTGCTTTCTTTTCAAAAACACAATAAAAATAAGTCTCCTATAGTTGTTGGTCTATTATTGCCTTGCTTTGTCATGCTTCCTATCAATGGTTGGTTTCTTTGAAACTGAATCTTATTGGCATGGTGGGTTCACGGAAGAAGAAAAATATTATTATAAGGAACACCGCTTGTCACAAAAAGGGAAACACTTATGGGAACAAATTGATAAATTGAATACCATTGCTAGAAACGTGTGCTCTACTTATAATGTTACTTATTGCTTTGATAAATCTTGTTGCTGTAGGAGGTATAAACACCTCCCTTTTCAATGTGAGTATAATGATAATGTTACCATATCTTCTTATGTTAAAGGAAATTATGACTTTTATGATGTGGAACAAATTGAAGAATTTATTGCTTGGAAGGGTGCATTCGAACTAGCTTATTTGCTTGAAAATACTGATGATGCACCTGATAAATATGAGGTTTATGATATACTTCAATTTTGCTTTGATAATTACAAGGAAAAAATGGCTATATTCTTGAATATCTTAATTGATGCTCCCCACCTATGGAAGAGACTAATGCTTTGCAGGAGACTATGGAAGAAGAAATTGCTGAAACTGGAAGCTCATTGGATGAAAAAGAGGAGGAGAGTGATGATCAAGGGGAGGAAGAATGGATCTACCCATCACTACCTTCTAATGAAAGTAACTCTTTACCCCTTACATTATTTGATTGTCCCCCATGCTTACCAAAGGAGGACAAATGTCATGTTCCTGAGGATTCTTTTGAAAATATTTATAATAAAGCTCTAGTGTTTGTAGATCATGAAAAGCATGCTTTATGTGATAGTTATATTGTTGAGTTTTATTCATGAGGCTACTGAAAATTATTATGAGAGAGGAAAATATGGTTGTAGAAGTTTTCATGGTATTGAAACACCTCTCTATGTGCTGAAATTTTTAAAGTTGCTCTTGTTTTATGTACCCATTATTGTTACTATGTGCTTCTTTGATTTATTTTATTACAAGATTCCTATGTATAGGAAGTGTGTTAGACTTAGATGTGTTTTTAATTTGCTTCTTGATGCTCTCTTTTACTTCAATTCATGTTTCTTATGTGAGCATCTTCTCAAACTATCATGCCTAAATAAAGGCGTTAAAGATAAGTACTTATTGGGAGATAACCCAAAAGTTTTAGATGAGTCTTGTAAGTTATTACCTCTGTAATAACCTCTCCTTATCCTTTTTATTTTCTTTTTGTGCCAAGAGTAACCTCTAATGAGAGAGAAGTAATGATTGGGGAAGTTGTTGTCCCGAAACATATTTTTGTGCTTCACCGTAAAAATTTGTGAGAGAGCTCTATATGTTAGATTGAGCTGTAATTTTTTGTGCTTCTTCCCCAGGTTGTTATATAACTTTCGTTAGTTAAAACACTTTTTTATTTGAGCAACAGAAGGTCTTCTAAAAAATTCGTCTTTACCTGCTGGTCTGTTTTGACAGATTTCTGTCATTTTCTGCATTTGCTTCTTGTTGGTTCCTTTTTGAGTTGTTTTGGGGAACTGAGCTTTTTGAGGGAAATTCTACATTAGATAGTGTTCTAATGGAAGTTTATTTGGTGTTAAAACTGAACCTTAAGACTTATTATCTTGAGTGCACTAATGTTGCTAATAAAGATTGTGTGAAGTTTTGTATGAAGGAAAAATTTCAGGTGTATGGAAGGAATGAGTAATGAGATGAAGAATGGACTAAAGCTCAAGCTTGGGGATGCCACACATGTCACCCCAAGAAATATCCAAGAAGTACAAGCGTCAAAGCTTGGAGATGCCCAAGGCATCCCCTTCTTCATCAATAAAAATCCCAGGTTTCTTCCAAACGCTTCATTTTTATTGTTTCATGCACAGTTGTGTTTTTTGGAGCATCTTCTTTTTCGTTTTCATTTTGGTTTTTAGTTTGCATGGTTTTCTTAGTTTTCTGAATAAATTGGTTGGACCCCCTCTTTCATACATTGGTTTGCAAATAGTTTGGTTTGGTTTGGAAAAGAGTAGGAAAGTTCATGCTTATGTGGTAAAAAAGAGCTTGTTTTTTACTGTGGCCTATGCTTTGTCATGCCATGCTTGATATTGTTTTGGCTTTATGCTTAGTATTCTTTGCTGTAGCATGACTTGTTATAAACAATTTAGATTTCTTAATGTGCCTTGGATGAATCATGCGTTGTTTTAGCATATTAAAGCATAGTATAGTGGTATTCTCCTTTGATGCTTTATTTGGGTTGACTTGGCACATGCTCACACCATGTTATGACTATATCAAGTAACCATAGACTTTATGATCCTTTAGTTTTCAACTTGTAGTATCACTTTATGCTTTGATCAATGATGTTTTGTCGCTCTGCATGATTATGGCCATTATTGCTCTCTTAGTTTGTCGCTCCCAATCTTTTGCTAGCCTCCACAACAAAGTATGAGTTCCACTCATGCATCCAACTCCCTAAACCAAGTTATTCCAAAGAGTCCACCATACCTACCTACTAGCTTATGCTATACCAAGTATATTCATGCTTTTGTTTACCTTCCAAATTAAACTTGTTATGAGAAAACTGGTGATTAAAGCTCTCACGAACTTGATGGCACACTTTTCTTTTCTTGCCCTTAATAAACTTGAACCACTGGGTCCTTCTTTGTTGCGTATATGCTTGTGCTTTATAAGTTGAAATTAGCAGAACCATGTACCATGGGGAATGCTTTCAACATTGCACTTGTACTTTGTACCCCGTTGATATCATGTTCTTTTGCTTACGGATCCCGGCGGTGTGAAATAAAAGTGGAACTTGTAAGATCATGGAGTTTGTATGTATGTTAGAGAAACGGCTAGGCCGCTAGCCTAAGCCATGCCTAATCATGGTGGAAATTTGCAGCATCACCATAATGAGCACTCTATGAAGCATCCACAATAAAAACCTATGCAAATAGGAAATAAAAAGATCGCTGAGATGCTCATTGTCTGCTTGCCTTGTCATTTTGATTATGGGAAACCTCCCGTATCATGTGCAAGGGCCTTAATGATACACATGTACTTACAATGACAAGAGCTTACTCGTGACTGAAGTTGAGTAGCATGAGGATCGGTCTTCGTAAGTAAGGGGCATGAGATTTCGGTTTATAACTCGTCAAGCATATCCTGTTAGTTGTGTCACTTTAACCTTAATCACCTTCAATATGCTTATGATAGGGGCAATGAGAGCTGAAAGCTATAAGTACCATAATTTTTGGAAGCTCTTTATGAGACTTTAATCCCAACTTTCTTTTACAAAGGCTTTTCTTCCACCATTACATTGAGTCCCAACCTTCTACCTTTATGCACTTACTTTGAGAGCATAGTGGCTATTCTTAGTTCTATGTGCATTGTCCCGAGACTAGTTGATTGATGCATACTTTGTTATTGGATGTTTTAAACTATTGTATCTAGTCACTCTTATGAACTTTGAAGGTGTCCTATGCATTTATATTTGCTACTCTATTGAGGGACAAGCTATATACTATTATGCTATGTTTTCTTTATGTGAAACAAACAAACGTCTTGCAAAGCATTGTTATTCATGAATCTTTTGTTTGTGCCTTTTCATGTTGCATCATAGTTTCTTTGTCTTATTGCTAGAACTTTGTCTTTCATGCTATGATTGAAGTACTATGATCCCAGCTTTGAATGTTTTGCAAATACTTTGATCAAGTCTTTGATGGTGCATGTCACCTCAAAAATTATTCTTTCATTTTCTCACTTACCTACTCGAGGACGAGCAGGAGTTAAGCTTGGGGATGTTGATACATTGCAAATGTATCTATAATTTTTGATGTTCCATGCTTGGTTTTATCCACTTTCTTGTGTTTTGTTCCAACTTTGGAGTACTTTTCATATGATTTCTTGGACTAACCTATTAACAAGAGCCACAGTGCCAGCTGCCTATTTTCTGCTGTTTTTGGTTCCAGGAAAGTCAGAAAATGAATATTCTCGGAATTGGACGGGACAAAATCCAAAGTGCCTATTTTTCCAGATGTCATCAAGTGCCAGAATACGAGACGGAGAGGGGCCAGGTGGGCACCACACCACCTGGCCGCGCGGCCAGGCCTGGCCCACGCCGGGGGTGGTGTGGACGCTCCCGGCACCCCCTCGGCCTCTCCTTCCGCCTATATATTGCCCTCGGGACGAAAATCCTAAGTGCCCGATCAAATATCCACGAAAGAGTTTGTAGCCACCGTCATCTCCATCCCTAGATCAGGAGGGATCTGAAGCTCTTCCCGGCACCCTGCCGGAGAGGGGAATTCACCCTGGAGGCCTTCTTCATCACCATGCAAGCCTCCGGTGTGATGCGTGAGTAGTTCAACCTTGGACTACGGATCCATGTAGTAGCTAGATGGCTGGTTCTCCTCCTTTGTGCTTTCATGTCTAGATCTTGTGAGCTCCGTTCATGATCAAGATCATCTATTTATAATTCTGCATGTTGTGTTTACAGGGATCCGATGGATATTGAGATCCTATTTCAGATTGATTATTGATTCTATAATGTCTTTGTTATTTATGATCTTGCATGCTTTCCGTTGTTAGTAGCTATCTTGGCCAAGTAGATGCTAGCAACTCCAAGAGTTAGTATTTATGCTCGATAGTGGGTTCATGCCTTTGGTAATCTGGGGAAGTGACAGAAATCTCTAATGTACTAGATGTGTTGTTGCTACTAGGGAGAAAACAACAATCCTTTGTTCATTGAACAATCGTATTGTTTACTTTACACGCAGTTCGTAAAGCAATAATCTGTTGCTTGCAACTTAATACTGGAGGGGATTCGGATGATAACCTGAAGGTGGATTATTAGTCATAGATGCAGTTGGATGGCGGTCTATGTATAATGTTGTAATGCCCAATCAAGTCTCAAAGGAGTCAAGATGATTAGTATATGCATGTATTGCTTTCTCGATGTTTGTCAATTGCCCCGCTGTAATTTGTTCACCCAGCATGTTATCTATCTTAAGGAGAGCCACCTCTAGTGAACTATGGATCCCGGTCCTTTTTCTTTACATACAATCTACAACTATTTACTTCTTTGTGTTTACTTTCTGCAAACTATTACTTCTTTCCACTCGATACGTTTAATCCTTTGTTTACCGCAAAATACGGTGAGATTGACAACCTCATCGCAAGTTGGGGACAAAGTTCTGTGGTTGTGTTGTGCAAGTCTCCATGTTGCTACTAGCACCGGTAGTGCGCCCTGCCAAAGCTCAGCTAGTAACACCTTTGGGGTGTTTCCTTGCTCCTACTGGTTCGATTAAACCTTGGTTTCATAACTGAGGGAAACTTGCTGTTGTGCTCATCATACCTTCCTCTTGGGGTTCCCAACGAGCTCTACATCAACACCGCCATCAAGCATTTTTCTGGGCGCCGTGCATTGAGCCATCAATGGGTCTTGTCCTAATTTGGTGTACTGTTGGTTAAAGGTTTCTCAAGCACTCCTACCTTAAGACTTCACTAGGCTTATCCTTAGATAAGGAATTCCTTTCCTAAATATACACTATAAATCTCTCTTATCTTATTCACAAAGATCACACCTTACTGAATAAGACAATCATCTGACTCCACCATATCCATCATCATATGATGACATGGTCATGCCACTCAACAATACTCCATTCTTACTCCTTGTATATAACTCCTCTTAATTAACTACCATTGATACACCAATCAATGTAGCTACTGCTAACTCCATCTATTAACTTCCTTAACTTCATCTGACAACTACTTCCAAGGTTTGCAAGTACTATACATACAAAGGATATCAATCCTTTGAAATAGATATAGTACTACTCCCATAATACCAGTTGTCCTTATATTAACTTGGTTAAGCTACTATGCTTCCCACTACTCCACATATTCATTATACTCTAGCTTGACTTCTCATAATCAAGCTAGATGATTCATCTTACTAGGGATTTACCTAATTTGGTATACCCACAACTCTTCTTCAACACCTAGTCATTTATTCTCAAGTGACTTGAGAATAATGACCACCATTATTTGATCAAACAAAGCTTAGGCTTCTAATTGTTTGATCAAGATTTATACTCAACTAAGTAGTAAACTTATATTAGTCTCTCTATAGACTTATCTTGTTAAGCAAGCTTATTCTAAGTCTATATCCACTTGTCCTAACAAGATTGTTATCTAATGTACTAATACTACTAGCTTTCTCATAGCTCCTCAATTACTAGCTCAACTCTTGGTTTTAAGTACTGCTGCTAGTTGAGTGAGTTAGCTCCTCCAACATCAAATGGTTTGATCTCCACTAAGGATCACATTCCATTGATGGTGGTACACTCTACCATAACTAGTTCCTTCTTATTATTAATCTACTTAAGGTATTGGGAAGGTTAATATAACAAGTCACTAAGTTCTAGATCAAGGATTGATCACTCAATACCGATGATCCATTGACACTAGGTCTTGGTTAACTAGATTTGTCATCTGTTAAAATGACAACAAAGATATATGATGGATGGTCTAGGCTTGACTTCCACTATACTCCCTTTGTGATAAGAATTGATATTTAAGAACTACCATGATACCCATGGTAGGTATCACCATGGGAATCAAGTGTACCAAGACTTAGTTATAGAGTTTCTTTACTTAAGTGATATGCTTAACTTGGTATTTAAGTTTGTGGTAGATAATACCTTGATATTATCTTTAGAATATTAAGTATTCATCCTTGAGTTGTGGTATGAAATACCACATAATGATATCTAGGAGATCTAGTACTCCTTGTTATGTAGTATGTTGTGACTTAGTTTTATTACATTTGATCTACCCTTAGATCAAATTATATTACCCAAAGATAAGGTTTTAGCAAAGATCATATTGAAACTTATCGCAGTCAACTTGATGATCTACTTCTGTTCCACCAAGTTAAGAGAAGCTTCAATCACTTTGACAAGTTTTATTTAAAAGCGCGAAAATTATCCAGATTTTTCTATGCATGAATGCAATGCACACACCTGTGTTCAGCTTATTTCTAAGCTCTAATGCTAGGATGTTACAGACTCTACCCCTTAAAATAAACTCCATCCTCGAAGTTCGTACTCTCTTGCATTTTGGAATGAGGAGTTGACTTGTATTGATCACACTATTTCTCAAATCCGTAGTGATTAAATTTGGGATAATTATGGTATCCCGTACCTAGATCTTTTTCCTTGAATTCACTTCATACTTGGAAACTTCGAACTATCTACAATCCCTTGGAGTATATCCTAACAATCCTATTTAGGATTGCTTTAGGACACATTTAGTCCATTCCAATCAGGCTTTCCTACTACTTTACACTGGACTTATTTTGGTAGGCTCTCCTCCTTATTAAGGAAAACTTACCAATTGTTTCCCCTTTATAACTAGTCCACTAGGTTAAGCAGTTATATCTCCTTCGATCTCTCATCCGTACATACTCTAGAGAGTACTCTTATATAGATGTCTTCTTATAACCTTATGATAATAAGGCTTAATCTCATCATAATTTAGTACTTCTTCAACCTTTAGTCAGAAAGTTTAGACAACAACACGTTAGTGTTTATTGTTTACTCCCCCCCTTGGGTTTTCCTAATGGTCTCTAAACTTCATGTATAATACCCAATAGTTAAGGTATTGGTCTTTATCCAGCTTATATCTTACCTATATAAGGTCTCACGAAAGAATCTACGGTACACCCACATAGTTGTGGATCTCCGAGATGAATCTTCCAACGCTGCTTGTCTTACTCTTAACCTTCTGGACATTTTCGCTTTAGTAAGCCCGATCTTACGAAGCATCTCGAAAGACGACCTTTAATTGTGTACTTCCTTAGGTCTAACTTAACTTAGGCCAAGTTTTATACTCTTTAGATTACACAAATATGACTTACTTCACTACATCGTTAGGATACCATCTACAAATACCAGTTGATACTAGCTGCGGATACCAATTGCGGATACTAGCTGCAGATCCTTCTAGGTGTACGAATTACCCTACGGTTTTTGACTTCTTATTGGCATCCCCTCTGAGTTTGTCAAAGCTTGAATACCAGCTACGGTTTCCAAACTTCTTCTTTGCACTGATTCATGATACTTCCATGAACCTGGTACAACTACTTCATTAGCTTCTTAGCAACATCACCTATCTTAAGTGA
The DNA here is from genome assembly GCA_910589775.1 of Avena eriantha. Classification (NCBI taxonomy): domain Eukaryota; kingdom Viridiplantae; phylum Streptophyta; class Magnoliopsida; order Poales; family Poaceae; genus Avena; species Avena eriantha. The sequence continues at coordinate 97,342,832 of OU342742.1, forward strand.
ACTTAAGTTCATTCCTTCATGTTGCTCTACCCCTTTTTTCTGCACTAATAATCCTTCTTATTGTCAGCTCATAGTGAGTTGGGGTTGATCCATCCTTCAAAATAGTGTTGATACTCCTTATATTTAGCTTTACTCTTCATGCAAGTCTTCATCTTGATCTTCGGAACTCGTCACTCCCTTACACGAATTCCCTTTTATATCTAGGTATATAACATCAAGTAATAACTTGGTGATGCAACATGCATTTGCACATCAAGTCAATCTTCATGGACAGATCTAGTCAGTCAAGAAAATGCAATAAAAACCAAAAATCCAAATGTGGTACATATAACACACATCATTCTAAGCCCGAAATATAATAGTTGAGTATAATACCTCTAGAATTCAGGCTTAGCTGTGTATTATATGACACCTCCTATTATAGGTTTACACCGTGATACTTAACACTTAAGGGTTAAACTACTCTTTGTCTCAATATCTACCCAAATTGCTCAATTGCAACAGGATAATTTTGAGCAAAGTGGTCTCACTTTGGTTCTGACTAGCCTCTTACCTTTCTTTCGGGACTACTAAAGACTACCAATTTTCTATTCTATCATAACTATCCTTAGAGGATCTCTCAAAACTACTAACAAAATTGTAGTTACTACCTTAATCCAACAATTATCGTAATATTATAATATCTATGACTTCTATCATAGAACTACATTGTTCTTTACTTACTATTACTACAAGATTATTTACTACGTATTTGTCTTAATTACTGACTTATCATGGTCTCAGAGTTATTCTCACCATGAACTTGTCAAAATTACCTAGTCATCATGATTAAAGAGCTAATCTCACCATGACGACTCTTCTTCTTAGCTTACTATTAACGATTCTTAACAAAATTCTACTTCATCACATGGAATTCTCAAGTGAATGCCACATGATTTAGTTCTAATTGTATCAATACCTACTCTGATGGTCTCCCCTGTATGGTATAATGGTATCAACTGGTGGTAAACTCTGCTACTTCATAGGGATTCTATATATAGACTCCATCACTAATACTACTCCACATGATATACTAATCCTAATTGTAATCTTCTTTGATATTTTAACTTAATTGAGATATCTTAGTGGTGTTATACCTATTTAGAGTTACTCTAAAATAACATTTCTCTAGAGAATACATATAACTAATCCTTAAGAAAGATGATAAGAACATCCAACTTAAGTTTGACAAGGTTTATCCTCAAGTGGATATTCATCACAAGTTTTAGTTTAGATAAGTTGGCTCCTATAGTCACTATCCAACCTACAGATCTTCCTAAAAGGGGTTTAATCCTAAGGTCAAAGCATATGCTCTTATACCAGCTACGGTGACCCAACATACCACCGCATGATGTAGTACACTATAGTCGTTGACATAACACCAATTAAACACTGTTCATTAGTATTACATCCCTCAGAGTGGTACAACAGAAACACAGCAGGTCCAAGACATGAATATAGATTACAACTCGACTCTTTACAAAAGATCCAAAGAACACTCTAGGTTAAAGAGAGAGAAAGAAACTTCTTACAAAGAAGAACCAGAAATAATAACTCAGAAATATCTAGTAACTAAGACTATCATCTAAACTATTTGGCTTGCCATTGCTGCTATAGCAATGCTCTACAGAAATAGGTTTATGGCTAGAGAATCTACTTCTATCTAAACCGACACTTTATCTTCACTTCAGCTGATGTATATGTTGAATTCATTGACTTTATTGAAGAACTTGTGTTGTCGATGATGGTTTCTTCAACAGAAATTGATGTTCACGTCGTCTTCAATGGCTTAGAACCTAGCAAGGGTTACGAAGGTACGGTTGAGTACGAGCGTACTCAACAAGTTCACTAAAAAGGAGTGTATGATGCACTATCTCTACAGCCACATACCATAGGTCATAGGCAATGCAGGTTTTCGTAAACATTTCTTCAAAGGTTGCTTTTATTCTGAAAACTATGTCCGATAGCCTTCACAGGTTGACCAGAACCTTCGTGGGGTTCCTTTCCTGCCGCGTTCATAGCTCCTTCCCGGAATAGGGAGTAACATGTCATAATTCTTACACTCTACAGAGGTATGTCACTTTTCCCACAAGAGACCATAAGCTTTGTTGCACAACCAGGAGTATGTCCCCGTTCAAACTTCCTTGGTTTGAGGCCCAACTTAAGATCCAAGCCAATCGCTGCCCTCTTCACGACCCCATATGTCTGCACGATCCTCCGGGGCTGACTACACCTCCGTTAATCCTCCAACTAGGGCAAGCTATAACCATGGTAAGTTCCCGAAGACTCTGTAAGCAGCTCTGACTGGCGGTCACCATCAGCTATGGTGAACTCTGACCCAGACAGCTATGCACAGATAATCTAGACACCTAGCTCGTGGGGAACTAAGGGGTCCCACCCATGTGCTGGATTCTCTAGAACTCCACGAGAAATCAACAGCCTCACGATAAGGTCATCTTGCCTCCATATGAAAGGGAGAAGATACAGCTGACTTCTCTGTCCCATTCCAAATCTCATGGTTGACGTGTAATATACGGCGCTAGAATCACTGGAGACAATGGTTGTTAAGTCCTAGATATTATGTTCCTTTACCACTAGAACTCTATCAATAGATTATTACCACTTGGCAAATAATCCATAACCATATCATTATGAAAATAGTATTTTCTATTCTTGTTGAAATGCAGGTGATGACACGGTTGAGTTACAAGCATAAAAATAATCAAAGGACAAGAGCAAGTTGCGAACTTGCCTTTTGTGATTGCAAGATTATGCACTCACGGTCTTCAAGACAATAGAAGATCCAAATTCTGTAAATAGCATCATTGGTCCGGTAAGGACTAATGTTTAAAGAAGCAAGATGCAACGATGCATAAGTAATGTAATGCAGATTGATAAACGCGAATCTCCGTACTAATTATATCTGATCTATGGTTTGGAGTTTCTGATGAGTTCTTAGGAATGTGTTGCACTTTTATAGCAGATTCACACTTGTGCTTCTTATTAAGGCTTGTGAGAGTGTGTGTGAAATAATAAGTAAATACAACAAGTAGTATACAATACTAAAGCATTCAAATGGATTATGATGTCTAAAATATTTCTTAAACAAGATTAAGAATCAATTAGATCTTTTAAAGAAGGGTTCAAGTATCACTTTTAATGTTTCTCAAGAAAAATAACTTTTGAGGAAAATACTACTTTAAAAAGTAAAAAGTATTTAAACTTAAGGCTAACACAATAAGGTTTTCTTATTACTTATAAGTACTAAAGTAGAAAACAACTAGTATTGTTGATTTTACAATTGATAAAATACTTTTAGAGAGTAAAACATATTTAATTTGAAATGGTAGTTTTAGTAAGTATGACTTAAAATGGTTAGACTTATGTTAACTTCAATTAAACATTATGTGAACTTGTTATTATATTTTTGGACTTTAAAAATAATACTAAAGAAAATAGTAAAAGTTTATATATTTTTAATGAATTAAAATAAAAGAAAACGGTTAAAATGAGATTTGTTATACCTTTAACTTTTATTTTACTTCAAAAGTACGAGGTGATATTTTTAGTGTGTAGATTTCATTTTTGTGATCATTTTGGTATATTATAAGTATTTTTTGTGAATTTTAAATAATAAGATATGATTTTTATAAGTTTATTCACTTTATAAATACTAAAAAATAAATAAATATTAGTTAAGTGATATAAAAAATAATTGAAACAAGTTTATAAGTCTTAATTTTGTTTTTCTATAATTTTTGATATATTATACATTTTTATGGATTTTAAATAATAAAAACCTTATTTAAGATTTAACCCAAATAGTTTATTTACTAATTATATTATTTAAGTTGTAAAATAAAATGTGACAATAGGTTTATAATATAGAGTTTATTTTTCTGAACAATTTGATATATAATATATATTTTCTGAATTACAAAACAAAAGATATAGAATTTATAAGATTTAACCTTTTTATTAATTCCTGAAAATAATTTATATTGATTTACTACTTATTAAACAGACAATACCTTTTTATACCGAACAACTTATCTAGCCATAGGCACTGACCAGTGGGGTTAGGGCCACGTCGGCATGACACGTTGGCGAAGACCAGTCAACGATTTTTGCTACTAACCTATTTATACCTAGTTTCAATGACAAGCGGGCCCGGGGCCACATCACTTGCCACATGGGCAAGGACTAAGTCAAATGCGTTAGGGCGGGGCAGGGATTACGTGAGCTCGACGGCGGTACGCCGTCAGCTCACCGGAGCACGACGGCGACGACGATTTCTGGCACGAGAGACTACCTGGATTGATGCATTTGAACGAGGGAAGCCTGGCGAACCTATCTAGACCCCTCACGCACACTGAAGATCACCGGAACAGGGGTTACGACAAGGTCCTGCGGCGGCTTGCTCCGGTGACTCGAGGAACTAGGCCTATGGCCAGTGCTAGCATGATTTTCTAGGGTTCAAAGATGCACAATCTCACCTTGAAGCTGTAACGGCGGTCAGCATGAATTGGCGTGGCCGGAGATGAGCGCGGCTTCGCGGATTTCGGTGAACACCGATGAGAGGAAACGGTGAAATTCACCCTCCTCAGAGCTCCCCTTGATGATGTCCTCCCCCTAGAGGATCTACAGAGCACGTCGATTCCTCCCATCCACCCCATGGTCTTCTAGGTGGATTGAATCGATGGCTAGCCGGAGCTCACTGGCGGTGGCTTCAGTGGATTTGCAGATGACAGAGAGCGAGAGAGAGAACTAGAGAGGGTAGGGATGGATAAGAATGTTGATGCATATCTCCACGGTCTATTTCTAGGTCCAGTCGGCGTTAGAGGCGACGTCACGACGACGGCGATGGCCGAGATGCACTAGGGCGTAGGAGCTCGATCTGGGCGTGAATCACTACGCATTACTGGCGGATACCTGGCGACTTAGACGGGGATCTGGGTGAGTCAATCGTGTCCGGGCGGTCTCGAATGACGGCGGCGACGTGGAGCTCGCCGGCGCGCTGTCGGACATGCGAAGGAGGAAGAAGACGGTCGCTCACCTCGAGCAGCCCCACTGGCCAGCGAGGGAACGAACCGGTACCCGGGTTGGGCTGCTACTGGGCCGATGCAGAGTGAGCGATTTGTTCCAGGGCAGCACGCGAGCGACAGATAGAGCTGAGTCGAACTGGGTCGTGGGCCGGTGATGTTAGTACTCTTTTTTTCTACGATTTTCTATTTCTGTTTATATAAAACCTTTTCAAATATGAATCTCCTCGAGGCTTTAAATATCCAGAGATTTTGCAAGCTACAAATATTATTGTATAAAAGAATTATAACTATTTCCCCTGCATTTCACATTGTGTATAAGATATTTAAAACTATATGAAGGGTTCTTTTATTTAGTAAAGTAAATATAATTTAGGTTTTTAGCATTTGTTTCTTTTAGTAAGATTTCACAAAGATGATTCCGATTTACTTGACAATCTGAATGATACTATTTTGAGAGGATTTAATAACCCATACTCAATTATTGATAGGGACAAGGATCAAGGTTTAGGGATACTACTTCTAAATCTATGAGTGGGTTTGATATCTCCACATAGAGTGAGATATTGAAATTACTTAATAATGTGATCATGATAATTTTATCATTCTAGGTTCCTATTAGAGTTTAAGACAATCAACTGGTCATGGCTTCTCAAACACTCACCTGGCATTCTACTCATCTCTTAGACATTTCATTTGACTAAGAGATACTATCCATTGGCTGCCTAAAGATAGGAATTGTTTTAACTACTTTCTTTATTCTAGGATTTTAAACAAAGAGGTGGACATGGGTCTTGTCCTAATTTGGTGTATTGTTGGTTAACGGTTTCTCAAGCACTCCTACCTTAAGACTTCACTAGGCTTATCCTTAGATAAGGAATTTCTTTCCTAAATATACTCTATAAACCTCTCTTATCTTATTCACAAAGATCACACCTTACTGAATAAGACAATCATCTGACTCCACCATATCCATCATCATATGATGACATGGTCATGCCACTCAACAATACTCCATTCTTACTCCTTGTATATAACTCCTCTTAATTAACTACCATTGATACACCTATCAATGTAGCTACTGCTAACTCCATCTATTAACTTCCTTAACTTCATCTTATAACTACTTCCAAGGTTTGCAAGACTACAATCCTTAATACATACAAAGGATATCAATCCTTTGAAATAGATATAGTACTACTCCCATAATACCAGTTGTCCTTATATTAACTTGGTTAAACTACTATGCTTCCCACTACTCCACATATTCATTATCTCTAGCTTGACTTCTCATAATCAAGCTAGATGATTCATCTTACTAGGGCTTTACCTAATTTGGTATACCCACAACTCTTCTTCAACACCTAGTCATTTATTCTCAAGTGACTTGAGAATAATGACCACCATCATTTGATCAAACAAAGCTTAGGCTTCTAATTATTTGATCAAGATTTATACTCAACTAAGTAGTAAACTTATATTAGTCTCTCTATAGACTTATATTGTTAAACAAGCTTATTCTAAGTCTATATCCACTTGTCCTAACAAGATTGTTATCTAATGTACTAATACTACTAGCTTTCTCGTAGCTCCTCAATTACTAGCTCAACTCTTGGTTTTAGGTACTGCTACTAGTTGAGTGAGTTAACTCCTCCAACATCAAATGGTTTGATCTCCACTAAGGATCACATTCCATTGATGGTGGTACACTCTACCATAACTAGTTCCTTCTTCTTATTAATCTACTTAAGGTATTGGGAAGGTTAATATAACAAGTCACTAAATTCTAGATCAAGGATTGATCACTCAATACCGATGATCCATTGGCACTAGGACTTGGTTAACTAGATTTGTCATTTGTTAAAATGACAACAAATATATATGATGGATGGTCTAGGCTTGACTTCCATTATACTCCCTTTGTGATAAGAATTGATATTTAAGAACTACCATGATACCCATGGTAGGTATCACTATGGCAATCAAGTGTATCAAGACTTAGTTATAGAGTTTCTTTACTTAAGTGATATGCTTAACTTGGTATTTAAGTTTGTGGTAGATAATACCTTGATATTATCTTTAGAATATTAAGTATTCATCCTTGAGTTGTGGTATGAAATACCACATAATGATCTCTAGGAGATCTAGTACTCCTTGTTATGTAGTATGTTGTGACTTTGTTTTATTACATTTGATCTACCCTTAGATCAAATTATATTATCTAAAGATAAGGTTTTAGCAAAGATCATATTGAAACTTATCGCAGTCAACTTGATGATCTACTTCTGTTCCACCAAGTTAAGAGAAGCTTCAATCACTTTGACAAGTTTTATTTAAAGCGCGAAAATTATCTGGATTTTTCTATGCATGAATGCAATGCACACACCTGTGTTCAGCTTATTTCTAAGCTCTAATGCTAGGAAGTTACATTCCATGAGTCACATCGTTTGGTCGTTCCATTCGGCATACGCATAGGAAATGTTTTCAAAGATTCGATGGGTGAAGATGCATCATACAGGGCATGGTAGGGAACAGGAGAGGCACAGCCTCCGTAATATCGAACCCTGTTCACAACTCTAGGGTCCGACTTCGGGACTCGAACTATTACAGAGGCATCTCATTAGGGCGTGACTCATGGTCTCAACGAAAGCAAGGTAAAGGTCGTGTCTAACCACCCTCTTCCAGCCTTCCAAGGAAGAGGGCTAATCTAGTGGCATTAAAAGTTGGTTGGTACATGTGGGTAAAGTTGTACACCCCTGTAGGGTTTTAATATTTCCAAAAGGTCCTGTCCACGGTTATGGATGACTTGGGAATGGATTCAAAGATCATAGATAAGTATAACCTAATAAATAAACTTGGCAAGTAAAGTAAAGTGTGCTTAAGGATGCTTCCTTGGGGATAAAGGGGTGATCCTAGTTGGTAGATAAAGATTTGGTGGATATCAACAGATGATCAAAGCTAGACACCGCTCCCTTATCCCCTTTTTAAATGTTCTGATTAGTCGATATTTTACTCCCCCTTGTTTTACAAACAAAGTTAGGTTTAGGCAAAGTAACTCCACCAGCCATAAGTCTTGCGGAGTACACCTTGTACCCAACCTTGCTTTGTTGATACTTTTGTTGCAGAGTAAGTGTTATCATATAAGAAGAGTTCATTACAACATTGACATTGACGAGTAGCTTGGGGTTCCCAGGCGGCAGTCTGGGATCTATGGAATGGGCTGTCATCGTTATGCTTCAGGCCTCTTAGGCCATTTGTTAAGTTCCCTATACTTAATAGCATAATTCACCTTTCATTGTTTGTTGTATATGGTCAGTGACCTCTACTTGTATTAATTTGGTTCTTCGCTCATATATGAGCTTGTATCTCTTTTTGAGTTGTAGGGTCACTATGGAGTTACTGATTCTCTCTCTATACATTCCGAGATCTAGGTTAGGCTTATATCAAACGGATGTCTAGGATTTGTCTAGCCCTGATCCTGGGGGTGTCACAGTTGGCCAGGAACAACTCTGCCTCACCACAACTCGCTACACGACGCCCCTCCTCTTTGCCTCCACGACTAATCAGGATGAGCTCGAGCACAAGATTTCTCCGCATCTTTAGGTGAATAGCAACCCTTGATTATTCGAAGAAGCGATGGCTCCTCCTTCCACTCCCACCGCCGACCATCGGAGTAGTAGTAGAAAGGAGGAACCCTAAAGCTCCTAGGAACTGGGCGCCTAGATCCGGAGCTCCGCTTGATCTACCGGGAAAAGAGCCTGCTACCAGCAAGTAGCCGAGACACCTACACCAAATATCTACTCCGGTGCCTCTTCTCCGCCATCTCTCAGACCAGCGGCGTCGACAGAGAGGGCTCAGGATTGTCCTGGCCTCTCTCTCTCGACTCTCAACGAGAAGGGGGTGGGAAGCAGTGAGAGATACAGTTAGCGACTCCTAGAAACCAGAGCATGAGATGGAATTATTGTGTGTGTGTGGTATACCAACAACTACAATATGGAATACATATATCTTATGGAAATTTATTTATATTTATTTGTGTTTAATTTTTGTATATATACTTGGTCAAACATAATAATATGCCACCTACTTGGGGATTGAGAGAGTACCAATTTATTAGCTATGACCAATTTTTTCTGTGTATGTTTAGATGGTTGCCAATTTTTTTGGCATATCAATGCTCCGCTACCAAGTACCAACTCTAGTTCAGTTTTCTAGCTAATGTTGGCTAATTCATAAACAAGCAAAACATCAACCATTTTTTTGGCTAGACAACTTTTTGACGGTGTACCGTGTCTGCATTTACTCAGGCTAGTTAATTTCGACGTTTAGTGGGGCTTATCCAATCCTAAAATATCTAGCCATCGAGGGCACTTAGTGGTAATAGGCTTTAATAATTTTGTGTAGCTGTGTTGACTCGGGGACAACATTTTTTGACATGAATTCTGTCGAAGAAGGTAGGCTAGTCATAGTTGGAAATATAGTCCTACATGTATTGCATATGACATGGCATGCAATTAAATGATAAGAGAGAGGCTTGCGGTAACTAGCTATGTTACCATAACATCACACATTTCAAGATAAAATGAGTCTATATTGCAATAGATGAGGTTTTGCATGATACCACACCTATGTTACTTTTCACTATAGAGGTAGTAACTTAGACTAGTAATATATGCATGTTACTACTCTATGTTACTTTGCACTATGACCAACCTTAAGTTAGCGTAGACTATTTATTACAACAAGACAATGACTAGTACTGTGATTTTCGTTGCTAGACTTTGATACAATAAACCTAGTTTTGTTAGAAAGAAATGATCGTCTGAAGTTCTGAACATATCAATTTAATCAGATAAAGGTGGAAGAGCAAACACAAGTTAAGCAAACATAATTATAGCTATCGGCAATACATAGTGGGAAAAAACATATAGAACCGACCTTTTTTTAACACGGGACGGCCCGAGCGAGAGCTTCATTAATTTTCATCGATGGAAGTATATTTTACATACATGGTCTCAAGAAATAAGAAAATTAGAACCCTTACATTTTGCACAAAGAAACTCCGAAGAAATTGGAAAATCATTCAGGTCCTGCTCCTTCTCCACCGCTAGTAGCTCAACTCAGTCAACCTCGACGTTGCTAGGGACTAAACCACTTGGGATTAGGAGGCGAGAACCCACTACGATGTAGCCAAAGGGTCTTTGATTTGGCATAACAGTCTGGAGGTTGAAGATGACCATCTAATGTCGCCCAGAAGAAGTAGTCGTCACTGACACCTAAGGTGGGAGTGCCCGTCTTTCAACCTTGAAGGACGGTGACGAATTCGTCGTCGTGACAAACCTCCCATGAGAAGCACCATTGCTCCCCTGCTGCAGCTCTGACCACCAAAAGCCGCAACCTATAGGCACCGAAGCTCCCTCCTTCCTCGCCTCCACGACGAATAAGAAGAGGATTTTTGGAACCTTGACCTTGGCCGCCGAAATCGCTAGGAACCCTAACCGAGCTTATAGTAGGAGACGTCGGCGCCGCTCCTTGCGGTCGGGCGCATCACCTCACCGCCACCACTGTCTGGAGCACCACGACAAGCCGGCGCCCGCAACTCGAGAAGCGACGGCAACGCGCTTAGTACTCTGACATGAAGGCATCTCTAACCCTAAACATCTAAACCTTGGCTAAAACTGTACAAGGAGGGGGTCCCTTGCCCGCCTGAACATCGACGCCGAAGAAGGGATGGGGGTGCATTCGACATCGGGTGGAGAAAAGAAGTGTGTGTGAGATAGGATATATGCACATAAGAATGCATGAAAACTGTAAACTCAATAGGACAAAATTCATGAATTTTTTAGGCAATCTGATACCTATAGATGATTAGATCAATGTTTCACTTGCTAGACAGATAGTCATGAAATTTCATAGAGCTGATTAGCCAAATGACCAAGTAGATAGGAAGTAGTCGTGGTAGTGCTCTGGAGGACACAGTGGTTCGCCGTTGTCGGCTTTATTTTCTCTTCTTTTCTCTTTGTTTTTTTTGTTTGACTTGTGATGTTTGCCCTAACAATTGTGACGTTGTTATGTTGGTTGGTATGTTAATACTTAGCGGGACGAAAACATGTTTCGAGTAGGATAGAAACTAGTCGAGCAGACTGTGCTACTACAATCCACCACAGTAACGAACAGAGGAAGGAACACATACAAACGAGCATCTAAACATATAAAATCAGTACGACCAACCAGACAAAATCCGTAGATTATGCAGGGCAATCTGGTAGTTAGCAATAACCGAGTTTATTAGCTGTTCGTCCCGTGTCCCGTCGCTTTTACACCGCACGCGGACAAAACCGCTCACTGCCTCACTCTACTCGCTAGCTCGCTCCGCTTGCGCTCACTCCCACTGTATACCACCACCGCCACCAGCTGCTGCCTAATCTCTTAGGAGTTCGGACCCATTTACCCCTCCCCCCTCACTCTGCTCACCACCACAGTGACCACACCACTGCCGCTTCTTCCCAGCTCGCATCCTCCCACCCTCTCTCTCCCCCTCCCCCCACCGCTAATCGTCGGCCCCATTCGCCATATCTTCCACCGCCCGAGCTCGCCGTAGATCACCGCCGCGCTTCCTGCGGGCGAGAGCGCAGGTATGCCGTCTCGCGCCGGATCTGCGACGTTTCCGCTGATTCGTGCTGGGTTTCGTGTGCAGCCGCACCGAGTAGTAGCCGGATGCGGCGACTGCGGCGGGCGCCAAATTGGCGTGCGCATTTCGTGTCGATAGCGCCGCGGCACTGGCTGTAGCTATGCCGGACTTTGTTGAGTTGCGGCGGTTGCTGGAGTGGCGTTTGGTAGCTTGAGAGCAGGAGTTAGCAACTGCTTTGTTGTTTCTTCAGCTAGTGCTACTGGTTTTGTTCCCCTTCTGCATGGATGTAGTAGGTAGCAGAAGGGGTAGTGGATTACTGGGGATTGGGGCTTTGGCTGGCTCCGGATTTAAGAAATGGGAGTGCATAATGCTTTTGCTCTGTAGATTTGCTTCGTTTGATTTGGGGAAATTAGATGTTTGAAGCATGCTCAGTTCATTCGCAAAAAAAAGAAGCTTGTTTAGTTAACCTGAAACACTTATTTGGACAAAAAGATATGAAAATGTTGCATCAGAAATTTGTCCTAGCTCCTATATGTTGCCCTCTATCTGTTTCGGTAGAGGGAAGTTATGGCCGCTAGTGGGTTAATGCGTTGCTGAGCGTGTCTTTAGTTTGTTGTTATGATTGTTGATATGTTTTCGTTGTCATCATTGCAGCGTCGTGTTCATATCTGCCTAGCAAGATGCACACCGTATTTCTTCACCTATGACCTCTGGCATATGCTCTAGTTATCTTTATATGCTTCACCAGGTGGCCATCAATGGGCTATTTTCTGAGAAAACAGCCCAGTTTCCTCTTCTTTTTGATAATTCTGCACTGTGTGGCTCGTGAAGCAAGAACACTAAGTTCAGATGGTATGTGATGGTTGTGGCTGGTATTCATTTGAGTATATTGTTCTTATCCAATGGTGATGTTCCACGAATTGTTTCCTACAGGTGAAGCACTTCTAGCCTTTAAGAAGGCAGTTACAAATTCAGATGGGATCTTTATAAACTGGCGCGAACAAGATGTGGATCCGTGCAACTGGAAGGGCGTTAGATGCGATAATCAGAGCAAAAGAGTGATTTACCTGTAAGAGTTGAAGAACCACTATGTATATTAACTGGGTTTATTGTGATCTGCTCAACTTTTTAACCTAGCTGCTCACCATTTTGCTTCGGTTATTTGGTGTTCCTTTTAGGATAGCATTTTATAATTTGAGAGTATCATATTCAGTATTTTGAATTGCATTGCCATAGATATTTGGCCACTAACTGCCTTCTGTTCAGGATTCTCGCATATCGCAAGTTGGTTGGGCCCATACCACCTGAGATTGGGAGGCTAAATCAGTTGCAGACTTTGTAAGTGTGTTCATGTTTTTTTTCTTGCATTCTTAACTATTCTACTGTTGATTTCCACCTCAGACATTAAAGCACGTGGTCTTTGATATAAATGTGATTTTATGTCATTAGATCACTACAGGGGAACAGTTTGTATGGTTCACTCCCTCCTGAATTAGGGAATTGTACCAGGTTGCAACAACTGTAAGTTTTATAGTGACTCTGATTACTAGTAATGTTTTTTTCCATCGCATGAAATATTAGATGGTAACTGATAATTAGTATCATGAGGATACTCTGTCATTGCAGTTTTGGTTGGAAGCTCCGTTTATGTGTTCCAGAGAACTTCTAGTGTAGTGATGGCTTCTATTTCTTCTGTTGTGAAATCACTTGCAGGTATCTACAAGGAAATTATATAAGTGGATACATCCCTTCAGAGTTTGGTGATCTTGTAGAACTTGAGACCGTGTGAGTCCACTGGTGGAGTTTTAGCTGTTTTGCTTATTATTTTTTCAATAAATCTGATTGTCAATTCCACGTGATATTGATATCCCATGTTAAATTAGCGAGATAGATATCTTATACAGTATTGAGCGATATAATAAACCTTGAACATGAGTTATATGTATTGGAATATAGATTAATCCCTCTGTTATGTAATTTAAAGATTAATCATACCAGTACTGAATTCTGTTATTTTATCCTACAGGGACTTATCCAGTAATACATTGAGGGGATCAATTCCACATTCTCTTGATAAGCTGACCAAACTTTCATCATTGTAAGTTCTTTTATTTATCTGCATAAACATATCAAACTGCTATAACAAGCCATGTGCAATGAGCCTTATTTATGTGTTATCTTCACAACCTATGCAGCAATGTATCCATGAACTTTCTGACAGGAGCAATACCATCAGATGGCTCACTTGCCAATTTTAACGAAACTTCGTGAGTTGTCTTTCCCTGTGTTATTTGCATCTATCTAGTTTAATCTGTATATTTTTATTGAGTAAAGACGAAAGACAAAAGCATTGTGCAATATGCTGCTGCTTCTTGTTACCTCTCCAAAATGAGGCCATTATTTATATCATTTCATCTGAATTTTCACATAATAATGCAGCTTCATTGGTAACCGCGATTTATGTGGGAAGCAGATTAATTCAGTGTGCAAAGATGCACTTCAATCGCCATCAGATGGCACTCAGCTACCTTCTCCAGGTATCAGCACAGACTACTCTGGCATCTTTTTTTGAGAAGTTTTTTTTTGAGAAACACAGTACAGACGCAGACGCTCACAATGCGTACATACACTCACTAACAATTTTTATTGTAGAAAGGTCGAATGTGCATATACTCATTGATGTCCATAGTAGACTAATATGTCTGTTTATATTCCACCGAGAAACACAATGCCCTTTTTCAATGGTCTCGAAGATATGGAAGTTTTAGGTTCTGTAAATTGATCTTTTGTTTCAGTTCACCACAATGGACCTATAACCTGAGATGTCAATGGACCTATAACCTGAGATGTCTTTTGCTGTTTTCTTATGTTAGATGACGCGAATAAAAGTTCCTCTACCAGACTTGTTATAAGTGCAGTAGCAACAGTTGGAGCTCTGCTATTGGTGGCTTTGATGTGTTTCTGGGGTTGTTTTCTGTACAAGAATTTCGGAAAGAAAGATATCCATGGCTTCGGTGTAGAGCTATGTGGAGGTAACTATGCGATGCAAGTACTTTGCATGTTTTAAAGAAATTTTATTGTAACCCTGCTTGTCATTTCAGGCTCTTCCGTTGTGATGTTCCACGGGGACCTCCCTTACGCCACGAAAGATATCCTCAAGAAACTAGAGACCATGGGTGAGGAAAGTGTCATTGGATCAGGGGGCTTTGGAACTGTTTATAAACTTGCAATGGATGACGGTAACGTCTTTGCATTGAAAAGGATAGTGAAAACAAATGAAGGGCGTGACCGGTTCTTTGATAGAGAACTTGAGATATTGGGAAGCGTTAAGCATCGTAATTTGGTCAATCTCCGTGGCTATTGCAATTCGCCTTCATCAAAACTGTTGATATATGACTACCTTCCAGGTGGAAGCCTGGATGGAGTGCTACATGTACCCGGTGAGTGTCATGTTTTTCTTGTTGGCAACATCTTAATTTGTATCGAACTCTTCCTATAGTTCATAGTTGCAGTTGAATGAACATGGTAATATAAACTGGTATTTGTTTCGCTTTCTTGAGGGCTATGTAGTTGATGCCTGAAACTCAACATGACATCAAAACCCGTATATCCTGAATTTGAGATACGTTTGGTGCATCGCTATAACTACAAATGAAAAGAGTAACAATAACAGTTGCTATTACCGGAGACCCAGTGCTGAAACTAACAGGATCCTCGGAGTAGATCTTTTCCTTGTCTAGGGGAAGAGCCTGCCAACGAAAACATTCAGACAACTGTGCCCTGGTAGTAGATTTGTGTTTTAGTCAACATCAAGTTCACACCATATTATCTTTCTAAGCTCAGATATGATGGGAGCCTTTGAACATACTGAATATTCTGTAGTTGGGTTTTATAACTAAACAAGGAAACTCTTTGTGGGTGGCGTAGGTATGGAGATCAATGCAGTTAACTTTGGTTCCATTTATCTACTGTATCCATGCTATTTTCTATTTTAAATTTGAACCAATTGACCGGCAACAACTTTTGCTCAGGTTCCATGAGCACTGGTTTATTACCGTACAGAAATGACCCTTTTATGCCCAAGGCTAACGTCTCATCTGTTCATCGGTCTTGACAGAAAAAAAAGCTGACCCAGCTGACCCAGCCGAACAAGCTGAACCTGCTGAACCGGCTGAGCCATTGGATTGGGATACACGCATTAACATAATACTTGGAGCTGCAAAAGGCCTGGCTTACTTGCATCACGATTGTTCACCTCGAATAATACATCGTGATATTAAGTCGAGCAATATCTTACTTGACGCCAATTTTGAAGCCCGCGTATCAGACTTTGGACTAGCAAAATTACTAGAGGACGAACAATCTCATATTACTACAATAGTTGCTGGCACATTTGGATATCTTGCGCCAGGTATGTGGAAAAGTGCAGAAATTGCGTTTCCTGCCTAGTTCTGAAAATTATTTCTTGCTTTAGTTTTTATTTATTAATGTATCATTCTGTAATGCTCTGAGCTAATATTGCAAAACCGAACATCCAGAGTATATGCAGAGTGGCAGGGCTACGGAAACGACCGACGTCTACAGTTTTGGAGTTTTGGTTCTTGAGATATTAAATGGAAAACGGCCTACTGATGCATCCTTCATCGAGAAGGGGTTGAACATTGTTGGATGGGTATGTCATTTTATGTCCTCTCGTTTCACATGAGCTACCTTCTTTTTCCATTTACCTCATAACTTAAGGACCAACTTGCTCTATGTCGCAGCTAAATTTCCTGGTTGGCGAGAACCGGGAGCGGGAAATCGTTGATCCAAACTGTGAAGGCGTGCAGACTGAGACGTTGGATGCCCTGCTTTCTCTTGCCAAACAATGTGTAAGCTCTTTGCCAGAGGAGCGGCCGACGATGCATAGGGTGGTACAGATGCTGGAGTCGGATGTAATTACGCCATGCCCTAGTGATTTCTACGATTCAGAATAGGCTACGAACTACGGTTGCTGCTGCTGCTGCTGGACACGAGGTTTCCCCTGTGGAGGCACATTCCATTTATTCTTTGCAGATTATGTAAATGCATTGCCACGGACCACGGTGTTCAGTTCCACCTGGCTAGTTCTATGGGGAGAAACATTTTTGCGATTTGTATGTATCTATGCCACGCTACAGATTGTTGTATGTTAATTTAATAAGAAAACTTAGCTGGAGCTGGCTGTGCTTGTATTTGATCGTCGGTAGAGAGGGTGAGATTATGGGTAGGCTAGGTTGACAAAGTTGAATATTCGTCGTTAGATATGTGCTGTCGAAGGTTCACATGGCATACTGCTGATTTAGTTCAGTCCACAGGGTGTGTAACTGGCTAACTGGCCCAAGATGAACGTTACTGTGTCTGCAGGATGAACATTATAGATCAGCATAACTGTTGGCCCAGGATTGCATAAGTTATGCGGGCGGGAGTGGGCTGCCCATGGAGCCCACTACCCAAGTGCACATAACAGGCTATGCGGGACACCCGCGGGTACACAAG
The DNA here is from genome assembly GCA_910589775.1 of Avena eriantha. Classification (NCBI taxonomy): domain Eukaryota; kingdom Viridiplantae; phylum Streptophyta; class Magnoliopsida; order Poales; family Poaceae; genus Avena; species Avena eriantha. The sequence continues at coordinate 97,360,061 of OU342742.1, forward strand.
AAAAATTGGTGGGTTTCTGTGGGAAGCCCGCGATCGAACGAACATCAAAAAAATTATTTTGATTTAAATTAATATTTTTACATTTGTCTAGATTTGAATATATCTAGTCATATTTCACGGATACATGTGGGTATAGGTTAGATAGTGGATATCCGCATAAGTTTCACGGGCTCCCGCGGGACACCCACTTATATTGTGTGGAACTGTGCGGGCGTATGCGGGCCTCTTGCGGGCAGTTCCACCTGCACCCTGAGGCATAACTGCTGATTTAGGAGCTCTACGGAACTAAATAAGTTACAAGCATCTGATAATGGCTATACCTACAGGTCAGAGAACTGGAGCAAATAGTTCCCGAGTGAGAAGGAAACCTAGTCGATCTATATAAACAGCACAACAGCCCCCGGCAGTTGAGCAAAAACATCCCATTACCTCTAGGAAATACACGGATCGATATCCAGGAGTCGGTAATCTTCTAGATGACGTATACGAGCATCGAGCAACAAAACAGACTAGATTATGGTCTCAATGTTTTGAACACACTGAACTTGATCATCAACAAATTCGATTTACATGATAGCGGTACAATAAACTAGTCTGCTTACTTGCAGTTTGCGGGACGTCTCCTGTAGCGTCTTGGATCAATTGCTTGCTGGAAGTCTCCGGCATCTCAAGTTGCCTAGGTCAAGACAGGAGGGCTGGTGGCATTGGCCTCCCAAAAGGCGTCAACAATCAAGATGAAACAAGATTCGGAACAGTCTCCGTGTAGTAAGGTGTCAAGTGGGATCACGCTAAAATCCCACTTATAATTCATTCCAAAATCTAGTGTAAATTTTGAGCCCATCAAAATCTCACTTCTAGTTCATTTCAAAATCTAGTGTAAAATTTGAGTAAAAATTTAAACTAGATTTTCATAAATAAATTAGAAGTGAGATTTAGGTGAGATCCCACTTAACACCTACCGTGTAGGACGAGCGCTGAAACAGCTTTTCGGCTGGACATCCCATTGTACCAACGGCTACTGAAAGGGTCCCTAAAAAAAGGGAAAAGGGCTTTCACACCCCAGCTCCATGGAGGACTTATTTAAAAAAAATCAAAACTCGATTTTAAAGTTCAAAATAATTCAAAAACAATTACATGGATGTAGTAAACTACGTACGCTACGCACGTGCAAATTTTTAATGTGAAATACTTTGTATTTTAGACTCGGCAAAAAGGACAAATTAGAATCTTTTTAGAAGATTCAAAAGTTGCACCGTTCATACTCCCATATCTACATTTTTGTAATTTTTTTTTACCGAGGATAGAATATTAAGTACCCCCTTCAATCCATATTAATTTACTCAACTTTGTCTCGATTCGTATATATCTAGACACTAAACACAACTTGAGTAAATTAATTTGGACCAGAGAGAGTATTCTGTATTAAAATTTTACACATGAGTAGAATAAATCATTAACTATAGCCTAGTATTTATTTTGTGAATTTAATGAAGCTTCAAATTAGTTCTTTTCAAATATTTCAAAAAATATCCTCCACCTCTTTGGTATCTCTCCCAAAGAAATATAGCGATAGCTTTTCAAAAGGGTTTAAAAAGACTTATTTCCCAATTACTTGTAAAACACTATTTTGGAAACAATGTGGAGATATTATCTTATAGATATCCATAGTTTTATAAACAATTTGTAATGAAAGCATTTGCTTTTTGTAAAGTCATCTTGGCTCCCTTATTTTGGAAATTCAAAACAGGGAGGAATAGAAGTGAAACCAAGATGATGTTTTTGGTAAATAGTACTTAAGAAAATTATACTTTTCTGGACAAGTGAACGTACAAGGAGCTCGGGTGCCAAAACGAACACACTCCCCTAAAAAAGGGCTTCTGAAAGGTTGGGATACTGATCCTTTTTTTTATAAAAAAACGTAGACTCTGAGAACCCACCTCGAATCTGATCTTATCTATTACTAAGGAAGGCATGATGGAAACTTTGCCAAACACCCTCAAGTTCATTTCTTTCCAAATCTCTCAAGATGCGAGCATGCTTTTTTCGATAAAGGAAATATATTAATATCACACAGATACCAATTATATCAAACCTCTTCACTGACAAGGTGTCAATTACCGCCAATAAATGAAGACCTAAAATCTAGGATGCACACAACAAAAAAAGAAGAGAAAAGAAAAGCAAAAAATACTCCGCCATGGTGAAAGGACATGGATATTGCCTAGAGAGGGGGAGGGGGGGGGGGTGAACAGGCGTTTTAAAATAATTACGGTTTGGACTCTAATAAATACAAAATAAAATTAGAGTTTAATTTATCAAGCACAAAACCTAAAATCACTAGGTTCAACTAAGTGTACCCATAACCTATGCTAAGCAAGAAAATCAATGAGGTGATAGCAAGATAGATTACTTCAAGCATGATGGATATAAAGTGCATAAGTAAAGGACTTGGATATAGAGATAACTAATGGACACGGAGACAATGATTTTATCCCGAAGTTCACTTCCAAATAAGCTACATCTCTGTTGGAGTGGTGTGGAGGCACAATGCTCCAAATGCCACAATGGCTCATCATATTCTCCTCGAGCCCTCCCACCAAAGGGAAAGACCTTGATCCACTATGGAACATTTGATGGCGGTTACCAAACCCGTACAAGGTTGGGGCAATCTCCATAACTCAATTGGGGGCTCCTAAGAATCACCACAAAAATATCTAGCTTGAGGAATCTCCACAACTCAATTGGTGGCCCCAAGAGAATCACCACCACTAACACCCAACCGTCTTGGGTTCCAAGAGTAACAAGCTCCTAATGCAATGACAAGTCCTTCACTCTCAAATTCCACCAAAGGTACAAAACCTATGGGGGAATAAGAGAGGAAAAACACAAAAAGAGAACACCAAATTCTCCAAGATCTAGATCCCAAGGATTCCTTCACAAGAAGGGATTTGGTTAGATATGGTTGTAGATCTAGGTCTCCCCTCTCAAATCCCTCAAAAAGATGCAAGACTCATAGGAGGTGGAAGGGGATAGGACAAGCTCTTGAAGGTCAATAATGAAGGAGAGAGAGAGAGAGAGAGAGTAGAAGAGAAAGCCTAAAGAGTCTCAAAAGTTGGGGAACATTGGGAAAGAAGGTCTCCTTAAATAGGGTAAGAAAAATCTGCCTGTTTGGGTCTGATTCACGCTTTACCAGAACTTTCGGTGAACCACTATAATTTCCGGTGAAGCGAAAACATGAGTTACTGCAAGAAAACTAGCCTTGGGCGGAAGTTGGCCGGTACTACCACCCATGGGAAAAATAGTGGACAACATGGTACGAAAACTTCAATAACTTTTGTATCCGAACTCCGATTTCGATGGTCTTGGGCGCGTTGGAATCACAACTGAAAGATCACGGATGCCGCCTAGAGGGGGGGTGAATAGGCGGTTAAAAACTTTTACGAGACGGGCTTAACAAAGGCGGAATAAAACTAGCATTTTCTTTTGTCAAGCACAAAGCCTATATATACTATGGTTCACCTATGTGCAGCAACAACTTATTCTAAGCAAGACAAGCAACAAAGTGATATCAAGATAGATTACTTCAAGTATGAAGGCTATCACAATGTAAAGTGCATAAGTAAAGGGCTCGGGTATAGAGATAACTGAGGCACGCGGAGATGGCGATGTTTTACCGAGTTCCTTGCTAACTCGTGTACTAACAAGCTTGTTGGGGAACCCCAAGAGGATGGTATGATGAGCACAGCAGTAAGTTTCCCTCAGTTATGAAACCAAGGTTATCAATCTAGTAGGAGCAAGGAAACACCTCAAAGGTGTTGCTAGCTGATCCTTGGCAGGGCGCACTACCGGTGCTAGCAGGAACGTGGAATCCTGCACAACACAACCACAGAACTTTGCCCCCAACTTACGATGAGGTTGTCAATCTCACCGGTTTTGCTAAAAACAAAGGATTAAACGTATCGAGTGGAAGAAAGTAATAGTTTGCAGAAAGTAAACACAAACAATAAACAGTTGTAGATTGATGGTAAAAGAAAGGACCGGGGTCCATAGTTCACTAGTGGTGGCTCTCCTTAAGATAGATAACATGTTGGGTGAACAAATTACAGCGGGGCAATTGACAAACATCGAGAAAGCAATATGCATATACTAATCATCTTGACTCCTTTGAGACTTGATTGGGCATTACAACATTATACATAGACCGCCATCCAACTGCATCTATGACTAATAATCAACCTTCAGGTTATCATCTGAACCCCCTCCAGTATTAAGTTGCAAGCAACAGATAATTGCATTACGCATTGCATGTAAAGTAAACAACACGATTGTTCTATGAACAAAGGATTGTTGTTTTCTCCCTAGTAGCAACATCACATCTAGTACCTTAGAGATTTCTGTCACTTCCCCAGATTACTAGAGGCATGAACCCACTATCGAGCATAAATACTAACTCTTGAAGTTGCTAGCATATACTTGGCCAAGATAGCTACTAACAACGGAAAGCATGCAAGATCACAAATAACAAAGACATGATAGAATCAATAATCAATCTGAGATAACATCTCAATATCCATCGGATCCTCGCAAACACAACATGTAAAATTACAAATAGATGATCTTGATCATGAACGAAGCTCACAAGATCTAAACATGATAGCACAAAGGAGAACAACCAGCCATCTAGCTACTACATGGACCCGTAGTCCAAAGATGAACTACTCACGCATCACACCGGAGGCTTGCATGGTGATGAAGAAGGCCTCCAGGGTGAATTCCCCTCTCCGGCAAGGTGCCGGGAAGAGCTTCAGATCCCTCCCGATCTAGGGATGGAGATGACGGCGGCTACAGACTCTTTCATGGAATTTTGATCGGGTACTTAGGGTTTCTGTATCGGAGGCATATTATAGTCGGAAGGGGAGGCCGAGGGGGTGCTGGAGGCGGCCAGACCACCCCCTGGAGCGGGCCAGGCTGGGCCACGTGGCCAGGTGGTGTGGCGCCCCCCTGGCCCCTCTCTGTCTCGTATTCTGGCTCCTAGTGTCCCTCGATGAAAAACTGACTTTGGCTTTTGTCCTGTCCAATTCCGAGAATATTCATTTTCTGACTTCTAGGAACCAAAAACAACAGAAAACAGGCAGCTGGCACTATGGCTCTTTGTTAATAGGTTAGTCCAAGAAAGTGTATGAAAAGTACTCCAAAGTTGGAACAAAACATAAGAAAGTAGATAAAACCAAGATTGGAACATCAAAAATTATAGATACGTTGGCAACGTATCAACATCCCCAAGCTTAATTCCTGCTCGTTGTCGCGTAGGTAAGTGATAAAAAGAAAGAATAATTTTTGAGATGACATGCACCATCATAAACTTGATCAAAGTATTTGTAAAACATTGAAAGCTGAGATCATAATACTTCAATCATAACATGAAAGACAAAGTTCTGGCAATAATACAAAGCAACTATGTTGTAACATGAAAATGCACTAACAAAAGATTCATGAATAACAATACTTTGCAAGACGTTTGTTTGTTTTACATAAATAAAACATAGCATAGTGGCATTCAGCTTGTCCCTCATAGAGTAGCAAACATAAATGCATAGGACACCTTCAAAGTTCATAAGAGTGACTAGATACAAATAGTTTAAAACAAGCAATATGAAAGTTATGCATCAATCAACAAGTCTTGGGACAATGCACATAGAACTAAGAATGGCCACTATGCTCTCAAAGTAGGTGCATATAGGTAGAAGGTGGAGACTCAACATAAAAGTAAAAGAAAGGCCTTCATAGAAGGAAGCAGAGATTCAAGTTTCATAAAGCGCTTCCAAAAATTATGGTACTTACTAGATTTCATCTCCCATTGCCCCTATCATAAGCATCTTTAGGTGATTAAGGTTAAAGTGAACAAACTATGAAGTATATGCTTGACGAAGTATAAGTTGGAAATCTCATGTCCCTTGAATACGAGGGCCGCTCCTCATGCTACTCAAGTTTAGTTACCGGTAAATTGTTGTCATCGTAAGTACATGTGTATCATAGAGAACCACCAATGGGGTACCCCTTGCCCGATGATACGGAAGAATCCCCATATCAAAATGACAAGGCAAGCAGACAACGAGCATCTCAGCAATCTTCTTATTTACCATGGGAAAATGGTGCTTTTTTCTCTCTTTCCTCTTTTCTCATATCTTTTTTTCTTTTTTCTCAATATCTGTCTCTTTTTTTATAAGAAGAATGCTTCATAGACAGCTCATTATGGTTATGCTGCAGGTTTCCACCATGACGGCATGGATTAGACCAGTGGCCCATGCGTTTCTCTAACACACATACATAACTCCATGGACTTACAAGCTCCCCTTTCATTTCACACTGACGACATCCATAGACAAAAGAGCATGATATCAACTAGGTACAAAGTATAAGTGCAATGTTGAAAGCGTTCCCCATGACAACATGGTTCTGCTAATCCCCAACAAATAAGTGCAATCATATACAACATATATGACACAATGGTTCAAGTTTATTAAGAGCAAGAAAAGTAAAGTGTGCCATCAAGTTCGTGAGAGCTTTAATCACTAATTTTCACATAACAAGTTTAATTCAGAAGGTAGATAAAAGCATGAATATACTTGGAATAGCAATTACTAATAGGTAGGCATGGTGGAATCTTTGGAATAACTTGGTTTAAGGAGTTGGATGCATGAGTGGAACTCACACTTGGTTACGGAGGCTAGCAAAAGACTGGGAGCGACAAACTAAGAGAGCAATAATGGCCATAATCATGCAGAGCGACAAAACATCATTGATCAAAGCATAAAGTGATACTACAAGTTAAAAACTAAAGGATGATAAAGGCTATGGTGACTTGGGATAGTCATAACATGGTGTGAGCATGTGCCAAGTCAATCCAAATAAAGAATCAAAGGAGAATACCACAATACTATGCTTTAATATGCTAAAACAACACATGATCCTTCCAAGGCACATTAAGCAATCTCAATTGTTTATAACATGTAATGCTACAACAAAGAATACTAAGCCTAAAGCCAAAACAATATCAAGCATGGCATGACAAAGCATAGGCCACAGTCAAAAACAAGCTCTCTTTACCACTTAAGCATGAACTTTCCTACTCTTTTCCAATCCAAACCAAACTATTTGAAAACCAATGCATGAAAGAGGGGGTCCAACCAATTTATTCATCAAACTAAGAAAACCAAGCAAATGAAAACCCAAAATGAAAATGAAAAAGAAGACACTCCAAGAACAACACAACTGTGCATGAAATAATAAAAATAAAGTGTTTGGAAGAAACCTGGAATTTTTATTGATGAAGAAGGGGATGCCTTGGGCATCCCCAAGCTTTGACGCTTGTACTTCTTGGATATATTTTTTGGGGTGACATGCGTGGCATCCCCAAGCTTGAGCTTTTGTCCATCCTTCATCTCATTACTCATTCCTTTCATACACCAGAATTTTTTTCCTTCATACAAAACTTCACACAATCTTTATTAGCAACATTACTGCACTCAAGATAATAAGTCTTTGGGTTCAGTTTCAACACCAATAAAACTTCCAATAAAACACAAGATACTGTAGCACTTCCCTCAAAAAGCTCAATTCCCCAAAAGAACTCAAAAAGGAACCAACAAGAAGCAAATGCAAATAATGGTAGAAATCTGTCAAAGCAGACAAGCAGGTAAAGATGAATTTTTAGAAGACCTTCTGTTGCTCAAATAAAAAAGTGTTGAACTAACGAAATTTAGATAACAACCTGGGGCAAAAGCACAAAAAATCACGCCTCAACAGGACGTACATAGATTTTACAAGAATTTTTTACGGTGAAGCACAGAAATCGGTTTCGAGACAACAACTTTCCCAATCATTACTTCTCTCTCATTAGAGGTTAATCTTGGCACAACAAAGCAAATAAAAAGGATAAGGAGTGGTTGTTACAGAGGTAATAACTTCCAAGACTCATCTAAAACTTTTAGGTTATCTCCCAATAAATACTTTTCTTTAACGCTTTTAAGTTAGGCATAAGAAGCAAGAAAAAGAATCAAGTATTCTCAAATGAAGAAGCATTAAGATCAATATCAGAATATCTTCAACAAGGCAAGGTATCTCATACAAATAAGTTCTAGAGGATCCTCTCTCAACGCTCTTAGGTTCACTATTTTCATCAAACGGGTTTTCAGGAACAATCCAATCAAGATTCTTTTCTATGGCTTCATGCATTGCTACAAGTTTAAAAGGTATTGGTATCTTAATTTCCTCCCCATTAGGTTCGGTTTTGTTCATATTTTGTCTTGTACCAATAACATCTACACATGAGACTAGCATATTAAAACGATCAAACACTTTTCTAGCTTCCTTAGCAACATCATAGAATTCCTTAAGCAAAGTTTCCAGAATAAAATCTCTCTTTTCAGGGTCATCAATTTCTTTAAGTTTAAGAAACATTACTTGCATTAAGGGGTTAAGGTTAACAAACCTAGCCTCCAATATGTGAACTAGAGAAGTTGCAGCAATTTCATAATTTGGAGCAAGTTCTGCAAGGGATCTATCCTCAATATCCTCATTCTTACTAATATGATTAAAGAACTCTTCAATATTATCTTTCTAAATTATAGAGCCACTACCTATTGAAAGGTCTTTCAGGGTTAACTTAGGGATCAACATGGTGAGCTAAGAAAGAGGTAACAACTATAGAAGACTTATTTTTTTTTGTATTTTTAATAAAGAAAGCAAACTAGTAAAACTAATTTTTGTGTGTTTTTGATAAAGAAACAAGCAAACAAAGCAGAAAATAAACTAAGCAAAACAAAAATAACAAAGTAAAGATATTGGTTATGAGGGACTCCCCTTGTGAAGATGTCCTTGACTCCCCGGCAACAGCGCTAGAAAATCACTTGCTGACTCATGTACTAACAAGCTCGTTGGGGAACCCCAAGAGGAAGGTATGATGAGCACAACAGTAAGTTTCCCTCAGTTATGAATCCAAGGTTATCAATCCAGGAAACACCTCAAAGGTGTTGCTAGCTGAGCCTTGGCAGTGCGCACTACCGGTGCTAGCAGCAACGTGGAATCCTGCACAACACAACCACAGAACTTTGCCCCCAAGTTATGATGAGGTTGTCAATCTCACCGGTTATGCTGAAAACAAAGGATTAAACGTATCGAGTGGAAGAAAGTAATAGTTTGCAGAAGTAAACACAAAACAGTAAACAGTTGTAGATTGATGGTAAAAGACTAATAATCCACCTTCAGGTTATCATCCGAATCCCCTCCAGTATTAAGTTGCAAGCAACAGATTATTGCTTTACGAACTGCGTGTAAAGTAAACAATACGATTGTTCAATGAACAAAGGATTGTTGTTTTCTCCCTAGTAGCAACAACACATCTAGTACATTAGAGATTTCTGTCACTTCCCCAGATTACCAAAGGCATGAACCCACTATCGAGCATAAATACTAACTCTTGGAGTTGCTAGCATCTACTTGGCCAAGATAGATACTAACAACGGAAAGCATGCAAGATCACAAATAACAACGACATGATAGAATCAATAATCAATCTGAGATAGCATCTCAATATCCATCGGATCCCCGCAAACACAACATGTAGAATTACAAATAGATGATCTTGATCATCAACGGAGCTCACAAGATCTAAACATGATAGCACAAAGTAGAAGAACTAGCCATCTAGCTACTACATGGACCTGTTGGGTCCGCAGCATAGAAAACAAAAAATTTCCTACGATGAGAACTTTGCGCCAAGATCTATCTACTAGATACAGAGCAACGGGTGGATATACATCCATGGAGAACTTACCCTCGAAGACAACAGAGTTTTGTTAACGAGTTGGAACTCGTGGATGATGTAGTCATACGCTTGCCAATCTCAAGATCGTGTGGAAGTCCGAGCGCCGCAAATCAGCAGCGCATCCGTCCTCGCACACACGTTCAAGCCACCGGACAACCTCCACGTCCTCGCTCCAGCGATGCAGCGGAAGCAGCAACTCCTTCCAGACGAAATGCCACCGGGAACATGTATCACGCTAATCCGAGACCATGGGGGAATAATTTTAGAGGGGGAGAGAGATCCTTCACGAGGAGGTGTGAGGAAGAAGGAGTGAGAGGGGTGGCCTTTTCTAGGAGGAGGGGGGTGCCCCTCCCCATGGCCGGTGCCTCATGGGGGTGACCCCTCACCTCCCCCATTCTTGTGGTGGTAACTCCTCCACATTAAAATGTCCCTTCACATTCTCTTTTAAAGTCTCCACTTTAAATGCATTAAATTTCTCTAAGTTTAATGCTCTCTCATTTAATAAAAATATTTTATTAAATTTATTCAGAATTTTGTTAATTACTTTAATTAACAAACATTCACATAAAACCCCTTGCAAGATTTCAATATCACATGCAGAACCACCTTCTGCAATTTCACTCGAAACAATTCCTGTGCTTTGCAATCCTTTCGTCTGAAACATATGTGCTCCAAAATGGTGTCCGACAACCCATAAGTGTGTCACCTACGGTTCACGAATAATGCAGACATGATTGAGACTCCTCTCAGATCAATAATCAAAAGCGGGACCTAGAGATCCATACCGACTCCTGCACATTCAACAATGCCATCTGTGATCGTGAGAACCTTTAACGCTAGTAACTTAATCCCTTTGTCTCACGATATAATACATGTCCGAGATTCGATCATCGGTATCCAAATACCTAGTTTGATCTCGTTACCGACATGCACTCTTTTCTCGTTCCCGTGATATAACATTCTAGTGATCACATCACTTGCTTGCAAGCTATCTTAATGTGATATCACCGAGAGGGCCCATAGCATATCTATCTGTCATCGGGATTGACAAATTCCACTCTTGATCCATGAGCCTCAACATAACACCTTCGTAGCACTGAACCCACCTTTATAGTCACCCTGTTACGGTGTGACGTTTGATGTTATCAAGATACTCTTCTGGTGTTCGCAATTAACATGATCTCATGGTCTAAGGACTAAGATTACTTCGTATGATGTTATAGCAATATAAACATAATGACTTTGATCGTAATGCTATACTTCGGATGAATGTTCATCACATCATTTCACAAATGTTGTGACCTTGTTATTAACAACATCCAATGTCCATGATCAGGAAACTTTGATCATCTTGTTAATCAACGAGCTAGTCTATAAGAGAGGCATAACTAGGAACCCTTTTTGTTTATTAAACACACATGTATTGAGGTTTCCTATCAATACAATTATAGCATGCAAAATAAACATCTATCATATACAAGGAATACATAATAACAACTTTATTATTGCCTCTCAGTGCATACTTCCTTCAGTCTCCCACTTGCACTAGAGACAATAATCTAGTTTACATAGTGATAAATCTAACACCCATGGAGTTCTGGTGTTGATCATGTTTTGCCCTAGGGAGAACTTTAGTCAACGGATCTGCTACATTTAGGTCCGTGTGTACTTTAAAAATCTGTATATCTCCATCCTTGACATGCTCGCGGATGGAGTGAAACCGGCGCTTAATATGCTTGGAATTCTTGTGAGACCTTGGTTCCTTGGCGTTGGTTATGGCTCCATTGTTGTCACAATAGATCACCATTGGGTCCAATGCACTAGGAACCACACCTAGTTCCGTTATGAACTCCTTCATCCAAACCGCTTCCTGCGCCGCTTCTGAAGTAGCAACATACTCCTCCTCCGTCGTTGATCCAACCACCACAGGTTGTTTGGAACTCCTCCAACTAACAGTTGCTCCGTTTTTAAGAGAAATACGTATCCGGATTGAGACTTAGAGTCATCCGGATCGGTGTCAAAGCTAGCATCGACATAACACTTAGTGACTAGCTCTTCTTCACCTCCGTATATAAGAAGCATATCCTTAGTTCTTCTCAAGTACTTGAGGATGTTCTTGACCGCTATCTAGTGTTCCGAACCTGGATCAGATTGGTACCTACTAGTCAAACTAATAGCATGTGCCACATCCGGTCTTGTACATAGCATGGCGTACATTATAGAGCCTATGACTGAGGCATAGGGGATCTTATCCATTATCTCTCTTTCTTCTGCTGTAGACGGACTTTGAGTCTTACTCAGTGTCTTGCCTTGCAACATCGGTAAGAACCCCTTCTTACTTCCATCCATATTAAACTTCTTTAATATCTTATCAAGGTATGTACTCTGCGATAGCCCTATTAGGCGCCTTGATCTATCTCTGTAGATTTTAATGCCTAATATATATGAAGCTTCACCAAGGTCCTTCATCGAAAATTTGCTGTTTAGATAACTTTTAACACTGTTTAAAAGATCTATATCATTTCCAATCAATAATATGTCATCCACATATAATATCAAAAATGCCTAATTGCTCCCACTCACTTTCTTGTAAATACAAGCCTCTCCATAAGTTTGGACAAATCCAAACTCTTTGATCACCTCATCAAAGCGGAGATTCCAACTTTGGGATGCTTGCTTCAGTCCATAGATGGATCGCTGAAGTTTGCATACCTTATCAGCATCCTTAGGATCGACAAAACCCAAACCTTTGGGTTGTATCATATACAACTCTTCTTCAATAATACGTAACAATTGCTAACATAATCCTAACCGACTTTAGCATCGCTACGGGAGAGAATGTCTCATCGTAGTCAACTCCTTGAATTTGTCGAAACCCCTTTGTGACAAGTCGAGCTTTATAGATGGTCACATTGCCATCGGCATCCGTTTTTCTTTGGAAAATCCATTTATTCTCCACGGCCTTTCGATCATGAGGTAAGTCCACCAAGGTCCAAACCTGGTTTTTGTATATGGATTCCATATCGGATTTCATGGCTTCTAGCCATTTGTTGGAATCAGGGCTCCTCATCGCTTCTTCATATGTCGCAGGTCATCTATTTCATCAATCATGAAATTCATAACAGGATTGCCGCACAGTTCAGGAGTTGCACGTGTCCTGCTTGACCTGCGAGGTTCGGCAGTATCCTCTTTCGGAGTTTTATGATCATTATCATTAGCTCTCTCTTCATCAGGTGAAGTCAACTCCGAAACAACTTCCGGTGCTGTGCCACTCGCCAATTCATGAAGAGAAGGTTCAATAACCTCTTCGAGTTCTACCTTCCGACTACTCACACCTTTCGCGAGAAACTCCTTCTCAAGAAAGGATCCATTCTTGGCAACAAAAACCTTGCCTTCGGATCTATGATAGAAGGTATACCCAATAGTTTCCTTAGGGTATCCTATGAAGACGCATTTTTTCGCTTTGGGTTCGAGTTTATCTGGCTGAAGTTTCTTCACATAAACATCGCATCCCCAAACTTTAAGAAATGACAGCTTAGGTTTGTTTCCAAACCATAATTCATACGGTGTCGTTTCAACGGATTTAGATGGTGCCCGATTTAAAGTGAATGCAGCGGTTTCCAATGCATAACCCCAAAATGACAGTGGCAAGTCAGTCAGAGACATCATAGATCGAACCATATCCAATAAAGTATGATTACGACGTTCCGACACACCATTACGTTGTGGTGTTCCGGCAGGCGTGAGTTGTGAAACTATTCCATAGTCTTTCATATGTGTGCTAAACTCGTAACTAAGATACTCTCCTCCACGGTCGGACCGTAGAAATTTGATCTTTCTGTTACGATGATTTTCCACTTCATTCTGAAATTCCTTGAACTTTTCAAAAGTTTCAGATTTATGTTTCATCAAATAGATATACCTGGATCTACTCAAATCATCCGTGAAAGTAACAAAATAACGATAACCACCTCGCGCCGACACACTCATTGGTACACACACATCAGTATGTATGATTTCTAATAAATCTGTCGCCTGTTCCATTGAACCGGCAAACGGCGTTCTAGTCATCTTGCCCATAAGGCACGGCTCACATGTATCAAATGATTAAAAATCAAGTGATTCCAAAAGTCCATCAGAATGGAGTTTCTTCATGCATTTAACGCTAATATGACCTAGATGGTAGTGCCACATATATGCAGATATATCATTATCAAGTTTAATCCTTTAGCATCAACATTATGAATATGCGTAATATTACTATCGAGATCCAACAAAAGTAAACCATTCAACACAGGTGCATGACCATAAAAGATATCATTCATATAAATCGAACAACCATTTTTTTCAGATTTAAAGGAATAACCACTTTGCATCAAACACGATCCGAATACAATGTTCATGCTCAGTGCAGGCACCAAATAACAATTATTCAGATTTATAACTAATCCCGACGGCATATGGAGAGGCAGCGTTCCGACAGCGATCACATCAACTCTTGATCCATTGCCGACCCGCATCTTAACCTCATCCCTTGCTAGCTGTCGCTTGTTCCGTAGCCCCTGAATCGAGTTACATATATTAGCAACCGATCCCGTATCAAATACCCAGGTGCTACTACGAGTACTAGTCAAGTACACATCAATAACATGTATATCACATATACCTTTGTTTGCCTTGTCGGCCTTCTTGTCCGCTAAATACTTGGGGCAGTTGTGCTTCCAATGGCCAGTCCCCTTGCAATAGTAGCACTCGGTATCAGACTTAGGGCCAGCTCGGGATTTCTTTTCAGGTGCGGCAATAGATTTGCCACCCTTCTTTCCCTTTTGGTTGCTTTCTTGTCCTTCTTGAAACCGGTGGTCTTATTGATCATCAACACTTGATGTTCTTTCCTAATCTCTACTTCTGCAGTCTTAAGCATTCACAAAAGCTTGGGAAGAGACTTATTCATGCCCTGCATATTATAGTTCATCACGAAGCTCTTGTAGCTAGGTGGCAGATATTGGAGAACACGATGTATGCCTAAGTCAATGGGAATCGTTATTCCCAAGGACACAAGTTTATCGGCGTACCAGACATTTTTAGTACGTGCTCACTAACAGAGTTGTTCTCCTCCATCATGCAGCTAAAGAACTTTTTCAGAAGCATTATAACTCTCCACGGCAGCATGGGTATCGAAAATCATATTCAATTCTCTCATGGTATCAAAGGCATTGCAATTTTCGAAACGCTTTCGAAGTTCTGGCTCTAGCCCATACAGTATGCCGCAATGAAGTAAGTTGTGGTCCTCCTGACGAGTTATATAGACATTCTTTTCCTCGTCAGGGGCATCAGGAGCTGGTGGGGGGCCTAGCGGCGCCTCTAGCACATATTGCTTTTGTGCAGGAGTGAGGAGAATCCTCAAATTCATAGCCCAGTTGGTGAAGTTGCTACCATTCGCAGCAAGTTTCTCTTTCTCCATGAACACATTGAAATTAAAAGCAGGTGGTGCCATCTACAACATAGTTTGTAAAGTTTATTTAGACTAAGTTTATGATAGATTGAGTTTAACTAATCCAAATTACTAATGAACTCCCACTCAAAAACTACATCCCTCGTGTCTTTTTGGTGATTACATGAACCAAATCCACTACACCAAGTCCGATCATTATGTGAGTCGGTGTAGCTTCAAAGGCGAGCATCTATATGGGCATCATATAAACTATATTACTCATGCTTAACCTTTCGGTCCGTGTTCTGAGGCCATGTCTGTACATGCTAGGCTCGCCAAGTAAGAACCTTAGTATTCGCGTGTGTAAAACTGTCTTACACCCGTTATATGAAAATGTAGAGTCGAGTACACCCGATCATCACATGATGTCTCGAAACACGATCCATAGAACGGTGCATACTTAAGGACGAACACATTTTATCTTGATATCTAAATGAGGGATCATCTTGCAATGCTACCAAAAGCGTCAAACTAGCAGTATAAGATGCTAATATCTAATGTGTGAAGTGAGATGATATGGTCCATGCATTTGATCTCTATCATTTGCATCATGGTATGATCTCTATCATGCCTTTGTGTGTAAGGCCAAGGTCTATGGAACTAACACGTTGAGTGTGTTGTAAGAGTATCTATCATACATCTACTTATAACAATACCATATCAAGACACTATCCTAGCAACGATCTAAACTAGACGCCTCTAATTTATCAATTGCAAGTTTCACATGGCTTAGGGCTTTCGGAGATAGAACCGGTCTTACCTACGAACATGAACCACAATGAGGATAACCAAGTTATTAACAACTCATTGTAAATCAGATATTGACTATAGTAGGAGAGACAAACACCCGCTAGCCACTTATGCAACACTAGTTGCATGTCAGTCGTGGAACCGGTCTCATGTATGATGACATGTAAGGTTTGTCCGTGCCGCTTCATCCCACTATGCCACCAATATCCAAAATACATAGAAGATGCAATAACTTGATCATCATCTCCCACATATAAACTTATGTGTACTACCCGTGCAAAGCACCTACGCATAGATCTGGCTCTGATACCACTGTTGGGTCCACATCATAGAAAACAAATTTTTTCCTAAGATGAGAACTATACGCCAATATCTATCTACTAGATACAGAGCAACGAGTGGATATACATCCATGGAGAACTTACCCTCGAAGACAACAGAGTTTTGTTAACGAGTTGGAACTCGTGGATGATGTAGTCGTACGCTTGCCGATCTCAAAATCGTGTGGAAGTCCGAGCGCCGCAAATCAGCAGCGCATCCATCCTCGCGCACACGTTCAAGCCACCGGACAACCTGCACCTCCTCGCTCTAGCAATGCAGCGGAAGCAGCAACTCCTTCTAGACGAAATGCCACCAGGAACATGTATGTCGCTAATCCGAGACCATGGGGGAATAATTCTAGAGGGGGAGAGAGATTGTTCACGAGGAGGTGTGAGGAAGAAGGAGTGAGAGGGGTGGCCTTTTATAGGAGGAGGGGGGGGTGCCCCACCCCATGGTCGGCGCCTCATGGGGGTGACCTCTCACCTCCCCCATTCATGTGGTGGTAACTCCTCCACATTAAAATGTCCCTTCACATTCTCTTTTAAAGTCTCCACTTTAAATGTATTAAATTTCTCTAGGTTTAATGCTCTCTCATTTAATAAAACTCTTTTATTAAATTTATTCAGAATTTTGTTAATTATTTTAATTAATAAACATTCACATAAAACCCCTTGCAACATTTCAATATCACATGTAGAACCACCTTCTGCAATTTCACCCGAAACAATTCTGGTTTCTATCGAAATAATTCATGCGCTTTGCAATCCTTTTGTTTGAAATATATATGCTCCAAAATGGTGTCTGCCAACCCTTAGGTGTGTCATCCTACGGTTCGCGGATAATGCAGACATGATTGAGACTCCTATCAGATCAATAATCAGAAGCGAGACCTGGAGATCTATACTGACTCCTGCACATTCATCGATGAGTTCTGTGATCGTGAGAACCTTTAACGCTAGTAACTTAATCCCTTTGTCTCACGATATAATACATGTCCGAGATTCGATCATCGGTATCCAAATACCTAGTTTGATCTTGTTATCGACATGCACTCTTTTCTCGTTCCTGTGATATAACATTGTAGTGATCACATCACTTGCTTGCAAGCTATCTTAATGTGATATCACCGAGAGGGCCCAGAGTATATCTATCCGTCATTGGGATTGACAAATTCCACTCTTGATCCATGAGCCTCAACATAACACCTTCGTAGCACTCAACCCACCTTTATAGTCACCCTGTTACGGTGTGAAGTTTGATGTTATCAAGATACTCTTCCGGTGTTAGCAATTAACATGATCTCATGGTCTAAGGACTAAGATTATTTCATATGGTGTTATAGCAATATAAACATAATGACTTTGATTGTAATGCTATACTTCGGATGAATGTTCATCACATCATTTCACAAATGTTGTGACCTCGTTATTAACAACATCCAATGTCCATGATCAGGAAACTTTGATCATCTTGTTAATAAACGAGCTAGTCTATAAGAGAGGCATAACTAGGAACCCTTTTTGTTTATTAAACACACATGTATTGACGTTTCCTATCAATACAATTATAGCATGCAAAAATAAATATCTATCATATATAAGGAATACATAATAACAACTTTATTATTGCCTCTCAGGGCATATTTCCTTCAGGACGCATAGTCCAGAGATGAACTACTCACGCATCAGACCAAAGGCTTGCATGGTGATGAAGAATGCCTCTAGGGTGAATTCACCTCTCCGGCAGGGTGCCGGGAAGAGCTTAAGATCCCTCCCAATCTAGGGATGGAGATGACGGTGGCTACAGACTCTTTCGTGGAATTTTGATCGGATACTTAGGGTTTCTGTATCGGAGGCATCTTATAGTCGTAAGGGGAGGCTGAGGGGGTGCTGGAGGCGGCCAGACCACCCCCTGGCGCGGGCCAGGCTGGGCCGCGCGGCCAGGTGGTGTGGCGCCCCCTGGCCCCTCTCTGTCTCGTATTCTGGCTCCTGGTGTCCCTCGGTGAAAAACTGACTTTGGCTTTTGTCCCGTCCAATTCCAAGAATATTCATTTTCTGACTTCCTGGAACCAAAAACAGCAAAAAACAGGCAACTGGCACTGTGGCTCTTTGTTAATAGGTTAGTCCAAGAAAGTGTATCAAAATTACTCCAAAGTTGGAACAAAACATAAGAAAGTAGATAAAACGAAGCATGGAACATCAAAAATTATAGATACGTTAGCAACGTATCATTCCTCCCTATAAGGGAGTACGTCTCGTTGGAGGGGTAGGCGGTACTAAGACCACCAACACCACAAGAGGCCTCACCTATTCTCCCTAGCATCCGCCGCATAGCAAGCACCCGGTCCACTATGGGACACTTGAGGGCGGTCACCAAACCCGTACAAGATTGGGGCAATCTCCACAACTTAATTGGAGGCTCCCAATAATCACCACCAAGGCCACAAACTTGGCGAGAGCTCCACAACTTAATTGGAGGCCCCAAGAACTCACCACAAAGGCCACACAACCGTCTAGGGTTCTAAGGAACAAAGAGTAACAAGCTGCTTGATTTCACCAACTAAATCCTTCGAGGAGAAGTCAAACCGATGCACCTAATGCAAATAGCAAGAACACCACAAAGATGCTCCAATCCTTCACTCTCAAATTCCAAAAAAGCTACAAAAGCTATTTGGGGAATACGAGAGGAAGAAAAAAAATAAGAACACCAAAATCTCCAAGATCTAGATCCCAAAGATTTAATCACAAAGAGATGGTTTGATTTGGTCAAAGTGTGGATCTAGATCTCCTCAATATTTCTCCCAAATAGATGCAAGAATCATTGGATGGGGAGAAAGATATCAAGATCAAAGAGGTCAACCAATGGTGGAGGAGCTTGAGAGAAAAGAGGAAGAAGAAGCAGCCCAAAAGAGAGAGAAAGAGAGGCTTAAAAAGGGGGCTAAGAAAATCTGCCTGTTGGGGGCCAAAACCAGACATGGGTCGGTAGTACCGCCCAATGGGCCGGTACTACTACCCAATGAGCAAGCGACACAAATAACAGGCGCAGCCGGCAGACGCTGGCAATCTAGCGACTTGGCGCACGGTGTGGGAAGCGAGCGAGCGAAGGGGATCGGGGGCGCACGCAAGCAAGCAATGCAGGTGCGGGAGCTGCGGGCGAGTGAGCGAGAGGGCGAGGCCCGTGAGTGAGCGGCGGTGACGGTGCCGGTAAAATGGAGGTGGGCCGACCTGGTAGAACCGGCCAGGCTAGCGGTACTACCACGATGGGCCGATACAACCGGTCAGGACCCGCTTCACAGTGGCCCAAACAGAGGGTGACAAAAATAATCAGTACTGCGTGGTAGTGCATGCGGTAGTACCGCTCGGCCCAGACTGATCCCCCCCTTTTTTATTTTTCAAACTAAATAGAGACAAACTTCAAACCGCAATATCTAAAGTTTGGTAAGTCCGATCAAGCCGAAACCAATTTCGTTGGAAATATTGGATACCACTAAGGGAGAAAATATCAAGTATTATAATGTGAGATACCTCCTTTGGTGAGGAGCTAGAAAACCACCAGGATCAAAAACGCGATAAGATATAAGAGGGAAATTCGTTTTTGATGAACTAGAGCTAGTTATGACGATTACCACAAGCTCAAGAACCACACATGGATAAGATCCAAATAACAACCAAGAAAGATGATGCTAAGTATGCAAAGGTTTGAGCTCTCTCCAAAAGATACGACCGAGTTACTCACTCGAGAGCCCCTCTTGATAGAACGGTTATCTATCCTAAACCAGGTCTCCCAACTACCAACATGAGACCGGTAAAAGGGAAAACCTATCAAGATCATACCTTTGCCTCGAGCATTCCACTTGAGCATGATGTAGACGATCTTGTCCTCCTCAATATGGAATACATTTCTTGATTGCTCTTGCTCGCGCGCACTTGATGAATACTTGCGACTTTATCCCCCATACACCATGGGGAAACCTTTTCTTAGTACTTGTCTTCATCGATCAATGACCACCGAGGATGCCAAGCTTAAAGCATGAGATCTTCTAGAGATGGCGCAACTTTAGATTGCACATCATTTCTTCTAACTTCATTTGGATGATATCTTGGAGATACACATGAGGAACTCCATCTTTTTATTCAAGACACTCTTGATCTTCTATTCTTTATTCTCCTTCTTTTCTTCAACCTTGAAGCCAACACATGGTCCAAGCGATGCCAATGCACAAATCCTACAAGTGTAACTCCATGTAAACATTAGTCCATAGAGATTGGTATTAATTACCAAAACCACACATGGGGCCCACATTCTATTTCAACAACGATGATCCTGGCGAAATCCACTGGACAACGGTAAATAATATCTTTAAGTACTGGAGACATACTCAAGATGAGTTCCTAGTCTATGGTGGTGAGGAAGAGCTAGGTGTAAAGGTTATACGGATGCTAGCTTTCAGACCAACCTGGATGACTCACACTCACAATCCATCTATGTGTTCATAGTGAATGGAGGTGTAGTGAGCTAGAAAAGTTCCAAGAAAAAATCGGTGGTCGATTCTATGACTGAAGCTAAGTATGTTGCTACCTCAGAGGCGGTAAAAGATGGGGTTTGGATTAAAAAAATCTGATCAAACTCAGGGTTGTTCTGGGCTCATCCAGTCCGTTAGACGTGTACTGTGACAACTAATGGAATGCCTGTGCGTTGCCACGGCTTCTTACCGTATCCTAGCGTCGGACATGTTACACGTGTAAACCATGCACATAAGTATTTAAGTACATAAAAAATAACCACATGGTATTTAAAAATATTTAGAGGCTTACTTCACATAGTTCAGTGTAACATGTATAAAATGCAAGGACCAAAAGATTATCACTTATTTACTGAACCATTCTCACTTGACAAGCCTAAGCTATCCAAATAACATGTTATCCTCTACTTTATTTGCATAATACTTGAGAAAGTGTATCAAAAACTTCTTCCTCAAATCGTAGCCATCCTGCAAAAGCAATATATGTTGTTAACATGAAGTTTTCTGATGAAAACCTAATAATGTGAACATACAATACTCACATTGCACACTGGATGAATACATATTTTACCATCCCAAGAGATCATAAAACTAAAGTCTAAATAATCAAATAACTTCCTGCACCATTATCTTGGTCATTAGGACGGTAACAAATTAAATTACTTGTATTGTTAACCAAAAAAAATCACACGTTGGGGATTGTTCGTATTGGGATATTATGAGGGTGTTTACGTGGCCAAGAAAATATATATCCGAATTTCAGTTGGTGTGCTATTTCAAGAGATTTATTTAGATAGCACGAGCACCTCTATAATTTAAATTGGTACCTCTTTTCATATAGAGGTTCATAAAAGGAGTCTAGAATCCATACACGGTGTTCATGTTTGTCCATGGTGAACAAGTTGAAGTTGCTAAAAAATGCATATGGTAACAAAATCTGCAAGCGATGACCATTAAAATATATAAACCATGTTAAGAATGGACAATGGACCTAACTTACCATGTTGCATAACTAGATTATTGTCTATCCCAGGGAAACTATGAAATACTTTTGCCATATTAAGTGTCGTAGATTTGTCTCCACACATATATATTTACACACATTTTATTGTGTAGATACATGCGAATCTAGACAAATTTGTGATAATTAATGTGAACATATGTATCACTTAATTATTGGTTTTAAATATGAATAAGAATTATAAACTTCCATATAATTTGGGGACCGCTCTTTACTGATCCCCAATATCCTGGAAAACAGAGAAATTAGGAAGTATATGTTAAAAAAAGTAGGGCCACGAAAATCTGATGCTAAGCAGTAGAGAGTATATGAACATTTTTTTGATAAATACATGAACATTTAACTTTCATCGGTTCACCAATTGCAGTGCCTTTGATTGCTGGAATCTTCATGTGGCAGTTTTTTACCTTGATTGTGAGGCAATAGCCCAACAACAACAAAAAATATGCCATCACCAAATAATTTATAACAGGAAGTGAGCCAAGTTAGAAATACCTACCAACCAAAATTACAAAGTCATAGTAAAGAATCTATTCAGGACTAAAACCTATCCATGTGTACTTGGTTAGCATTTTGACATCATGCACAAAATTTCCCCTCCATCTAGTGACATGGCAGGCCTCTCCTGTCTGAATATCTGCCCATTACGGAGTAACCGGATGTGCCAACAAGCCATGATCAAAACTTCCTTGAAAAACGATTTTCCAAAACTCCTTTTTTGCCCCAAGAATTCCTATTTGAAGATCATGGATAAAATCCATGTGTGTTTTGCTTGTGACCAATTGTGGGTGACATTAAAGATCTACAAACCTACATGTTCATCTCAGTTCCCTACAAATTTAGAATAAATAGTTATCTTCTATAGACATGATGGCATCACTATAGGCACCTCAACTTAATAGAATAATGAATAGTGGCAAGGGGTGGTTAAAATGTAACCCGTTTCTTTGATGGCTTTTCTGTTGGTTTTGCTTTACTCTACGCCAGGTTTGAATTTTGACCAATGTGATAAGCTTCACTATGTATGGAGGTGCACTAAGTAGTCTCAGCATAATATGAGTAATAACTCGTATTCTGATGTGATAGTAATAATGACCTGAAAAGACAAAATCATAAATGTACCTCTGAATATTTCGTCTATATTTCTCCAGGCGCCACCCTCTTCTTGCTAGTCCCACAATGCTCCTAGCTGTGATTGTCATGCCACCTTGCTTTGACGTTATTTTCCATCTCTAGCCAAAGCTAAATCAAGTTGTCTGAATTATGAAGCCGACAACTCTTCAGAGATCCATTAGGGTGACATATATCAGCATTAAACACCACACAGCTAGGGAGACGAGATGTAAGAATAAGAATCCTCGTCGGGTGTAGAAAGCAAAGAGCTAGCTAAACGCCCATCACCATTGATGCCGATGAGCATCGTGATCCTAGTCCATCCATCAAACCCATCTATTACCTATGTTCTCTGCAAGAATAATCATATGCAAGACAACAACTTAATTTTTCCCTTTTGGATGAAGTGATAATGTACAACCCAAACCAAGAACCGGTCACCTTAGATTGCACCATGTGCATGTGATAGTGATCCCCAATTGAAATCACCAAACTGCTCAACATTACTCGTTGCTTAAACCTAAAAGTGAATCTCTCTAACCAAGAAAAATTAGAGATGTGGCCGGAGCTGAACTCACACGATCACCAGACGGAGAGTATGAACTAACTCTCATGTAGTCGACGCCAAAATTGAAACATGGACTATTTAATAGCGTTCTTTTGAAAATGCATAAATTATGGGTTCAGAGCATTTAGTTTGCTACTCATATTTCGTAAAAAAGAAGAAGATTGATTTCAGTGAATTTCGGACAATGCCCGAAGTGGAAATCAGATTTTTCCTAAATATGGAAAAAAATAAGTTTTTCTAATCCTAAACTAAAATCAGCCGGTCTTACTCATATCTGAACAGAAATCAGTGCTCCAGTCAGAACCGCAATTTAAACCAGCCACTCTGGTTCATATCTCAAATATCATAATAGTTCGATCGCTTAAACCTGAAACTGCAGTACTTTAGCCAAGACAACATTGAACATGCAGTACTTGCCGAGCTTTTTTTATGCCTAGCTCGAGCTCCATTCGCTACTGCCGCGCCACTGCTCGTAAGAGCTGCGTCTGGATGTGGGGACATCCAGCGTGCATGCGCGTGAGCTTCGTCAGCACGAGGGCACTCAAGCCTCACGTCAACGGCATCGAGGACACTGCCGGCATCGCCAGGAGGAGCGCAACGGGTTCATGCTGATCACCTCCCCAAACCTCAAACTCTTCAAACATTTTTGTGGGAACCGTAGCTTATAGGTGATGCTAGGACTGGATCAAGGAGAACATACCTGTCATACCATAAAGGAGTTCGTGTGCGAGAGCTTCCTCTCTGAGAGGAGAGTAGAGGCAAGACTCGA
Source organism: Avena eriantha (assembly GCA_910589775.1). Taxonomy (NCBI): domain Eukaryota; kingdom Viridiplantae; phylum Streptophyta; class Magnoliopsida; order Poales; family Poaceae; genus Avena; species Avena eriantha. The sequence continues at coordinate 97,384,442 of OU342742.1, forward strand.
TCGAGTCCTTCCTCCGCGTGGTTGTAGCAGATAGTGACCTTAGATACATTGAGGCTAAGGCGGTTCCTCCTGCTTCTTTCTCTCGAACCCGGTGTTCTCCTCGATCCCGGTCAACCTCCTCACGAGTTTGGCCCCTACTAGACTGAGACACCCGGGTCTTTGTTCTCGCTGCTGATTTGTTGCCGGCGGTCGTCGATGCTGAGAAACTGCGGCGGGGCATCATTGGAGATATGCTCGGAGCACGCGAGGAGTTTGTTATGATTTAGTGATAAGCACAACCGTGGAAGGACGCGGCTTGCCTGTAGCGCGCGCGCGACCATCCGTGCGACTGCACGCGTGGCAGCCATCCAACGGCTCTGGCCATCCGTGGAAGGATATTTCCTGTAAAAAGAAATCCGGAAAATACACTGTGTGTACGGAAGAAAATCTTATACGACCCTGGGTCGTACCGTACGCTCCGTTCGGTGGACCCAGGGTCGTATAAGATTCCGTTCGGTGGACCCAGGGTCGTATAAGATTTTCTTCCTGTGTGTACCGCTTGCTTCTTCTCCCTTCCTTATCTAGCCGAACTCGAGTAGAAGAAGAATCGAAGCAGTGGAAGCTGAGGGTTCGGCGAAACCTATGGGTTGGCTGTTCTCTTGTCCTTCCGACCTCTAGCACCAATTCTTCGATGGATCTCACCGCTCCGCCGTACACCTCGGGGTCAGAGCTATGGCCTCGACCTGAACGACCGCTACCACGCTTCAATTCCTCCACCGCCGGCCCATACCCGACAACCGCGTCATCTTGCACGTCATGACTGGTGGGCCGGTGGTCTTTCCGAACGGCAGTGCTGGCTGAGGGAGGAGGGGCGGCGATGGCTGCGCACAGGGTGGCGCTGCTGACCGGTGGTCGGGATAGCAGCGTATGTGAGGAGGTGGGCGAGACGCCGCATGGCCGTGTCGGCCAGCACCAAGACTGCAGATGTAGCATTTTCCGGGTTGTATTTTTTACATGAAACCGTCAGCTGGGGGTGCGGGGCCAGAGCCGCTGGATGGCGGCCACGCGTGCAGTCGCACGGATGGTCGCAAGTGCACGCTATAGGCAAGCCGTGTCCACCGTGGAAAGTCCCTTAGAGAGACAACTGTTTGTTAGGATTTTGGGAGAGAATCATCCACGGGAGTAACAAACTCCACGTTGGAGCGAGACTAAAACAAACTCCAGCACAACGCATGCTCCAGTACCGTGTGACTAAGAGCATCTCCACTCGCAACCCCCAATTTAACCCCGGCGTAAGACCATATGGGGGCGCCGGCGCAAAAACCGGCTATGGGGAGGAGTCGGTCTCCAGCCGTGACCCCCCAAATCGGCCCTCAAATTAGAAATTTGAAATTCGAGCAAGAAAAATAATATGGCGGGTAGAACGGCCGATCGCCGATCGCATAGCCGAACATAAATAGTCTGAACATTACAAAACAAAGTCTCGACGATCAAAAGAAGCCGCGCCGGCATCGCAGAGCATAGCGGCGCATCAGACGGCGGCGTCGACATCGACGGCCGGCGGGGCGGTGCCTGTCGCCGGTGCGCTCGCATGTGCTGGGGTAGTGGATGCCGAAGGTGATGGCGAAGTGGATGCTGTAGGTGCTTGGGTAGTGGATGCCGGTGGACCTCGGAACTCGTACAGGATCGCGGTGCGCTGGGCCTCGCCCGCACGTCGGCGTCCATGTCCCTAGTGTTGACCATGAGGATCGACAGGTCATCCCTCCTCTTCTTCGCGGCCACATTGGCCCTGATCAGCTCGAGCTTGACGTTCTGCCTCTTGATGACCGACGCCCACCTGACCGCGGCAACCTGCTCCATCTTGGTGGCCTGCTCCGCCCTCTCGGCAGCATGCAAGGCGGCATCCGCCATGCAGGCCATGATCGAGCTGTGCAGTTTCTCGATGGCCGGCGCGACATCCCTCGCCGCCTTGGCCTTCTTCTGCCTGATCGGACAGCCTCCCGAGGAGACAGCTGACGGCGCGTCGGGGTCGTACTTGCCCTTGGCTAGCGCCGTGCACGTATCGGTCCACTTGTCGCACGTCTCAATCCTGGCGAACACATGGATGAACTTGAACTCGACGTCGTTATTGTCCTCGCGGTAGGCGGTGATCATGGCGCGCATCTACGAAAGCAATGCAATGCAGCGAACAAGTGACCGTGATCAATGGCCGGCGACCCAACACAAGGCTACGATGGACAGTGGACACGGTGGGTTCACTTACTTGGTCCTCGAAGTTGGTGCCGCTGACATGGAGACGACGCACCTCCTCCACGACGCCATGCCACTTGTTGCAAGCATGCTAGATTATGTGCCAGCGGTGCGACATGTTGGAGTCGTTGTGGTCGTGGTACAAGTCCTTGAAGTAGGGGTCCAAGAGCCGCCGCTCGTCGTACGCCGCCTTGACGTGTAGCCAGTAGGCCTCGGAGCTCTGGTTCGCGCCAGTGAAGGGGTTGATGCTGACCGATTTCGAAGCCTCGGCGAGACACTCGTCCTCCCGTGAGCTCCACTTTGGCCCGCGGCCGCTGTTCTTCTTCTTCTTGACCACGGGCACCACCTTCGGGCACCGGCGCAGGCGCCTCCTCCTTGTCGTCCTCGACAAACGCGTAGGCATCGTTCTCCCAGGGTTCTTGGCTATCATCGCCGCCGTCGTAGGCCTCCGCCTCCCCCTGCATGTAGAACGGTGGCAGCCCCCCACCGTTGATCATGGCGTCGGTGCCCAACGTCGTTTCGTCGAGCACCCCATGGCTGCCGCCGCTGCTAACAACGGTGGTGGGCATACCGCCGTGGAAGAGGGGGCGGCGGAGAGTAGGAGAGGCGGCCAGGTTGGGTGTACCTTGGCTGAAGGCATTGGGGTTGAAGCTGACGTTGAGGTCGACGGCGCTGAAGGCATTGGGGTTGAAGCTGCCGCCCGCGTCGAGTGACCCGCACCGCGAGAAGCAAGATAGCTTGGGTGTACCCTGGCTGTCCTGGGACATCGGGCTAGCCTGGGTTGTTGCCGAAGACGGCGACGTTGACGAGATGCTCCCTTGGATCCCCCACGCGTGCGAGGGGAAGCTCGGCATGCCCTCCATGTGGGCGGCTCTCTGCGCCATGAGCACCTCCACGACCAGAGCCTCCGAGGCCCGCTTCTTCCTCGCCCTGAGCTCTCTCTGCCGGCGGCTGGCGTTCTCGACCTGCCGACGCTGCAGGTCGAGCTCCCACTCCGCGTTCGTCATCCCCTCTGACCGCTCCTTCTCCGGCTTGCCCCTCTTCTTCACCGGCGGTGCTGCTGCAGTCGGGCGAGGAGCGGCGTACTTCTTCGGTGGCATGGCGGCTCGATCTGTTCTATGCTAGGGAAATGGAGGGAGTGGGAGGCGAGGCAAGAGGGGAGGTGGGAGGTAGGGGCTAATTTTGGAGGGAACCGGTGCTAATTTTGGTGGGAAAAGGGAATAATTTCAGCTAGGTCACCGACAAGGCTGGCCTGCTGAACTTTTCCCCGCCCTCCGACGCTCTACTAGCCTCCCTTGGAATTAGGTTTCGACCGGGCGTGCCGGGTAAATCGAGCATGCACGCCAGCGCCAAATCGATATTGGGGGACGTGGCTGGGGCCGAAAATTGGCACCGGCGCCTCAAAGGCCTTTGGGGGGCCTTTGAGGGCCACGAGTGGAGATGCTCTAACAAACTCCATGACGTTTGGTGGAGGAATAACAAAACGAGGGATAAGTGTGGTGGCAATTGATGTGTAAATAGGTGGAAGTGTGACACCATGCGACGTGTGACACCACCACTTTGCTTTTAATAGTAAAGATACGGGTGCTATTGCACAAGCTAAGGATCCATGAGCACACCCGAATAATAGGCACATACTCAGGAAATTTCACCTGATTCGGTAGTTCATCGATCACGGAGAAATTAAGCTATGCAAGGTACACACATATGCAAATATTGCGGACCCGTTGAACAAGCCGCTTACACAACCTAAGTTTGAGGCGCACGTAAAGTGATGGGCATGACATTCCTAAGGCTTGGAGATGCCTGAGTGTTCGACTCTAGTGCAAGTGGAAGATAGTTAGGAATGATGCCCTAGAGGGTCACATTCCGCCTTATATTTGTAACCCAGTAACCGGCTTAGATCTAGTTGTATGTGTTACTGCAATTGTTGTAGGTGCGGAACCACATACTCATATCTAGCTCTAGCCAGTTTGTCCTTAGTCGTTTGAGGTTGGGAGGGAAACCCACTACCGAGACTAATTTGTAAGTCAGAAGATGACAATGTTTCACATTTCATGAGCATAGAGATGCTATCCGAGTTGTGGAAAAAACGGCTTTGACTCCAGCTAATGCTCATTGTATCTAGGAGTCATAAGGATGGTCTGGAGCCGACTTCGAAGCAAGCTGTGTGACGTAGATTAGCCAAGACGGAATTTGCCCCACCATCTAGGAGAGATATTCTGTAACACCCTCGAATCGACCCTATGCAAGTTTTAGCGCTTCCCGCCAAACCCGCATAGAAATGATTCACGACAAAGCAATCACAGGATTCATAAATTATTTCAGGAGGCCACCCCATTAAGCTACCCACAACGAAGTTAGCCGGCTCTGAGAAGGACCCAAGGTTTGTGTGGACGGCTGTAAACGACCGAGAACCCGAAAGTGTGACTGGGCTTGTCGATACAGCGAAAACGTGTCATGATCCTAAACAGTACAGATGCTCCATGCACAATCATAAATAAAGCAGTAAAGCATGGCATAAGTACAGGATAGTAATAAAGCCCCAAACTAGTCCGTGGCCCCAAGAAATAAGAAATGAATCAAGCTCCGGCTAAGGGCGATTCATAGAGTCTCACGTATGTGGATAGTGTGAATAGTCAAGGAACAGGTATCAAGTACTCGGGGCCTACGGGACACAAGTGGGCATACAAACCAAATAGCATATATTGCCCACTGGTGCCTCTTTCATTAGTTATCACGACAATTTAATAGTTGGAATTAAAGACATGATCATCTCCATCATTAACATCTGCCAACATTCCAACAACTGTGGTACTCGACAACACGAGATCGCACCTGAGCAAGCAACTACGACTCGCAAGGCCAGCTATCTACCAAATAACATGTATTAGGAGGTGTCCATGGCCATATAGAGGCTGCACGGGATATAACTGGTGCACGGAAACTAAAGCATCGCGACACGGATAGCAATAGATCAAAAGGAGGAAATAAAGACTATAAATGCAAAATAGGTAGAAGGGGGAGAGATGCTCGCGTGGGAAACACTGCCGAAGGTTCATATCCGGAGAACTTGTCGATACTCAGATCAACTCATCGGCCTAATCCACGAAGAAGCAAACACTAGAAGAAACACCGGATGCAATATTTAATACTACGGCAGAAGATCCGGCATGCTTATGGTATGATGCAGATGCGGTGCAATTAGGCAGTATTAAGCGGAATCGGGGTCTCGACATTTAATTAAACGGTTCAAGTTATTTAGAAACCCCGCAATTTAAATGTTGGATTAACAAGGCGAAACAGGGCATCGGTTCTCTACACAAATTTAAATGGAGTCAATATAAGACTAGAATAGTCCGCATATGGTCTCCATATTTAATTATGAGGTGAATCGGCATAATGCCCCCAAACCACAGACAAGTATGCATGCATGAACAATTTAATATGCGACAGTTGGTAATGTCATATTATAAAATAGGGCTTAGGGTCACACATCTGGGTTCGGAAGATCTTGGGTTCCGGGGTCCGGTCTCAGGGTCCGGATCTGGGGGTTCGGTTCGACGGGATTGATCTCTCCTCTGGGAAGAAGGACTTAGTGTTCCAAGATGAAGCACTTGTCGTTCCATGTGGCGATCTTGGCGGTGATCGGGTCCGAGAAGAAGATCTTGTCGGTTCTACATTGAAGGGCTTGGGGTTTCTCGTGCGGCGATCTTGTTTCGGGGTTTGACATGTGCGGCTTCAGACTTCGGGAAGGAGGTCTTGTCGCATCCGTGGAGATCTTGGTTCGGCCTCGGATCGGTCTTGTCGGCGGTCGATCTTGACTTGTCGGTGGAGGTCGTGGCAGCTCTTGGAGTCGGCGGGATCGGGCTCCAGGGTCTCGGCCGCCGGAAGATCTTGTCGAGAGGAACTTGATCCACATGAAGATAAGGTGAAACTTGCACAAAGGCATCATATATAACAGAAATTCACGGATGTTGGTGTTCTTCATGTGGCCCTGTACCATACTCTTCTGGTTGCCACTGTATCCTTACCCACAGAAGACACGAGGAACTCGTGGCAGATAGAGAAGCAGGGCCTGACATGCAGGGGCTCGGATGGAGACACTAGGACACCTTGGCGACGGGCACAAGGGTCGAGGCCGCGGCGGAGCAGGATGGCGGCACTTCCTTGTGACTGGATGCGCTGGCCCGCGGACATAGGCAGCGGGGCCTGACGCTGCGAGTGGTGGAGGCCGACGGGGCAAGGCCGGGGGAGCACGTGGCTGCGAGGGCGGGCGCCAGGGCAGGGCTTGCTGCCGACGACGAGGGGCGTGATGAGGCGGCGCTCGCGCAGGGGAAGAGGCGGTACTAGCAGAGGCGGCCGCTCGCGGTTGGTGCAGGGCCAACAGAGAGGCGAGGACGACGACCACAAGGGAAGGCGGTGCAGCCGGCGGCGATGTACTCCAACAGGGGCGACGGGGTGATAGGGGGGCAGGAGGGAGGAAGCCGGAGGGAGGCCGCCGTGGGCCGAGGCAGGCGGCCGCGGAAGTGGGGATGGCGCGAGAGGCGCCGGAAGGCGCGGGGGCAGGAAGAGGAGCCCGGGGACGATGGTGGTCGACGGCGGCGCTCGGCGGTCGGAGCAGGACGGTGGAGGCGAGGCTCGGCCGGCGGTGCACGCGCGGGCAGAGGACACTGGCAGCGGCAGGGAAGGTTGCCGAGGCGGGGGCCCGCGGTGCCTGCAGAGCTTGAGGCGGCCGGTCGTCGAGGCGGGGAAGGACGGCCGAGGGAGGGGCTCGAGGCCGCGGCCGAGGGGCGGGGTCGGGCGAAGGAGCTCGCTGGCGGTGGAATTGGGATCCCGGGGAGAGGAAGGACGGGTGCGTGGGTGGAGGAGGAAGGCGACAACGGGGTGGCCGGGAGTGCGTGCCGGAGCGGGTCGCGATGGGGTGGGCCAGGAGCAGGCGTCGACCCTGAGGGGGTTGGTCGGCACGTGACGTGTGTGTGCGCGTCACGCACGCGGGGCAGACGCGGAGGAGCGACTGTGTGGGACGCGCGCGCGTCTGGGGACTGGGGCCAGGCGGGGTGAGGTGGCGAGCAGGGAGTGGTCTAGGTGAGGTGGCGGCTGGGAGGGAGTGTGGCTGTGTGGGGTGTTGCGTGAGTGTGTGTGTTGTGTATGTGGCGGCGGAGGGCTGGGGTAGATAGGGTGGGCTTAGGGTTAGGTCCAGGTAGAATAGACTAGGTTTGGCTAGATATTTTAGACTAGGGTCTCGAGGTGGCCGACCGGGCTTTCGGGCCTGGCGGGCTGCCTCCTAAAAACAATTTTAAAATATTTTATTTATTTAAAACGGGGCTTTTGTAAACCATTTTTAGACGAAACAAAATAATCCGGAAGACCGGTGTTTTGATTTGAAATAAAGACGGGGTATTTAGAAAACAAAAATAGGTTTTTCGAAATAGTTTTGCACAAACACATGCATGATGATGACGATGCTCAAATGCAATGTGGCATGATGACATGAGCATGCGGTCATGATGACGCAATGCACAAAAACACAGCGATTTTCTAGTAGTGGTTTTATCGGGATGCCACAATTCGACACCACTAACAAGGGATCTCGCCCTCGAGATCCGCCTCATGGTCCGGGGAAGAAGGCTGGCGATCTAAATCTTCTCGCTTCGTGTAGATCCTCGCGACACCACTAACAAGAGGTCGTTGCTCACGTCTGTTGAGAGAACACTCCGGAGAAACAAAGACAAAGTTAAAGGTCACAAGGCTACCTCTAGCTTCAGTGGAATGAGTAAATTGCATTGATCCACCAATTCAATGTACATAAGCGAATGATAAAGAGTAGTGGTATGGTCGCGACTCCATCCCGCACTCATATCATTACTCCGTACATGAATAGTGGAATTTTGCAACCAACTCTCGGAATCAGACTGAAGATCTCGACAAGCGAGGTTCGGAACAAAAGAGTGATGCAGACTCTGCATCGGATCTGGCGTAGATGATGATGACGTCGTCTCGGAAAACACGGGAAGGCACGAGAAGGAACAAGGTGAAGTCCAACAGATGAAGGATTCCTCAGATAGCACGAAGACCGCATGTAGAAGTACCGTTTCCAAAGAAGGAAGCGGAACCCTGAAGGTACGACGGAAACCCAACCACGAGAATTCCTGGACTCGAAGAAAAGATAAGAGAACAGATCCAAAACACGTAGAGGTAAGAGGAGAATAGCAGAGGGTAAGGAGTAAAAGCAGACCTAATCAGATCTAACCAAACGATTTTCCAAAAATAGTTTTGACACTCTACATCGGCCGTTAGCTAGGTTATCCTACAGGCTGGACAAGTGGGGTATCGTAACTGCTGAGCTCTGATACCACTCTGTAGCACCCTCAAATCGGCCCTATGCAAGTTTTAGCGCTTCCCGCCAAACCCACATAGAAACGATTCAAGGACGCCTACCAGGCACTTTCGTGCGGGTGGAAAACGAAGTAATACCATTACACAACAGTCCTCGATGGGACCCACAAAACAGATATATACAACACGACTCCATGAGTCAAGAATACTGATATACGGTACAAAGATCCAAATCACCTTGAAATCGCTACAGCGTCCGAGTACAGACAAGATGCAAATGGGGCTAAGAGCCCTGAAGAATAACCAATGGCGTCCATAACCCTGCCCAGGCCAAGCCGGAAGGGTAACCCTGCTAACAACGTCGATCTCAAACCTGCTAAAACAAAAGGGGTGCTGACAAAGGGCAAAGGAAAAAGAGGAGCGTCAGTACTAAGGCCAGTACACGGCGAGGCTAGAATTCGGCGGCTCTCGCCTACATAGGTATGGTGGACTGAAGCGGCAGCGAAGCATGCGCTAAACAACCTATAGAGACTCGATAAACTGTCGGCTATTAGAGAGAGATAAGAAAGACCTATTAGGAACCAAACTTATACTAACACCAAACATACCCATCCTGGTATTTTCCCCTCGAGACCAAACGAGGAAGTCGGACCAAGGAACTCACACAGTTGGCAATTTTACTCATTCCGTTATAGTTGAAGCACTTACTAGTCAGATATAGCTAGTATGAGTCATCCTGATAGTATAAGTAGTGGGCAGTTTTAGTTAACCATTCCGTTGTAGTTGCAACATTTACTAGTCAGATATAATTGTCCTGAGGAATCCCAAAACCCAGCAGTTGTTGGCACTTTTATCACATTCCATTGGAGTTGCAATACTTACTAGGCAGGTATAGTATGACACAGATCACCACAGATCCACCAGTTGTTGGCATTTTTATTATCCATTCCATTGTAGTGAAGCTGATTACTAGTCACATATTAAGTCAAATTTATAACACTACTTTAGTTATGCTTGTCTATGATCGAGATACTGTGCTCCAAGTCGTCCATAACCGCGGACACGGCTTTCAGAAATTTTTACCCTGCAGGGGTGCACAAATAGCAACACACATACGATCAACCTCGGAAAAACCAACTCAAAACCCAACGAGGCTTTCACGACAAAGCAATCACAGGATTCATAAATTATTTCAGGGGGCCACCCCATTAAGCTACCCACAACAAAGTTGGCCGGCTCTGAGATGGGCCCAAGGTTTGTGTGGACGGATATAAACGACTGGGAACCCAAAAGTGTGACTGGGCTTGTCGATACAACGAAAACGTGTCACGATCCTAAACAGTACAGATGCTCAACGCACAATCGTAAATAAAGCAGTAAAGCATGGCATAAGTACAGGATAGTAATAAAGCTCCAAACTAGTGTGTGGCCCTAAGAATAAGAAATGAATCAAGCTCTGGCTAAGAGGGATTCATAGAGTCTCCCGTATGTGGATAGTGCGAATAGTCAAGGAACAGGTATCAAGTACTCGGGGCCTACGGGACACAAGTGGGCATAAAAACCAAATAGCATATATTGCCCACCGGTGCCTCTTTCATTAGTTATCACGACAATTTAATAGTTGGAATTAAAGACATGATCATCTCCACCATTAACATCTGCCAGCATTCCAACAACTGTGGTACTCGACAACACGAGATCGCACCTGAGCAAGCAACTACGACTCGCAAGGCCAGCTATCTACCAAACAACATGTATTAGGACGTGTCCATGGCCATATAGAGGCTGCACGGGATATAACTGGTGCACGGAAACTAAAACATCACGACACGGATAGCAATAGATCAACAGGAGGAAATAAAGACTATAAATGCAAAATAGGTAGAAGGGGGAGAGATGCTCGCGTGGGAAACACTGCCGAAGGTTCATATCCGGAGAACTTGTCGATACTCACATCAACTCATCGGCCTAATCCACGAAGAAGCAAACACTAGAAGAACCACCGGATGCAATATTTAATACTTCGGCAGAAGATCCGACATGCTTATGGTATGATGCAGATGCGGTGCAATTAGGCAGTATTAAGCGGAACCGGGGTCCCGACATTTAATTAAACGGTTCAAGTTATTTAGAAACCCCGCAATTTAAATGTTGGATTAACAAGGCGAAACAGGGCATCGGTTCTCTACACAAATTTAAATGGAGTCAATATAAGACTAGAATAGTCCGCACATGGTCTCCATATTTAATTATGAGGTGAATCGGCATAATGCCCCCAAACCACAGACAAGTATGCATGCATGAAATTTTTATATGCGACAGTTGGTAATGTCATATTATAAAATAGGGTTTAGGGTCACACATCTAGGTTCGGAAGATCTTGGGTTCCGGGGGTCCGGGGTCCGGATCTGGGGGTTCGGTTCGACGGGATTTATCTCGCCTCCGGGAAGAAGGACTTGGTGTTCCGAGATGAAGCGCTTGTCATTCCATGTGGTGATCTTGGCGGTCATCGGGTCCGAGAAGAAGATCTTGTAGGTTCTACATTGAAGGGCTTGGGGTTTCTCGTGCGGTGATCCTATTTCGGGGTTCGACAGGTGCGGCTTCGGACTCCGGGAAGGAGGTCTTGTCGCATCCGTGGAGATCTTGGTTCAGCCTCGAATCGGTCTTGTCGGCGGTCGATCTTGACTTGCCGTTGGAGGTCGTGGCAGCTCTTGGAGTCGGCGGGGTCGGGCTCCAGGGTCTCGGCCGCCGGAAGATCTTGTCGAGAGGAACTTGATCCACAAGAAGATAAGGTGAAACTTGCACAAAGGAATCAGATAGAACAGAAATTCACGGATGTTGGTGTTCTTCATGTGGCCCTGTACCATACTCTTCTGGTTGCCACTTTATCCTTACCCACAGAAGACACGAGGAACTCGTGTCAGAGAGAGAAGCAGGGCCTGACATGCAGGGGCTCGGATGGAGACACCAGGACACCTTGGCGATGGGCAAAAGGGTCGAGGCCGCGGCGGAGCAGGATGGCGGCACTTCCTTGCGACTGGATGCGCTAGCCCACGGACATAGGCAGCGGGGCCTGACGCTGCGAGTGGTGGAGGCCGACGGGGCGAGGCCGGGGGAGCACGTGGCTGCGAGGGCGGGCGCCAGGGCAGGGCTTGTTGCCGACGACGAGGGGCATGAGGAGGCGGCGCTCGCACATAGGAAGAGGCGGCAGCGGTACTAGCAGAGACGGCCACTCGCGGTTGGTGCAGGGCCAGCGGGAGAGGCGAGGACGACGACCACAAGGGAAGGCGGTGCGGCCGGCGGCGATGTACTCCAACAGGGGCGACGGGGCGATTTGGGGCGAGAGGGAGGAAGTCGGAGGGAGGCCATCGTGGGCCGAGGCAGGCGGCCGCAGAAGCAGGGATGGCGCGAGAGGCGCAGGAAGGCGCGCGGGCGGGAAGAGGAGCCCGGGGATGACGGTGGTCAACGGCGCGCTCGACGGTCGGAGCGGGACGGTGGAGGCGAGGCTCGACCGGCGGTGCACGCGCGGGTAGAGGACGCTGGCGGCGGCGGGGAAGGTTGCCGAGGCGGGGGCCCGTGGTGCCTGCAGAGCTTGAGGCGGCCGGTCGTCGAGGCAGGGAAGGACGGCCGAGGGAGGGGCTCGAGGCCGCGGCCGAGGGGCGGGGTCGGGCGAAGGAGCTCGCTGGCGGTGGAATCGGGATCCCGGGGAGAGGGAGGACGGGTGCGTGGGTGCAGGAGGAAGGCGACAACGGGTTGGCCGGGAGTGCGTGTGGGAGCGGGTTGCGATGGGGTGGGCGAGGAGCAGGCGTCGACCCTAAGGGGGTTGGTCGGCACGGGGACGTGTGTGTGCACGTCACGCACGCGGGGCAGACGCGGAGGAGCGGCTGTGTGGGACACGCGCGTGACTGGGGAGTGGGGCCAAGCGGGGTGAGGTGGCGAGCAGGGAGTGGTCTAGGTGAGGTGGCGGCTGGGAGGGAGTGTGGCTGTGTGGGGTGCTGCGTGAGTGTGTGTGTGTTGTGTATGTGGCAGCGGAGGGCTGGGGTAGATAGGGTGGGCTTAGGGTTAGGTCTAGGTAGAATAGACTAGGTTTGGCTAGATATTTTAGACTAGGGTCTGGAGGTGGCCGACCAGGCTTTCGGGCCTGGCGGGCTGCCTCCTAAAAACAATTTTAAAATATTTTATTTATTTAAAACAGGGCTTTTGTAAACCATTTTTAGACGAAACAAAATAATCCGGAAGACCGGTGTTTTGATTTGAAATAAAGGCGGGGTATTTAGAAAACAAAAATAGGTTTTTCGAAATAGTTTTGCACAAACACATGCATGATGATGACGATGCTCAAATGCAATGTGGCATGATGACATGAGCATGCGGTCATGATGATGCAATGCAGAAAAACACAATGATTTTCTAGTAGTGGTTTTAGCGGGATGCCACATATTCTCTGGGCCCTCTCGTGTGATATGATTCATAAGTATGGTCATGCTCTACTCTATCAAGTGTTGATCGAGGTAGTACGACTTAGGGAAGTCGGAGAGAATCAATTATCACTGCAATAAGAAGAGAGTAAACCGGCACTAGGATGCCAGAATCTCCCACGCGGTTTATCAACAATATCGTGAGGCAAAGAGTTTCAGACATATCATCACATTGAGGGCACTTGCGTAAACCAGGAGTCGGCAAGTCTTGCTAGAGGCCTCTACCGATTATCAACTCTAGACCGAAATTCATTGAGTTGTTGCTCTGACTGAATGATTACTGAGTTGTGTCCGGCTTACCATAAGCCTATGGGATCACACACTTAAGAGAGTGAAACTAGGTCAATGATGATCCGACTATCACAAGTCGAAAAGTTGGACTTGTTCGGACATGGACACGTGTCAATGGGTTAGACCCACTTTGACTAGGGTTAGGGTTTAGGACCGAGGGACACAAGTGTTGTGTGCCCTCACCTACTCGCCTATATAAAGGAAGGTGGGTGGCGGTGGACATGACAATCCAATCTGGTGCTGCTTCCTAGGGTTTCACTAGACTTGGCAACCACCTTCCTGTCCTATGGCGGCAAGACCGAGACTAGCATCTCACTTGCTGCTGTTCCACCTTGTACCTGTGTGAGACAGCAGAGGCACCACACCTGCTGTGGCGCCCCGCAAAAACCACTACTAGAAAATCGCGTTGTTTTTGTGCATTGCATCATCATGACCGCATGCTCATGTCATCATGCCACCTTGCATTTGAGCATCGCCATCATCATGCATATGTTTTGTCTAAACTATTTTCGAAAAGCCTATTTTTGTTTCCTAAACGCCCCGTCTTTTATTCAAACTATAAAACCCGGGTCTGTCCGGAATATTTTGTTTAGCCTACCAACGGTTTGCAAAAGCCTTGTTTTTAATAAATAAAATATTTAAATTTTTTTTAGGAGGCAGCCAGCCGGGCCCAAAAGCCCAGCCGGCCACCTCCAAAATAAGCCCTATCTATCTAACCCTAGTATAACCAAACCCCTCACACTTTCCTCTCACCTGCCGCCACCCTCACACCACCAGCGTCGCCACCTGCGCTCCACTTCGCCCGCCAACCACCTGCTAGCCGGCCCGCACCGCATGCCACCATTAGCCCCACCGCAGCCCTGGTCCCACTCGACCGACGTGCACGCCACTCCGTCCCACTCCCCTGCCCCGGCCCACACCTGACGCCCGTGACCACGCCCCATCCTCGCGATCCCACTCCCTTCGATCCCATCGCCCACCAACCACACGACCCACACGCCTCCTTCCTCTCGCTCACCTACCCTCCCGCCTCCCTCTCAGGCGCCGGCAGCCGCCTCCTCCTCCGCCCTGGCGCCCATGTCCTCCTCGTCACCGACCGGGAGGAGCCCCTACTCCACCTCGCTGACCCAAGCCAGCCCCGAGCCCCTCGGGCCCCGCGCCTCCTCCCTGCTGCCGCCGCCCTCTTCCACCTAGGCGCCGCCCTCCTCTGGTCGGGCCCGCCCCGGTGTGGTCTCCTCCTCGCCCCTCTGCTGCGCTACCACCTCTCGTCGTCCTCCAGCGACGCCGCGTCCGGCCGTGCTGCGCCCCATCTTCCCGCGCCTCTGCCCCAGGACCGCCGCCACGACCTCCGCTTGACCTTGCCCTTGGCGCCAGGGACGCCCTTGCCTGGGCCTCGACTCCCTCACGACCCGCGCCTCCTCGCCAAAGCTCCCTCGACCAGCCGCCGGTCGTGCCCTCCCCACCGGTCTGCTCCCCTGCCTCGCCTCGGCCTCCTCTTCTCGGGCCAGCCCCTCGTCTCCAACCACCGCGCGGTGCCCCGCGCCGTTCCTGCAACCCCCATGATTACGCGCCTCTGCAACGCGCGCGCGCCCCTGGCCACCTGCGGTCACCGATGAACCCCATGGTGACTGTTCCCCTCGTACATGTGTTTGTGACCAAGCGGTTCCCCTAAATGTTGCTTGTTTTGGTAATCCCGTCGTCTCACTCGCTCTGTACTTGCACACGCATATGTGTTTGTTTGGGCACTTGACAATAAATCTTCTGCACGCCGATGTTCAGGACCCTCGTGATTGATAGATCAATGGAATTCCAACAAGACACTCTCCTTCCCGTACCCCAAGACCCCTGACATGGAACCCCGACGCCTGGATCCGAAGTCGAGACTACAAAGTGGAGACATCGCCGAGTTCTTCCGATGTTCGAGGAGAAAAGTGAGACGAGCCAGACCGAACACGTTGCCATCCCAAGACCACTGATGCTTGGAGATGTACCCGAGCGTTTTCAAGAAAGCACGCCATGACCTCCTTCACGGATCCGATGGCCGAGACCCCGAAGACCGATCCCAGAGTTCGAAGACCGATCTCGTCGAACCCCGAGACTCCCAGATCCAAACCCCCAATGTGTGATCCCCTTTTCCGAGACCCCTATTTTTATAAAATGACATTATCAACTGTCGCATATTAAATTGTTCATGCATGCTTAATTGCCTGTGGTTTGGGGGCATTATGCCGATTCACCTCATAATTAAATATGGAGTCTATATGCGGGATACTTTTGTCTTATTCCGGACTCCATTTAAAATTGGTGTAGCGAACCGATGCCATGTTTCGCCCTATTAATACAACATTTAAATTGCGGGGGTTCTAAATAACTTGAACCGTATAATTAATTAGCGGGACCCTGGTTCCACTTAATATTGCCTAATTGCACAGCATCTTGCCATGCCATGCATCATATCATAATCATGCCGGATCTTTTGCCGTAGTATTAAATATTGCATCCGGTGTTCTTCTAGTGTTTGCTTCTTCGCGGATTAGGCCGATGGGTGGATGCGAGTATCGACAAGTTCTCCGGATATGTTCCATCGACAGTGTTTCCCAGGCGAGCATCTCTCCCTCTTCTACCTATTTTGCATTTGTAGTCTTTATTTCCTCGTGTTGATCTATTGCTATCCGTGTCGCGATGCTTTAGTTTCCGAACACCAGTTATATCCCGTGCAGCCTCTATATTGCCTTGGACACCTCCTATTACCTGTGCTTGGTAGATAACTGGTCTGGCGAGTCGTAGTTGCTTGCTCAGGTGCGATCTTGTGTTGTCAAGTACCACAGTTGTTGGAAGGTTGGCAAATGTTTATTTGGTGGAGATGCTTATTGGTGGAGTTGATCATGACTTTAATTACAACCATTAAAATGCTAGATATAACTAATGCAGAGGCATCGGTGGGCAATAGATGTTATTTGGTTCTTCCACGCTCACTTGTGTCCCGTAGGACCCCGAGTACTTGATACCTGTTCCTTGACTATTCGCTCTATCCACATCCGGGAGGCCTTATGGACCCCCTGAGCCAGAGCTTGATTCATTTCTATTTCTTGGGGCCACAAAGTAGTTTGGGGCTTTATTACTATCTTGTACTTATGCCATGCTTTACTGCTTTATTTAAGATTGTGCGTGGAGCACCTGTACTGTTTAGGATCGTGGAGTGTTTTCGCGGTATCGACAAGCCCAGTCACACTTTCGGGTTCCCAGTCGTTTATAGCCATTGACGCACACCCTGGGTCCGTTCCGGAGCCAGCCAACTTCGTTGCGGGTATCTTAGTGGGGTGGCCCCCCTGAAATATTTCTGAATCCTGTGATCGTTTTGTCGTGAATGCCTTGTTGGGTTTTGAGTTGGTTTTTCCGAGGTTGATCGAGTGTGTGTTGCTATTTGTGCACCCCCTGCAGGGTAAAACTTTCTGAAAGCCGTGTCCGCGGTTATGGACGACTTGGAGCACAGTATCTCGATCATAGACAAGCATAACTAAAGTAGTGCTATAAATTTGACCTAATATGTGACTAGTAATCAGCTCAAGTATAACAGAATGGATATTAAAAATGCCAACAGCTGGTGGATCTGGATTGTTTTGTGACATGCTATATGCCTAGTAAGTATTGCAACTCCAATGGAATGTGATAAAAGTGTCAACAACTGTTGGGTTTTGGGATTCCTCAGGACAATTATATCTGACTAGTAAATGTCCCAACTACAACGGAATGTTAATTAAAACTGCCCACTACTTATGCTATCAGGACGGCCCACGCTATCTGTAACACCCTTGAATCGGCCCTATGCAAGTTTTAGCGCTTCCCGCCAAACTCGCATAGAAACGATTCAAGGACGCCCACCAGGCACTTTCGTGCGGGTGGAAAACGAAGTAATACCATTACACATCAGTCCTCGATGGAACCCACAGATCATATATACAACAACGACTCCATAAGTCAAGAATACAGATATAATATACAAAGATCCAAATCACCTTGAAAACGATAGAGCGTCCGACTACGGACAAGATACAAATGGGGCTAAGAGCCCTGAAGAATAACCAATGGCGTCCATAACCCTGCCCAGGCAAAGCCGGAAGGGTAACCCTGCTAACGACGACGATCTCAAACCTGCTAAAACAAAAGGGGTGCCGACAAAGGGCAAAGGAAAAAAGAGGAGCGTCAGTACTGAGGCCAGTACACGGCGAGGCTAGAATTCGGCGGCTCTCGCCTACATAGGTATGGTGGACTGAAGCGGCAGCACATCAGCACTAAACAACCTATAGAGACTCTTTAATACTGGCGGCTATTAGAGAGGGATAAGAAAGACCTATTCAGATCCAACCTGATACTAACACCAAACATACCCATCCTGGTATTCCCCCTCGAGACCAAACGAGGAAGTCCAGCCGAGGAAAACTCACACGTTTGGCAGTTTTATTTAATCTTTCCATGGCCGTTAACCAACTTGCTATTCATCTCGGATACAGGTCAAATTATAGTAGTAAACTTTAGTTATAGTTGTCTATGATCGAGAAACTGTGCTCCAAGTCGTCCATAACCGCGGACACGGCTTTTCGAAAAGATTTAACCCTGCAGGGGTGCACCAAAGTATCCACACGCACTTTGACCCTTTTTGCCAAATCAATTAACATACGCCCATCGGTATGTCGGCGGGGCCTAAGTCATGACGTTTCCCAGACCCAAAGCAAGTACATGGGGGCCACCCCACTAAGCTACCCGCAACGAAGTCGGCCGGCTCCGGAACGGACCCAGGGTTTGTGTCAATGGCTGTAAACGACCGGGAACCCGAAAAGTGTGACTGGGCTTGTCGATACCACGGAAACATTCCACATCCTAAACAGTACAAGTGCTCCACGCACAATCTTAAATAAAATAGTAAAGCATGGCATAAGTACTGAATAGTAATAAAGGCCCAAACTACTTGTGGCCCCCGGTACAATACTTGAAATCAGGTAGTAAGCCGATGGGGGTGCCCACACACCCCACCTGTCGTTAGCGCGCTCGATTTCGGAACAGGTGTCAAGAACTCGGGTCCTAGGGGACACTAGTGAGCGGTTAAGAACCAAATATTGTCTATTACCCACCGGTGCCTCTGCATTAATCTACTATCAACATTAATTAATAAACTGTAATTAGAATCATGACCAACACCACCATTAAACATTTGCCAACCGCCCAACAACTGTGGAACATCGACGACGCGAGGCAACACCTGAGCAAGCAACTACGACTCGCAGGGCCAGCTGTCTATCAAGCAACGGGTAATAGGAGGTGTCCAAGGCAATATAATGGTTGCAAGGAATATATCTGGTACGGAACACTAAAGCATCGCGACACGGATAGCAATAGATCAATAGGAGGTAGTAAAGACTATAAATTCAAAATAGGTAGAAGGGGGAGAGATGCTCGTCTGGGAAACACTGTCGAAGGATCATAACCGGAGAACTTGTCGATACTCGCATCAACTCATCGGCCTAGTCCGCGAAGAAGCAAATATTAGAAGAAACACCGGATGCAATATTTAATACTACGGCAGAAGATCCGGTATGCTTATGATATGATGTAGATGCGGTGCAATTAGGCAGTATTAAGCGGAACCGGGGTCCCGATAATTAATTAAATGGTTCAAGTTGTTAAAAACCCCGCAATTTAAATGTTGTCTGAACATGGCAAAACATGGCATCGGTTTGCTACACCAATTTAAATGGAGTCCGAAATAAGACTAGAATAGCCCGCATATAGACTCCATATTTAATTTAGGTGAACCAATATAATGCCCCCAAACCACACAATATGTATGCGACATGAAAAATTTAATATACAGCCGGTATATATCATTTATTATAAAAATAGGGTTCTCGGTAAAGGGAATCACATGTGGTTCCGAAGATCTAGGGTTCCGGGGTTCGACGGTCTCGGCGGGATCGGTCTTCGAACTCCGAGAAGAACTTGTCGACCCGAGGTGTTCGGTTCGGTCTCGACCTTCGCATTCGGGAACGAGGGTCTTGTGTTTCCAGGAAGGGGCCTCGACATTCCATGAAGAAGCCCTTCGGGTTTGAGGTCGGAGGAGTTGGTGTTCCGATGGATCGGTCTCTGTGTGGGCGGTCTTGGCGTCCCGGCCTATTTGGGTTCGTGGCTTCACCTGAGTGGTAGATCTTCTCGGTACCATGCAATCATCTAGTGTCGTCTTGGGTTATCAGAACCGGGCTTTAACTGTACCAAAACTTGTCGTGGAGGACCTGAGTAGCAGCACACCGGACGAGAATTTATCAGATACATCGCCAAGCACACAAAAAGCTAGCCAAAATAGCCAACCATGCAATAGCAACCACAGCTACCTGATAGCAAATAGGCACTTGGTTGGCAGGTGCGTGGTCCGGGAGGAGGAGCCCGACGCGGGTCGGCAGGGGAAGGAGGCGGCCCCAGGGAGGCAGAGGCGGCAGGGGCGGGCTCGCCGGAGGAGGCGGGAAGGCGGTGGCCGGCGGGAGGCGGTGGGGAGCGGCGCGGTTGGTGGGGCGAGGCCGTGTGGGGAACCGCACCGGCGGAGGAGGAAGCAGGGTCAGCCCGGCGTCGAGAAGTGGCGGCGAGGGTCGTTCTCGCGAGGAAGGAGAGGGGCGGGGTCACGGCGACGGCCGGAGCGACATCGAGGGAGAGACGGCGGCGGGGACGTCGCTGGGGAGCGCAGAGGGCGGCGGTCGCGACGGGCGGCTTGGGCCTGGATACGGCGACGAGGTGGCCGGGCTCGGGCGGAGCGGAGCGGGCCCGAGGCGGCGCGAGACCTGGAGGTGCAGGGCCGAGGGAAGGGGCGGCCTCGCATGAGGCGGCGATGAGGACGGATGCGGCCAGCGCGGGTCGGTGCGGTGGCCTGCTCGAGCGGCGATGGCGCCCGTAGAGGAGGGAGCAGCGCCTGGCGGCAGGGAAGAGCGTGGCGGTGGAGCTGCCGTTGGCGCGTGGGGGTCTGGTGGCGGGGCAGGGCGGCACGGCCGGGTCGCTGCGGTGGTGGCAAAGTCCGATGGGGTGGAGGTCGAGGTTGGCGATGGAGAGGGGGAGGCCGACGAGAGAGGCGGCGAGGTGGCCAACGACGGCGCTCCGAGGTTGCGGCGCTCGCGGGGGCCGGCAGGATCGAAGCCATGCGTCGGTGGAGGCTCGCGCGAGGGAAGGGATGGCGACAGGGGGCGAGCGGATGAGCGCTTGCATGCGGGAGATGGTGGTGGGGCCGGGCGGAGCAGGTGTGGGCAGGTGCTACGCGCGTACGCGGGTGGGGCCAGGCGGGCGGTGCGGTTAGGTGGGGGGAGTTTTGTCAGGGGCGATGCATGCAATGGGCGGGAGCGAGCAGGGGACGGCCGGTCGGTGTGTCGTGGGGATTGGTGAGGAGGGGGTGCGCAGGTGGCATGCGGAGCGGGCCAGCGCGGCGACGTGTCGCGCTGCGAGTGGAGGGGGTGATGTGGCCGGGTGGTGGAGGAAGGGTGGGTAGGCTAGGTTTAGGTAGGAAAAGGGTTTGGGGGATCTAGGGTAGGTAGAATTTTTATCTGGAGGTGGCCGGCAGGGCTTTTGGGCCTGGCTGGCTGCCTCCCAAAAATAATTTAAATATTTTATTTATTAAAAACAAGGCTTTTGCAAACCGTATTTAGACAAACCAAAATATTCCGGAGGCCCGGGTTTTTAATTTGAATAAAGACGGGGATGTTTAGAAAACAAATCTAGACGTTTCGAAAATAGTTTTAGACAAAACCATGTACGATGATGACGATGCTGAAATGCAAGGTGGCATGATGACATGAGCATGCGGTCACGATGATGCAATGCACAAAAACAATGCGATTTTCTAGTAGTGGTTTTTTCGGGATGCCACACTATCTATACCTGACTAGTAAGTGCTTCAATTATAATGGAATGAATAAAATTGCCAACAGTGTGAGTTCCTTGGTCCGACTTCCTCGTTTGGTCTCGAGGGGGAAATACCAGGATGGGTTTGTTTGGTGTTAGATTCAGGTTGAATCCGAATAGGTCTTTCTTATCCCTCTCTAATAGCCGCCAGTTTCACAAAGTCTCTATAGGTTGTTTAGTGCTGCTGCGCTGCCGCTTCAGTCCACCATACCTTTGTAGGCGAGAGCCGCCGAATTCTAGGCTCGCCATGTACTGGCCTCAGTACTGACGCTCCTCTTTTTCCTTTGCCCTTTGTCGGCACCCCTTTTATTTTAGCAGGTTTGAGATCGACGTCGTTAGCAGGGTTACCCTTCTGGCTTGGCCTGGGAAGGATTATGGACGCCATTGGTTATTCTTCAGGGCTCTTAGCCCCATTTGCATCTTGTCCGTAGTCGGACGCTCTATCGTTTTCAAGGTGATTTGGATCTTCGTATTGTATATCTGTATTCTTGGCTCAGGGAGTCGCTGTTATATATATATATATCTGTTCTGTGGGTCTCATCAAGTACTGTTGTGTAATGTTATTACTTAGTTTTCCACCCGCACGAAAGTGCCTGGTGGGCGTCCTTGAATCGTTTCTATGCGGGTTTGGCGGAAAGGGCTAAAACTTGCATAGGGCCGATTTGAGGGTGTTACACCTACGGTGCTCGTCGGTGGTGTTAGGCAGCGGAATCGGAGGTGGAAGGAGGAGGAGCAAGCCGGTGACGAGGTGGTCCTAGGATCGAGAAGTTCGCCGAAGCCGGACGATACGAGGGAAACGTACGGCACCACCACGACGTGCTTCCCCAGCTTCCGCACCTTTGCGTCGAGAGGTATAAGCTATTGCCTTTGACCTTGGCCGGATCTTGGGGTGGCTCGCCGGAGACTAGCAGAAAAGTTTTTGTTTTCGACCTAACTCTACGTGTTGCCCAACAATCTCTTGATTGACGAACTCAGCATATATATTGATGTGATGAAGAGAAGTCTTGATTTCCTAGACTGTGATAATCTGCTGATCTTGCTCTCAAGTTGGTTCAAACTAGACAACATTTAATCTTTCCATTGGTCTATTGCCTCATTACACTTGCATTGACATTACCGATGGCAACAACATCAGTTGAGAGAGTTTTCTCGGACATGAACATTATAAAGACTGATCTTTGAAATAAGATAGGTGATGATTGGCTTAATGATTTGATAATTTATTATGCTGAGAAAGAGATATTTGCAAACATTGATGACAAGCGGATTATGCTATATTTTCATTCCTTCAAGAATCGTCGAGGTCATCTACCTCGAGAATTTTCTCTTCCTAGCACAAATACAACTTAGTGGTATGTTATTATCTTATCAAGAGTTAGGAATATTATTATGCTTGCTAAAATTTGGACTCATAAATTTGTCACATTTGTAGGCACATATCTCCTGGAATGGTGTGGCATAGTGGAGCAAGTCACATGAATCCATGTTAGTAGTTTTAAAGCTATTTTATGGTTTTTCTTGTTGTTAGTAGTTCTACTTCATGAATTATGAAACCTGGATGTTTGTGAACCATTTTTTTTTGTTTAGTACACTTTCTTTTGTGTTTCAAAACATTTAAACCTTGTGAGTTCGTCCTAGCTCGTCTCAATTCCTGGCTCCACCACTAGAGACAAATAGAATCGTTGGGAATTGAAGGAGAGCTGTTGGCGGAATGATATAGTTATGGATTGAGTCGTTAGTATCTACTAATGAATACACACAACTTTGAAGCAACATATGATGCCTTGTATTGTTCTGTAAATTTGGAGAGGCTACAAAAACGGCATCGAGAAAAAATATTTATAAATACTAGAGTAATTGCTAGGGTTATGTTGATGTTGTTCCTCATGATCAAAACTAAATGATGTATCTCTATGGATTTCTTAAATAGAACTTGCGCTTCCCTATTTTATATACCAGGTTAGACCTGAAAAGTAAAAGACAAATATAGATACACATACAAGTTTTAGACAGAGACCCTGGATGAGCGTCCCTCTACCCCGCCCTATGGGCCGGCCCTGGATGTGAACACTGGCGGGATCTGCTAGAGAACGCGTGAGTGTCAGGGATAAAAACAACAATGGTCAGACGAACTATGGGCGCTTTGATAGTCGCCATGTTTTGCCCATTGAAATTGTGTGTGAGGCGCCGACAAAGTTCCGGCAAAATAGTAGTCACCGTGCTTTCACCAAGTAGAACTAACATAGTCACTCTCCGGGAAGTAATAAATCTTGTCTTGTGATATGATTGATTGTTATGATATGATGAGACTTGTGCCTCCGACGGACGATCCGTGCTCATCCGACCTTGCGAATTTGATTTCGCGACGTTCACACATGTGAAAGAGTACGGACGCTGTCCGTTGGTTATCAGAGTAGAGTAGCAGATGGTGTAGTCGGGGATGAGGCGATGACACTGGCGGCGAAGTTGTAGTAGACGAAGATGTAGAAGGCGGCGAAACCCGCGGTGACCTGGGTTAGTCATGTTGGATGCCTAGAGTGGCGATAGGATAGTCGGCGGGACCTGCAACAGCGAGAGGGCGCCCTGCAGGTTACCTTGTGAAGCACGGTGGCGGTGCTCGAAGTAGGCGAGGAAGACCCGGCGACGTGACGAAGACCATGTGCAGACGCCGGTGATCCATGCCGTAGGAGATGGCGCGGTGAAAGCCGAGGCCGTCGATGCACGAGGACGGCGAACTAGACTGCGTGCAGCCACGCTATGACTCGAGGGGGCGGCATAGCTGCAGGGCGTAAGTCGGTGCAACGACTGGAAGACCACCAACGACGTACACGCCAAGGAAGGCACGTTGGAAGCCAGTAGCGTGGACCAAAGGTTGCGGCGCTGCGGCCCGACGAGGCGACACAGCGGCAGCCCGTAGCTCGATCGGTGGTAGGCGCGTGCTCGGGGACGTGCTTGGCGTAGACAGGCGCGGGATCGGTTGATCAGACCGACGGTGCGCCGTATGCGCTAGGGTGTGGACGACACATAGATCGTAGTTGATGGCGGCGTAGTCGGTGAAGTTCCAGACGATGACGGCGAAGACGATCCGCGGGGGAGCGGTCACGACAGCCTTCCAATGGAAGGCGTAGCAGCCGTCCGCGGTGCGCGACAGCCTACCCTGAGGCCACGACAGCCTGCCGAGGCAGGCGCAACAACGGAGTAGACAGGCGCACGGGCGCGGTGTAGATCCTCGATGTCGATGGTCGGAGTAGAGGCGCGGCGATGACGACGGCGGTAGGCGACTCAATCCGATCTAAGATTGGTAAACCAAAAAAGAAAACCGATCAAGAGAAAAAAGACTTACAGGGCAGCCGATCACGGATCGGCAGATGAACCCTGCGTACGGATCGCGCGGCCCCAGGCGGAGATCATGGAGATCGATCCCCCGGGGGCGGCGCGGCGGAAGCGTGCGGCTAGGGTTTGGACCGATTAGGCTGATACCGTGAAAGAGTACGAGTTTGGCGGAATATGATAGATATATTATTGAGCCTCATGAGCGAGTATATATAGGCGTATAGAAAATTATATTGGAGTACAAGTCAAGTTAGGACTGTACGTAAACAAATCCTAACTCTATCTAAACTACCATAACAACCGTATATACCTAATACTCTAACAGCATGGCTTGCTCATCCGATCACGATAGGGAGTGGAGGGAAGGAAAAGGTATTCACTGGCGCCGCCGATCATAAGCACAATGTTACAAAATAGAAAGGTAAAGTGGATAATCACTTCTTAATACAATCCAATCCAAAAAGTGAGTATAATATTTGTGTGTGCTTGCACCGGCCTGATTTTGCATTGCAGCAAATTCTAGATCCTTTAGTCCACAAATAGAAACATTGTCTACAATGTAATTCCGCCAAGTTCAGGTTGAGATCATACAACAACGATTGTAAACGACTATCTAGAACTAATAATGTACTCCATCCGTCTTAAGAAAGATGTCTCAAATTTATTTAAATTAAAATAAATCTAGACACGTTTAGTACAGATAATAAATTACATGAACAACAATGCTAATATATCTAAGGTGAATTTGTAACGACTCATCGTGAGGGGTCGTCCCGAGCATCCAAAAATCGTCACCTCAGACCAAAAAGCATCCTTGGGTCTTAATTTACATAAATTTAGATAGACTAGAGATGTGTTTCGTTGACGTTGTAACAAAGCTCCTTCTCCGGTCCTCCTGGTCAGGGCACAAGTGTGACCAATGACACGTAGTCTCCAAGGCAGCTGCAGTGTCTCCGCCGACCTGCCTGCCCCCACAGGACGCTAGCATCGCGTTGCTGAAGTCGTCGTTGGATAGTCTAACGATGATCTCGAAGCCGTGAACCCCGTTCCGCAGATCCGCCGCGAGACCGTCCATCATGTATCCTGGCAAGCGCACGCCGGCGCCTCTCGCGACGACGGACACATCCCGCGGGTTGTACGGGTCGGCACAGATCCGCTCAGGTATGGCGCCGCTTGCGGCAAGCATGACGCAGCGGTAGGACACCTCCACGTACGCACCGGCCTCCATGCACTCGCTACGGCCGAGGCTCTGGGAGGTGACACGGAGAGTGAGGTTGAACTGCGGGTTCAGTGGGAGATCCGGCACGGAGACATCGAGGCCCGAGACGGAGTCGATGGCGACGGAGTACGCTGGGCCAAGGGGTGCGTAGAACAAGATCCAGAGGGCAAATAATAGAACGGCCGCGGCGACGCCCAGTATAAGGCGTAGATTGCTGTAGTCAGGTACACCGTCGCGAGCTATGGCAGCCATCAGGGACGTGGCTATTGTTTGGGGGCGTGTCGCAGGGTGTCCTTGGAGCTGTGTTTATATAGGTGGTATATCGTATATGTAGGCCAGCTAGCTGATTGCGTTTGGGTGACCGGAAGGAAGACGATCGATCACGTTTGACAAGTCCAAACAACACCGCGCTTGTTATACCATACCAATTTAAAAGCCTTCATTTATTTTTTTAAACAGAAGAAGGCCAGGGAAGATAACTTGGTTGGGGCGATCTCTACCATCCAAGTTTGAAGTGTCTCTCTACCGTTATGAGTGGTACCGTTATGGATCTATCTGCACCTCTGCAAAAGGAGATGGAGATGGACGTAACGTCACGCATCAACTTGGACTCGACTACGTCAAGGAAATCCAAGCAAAGTTAATTAATTCATCGATCAGCTGACATCACGTTTATTCGATAGGTTTGGTTATTTTTAATCCAGTCTCGCGAATGAACGCGTAAAGTCGGTTGGGGGCCGCTTCATCAAATATTACTGCGGTATACACAAGTACACGTGGGAGGGTAACAACTAAAAGATCAACGCCCACACGCTACATCTCGTGTGTTCTACCCGTACTAACATTACTACACATAGATCTAGCTATGATACCACTGTAGAGGTTCCGCGTATGAAAACAATCACTAGTGGAAACGAGGCCTTTGGTTGAGCCTAGAAATGGGCTTTAACACCGGTTCTTCTACGAACCGGTGTTAAAGGAGGGGCCTGTACCAGCGTGGCCCGTGCAGCAAAAAGGAGCCCCCCTTTTAACACCGGTTCGTGGCACGAACCGGTGTTAAAGGCCCCTGCACTAGTGGCCCGCGCAGCCCCCCCTTTAACACCGGTTCGTGGCTTGAACCGGTGTTAAAGGGGAGGGGCTATATAAGACACCGCAGCCCACACCCCACTCTTCCATTTTTTTCACTATCTCATGTTGGAGCCTTGCAAGAGGGTGTGAAGTGTGCTAGTTTGTGTTTTTTTCGTATGCACAAGAGGTGTTCGGTGAAATGCCCGAGAGCTCAAAATAAGTTTTCATGTTGCTCTTTCCTTCTCGGTCGAGGTCGGCAACTATCCTTTCATGTGTCATTGATGTAGTATATATATAAATGGTCATCTCCCTATTATTTTTTGATATATACTATATATTAATGCAGATGAACCGGCAATGGATGTACGGTGACCGCCGCACTTCCGAGTACATTACGGGCCTCCAAAATTTCATCGTTGTGGCTAATGCAAACCGTGGTCACAATGGTTTTATGTGTTGTCCGTGTGTTCACTGTCAGAACAAGAAAGACTACTCAAATACCAGAACCATTCACGCCCACCTGCTTCGATCCGGTTTCATGCCCAGCTATAATTGTTGGACCAAGCACGGAGAAAAAGGGGTTGTGATGGAAGACAACGAAGAAGAAGAGGATGATGACAACTATCATAATATGTATCCTGAATATGATGATACTGCAACGGGGGTAGATAATGAAGATCAAGAGGCAGCAGATGGGCCCGCTGATGACGATCTTGGTCGGGCCATTACTGATGCAAAGGAAGAATGTGAAACTGAAAAGGAGAAGGAGAAGCTGGAGCAGATGTTAAAGGATCACAAAACATTGTTGTACCCAACTTGCGAAGATGGCCACAAAAAGCTAGGTACCACACTAGATTTGCTGCAATGGAAGACAGAGAACGGTGTGACTGACAGCGCATTTTCAAAGTTGTTGGTAAAAATGAAGAATCATCTTCCAAGAAATAATGAGTTGCCCGACAGTACATACCAAGCAAAAAAGGTTGTCTGCCCTCTAGGATTAGACGTGCAGAAGATACATGCCTGCATTAATGACTGCATCCTCTACCGCGGTGAGAAGTACGAGAATTTGGATGCATGCCCGGTATGCACTGCACTGCGGTATAAGATTAGACAAGACGATCCTGGCGATGTTGAGGGCGAGGCCCCTAGGAAGAAGGTTCCTGCCAAGGTTATGTGGTATGCTCCTATAATACCACGGTTAAAACGTCTCTTCAGAAATAAAGAGCATGCCAAGTTGTTGCGATGGCACATGGAAGACCATAAGAAAGACGCGATGTTGAGACACCCCGCTGATGGGTCACAGTGGAGAAAAGTCGAGCGAGAGTACCCGGACTTCGCACGTGACGCAAGGAACTTAAGGTTTGGTCTAAGTACAGATGGCATGAATCCTTTTGGTGAGCAGAGCTGCAATCACATCACCTGGCTTGTGACTCTATCTATCTATAACCTTCCTCCTTGGTTGTGTATGAAGAGGAAGTTCATTATGATGCCAGTGCTCATCCAAGGCCCGAGGCAACCCGGCAACGACATTGATGTGTACCTAAGGCCATTAGTTGAAGAACTTTTACAGCTGTGGGCCAAACCAGGTGTACGTATGTGGGATGAGCACAAAGGGGAGCCATTTGACCTACGAGCATTGCTTTTCGTAACCATCAATGATTGGCCTGCTCTTAGTAACATTTCAGGGCAGACAAACAAGGGATACAATGCATGCACACACTGTTTAGATCAGACTGAAAGTGTATATTTGGATAAATGTAAGAAGGTTGTGTACCTAGGGTATCGTCGATTTCTTCCGAACCTACATCCAGTAAGAAAGAAAGGCAAACATTTCAAACGTCTGGCAGAACCCTGGAGGAAGCATGTCCTCCGTACCGGTGAGGAGGTATTTGGTATGGTCAAGGACCTAGAAGTAATCTTTGGAAAAGGTCCTGGCAGTCTATCTGTTCCGAATGACGATGTCGGACACGCGCCCATGTGGAAGAAGCAATCTATATTTTGGGACCTACCCTATTGGAAAGTCTTAGAGGTCTGCTCTTCAATCGACGTGATGCACGTGACGAAGAATGTTTACGTGAACCTGCTAGGCTTCCTAGGAGTGTATGGGAAGACAAAAGATACACCAGAAGCACGGCAGGACCAGCAACGTCTGAAAGACCCTGAAGAGCCTATGCATCCTGAGAACGAGAAGGGTAAACGATGCCACTTAACTCCTGCCAGCTACGCTCTTACCAAAGCAGAGAAGGAAATCTTTTTTGAATGCCTGAGCAGTATCAAGGTCCCGTCTAGCTTCTCGTCGAATATAAAGGGAATAATAAATATGGCAGAGAAAAAATTCCAAAACCTGAAGTCTCATGACTGCCACGTGATTATGACACAATTGCTTCCGATTGCATTGAGGGGGCTTCTACCTGAAAATGTTCGAGTACCCATTATGAAGCTATGTGCATTCCTCAATGCAATATCTCAGAAGGTAATCGATCCAGAAAGCCTACCAGGGTTACAGACAGATGTGGCCCAATGTCTTGTCAGCTTTGAGTTGGTGTTCCCACCATCCTTCTTCAATATTATGACGCATCTCCTAGTTCACCTAGTAGAAGAGATTGCCATTCTCGGTCCTGTATTTCTACACAATATGTTCCCCTTTGAGAGGTACATGGGAGTCTTAAAGAAATATGTTCATAACCGTGCTAGGCCAGAAGGAAGCATCTCCAAGGGCTATGTAACAGAGGAAGTCATTGAGTTCTGTGTTGATTTTATTCCTGACCTTAAGGCGATTGGTGTTCCAGAATCACGACATGAGGGGAGACTGCATGGAAAAGGCACCCTAGGATGTAAAGCAATGATATGTAGGGACGGGCATTCTCTCAATCAAGCACACTACACGGTTTTACAAAGATCTATCTTGGTTGCCCCGTATATCAATGAACACAAGAATTTAATACGCCTCAAACACCCGGGGCAGTCTGATGAATGGATTATAAGTGAACACATGGCGAGTTTTGGCGGCTGGCTGCAAAGACTTCTCACGAATAACACCACTGTTGGGGATCAGCTGTACTTGTTGGCTAGGACACCATCTTCGACTGTATGTACTTTCCAAGGGTACGAGATAAATGGGAATGCATTTTACACGATAGGCCAAGATAAAAAGAGCACCAACCAAAATAGTGGTGTCCGCTTCGATGCAGCAGAAGACAATGGGCAAAAGACCACGTATTATGGGTTCATAGAGGAGATATGGGAACTTGACTATGGACCTAATTTTAAGGTCCCCTTGTTTCGATGCAAATGGGTCAAGCTAACAGGAGGGGGGTTGAGGTAGACAAGAAGTACGGAATGACAACGGTGGATCTCAACAATCTTATGAAGGTAGACAAGAACTTAGACGAACCATTCGTCTTAGCCAATGATGTGGCTCAGGTTTTCTATGTGAAGGACATGTCTACCAAACCGAAAAAAAAGAAAAAATAAGCAAACAGATACATCACACGATGAGCCAAAGCGTCACATAGTTCTTTCAGGGAAAAGAAACATCGTGGGAGTGGAGGACAAGACAGACATGTCAGAAGATTATAATAAGTTTGATGAAATTCCGCCCTTCAGAGTGAAGACTGACCCAACCATCCTGTTAAACGGTGTTGATACTCCATGGTTACGGCCGACGCGATCATAAGATTGACTATATGTATTAATTGAGCCATTTTTGGCACACATATGTATCTCAACATGGAAATCAATGTCATATTTCTTCTGTTAACAGTATATGTATTAAATGAGCCATTTTTCTTCCTTCTATTTCTTCCCTCCATTTTTCTTCCCGCCATTTTTCTTCCCGCCATTTTTTCCCGCCATTTTTCTTCCCGCCATTTTTTCCCGCCATTTTTCTTCCCGCCATTTTTTCCCGCCAGTTCTTCACTATATATATATGTAGGGTTGGCCTCCATTGTCATTGCACATCTCTAGACTCATATCTGCAACCTCATCACTCTTTCCCATGGCTTCCACCGTAGCACTAACCCCTAGGGAGGCGGAGGCGCTTTGCGCCTCGAACTACCTCTGCCCGCCGGGCTACTGTGTCCCCGTCGGCTGGATGCTGAGCGCCGGAGGCGTGCCAGTTCCTCCTGTCCCTCTAGGTTTGGCGCGCCGGATGGCCATCACGAACCACTACTACTTCGAGCCCACGCTGGAGCAGCGGAGGAATCCCAGATGGCATCCCGACTATTTCCCTACTTGGGAAGCCTTCTTCGTGGATCGGCGTGAGAGGGCGCTCGCCAGGCACGAGGAGGACGGACCACCTCCTCCGAACTTCAACGAGGCCGGCCGTCGGCTATGGTGGCGTGGTCGGACTCTCCAGAGCGTCATGGCCTATGACACTGCCGCCGATTCTAACCCCCGTCTGCGCTACCTTCAAGGTTCAATTACGGCGACCTCGACAACGACAGCGATGACGGCGGCGGTGAGTACGACGACTACAGTGGCGAGTATTACAGGTGTAGGCAGGAGCATGACTGAATCACTCCAAAATTCCGAAACAAGTTCGGCCGATTGTTACTTAATCTGGCCATGTATCTTAATTTTCAGTTTTTTTATGTATCTTAATTTTCAGTCGTGCTTTATGTAACTTACTATTATTTGCATTCTATATTTTAATTCCAGTTCTATCTCCTTCACAAAATGACCTATCTCATTCGAGGTTTCTTGGCTTTCGGGTCAAATGACCAATGTTATGGCTAGAATCAAGGCATAGTTTGTGATAATATGGCCATATTGTGCATACATGTGCATCATGGCATGGCAAACAATGTTGCAAGAGGAAGTTTTCCTTTTTATCGCACCAAAAAGGCATTTTCCATTTTCCGAGCATAAAAAACGGACGGTTTTGTGAAGCAACCACCAAATGGCTAATTCAAAAAACCACCACCACATTTTACAAAAATACTAGACCACCTTATATGGACAATGTACCAACAGGGGGATCTGAAACCTTTCCGTCCACCTCTGGTGAAAAAGACAAATTCCTGCCGAATCGGTAGGAAGTGGGTCAGATATGAACTACAGGTACATGATACGATGCTCATGATTTTTTACAAAAATCATTTTTAGGTTCACAATATGCTATTTTATCAAAAATCCAATGCAAGTTGAGCGAGGCTTTGTCAGATTCAAGTGTATACAAAAGATGCTGCATTTAAATATCCAATCAATTCAAAAATGTTAATACAAAATAAAATATGATTTGCTCTAATAAAATAGGGTTAGATTCCTTTTTAGATGCTTAATATTTCTTATGTTCAAAGTTTTAGGATTTGACAATTTATTTTTGTTTGAATTGAATAATCAAAATTTATATGTAAGTGTTTTAATCATTTTGAAAATTTTCATCTAAAGTAAATATAAAATGTTTTTACATGAATGGATAGATATTATTTTTCTGAAAATTATGATATATTATTCATATTTTTGTGAGTTGAAATGAATAAGATATGAATTTTCTAAATTCATATCCTATTTTTTGAATTATAAATGCCCCCACCCCTTTAATGCATGAAATAAATGCCCCCCTTTTAACACCGGTTCCAGGGACGCATTTATTTCGTTTCGCGCGTGCACACCCCCCCCCCTTTAACACCGGTTCGTGACTGGAACCGGTGTTAAAGGGGGGGTGCGGGCGCGAAACGAATTCCCCCCTTTAACACAGGTTCCAGCCACGAACCGGTGTTAAAGGGGGGGGGTTATAACGCGCGCCTTCCCCTTCCTTCTTCCCCCAACCAGATCGAAAGCGCCCGTTCAGCCCTCGCCGTCGCCGCCCTCGCCGTCGCCATCCCGCGGGAGCGCCGTCGCCCCCCTCCCCGCGCGCGAGCCGTCGCCGTCGCAGTCGACGCCCCCCGCCGCGCCAGCACCACCGTCCGCCACCGCGCGCGCCCGCGTCGGCCGCCACCCCGTCGCCGCCGCTGGATCCCTCGGAACTCCTTGCATAAGTGTGTAGTATTTTATATGTGTAGTCTAGTGTGTATTAGTTATTAGTATTTTATAATTAGTTATTAGTATTTTCGTTGCATATATGTATTAGTTATTAGTATTTTCGTTGCATATATGTATATAATTAGTTATTAGTATTTTATAAGTGTGTAGTTTAGTGTGTATTATTAGTAGTTTAGTGTTAGTATTAGTTTAGGGTTTATTTAGTTTAGGGTTATTAGTTTAGGGTTATTTATTTAGTTTAGGGTTATTTATTTAGTGTAGTTTAGTGTATTTAGTTTAGGGTTATTTAGTGTATTTTATAGTTAGTATTAGTTTAGGGTTGTCACCTCGCTGCTCTGCAAGCACCGCCGCTGGCCGTCGTCGTTAACGTCGCTCCGGTGACCCCTAGGTAGTGGCGCCGCCCGTTTTAGGTAGGCCGCATCACGCTGAGGCAAACCCGCTACCTCGCGCGCCCTAGGTCGCTCTCCAGCGCCGCCAGCCGCCGCTTTCTGGAGCATCCTCCGGTCAGCCACTGTAGCTAGCCTCTCTCATATGCATCCGGGATTTCTCCGAATTAGGGTTTGGACCCCTCGGAACTCGTTTAAAATGATCAAGCATCCTTAGGGTTTTAATTTCATTTGTGTATTTATTTGTGTATTTTTGTATGAATAATATGTATATTTTTGTATGAATAATATGTATATTTGTGTATGAATCCAAGTCCAGTTGAATGTTTACTCTCTTACTCTAGATAATATTATTTTTTTAGAAACTATGGATCCACTTAGTAGAAACCTTGAAGAAGAAGAAATAATGGAGAACATTATCGATGAGGACACCTCACAATATCTGAACTTGGAGGGACATGATGACAGCTCAAGTAGTCATGGAGAAGATGAAGACTCCGGTGAACGCAATTTAGTGATTACAAAGTCCGGCGAGGTATATGCATTGATTAAGCCTCTGCTGACTTCCACCAACAATCTTCTTCTACATGTATTAATTAACGCTTCTTTCCTCTTTTAGCCCTCTGGATCGACCAGCCAGCAACCATCTTCTTCTACGAAAAAGAGCAAGCGAGGCACGAGCCATCGGTTGAAAGATCGTGCAAAGTTCACGATCGAAGCAGTCCGTGTTGATGGCAGGCCGATGGAGCCCAAGAAGGCCACAGACAAATTTGTACGTCAGGCTGGAGTTCTTGTTAGGGACCAAATACCAATCATAATTGAATATTGGAATAAGCCAAAGAAGGGCGACGGTACCTTTGTCGATGAAAGATCCAAAGAAACGCTTTGGAATTCGCTATTGGTAAATTTCATCCTTCCGCCAGAGGAGGATGAAAACAAACCGGTTATAAAGGAAAAGGTCAAAGAGTGGACTCTAAAGAAGATGGCTGACGCTTTCCGCAACTGGAAGACAAAATTGAACAAATTTGTCAAAGCTCGCGAGACTCCAGATTTTGAAGACGCATGTTATGCGAAGATAAGACCTCACTGGCGCGAATTTGTGGCATACAAGAAAGGTGCTATAGCTACAAAGAGGTCAGAAACCAATACGCTAAATGCCCAGAAGAAGGAATATCACTAGAGGACAGGGTCAGGTGGCTACATATCTCAGAGGCCTAAATGGGAGGAAGCTGAGAAGGCCCTGCGCGACAGAGGGATCACACCCCAGACACATGGGTGGGACCTACGTGCAAAGACTTGGTTCTACGGAATCGGGGCAAGGTTGGACCCAGAAACAGGATTGTGTATCTTCCCAACCCTCCTTGCCAAACCCGTCATTGAACTCATCACGGCATACGAGGAAACAGCCGCCAGGACCTTCCATCCCGACAAAGAGAATGACCAGCTCACACGCGCCATCGGTAAAAAAGAACACCCTGGACATGCACGAGGCACAGGGGGTATGACGTGGAATGATGGGTTTCCGAGTGGAGCGACTCTTACAGATGGCGCGACAGAAAAGAAAAAGAGCGTACAGAGCGGATGACACAGATAGAACATGCACTTGTGGCACTGCAGGCGCAAGTGAATGCACAACATAGCCATCAAGCTACCGGCCCATCTCAGCGGCACGAAGAGCCTGCATTGGAATCTGCCGGTGGCCCAGACTCTGCGGGGAAAAGCAGCGTGGCTTCCACAGAGAACGTGCAGCCCACGCTTGAAATGGCGGGTCCTCGATACCCCATGGATGAGATCACGGAGAGCGAACACGCTGAGCTGCATGTGAGATTAATGGGCTTATCCATTAAGGTGGCTGTCGGCTATGCCTTACCTCCTGTAGCTGGTGGAACTTACCACTGCCGACCGATTCCAGATGGCTATGCTATTGTCGGGGTGATGAGGTTGTGAAGGAATATGAGGAAGCACAGCTTGACCATGCTACAGGTGAAGGGGAAACTCAACTCAAATTTGCAGTGAAAACAACCATTCTTTGGAAGAAGGAACACATCGTGCTTCCAAATTGGAGGCCACTGGCACCCCCGCCGTCTCCGCAGCGTCAGCAGTCTGAGCTGCTTCAGCCATCTCCTGCGCGGCAGCCATCTCCGGCGCTTCAGCCATCTCCTGCGCTTCAGCCATCTCCGGCGCGCCAGCCATCTCCTGCCCGTCAGCCATCTCCGGCGCTTCAGCCATCTCCTCAGCGTAAGCGGAAGAGCACTGCCACGAAGAGCATCACTAGCACTGCCACAAAGAAATCCGCAGGAAACCGTACGCCAAAGAGTTCAAAAAACTACGTCCCGCAGCCTTCCGCCAAGCCATTGCCGGTTTTACCGTGGAATCGCAGCGACGAGGAGACCAATAGGATCTCGGAAGAAGAGGTCAAGAAATTCTTTGCACCTAGACGGGCCGAGCCAAAGGAGAAAATAGATCCGGCGGTGGTGGAGAAGTTTTACAAAAATCTTTTGAAACCTGAAACCCCAGTTGTGCCGGACTACGAGCGCTAGATTTTGAAGGCGGATGCAAGGCGCCGTAGGGAGACTGAAAGTAGCAGTCGTGCGGCACCCCAGAAAACAGTTCCCATGCTCGGAGAGCAGGAAAACCAATCATGCGCCCCGCTCTAAGTGTTCGACACACGGGACGCTCCTCCCGTAAATGATTACGAGGCAGAGCTACAAAGAAAGGCCAATGAGATGGGGATGACTTACATTGCATACTTGAACATCATGGGAGACAACTTGCCCAAATGTGATGCCAACCCCATACAGCCATGGAAGTATGGGAAGAATCTCGTCAAGAAAGAGGAGCTCAAGAATCTACCAACAAAGATGCGAAGATTGCACAAGTGGTACCTTGATT
The DNA here is from genome assembly GCA_910589775.1 of Avena eriantha. Taxonomy (NCBI): domain Eukaryota; kingdom Viridiplantae; phylum Streptophyta; class Magnoliopsida; order Poales; family Poaceae; genus Avena; species Avena eriantha. The sequence goes on from OU342742.1 coordinate 97,420,594, forward strand.
TTTTCAAGACGAGAAAGGAAGAATGGATCACGGCGCATATAAGAGATGAGATTTTCTTGTGCGGAGACGACGAGATCGACTTCAACATTGAAGACTTGCATTTTCTATTCAATCAGAAGGAACTCGACAAAGCTGCCATCAGCCTTTATTGTGTGTAAGTACTATTTCTGTATTTTCTATCTCATCTCATTCACTTCATTAATTGCATGTATATATATATGCTCACCATATATGTATATACTATTATGCAGGAAAAAGGTTATGGAATGCATGAAAGGAGGATCTTTTGACATTGGGTTCGTTGACCCAAATAGAGTTCATGAAGAAGTGGTAAGAACCGAACCCGGGCAAACAGAAGATTTATTGCTAAGGTCTTTACTGAGACAACAAACCAAAAGGGAAATACTATTGCCTTACAACTTCTCGTGAGTACTGTTACCCTCTCTTGTACACATTCTGTTTTGGCTTACTCGATGTTAAGTGTAACTGATGATGAGTTATGCGTGCGTAGGTTCCACTTTATTCTGCTAGTCATTCAACCTGACTCAGGAAAAGTCCTTGTCATGGACTCGTTACGAAAAGAAAAAGAGCTATGGGCAGACTTTAGAGAGATGCTCTAGAGGTAATTTCAATCATATTATCGCACTAGATCGGCAACTTTCGTGACAACAAGTAATTAATTACTCCTTTATCCATTTTCTTTGCCGGACAGGGTTTGGAAAAGGTTCATGGGCAGGGCCGTGGGTGAATAGTCAGAAGAACTAAAATTTGTAGACCAAAATGTAAGTAATACTAGCTAGCTAGGTCCACATATCTCTTTGATTCTGCTTCCAATTCCATTATATCATGCTTTATTGATTATTATTTTGAGTGCGTGCATCAGGGACACGGCAATAACTTATGTGAGTACTATGTTTGTGAGTTCATTCGCAACACGATATGTGCGACGGGCCAAGCCGCACTAGAACAACTTAGAGTAAGTAAACAAAGTACACAACATTATTTTATTACCATCAATTGTGTTGAGTTTTATTCTTATATATATATTGACCCCATTCTTCATATATATTCAGATCGAACGGATGCGGGACCAACTCCTACCATTTGACCGCATACGAGCCATTCAAGAGGAATTGGCAGGGTTCATACTTGATGAGGTCGTCACGCCTGGCGGAGAACTCTTTAGATATCCACCAAAATGAACGTTGTATATATGCTTGAACGTGTTTGTCTTGTACTTGATGCTTCAACGTTTACGGAGAATACCACACAATGACGATGTGGTGTATAATAATAGTTGCTTAATTATTCATGTACTCGTATGTACCGATGACGATGTATGTGTATACCGCTCCCGATCGATTCCCCCTCCCCCCTACCCGTCCCCGCCGCGCCGCAAAAATACGCCTAGAACGGGGCAGGGGCAGAACTCTGCCGCGGCAGAGATTTAGGCCGTTTTCCTGCCGCGGCAGAACTCTGCCGCGGCAGAGATTTATCTCTTTTTCCTGCCGCGGCACAGAACCTTTAACACCGGTTCGTGCGAACCGGTGTTAAAGGGGGGGGGCTGAGCCCTGCGGTAGCCCCACGTGCGCCACCCTTTAACACCGGTTCATATAAGAACCGGTGTTAAAGGGGGGGCCCCTCTAACACCGAACCCTCAACAGCGGTTCTACAACCGCTGTTAGAGGGCCCTCCAAACCGGTGTTAGAGGGGAGGGTGTGCACTAGTGAATAAATTTTTACCCTACGCAACCCCTGATGTTGCCAGGACCTATCTATTAGGAATACAGTAACGGGAGGAGCTTTTCGCGAACTTACCCTTGAAGACCGAAAAGGCCTTGTAAACGCTTAGGAGAGCGTGGTTGATGTAGACGAGCCGAAGCCGATCTCAAGGTTGTGATGAAGTCCTTGGGCTCTAGCGGCTCCAACGACTTGACCGCCTCAAGTGTGACACCTCGCGGGGAGCTACACATGTCCGGTGCCTGACGATGACTCCCACTTCCCTGATCCAGCATCAGTGACGAAAGTAGAGCTCCTGGATCTGAATCCGGCAGCGCGACGGCGCTCCGCGGTGAAGATGTCTCTCGTTCGCCTAGTCCGAAGTTGGGACCACGGCCACGAGAGAGAGAGAGAGAGAGAATATCAATTGGATGTCTTTCCAAAAGTGAGAAGACCTTTATTGAATATTGTGTGTATTTATCTCACCAAATACCCCCACTATATATAGGGGGATGGGAGGTACTACCTCAGTCAAAGTTCCGGGGTGGGACTAAAGGAGAGGGAGAGGTGGGGAGGCCCGCCGGCCAGACCCACCCATAGGCCCCACGTGGGGCAGGCCCACTAGGGCCGCCGGCCACCCCCTAGGCCTCTCCTAGGGGTGTGGTCCCCTCTTGGGCCCTTTCCCCTCCGGGAATTGGCCCGTTAAGCCCTTTGACCATTTAATTGATTTTCTCTTTTATTAAATAATTATAAATAAATGATTAAATCAATATTTAACATTCATTCACATATTATTCAATCTTCGTGGTTATGGAACACCTTCCATCTCCACTCCGGACATCCTCCAGACTTACCGAAACCCTTCCGGTTTTCTCTCTACTGTTCTGTGGTGATTCTTCCGATCCTATGAACACTCTCTAAGAATCATCAAACCCTTAAGAGTGATACCCTATGGTTCGGGAACACTCCATACATGGTCGGGACACTCCCGGACCAATGATCGATAGAGGGACCTGGATGGCCATGTGACCCCTGTGCGTTCCACGAAGATCTTTCGTCGTTTGAACCGGGACAGTCGTGTCTTATTCCCTTTGTCTCTCGATACTTGCATTGCCCGAGATCTGATCAATGACATCACGATGTCGTGTTCAATCTCGTTACTGAACAATGCTACTTGACTCGTTCTGACAAGTGATATCCCTGTGATCAAATCTCACGCTGCGCAGCTATTGGATATAACTTCTCCGAGTGGGCCCATGAGTATCTTTCCGTCATGTGGACGGACAAATCCCGCTCTTGACATATATTGCCTCTACGGTTTCCTCCGAGTACCTGAACACACCTTTATAACCATTGTATTACCAAGTGGCGCTTGATGCTATCTAAGCACTCTCGGAAGACAGTGATTGATATAGCCTCACGGTCTAAGGAATAGTCTACGAGGATCCATTTCTAATCATCGTAACTTGAACTTCGTGACATGATCGGGTCACGATGTTTAGGTTGGGTATTGGTTCATCATCTCATTCTCAGAATGAGTTGACTCCATTTCCAACTAGCATAAATGGCACATGATCAAGAACCTTGATCATCTGTTGACCAATGAACCAGTGACTAGAGTTTTTCTAGGAACCTCTGGTTGTTTATATATCACACGTGTATTGATGTTTCCACTCAATACAGTTATAGCATGATATAAAACTTAATCATAAACTTTATGAAATATGATAATAGTACTTATTACTATTTGTCTCTAGGGCATATTTCCAATAGTCTCCCACTTGCACTAGAGTACAAATACACTAGCTGCATTTTTTCTTAATCATTGGCACCATATATTCGATACCCTGAACATGCTTGCTCATGGAAGAGGTTGAGTTTTTGGTCTGTACTTTACAGTCCCAAATCCTTTGCAACTTACTAATGTCACCTTGATTGACATTAATACTTTATCATCACATGATAACATCTGTGTGTATGCATCGTCGCTATGGCAGCAGAACGAGGCCTGATTCCAGGAGCCTAAAGTGACTTTAGATAAACCTAGAGGGCTTTCTCATGGGCACTGTACCCTGGGACACATCATTCTACGTTAAAAGCGAACTAGCCCCGCCATAATAATATACAACACTTTAGATGGTACCCTTATCTATTATTATAAATGTAATCGTCGAAACACGAGAGCACTTTGTGCAACTTTCGATGTTTTGTTCACCTTGCTTCCTACTTGACTTTAATCGGTATTATGGGAGTTTCCAACATATTCCCTTATAACATAACCCTTTATTCTTTAAGATATATCATCCTTTATGGATCTGGAAAATGTGTCTGCAGTTCTCTATTAGACACTAGACAAACCTAGCTCAACGTTCCGTGATTCAAACTTAATCACCTTCTAAACGTTCCTTCTTGGATCATATATTATGTTAAGTTATCATCGTGGTTTTTCAAGATAGAACCTATATCTCAACATAGTGGATGATGATCATCCTTTTCTTTCTTTCAACCATTGATGTTTAACTTAACACTATGCCTAATTTGAGTTATTAAGGACCAGTTCTTTAATTAACTTCTATTCTGAAACCCTTTTCAGAATCCCTTAAGGAATACTATATATTATCATAATACACTTATTATTAACTTCTACACCTTATAAATCATTATTTATCGGTACTTGAGCTTTTATTCTTAACACACTTAATAATCATTCCTATAAGCTCCCACTCAAAATATGTTCCTAACATATTTGGGTGTGAGTCACTACTCTTACTCAAACTATGTTCCTACATATTTGAATTTGAGGCTTATATTGCTCCCACTCAAAAATATGTCATTCACATATTGTTTTAGGAAGACTTTCATAGCTCCCACTCAATTTCATGAAAATTGCATATTCACTCACTATTTTGAACAATTTCAAAATCCTTTGATCAAATATCAAACTTGGATATTTTCTATGAGATACTAGTACTTTTACTAGTTTTAAATCCACTAGACATTTATCACACTTGAATCAAATTCATTCGAATTTGTCCAATATTTGACAAATTGTGCTTTTGTCATTCACCCCCTTTTCTACTATGGCCTTGCAGTCATTTGGGAAAATTCCAAGTAACCCTTTTTACTTGAGAGATTCAGCAACGAATTGCTTTCCAATCTCAAGTGAATTTTGCTTTTAGGATTTTCATAATTCTAGTTTACCATTATTTCCTTAGTAGTTCGTAGGTATGTCATATTCCGGTAATCATGACAAATGATTCACAAATGTCTCCATACAAGATATGGGTTACATTTTGAATCCTACTTCATGTAGTGAAAACACCAGTGGGAAAACACAATGATCATTATCATTGATTCTTTCCTTCTCTGAAGAGAATCGTTCAGGAACGTTGTCCATTGCGCTTCTCAACACTCTGATGCAGGGATTTGAATCCTCATCGTGTTTTTCCCTATCTTCCATTTGCTCCATAATCGAGAAATATCACTGAATGCGAACTTTCTTCGAAAATGTACCAAAATCCAAGCAATACAAGTTTTGCTTCTTTTGGTTTTAGCTATGGATTTCGTATTCAAAGTTTCCAATTTATACTCTACAAGGACTTATTCGCTATTGTTTTGGTTATATCAAATAACCCCAAAACTTCCACGACTATCCATACCAGATATGGAGCCGCTTTCACGAATTCAAATGGTTCACCATATATTCTAATTGAGTACTAACTATTTCTAACTAATGGTCTCTACATTTACACTACAACGATTTGTTTGGCGCCATTTATTCACCCATTTTGATATCTAATATCACATTGTGATGCTTTGCATTTCACAATTTATTTTATGCCATTCTTATAAAGTCGAATTTCATTACTATTGATCAAATCATAGTAATTAGATTCTCTTTTATCTTTATACCCTTTGTTGATGAAACATTTTGATCATATCAAATAATTTCATACTCATGTTTCCTTTGGTAAACTACTTTACACATTTATGATAATTACCATTTTGGTTAAAACACAATACATTGAATATCTATTTCCTTTTAACACTTCATTAAACACTTTGTATTCAAGTAATACACTGTGTTCAAGTTATTTTTTCCGAACTTAGGCATGATTCATATGTGACAAGAAATCAAATGTCTTTCACATATTATCACATAAATTTGAATTCAAACAATGGTTTCAATCATTTTAATGAACATATCATTAAGTTTGGTACTTTTAAGGCATTTCAATATTTTACAAATTTTCATGCATTATCAATTAGTTTCAAAACAACCAAGACAATTCACAAGTAATCAAACAAGATATGAACACAAATAGAAACCATTCATAAAATTAGTACAACTTGTTTGTTACAAACTCATATGAATAACTGTCTCACAAAGTGTGAGACACACTAAAGAGGTTCACAATCTATCAATTACAATAATCATCCTAAAACATAAACTAAGTGATAAATGTTGAGGGAGAGTGTCGTTGGCCATCGTCATCATGCTCGCCATCAACATGCAACATCACCTCCTCTGCAGGAAGCACCTCTCATGAAGAAGGACCTGTTTTCAGTAAAGCAGAACAAGTATCAAATATACTTAACACTGCAAATGTGTTTGCAAGATTATAACATTTATAAAATTGTATATCAAATATATACCTTTGTCGACAACCTCAGCGACAACAGGTTCAACCATCACATCTCTGAAATGCGATATGAACTCGTGGAAATCCTGTGTTTCCACGTATCCTCTCATAATGCAAGTCCTGACTTGTGCTTGGTAGCTTGGTGGCAGCGACCATAGCACAACACCTATTGCAAAAGATCTTGCGAACCAGTTGTATAGGAAGTATGCCATACTCATGTATGCATCATATATGCTCAACAAGTGATCGTCTAGTGAGGAGCCCTCCTCCATCTTTATGGAGAGGAAATCCCCCATCAGCTTATACTCCCATATGCGCACTTGTTCCACAAAATGTGATCTCAGATGTGCCATAACCATTTGGGGATTAAGAGTTCCCACAATCGGCCACAACCCATCTTCCATCCCGAGGCGCATCGTTACTGATATGAATGTGGCCATCACACGATGACGGCAGCGGAGATCCCGCTACTCCTAGGTCTCATGAATATAGGGTGGCTCTAAGTACATCTCGTAGATCATGTAGTCAGCCACTTTGTTCTCGCTAAGGAGATCATGAAGGCGCATGACCCATGTAGAAAAGTTGGATCCATCTAACTTGAGCTTTTCTCCTTTTAACCAATTGTCAATAGGGAAGGTAATCTCGGGGAAAACCATTTTCTACATTTATAATTGCAAAAGGAATTTAGGCTAAATTTATAATTAAATGAGTTAATAATAACTCCACTCAGAAACACCTATCCCATGAAGGGTTCCTAGTGATAACATGTAACATCCCAAAACTTCAATTCAAGGTTATTAAGATCCACATCATCAAAATTTAGAGTTAACAAAGACTTTTCCAATTAAAATTATTAAAGCATTCATATGTGTGTGCATTTAAATAGGAGTTGTTTTGAATTGCCATGATTAAGTGATCCATTGCTTGTAAAATGATTCTTAGGTGAAATAAACATCATCTAGATCATTCCCAAACAAATCCCAAAGAAAAACAAATCAAAATGAATAAAATAAAGAAATGGTCATTTGTGCCATTTTAATCAACATGCTTACTTTGGCTATTCCTAGGACTCAATTCTTAACAGAAATAAATATGGATCTTTGCACCCCTTGCTAGTACAAGTAGTAGTGTACCAAGGCCCACCTTGTGATCTACCAAAATCTTTCAAACACTAATTTTAAATGACATTTGAAAATTGAATATAGTGTAGGTATCAAGATCACCCTATTTCAAAAACCACTCAAATGAGCTCCAATTTCAAAACCCAAGCAACCACAGAAGCTTAAGCATGTGTATAGCTAACCCACCAAAATTCATCCAAAAATTCCAAACTTGATTTCTTTCGGCCATTTTCACAAACACTTGGTGGACAGAATTCAAACAAAACACAAAACACTATTTGGAGCAGTGTTTGAACCAAATTGGTTCCCCATTTTGCAACCACAGCCAACCCATACACTCCCCAACCCCTCATTAGCCCAGCCACTCACTGTGCCACGACCAAATGGTCATGGCCATTAAGGCCGAGCCCCCATTTGGGCACCTCACCGGCGACAACATGCCACAACCGCTGCTAGTGCCATCCACAATGTCCAGGAGGTAGCCCGTGGTCCACCTCCACTGCCCAACTAGCCCCAGCCCGAGGATAGCGACCAGAACGGCCAGGAACCGCCGTGCCCGGAGACTGTCGGCCATGCCGACGCCACCCGCAGAGCGCGCCATGTCCCTGTGCAGCCAAACCTCTCCTCGCTCCAGCCGCCCGTCTACACGATCCCCACCGGCCTAGCAAGCTAACGGACACACCCGTTCCCACGACCGTGCCCCGTAGTCCCCGGCCACCGTGAAACTCGCCGTCGGCAGAGACTTAGTGCGCGCCGCGCCATTCACTGCCCCCAACTGCCAACCACTGCACACTCACCGCCGTGACACTCGCCAAGGCACCGCCCACCGTCCTAGCGCACCGCCACGCCTCTAGCTCGCTGTGTCGTCGTCACCGGCGAGCACCGCCCATGCTTCTCTGCCGCTTAGCTGCGCCTATAAAAGGAGCCCTCCACAACACCAAATACTCACACCATTCCACTCCCCTCTCCCCTCTGATCCTTCCCCACCTCTCGCCGGAGCCGCTCGGGACTTGGTTCGCCAGAATTTAGCCAGAGGAGCCTGCTGCAGAGGAGGAGAAGGCGCCATCGATTTCGTCCACCCCAGGAGCTGCCGCGACCACCCCTGAGTCTGTCGTCGACAGCACGTTCGATCGCCCCCATCACCGCAGTAGCTGGAGCCCTGGTATGCCCCCTGAGCACCCCCATCGAGCCGCTAGGGTTAGACCTCGTCGGCGACCTGTTCGTCGTCGATGACAAGCCACAGCCGTAGATCTCCCTTCTAATCTAACGGCCCACATCGCCCCGTACCGCTTCGCGTGTAAAGAGCCGCTGACCGGTGGACCCCCCATCAGCTGTTCTCTGTGCCATGGAACGCCACTGGGCCGGCCCGTTTTCCTTTCCGCGCGACCCATTTAATTCAAACTTAGCTTTTTCTATTTAGGTTTGAACTTAGTTCTGTCCCCTAGTTTGAAAATCATTTCAGAGAGATTTACAAATCCAAACGGAGTGCTTCAAATTGTGTTAGAAAGCTACTGAAAAGATCTATCCAAGCCCGTTGGATTTAATTCATTTAGAATTAGAGATCTCTCCTAGTAAAAATAACAAGACAGAAGCTTTTGCACATTCAAACATTTTTATAAAATCAACCAAATTAGATTTTGAGTTGATTCCAACTCTCAAAAATCACATTTCACCATACCTATCTGAATATGTAATAGAAATTAAGGTTTACATGCAGTGACTTTGGACTAGTACCAAAATAATTCTATATAGGCATTTCTAGTCACTTTAAATCATTAAATAATAAACTTAAACTTAAGTAAATGTGATCCCACCTTTAAATCACATTCCCACATGTTAGAATATGTGGTGAGGACATGTGTCCACATGATCCCATATTTTAAGTGGTGAATATTAAATCTTAGTTATTTTTCAATGAGTAGAAATTACTTTTCTTAAATAAAAAGAATGAAGCTAGTTAATAAAACTTGTCATGCTTGTGATGATAATAGATCATCAAATGTGTGCCTTAGAGTGCTAATTAGACTAGTTAAGTATTGTTTGGTGATTGTGTACTCCATATGTATTTATAGATGATAGTACCGACCAAGCTTTCGAGGAGGAGGAGTTCTATCAAGAGGAGGAAGAAAACTTCAACCACTGCACTGCACAAGGCAAGCCACCATTAATAATGCAAGCTAACACTTGCAAGTATAATGCTTAGCAAGCTAGAATTAAGCTAGATGATTGAGCAAAGATGCTTTAGGCATGCTTTGGTTATACCACTTTGACTATTACTTACCCCAAGTATTATTTCCAAGCTTTAATTCCTTTACTTTACCCAAAGTCTTTTACTTGTTTTGAAGGTAGCATAAAGAGTATAAAACTTAACCTATATAGATAACTTTAGATGTCATTCTATGGCATGAGATTGATCCCATCTTTCGACCTTAGTGAACACTCTTAACTTAGTAGTTTAGAGTAGATAAAAACTTGAGTCACTTTAGATGGGAATACTTGGTGAAAATGAATTATGAAAACCTTGGAATGATGAGTCATTCTATTGAGATGTTTTGACATGTGTTGAGAAACACAAATGGTTTATGATGGTGAAAACGTTGAGGCATGAGCCTTAACCCCTTTACAAAACTGATGGTTGGATTCGGATGCGATACCATTCCAAATTTACAGTACAACCACAATACCTGAATTGGGTAAGGCTTAGCCGGAAGGTTTGAGCTGAGGCTACCTCTCAATGTGGTCCACCTATGTAGTGCCCAAGATGATAGATGGTCATGGTTGGGAGGCCATGCTCATAGGAGAGGTGCTTATACTAGGGTGTGTAAAGGAAAGGTTATGTTTGATTATCTGCATACTAAGTATGATGATTCAGGGTTATCCCTGACAGATGTATCGAATCTTGTGGTGAAAGTGTACCACCTCTGTAGAGTGTCAAACTATTCGAATAGCCGCGTCCGCAGTTATGGACAGTTGGAATGGCCATACTGTTTCGTTGTCAGATGTTTTCAAAATAACTTATGAAATGAATGATGAATATTGACTTGACCACAACAGGGTTGTGACTATGACACTAGCTTCCCACCTTAAGTGATTCTAAAACTTTATTTTATCTTTCTTTGCTTCTGAACTCGGCATAGGTTTCAAACTTAACTTGATAGTTAAACTTAGAGTTAGCACTTTAATCTAGAACTATACTACTTGTTAGTGGTAGTTTGCGAGTACTTAAAGAGTACTCATGGCTTTGTCCCTGGTGAAAGGGAAATGGACGTCGCCTAGAGGGGGGGGGTGAATAGGCGTTTTAAAATTATTACGGTTTAGGCTCTAATAAATGCGGAATAAAACTTAACGTTTAATTTATCAAGCCAAAACCTATATCCACTAGATTCACTAAGTGCACCAACAACCTATGCTACACAAGACAAGCAACAAGGTGATAGCAAGATAATAATACTTCAAGCATGAAGGCTATCACAATGTAAATTTCATAAGTAAAGGGCTCGTTGAGAGATAATCGATGGACGCGGAGACGATGATTTGTTTCCTAAAGTTCACTTCCAAGAAGCTACGTCTCCGTTGGAGAGGTGCGGGGGCACAATGTACTTCGAACGCCACAAGTGGCTCACCTCGAGGTGTGGTGGCACGATGCTCACCCAACGCCACACAAGGCCTCACCCCAAGATGCGAAGGCACGCAACCTACCGACGCCACAAAAGGCTCACCCTATTCTCCCGTGAGATCGTCACAAAGGCCTACTGACGTTCCACTATGGGACACTTGAGGGCAGTCACCGAACCCATACAAGATTGGGGAAATCTCCACAACTCAATTGGAGGCTCCCAACAACAATGCCACAAAGGCTACAAAGCCACAAAAGGCAACAAGGCCACGAAAGGCTACAAGACCACAAAAGGTCAACAATCGAAGCACACAACCGTCTAGGGTTCCAAGAACCCAAGAGAAACAAGCCCAAGGGCTTCAACTCACCGAATCTCTGAGGAGAACTCAAACCTATGCACCAAATGCAAGAGGAAAGTCCTTCTCTCTCAAATTCCACCAAAGCTACAAAAGCTATTGGGGGAATAAGGGAGGAAGAACACAAGAGGAGAACACAAAACTCTCCAAGATCTAGATCCCAAGGATTCCTTCACAAAGAAGGGATTTTGCTTGGTGGGGCTTGTAGATCTAGATCTCCTCTCTCAAATCCCTCAAAAAGATGCAAGAATCATAGGAGGGAGAAGGGGAGAGGGCAAGCTCTTCAAGGTCAACAATGGAGGAGAGAGAGAGCAAGAACCAATAAAAAGCAAGTTTTTGGGGCCGAAGGGGAAAGGGGAGCTCCTTTTAAAGGGCTCCCTGATCTGCTCGTTACCCACAGAATCGCGCACGGCCGATAGTACCGGTGGGTGGCCGGTACTACCGGCGGCACTCAGCCAACGGTCCAAAAACAAGGTGCAAACGAACACAAAACTGAGGCCGGCCGGTACTACCGGTGGGTCACTGGTACTACCGCCTAGGCCGGTACTACCGCCCAAGATTCCGACCGAAGTTTCGTCAAATAGCGCAGACCAGGCAGAGAGCATACTGAAGCGAAAACGGGGTTACCGGAAATTGGGCCGGAATTAACACCGGTACTACCGACGGCAAAATGCCCTAGCGGTACTACCGATGGCCCACCGAAACTACCGGTCAGGCAAAAACTTCAGAACCAGAACTATCACAACTTTTGCATCCGAACTCCAAACGAGATGAAATCAATTTTGTTGAAAATATTGGATATCACCAAGGGAGAAAATACCATGAATATATATGTGAGATGCCTCCCAAGGTGTGGAGCCGGAAAACCCGCAAGATAAAAAACGCAATAAGATATGCATGGGAAATCCGTTTTTGATGAACTAGAGCTTGTTATGAAGATAACCACAAGCTCTAGATCCTCACATGGACAAGAACCAAACAACAACCAAGAAAGATGATGCTATGAATGCAAAGGTTTGAGCTCTCTCCGAACGATACGAACAAGTCACCCACTCGAGAGCCCCTCTTGATAGTACGGCTATCTATCCTAAACCCGGTCTCCCAACACTACAAGAGACCGGTAAAATAGAAACCTTATTAAGATCATACCTTTGCCTTGAGCATCCCACTTGAGCTTGATGTAGACGATCTTGTCACCTTCAAGATGGAACACCTTTCTTGATTGCTCTTGCTTGATGAAGACTTGCGAATGGCTCCCCCATACTCCATGGGGAAACCACTTCTTTGACCTTGTCTTTATCCCTCCATGAACGCCGAGGATGGCAAGCTCCAAGCATGAGATCTTCTAGAGATGGTGCATCTTGAGCTTGCACTTCATTTCTTGATGATGTCTTGAAGATAGCCATGCGGAACTCCATATTCTTCTTCTTCTTCTTCTTCTTCAAGACACACTTGATCTTCTTCTTCTTCATCCTTGAGAATAACACATGGTCCAAGCGATGCCACAGGACAGACCTACAAGTGAGACTCAATTTGCACATTAGTCCATAGGGATTGTCATTAATTACCAAAACCACACATGGGGCATACATGCCCTTTCACTTGGCTATTCTCATGGCCAGACTATGAAGGAGACTACCAAGATGATGGCCAGCAAGACGGCTATGATAACTAGGACTATCTGCCTTCGTCAGCATTGCCTGTGCCCCTGAAGATGGACCCCACCGCTACGCTTATTATTTATTCCGCTGCTTGTTGTATTAAGACTGGATCATGAGATCCTTATTTGTGTGAGACCTTATTCATGGTTTGTAACGGATGATGTACTGTGATATCCAATCTATTATGTCTCGCAAAAATGGTAATCCTAGGATTGCGATGAATGACATAATAGGCATTTGGGATTAAAAATCTGGGTGTTGACATAACACGACCCCTTTTCCCCATATCTCCTCGATCATCACGGCCATCAATGTGGGTTCAAGGGTGGATGCTAAACGTCGGTCACATCATTCATGTGACTCGTGCTAGATCTTTCGACCATCCGCGTTCCGAGGCCATGTCTACACATGCTAGGCTCGCCAACTCAACCTTAATGTATTCGCCGTGCAACATGGCTTACACCCACTATATGCGAACGTAGATATGTCTGACACCCACTCACCGTGGGTCGTCTCATACCGAAGAACTTTCTTGATGGTGCACACTAAGGGGGAACACAATCATTGGTAATTTTAACAGGGATCATCTTATTAGACTACCATCGAGTATCTAATACTAGCACACAATAAGATATACAGACAATAACATTGAATGTAAATGCGATGTGATATGGTCCTTCACGTCGTGATATCCATCCGTCGTCACCGGATTCTGACGCCGTAGACACCAGGGTACCGGTGTCTTTCCGACGTGGTAGTCCGTCACCTCCGTGACTATCTACTACTATGTAACATAAGGTAATCACTTTACCTTTGACACAACCATATCACAAAGCAATGCCCCCCTGCAAAACAAAGTTAGACGCTTCTACTTTATCTTTGCATGTTTTACGTGGCTGAATGGGCTTTCGCACAAGAACCGTTCTTACCTACGAAATTTCAGCACAACGATGATCAAGTTGTTGTCTCTACTACACCCCTTTCGGGGCCCTCCGTTGTAAATGGCATACCAACTAATGAGAGAGACAGACACCCCCTAAGCCACTTTATACGGTACAAGCTATATGTCAAGCGTGGACCAGTCTCGTGAATGAACGCGTAAAGTCGGCTAGGGGCGCTTCATCAAGCATTACTGCGGTATACACAAGTACACGTGGGAGGGTAACAACTAAAAGATCAACGCCCACATGCTACATCTCGTGTGTTCTACCCGTACTAGCATTACTACGCATAGATCTAGCTCTGATACCACTGTAGGGGTTCCGCGTATGAAAACAATAAATTTTTACCCTACGCCCCTGAACCCCTGATGTTGCCAGGACCTATCTATTAGTAATACAGGAGGGGCTTTCGTGAACTTACCCTTGATGACCAAAAAGCGTTGTCAACGCTCAGGAGAGCGTGGTTGATGTAGACGAGCCGAAGCCGACCTCAAGGTTGTGATGAAGTCCTTGCGCTCCAGCAGCTCCAACGACTTGAGTGCCTCAAGTGTGACACCTCGTGGGGAGTTACACACGTCCGGTGCCTGACGATGACTCCCGCTTCCCCGATCCAGCAGCAGTTGCAAAAGTAGAGCTCCTGGATCTGAATCCCGCGGCGCGACGGTGCTCCGGTGAAGATGTCTCTTGTTCACGTAGTTCGAACTTGGGACTGATACGTTGCAAACGTATCTATAATTTTTGATGTTCCATGCTTCGCTTATATCTACTTTCTTATGTTTTGTCCACACTTTGGAGTAATTTTACACATTTTCTGGAACTAACCTATTAAAAAGATGCCACAGTGCCAGTTGCCTGTTTCTGCTGTTTTTGGTTCAAGAAAAGTCAGAAAATGAATATTCTCGGAATTGGACCGGACAAAAGCCAAAGTCGATATTTTACCAGAAGACGCACGGAGCTAGAATACGAGACGGAGAGGGGCCAGGGGCTGGCCACACCATAGGGTGGCGTGGGTCCCCCTTGCGGCGCCACCAGGTGGTGTGGGCCCCCTGGCCGGCCACCGACCTCGCCTCTTCACCTATAAGAAGCCTCCCGAGGCAGAAACCCTAAATCGTCAAGCCTCCAGCCACGAAAAGTTCCGCAGCGCCGCCGCCACCAAAGGGGAGATTCGGGGGACAGAAAATCTCTGTTCCGGCACCCTGCAGGGATGGGGAAGTGCCGCCAGAGCCATCTCCATCGATCTACACCATGATATCCATCGCCATTGCCGATTCCCATGATGAGGAGGGAGTACTTCTCTCTCGAGGCTAAGGGTTCTACCTGTATCTATGTGTTCATCTCTCTCTATGCATGATCATATTGTGATCATGAGCTTTGTAATCTAGTAGATCTACCTTGCTACTCAAGTGCTTTAATAGATCTCTGGCTCTCCCCATGTGTGTGAAAGTGACAGCATGCACACCATGGTGGCACTTAGGCTAGAGATTACAAATACTTGTTATGAGTTATATTTGGAGTTGGATGTATCTATGAAATTGTGGTGTTTGTTGGAACCATATAATGCTTAAGGTGATAGGTGGGGTTATCTAGATGTGGAAAGCAAACTTTGAGGAGGGCTGTTATAGCCCTACCATGGATTAGAGCGTCCAACCAGAGAGTAGTTCAGAGTAGTATCATGAAGAGAAGATATTTATATGAGAGTGTTCACTAGTGAAAGTATGATCCCTAGGCCTTGTTTCTAAGCATTGAAACACCGTTTGCTATTAGATCTGTTACATGTTTGCTTGCTTCCATCTTTATTTTAGTTTTACTTTAGTCTTTTCCACGCCACCAAGCTATTTGCTATCACCGTTACCACTTATAATTATCCATACCACTTCTATTTCACTATCTCTTCGCTGAACTAGTGCACCTATACACCTGACAAGTGTATTCGGTGTGTTGGGGACACAAGAGGCTTCTTGTATCTTGATTGTAGGGTTGCTTGAGAGGGAATACCTTTGACCACTTCCTCCCTGAGTTTGATAAACCTTGGGTGATCCACTTAAGGGAAAACTTGTTGTTGTTCTACAAACCTCTGCACTTGGAGGCCCAACAACTGTCTACAAGAATATAAGTGTGTATACATCAAGCTATTTTCTAGCGCCGTTGTCGGGGAGGTAAGGTAAAAGGTACTCACATCCTCTGGTGTGAGTGCTCGAAGTTATTTCCTTTAGATTCTGCCATTTTGTCTTTTTGTTTCTTGTTTTTATTTCACTAGTTAGGCTTAATGGAAAACAACAACAAAATTAGAGTGCTTTTTAGGATTTTTCCTAAGGTAGAACATGAATTGTCTGAAAAGAAAATTAAAAACCCCATGGAACTTTCTTTGCATGCTAATAGCAATGTTATTAGTATGAATCTTTTGAACACCTTTGTTACTAATGCTATGGAAACGTCTAGGCTTGGGGAAGTTAGTTTTTATGAAAATGATCTTTTTAGTTCCCCAGTTTTAAAGAACAAAATTTATTATGATGATAATTTATCTCCCATATGTGGTAATTCTAATGATACTTGTGATATTTTAAATCCACATACTGAAAGCATCCCTTTTAAAATACCTATAAAAATTGTTGAACGTGTTATGAATAACTATTATTTTGGAGATGGAACTATCCATCCTAGTGATCATTTACTCTTTATACATGGATTATGTGAGTTGTTCAAGTGTGCAGGTATTTCAATGAACCAAGTTAAGAGGAAGCTATTCCCTTTTTCACTTAAGGGCAAAGCAAGGGAGTGGTATGAGCTACTAGATGATCCTCATCATTTGGAGTGGAAGGAACTTGAATATCTCTTTTACTCTAAATTTTATCCTCCTCATGAAATTCATAAAGATAGGAATTACATTTATAATTTTCATCCACATGATGGAGAAAGTATTGCCCAAGCTTGGGGAAGACTGAAGTCACTAATGCTCAAATGTCCCATTCATGAGCTCCCCGGTAATATTGTTATTAATAATTTCTATGCAAGGCTTTCAGGACATTACAAGGACTATCTAGATACTTGTTTAGAGGGATCCTTCACAAGTAAGGAGGTCAAAGCTAAGTGGGATCTTCTTTAAACAATTCAAAACAATACCAAAGATTGGGATAACAACAAAGGTAAATAACTAGGTATAAACTATGAGTATGATTGCATTAAGTCTTTCGCTGAAACTGATGTTTTTCAAGAGCTTAGTGCTAAATATGGTCTTGATCCTCAAATTCTTATTGATTGTTTTAGAGCCTTTTCTTCTCATATTAATGCTCCTAAATAAAAATGGGACATGTATCATTAGCCTTTTAAAGACACATGTATGGAAAATGAAATTGTTACTAATGATAGCAATAAACATGCTCAAACCTCTGAAAGTACTATATCTTATAAGCATGTTAATTTTTGTGGAATACATAGACCTTGTGAGAATAATCAAATTGAAAAAGAATATTGTATCACCCACAGGAATGAAAAAATTAGAATGTGGTATAGGGCTCTAAATAATCTTGGTAAAAAAGTTTGTGCCCTCTATCCTTTTATTTGTGAACTTTGCTTTGAAGTGGGTCATTTCAATTTTCAATGCTCAGGCCATAATAATAGCCCTTCTAATCCAATGAGTACTGCAAGTTTGTATTGTGATGGCATGATCTCTCCTAACCAGCATGATGAACTTACATTATTTTTGGGGTGTGAAGAGTTATCAAGAAAAAACCCTTTGGTAGATATGGGTGCTTTTGATATGAATAGTGTCCTGCATGGTTGTCATCTTTATTGTGTTGATAATTGTCACACAAATACTTACATACAAAATATTATAGAAGATGAGATTTTACCAAAATATGACAGGGCTAATATGTGTTTTGATCTTATTAATGAAAAGAAGGAATCCTCCAAAGTTTCTTCTATTGTCTCTAACAATAAACTAGGGTATATGGAGAAGCTTCCTTTCAAGCCTCTCCCTCCTAAAGAGAAGAAGGAAAATAAGAAAATGAGGAGTAAAAGGAGAGAGGAAACAATATTTGCCCCTAAGCATGTTGCTCCTATTAAAGTTTTTGATGAGTCTGAACTTGATGATGTTCCTATGCCTATTACCTATAGTAGTGATCATGATTGGGAAAAGCACACTTCTTTTGATATTGAAAATCTCTTCGGTACCAATTCTGAAAATGATGATATTAATAATTGTTGTACTGTTAGTGCTATCCATGTTCCTTCCGATGATGATATGTTTACAAATGAACACACTTTGGAAGATGATTACTCTATTGCTTATGATGATACTACACCTCCAATATATGATGATTGCAATGATGAATATGATATTTTCAGTCCACCTACTATTGAGGAGAAAATTAATTATGATTACAATATTCCTTCTATATTTGATGATTATGGTGATGAGAATAATAATGACAGCTATTTTGTTGAATTTACTCCCACTACAATTAATAAGAATGACTATGTTTATGTGGGGAGTATTAATTCTTTTATGCATGTGGCCCTGATGTCTACGCACTTCTATTCTTGTAGACAGTTGTTGGGCCTCCAAGTGCAGAGGTTTGTAGAACAGCAACAAGTTTTCCCTTAAGTGGATCACCCAAGGTTTATCGAACTCAGGGAGGAAGTGATCAAAGGTATTCCCTCTCAAGCAACCCTGCAATCAAGATACAAGAAGTCTCTTGTGTCCCCAACACACCCAATACACTTGTCAGGTGTATAGGTGCACTAGTTCAGCGAAGAGATAGTGAAATACAAGTGGTATGGATAATTATAAGTGGTAACGGTGATATAA
Organism: Avena eriantha; assembly: GCA_910589775.1. Taxonomy (NCBI): domain Eukaryota; kingdom Viridiplantae; phylum Streptophyta; class Magnoliopsida; order Poales; family Poaceae; genus Avena; species Avena eriantha. Next base: position 97,439,460 of record OU342742.1, read on the forward strand.
AATAGCTTGATGGCATGGAAAAGACTAAAGTAAAACTGAAATCAAGATGGAAGCAAGCAAACATGTAACAGATCTAATAGCAAACGGTGTTTCAATGCTTAGAAACAAGGCCTAGGGATCATACTTTCACTAGTGAACACTCTCTCATATAAATATCTTCTCTTTATGATACTACTCTTAACTACTCTCCGGTTGGACACTCTAATCGATGGTAGGGCTATAACAGCACACCTCAAAGTAAGCCTTTCCCATCTAGAAAACCCCACACTATCACCTTGAGTACTAGATGAGTCCAACAAACACCACAATTTCATAAAGACATCCAACTCGAAATATAACTCATAACAAGTATTTGTAATCTCTAGCCTAAGTGCCACCATGGTGTGCACGCTGTCACTTTCACACACATGGGGAGAGCAGAGATCTATTAAAGCACTTGAGTAGCAAGGTAGATATACTTGATTACAAAGCTCATGATCACAATATGATCATGCATAGAGAGAGATGAACACATAGCTACCGGTAGAACCCTTAGCCTCGAGAGAGAACTACTCCTTCCTCATCATGGAAATCAACAACGGGATGGAGATGGTGGTGGAGATCGATGGAGATGGCTCCGGGGGCACTTCCCCGTCCCGGCAGGGTGTCGGAACAGAGACTTTCTGTCCCCTGAATCTCCCCTTCGGTGGCGGTGGCGCTGCAAAACTTTTCGTGGCTGGAGGATTGATGATCTAGGGTTTTTGCCTCGGGAGGCTTCTTATAGGCCAGAGGGCCAGGTCGGTGGGTGGCCAGGGGGCCCACACCATGCCCTGGCGCGGGCTAGGAGGACCCGCGTCATGGGGTGGTGTGGCCACCCTGTGGCCCCTCTCTGATTCTCCTTCTGGCTCCGTGATTCTTCTGGGAAAATATCAACTTTGGCTTTTGTGCGGTCCAATTCCGAGAATATTGATTTTCTAACTTTCCTGGAACCAAAAAAGCAGAAAACAGGCAACTGGCACTGTGGCACTTGTTAATAGGTTAGTCCAAGAAATCATATGAAAAGTACTCCAAAGTGTGGACAAAACACAATAAAGTAGATAAAACCAAGCATGGAACATCAAAAATTATAGATACATTTGCAATGTATCAACATCCCCAAGCTTAACTCCTGCTCGTCCTCATGTAGGTAAGTGATAAAAAGAAAAAATAATTTTTGAGGTGACATGCACCATCATAAACTTGATCAAAGTATTTGTAAAACATTCAAAGCTAGGATCATAGTACTCCAATCATAACATGAAAGACAAAGTTCTAGCAATACGACAAAGAAACTATGACGCAACATGAAAAGGCACAAACAAAAGATTCATGAATAACAATGCTTTGCAAGACGTTTGTTTGTTTCACATAAAGAAAACATAGCATAATAGTATTCAGCTTGTCCCTCAATAGAGCAGCAAATATAAATGCATAGGACACCTTCAAAGTTTATAAGAGTGACTAGATACAAATAGTTTAAAACAAGCAATATCAAGTTATGCAATAATCAACAAGTCTTGGGACAATGCACATAGAACTAAGGATGGCCACTATGCTCTCAAAGTAGGTGCATAAATGTGGAAGGTGGAGACTCAATATAAAAGTGGAAGAAAGGCCTTCATAGAAGGAAGTAGGGATTCAAGTTTCATAAAGAGCTTCCAAAAACTATGGTACTTAATAGCTTTCATCTCTCATTGCCCCTATCATAAGCATCTTGAAGTGATTAAGGTTAAAGTGAACAAACTATGGTGTACATGCTTGACGAAGTATAAGTTAGAAATATCATGTCCCTTGAATACGAGGGTCGCTCCTCATGCTACTCAAGTTTAGTCACCGGTAAGTTCTTGTCATTGTAAGTACATGTGTATCATAGAGAACTGCCAACAGGGTACCCCTTGCCCGATGATACGGAAGAATCCCCGTATCAAAATGACAAGGCAAGCAGACACCGAGCATCTCAGTAATCTTCTTATTTACCATGGGAATATGGTGATTTTTTCTCTCTTTCCTCTTTTCATAATCTCTTTTTTTCTTTTTCTCTTTTTCTCAATATAGGACTCTTTTTTTATAAGAAGAATGCTTCATAGACAGCTCATTATGGTTATGCTGCAGGTTTCCACCATGTCAACATGGATTAGACCAGCGGCCCAGGCGTTTCTCTAACACACATACATAACTGCATGGACTTACAAGCTCCCCTTTCATTTCACACCGATGACATCCATATACAAAAGAGCATGATATCAACTAGGTACAAGTACCAAGTGCAATGTTGAAAGTGTTCCCCATGAAAGCATGGTTCTGCTGATTCCCAACAAATAAGTGCAAGCATATACAACATAGACGACACAATGGTTCAAGTTTATTAAGGGCAAGAAAAGTAAAGTGTGCCATCAAGTTCGTGAGAGCTTTAATCACTAGTTTTCTCATAACAAGTTTAATTCGGAAGGTAAACAAAAGCATGAATGTACTTGGAATATCATAAGCTAATGGGTAGGTATGGTGGAATCTTTGGAATAACTTGGTTTAAGGAGTTGGATGCATGAGTGGAACTCATACTTGGTTGTGGACGCTAGCAAAAGACTAGGAGCGACAAACTAAGAGAGCAATAATGGCCATAATCATGCAGAGCGCCAAAACATCATTGATCAAAGCATAAAGTGATACTACAAGTTGAAAACTAAAGGAGCATCAAGGCTATGGTGACTTGGGATAGTCATAACATGGTGTGAGCATGCGCCAAGTCAACCCAAATAAAGCATCAAAGGAGAATACCACTATACTATGCTTTAATATGCTAAAACAACGCATGATTCATCCAAGGCACATTAAGCAATATCAATTGTTTATAGCAAGTCATGCTACAGCAAAGAATACTAAGCATAAATCCAAAAAAATATCAAGCATGGCATGACAAAGCATAGGCCACAGTCAAAAACAAACTCTTTTTACCACATAAGCATGAACTTTCCTACTCTTTTCCAATCCAAACCAATCTATTTGAAAACCAATGCATGAAAGAGGGGGTCCAACCAATTTCTTCAGCAAACTAAGCAAACAAAAGCAAACTAAAACCAAAACGAAAAACGAAAAAGAAGACGCTCCAAGAACAACACAACTGTGCATGAAACAATAAAAATGAAGCGTTTGGAAGAAACCTGGGATTTTTATTGATGAAGAAGGGGATGCCTTGGGCATCCCCAAGCTTTGACGCTTGTACTTCTTGAATATTTCTTGGGGTGACACGCGTGGCATCCCCAAGCTTGAGCTTTAGTCCATCTTTCATCTCATTACTCATTCCTTCCATACACCTGGAATTTTTCCATCATACAAAACTTCACACAATCTTCATTAGCAACATTAGTGCATTCAAGATAATAAGTCTTTGGGTTCAGTTTCAACACCAATAAAACTTCCATTAAAACACAAGATACTGTAGAACTTCCCTCGAAAAGCTCAATTCCCCAAAGAGAAGCCCAAAAGGAACCAACAAGAAGCAAATGCAAATAATGGCAGAAATCTGTTAAAACAGACCAGCAGGTAAAAACCAATTTTTTCGAAGATCTTTTGTTTCTCAAATAAAAAAGTGTTGAACTAACGGAAGTTAGATAACAACCTGGGTCAGAAGCACAAAAATTCACGCCTCAAAATGACGTACATACATTTTACACGAATTTTTACGGTGAAGCACAGAAATCTGTTTCGGGACAACAACTTTCCCAATCATTATTTGTCTCTCATTAGAGGTTACTCTTGGCACAAAAAGCAAATAAAAAGGATAAGGAGAGGTTATTACAGAGGTATAACTTCCAAGACTCATCTAAAAATTTTGGGTTATCTCCCAATAAGTACTTTTGTTTAACGCCTTTAAGTTAGGCATGATAGTTTGAGGAGATGCTCACATAAGAAATATGAATTGAAGTAAAAGAGAGCATCAAGAAGCAATTCAAAGCACATTTAAGTCTAACCCACTTCCTATGCATAGGAATATTGTAAATAAACAAGTCATGAAAGCACAAAGCAATAAGCATAGGAAAGAAAAACAAGTGCAACTTCAAGATTTTCAACATAAAGAGGGGAAATTAATATTGTTGAGATACATAAAACCATGTTTCCCTCTCTCATAGTAACTTTCAGTAGCATCATGAATAAAATTAACAATATAACTATCACATGAAACATTCTTATCATGAGCCACATGCATAAAAGAATTAATACTCCCCACATAAACATACTCATTCTTACTAATTATAGTGGGAGCAAATTCAACAAAATAGCTATCATTATTATTCTCATCACCATAATCATCAAATATAGGAGGCATATTGTAATCATAATTAATTTCCTCCTCAATACTAGGTGGACTGAAAATATCATATTCATCATTGCAATCATCATAAATTGGAGGTATAGCATCCTCGTAAGCAATAGAATAGTTATCTTCCCAAGTGTGTTCATTTGTAAACATATCATCATTGGAAGGGACATGGATAGCATTAATAGTACAACAATTATCATCATTTTCAGAATTGGTACCGAAGAGATTTTCAATATCAAAAGTAGTGTGCTTTTCCCAATCATGATCACTACTATAGGTAATAGGCATAGGAACATCATCGAGTTCAGACTCATCAAAAACTATAAAAGGAGCAACATGCTTAGAGGAAAATACCGTTTCCTCTCTCCTTTTACTCCTCCTCTTCTTCTTTCTCTTCTTATCTTTAGGAGGGAGAGGCTTGAAAGGAAGCTTCTCCATATACCCTGGTTCATTGTTAGAGACAATAGAAGAAACTTTGGAGGATTCCTTCTTTTCATTAATAAGATCAAAACACATATTAGTCCTATCATATTTTGGTAAAATCTCATCCTCTATAATATTTTGTATGTAAGTATTTGTGTGGAAATTATCAACACAATAAAGATGACAACCATGCAGGACACTATTCATATCAAAAGCACCCATATCTACCAAAGAGGTTTTTCTTGATAACTCTTCACATCCCAAAAATAATGTAAGTTCATCATGCTGATTAGGAGTGATCATGTCATCACAATGCAAACTTGCAAGACTCATTGGATTAGAAGGGCTACTATTATGGCCTAAGCATTGAAAATTGAAATGACCACTTCGAAGCAAAGTTGACAAATAAAAGGATAAAGGGCACAAACTTTTTTACCAAGATCATTTAAAGCCCTATACCACATTCTAGTTTTTTCATTCCTGTGGGTGATACAATATTCTTCTTCAATTTGATTATTCTCACAAGGTCTATGTATTCCACAAAAATTAACATGCTTATAAGAAATAGTATTTTCATAGGTCTGAGCATGTTTATTGATATCATTAATAACAATTTCATTTTCCATGCAAGTGTCTTTAAAAGGCTCATGATACATGTCCCATTTTTCTTTAGGAGCATTAATATGAGAAGCAAAGGTTCTATAATAATCAACAAGAATTTGAGGATGAAGACCATATTTTGCACTAAGATCTTGAAAATCTGAAGTTTTAGCGAAAGACTTAATGCAATCATACTCATAGTTTATACCTGGTTCTTTACCTTTGTTGTTATCGCAATCTTAGGTATTGCTTTGAATTGTTTCAAGAAGATCCCACTTAGCTTTGACCTCCTTACTTGTGAAGGATCCCTCTAAACAAGTATCTAGATAATCCTTGTAATGACCTGAAAGCCTTGCATAGAAATTATTAATAACAATATTACTGGGGAGCTCATGAATGGGACATTTGAGCATTAGTGATTTCAATCTCCCCCATGCTTGGGCAATACTTTCTCCATCATGTGGATGAAAATTATAAATGTAATTTCTATCTTTATGAACTTCATGAGGAGGATAAAATTTAGAGTAAAAGAGAGGTACTATTTCCTCCCATTCAAGAGCTTGACCATTCTTCAGCAGCTTATACCATTCTTCAGCTCTCTCTTTCAGTGATAATGAGAATAACTTCTTCTTAACTTGATCTATTGTAATACCTGCACACTTGAACAACCCGCATAATTCATGTATAAAGAGCAAATGATCACCGGGATGGACAGTTCCATCTCCAACATAATAGTTGTTTATAACACGTTCAACAATTTTTATAGGTATTTTAAAAGAGATGCTTTCAGTATGTGGATTTAAAATATCACAAGTATCATTAGAATTACCACATATGGGAGATAAAGTATCATCAGAGCAAATTTTCTTCTTTAAAGCTGGGGAGTTAAAAAGATTATTTCCATAAAAACTAACTTCCCCAAGCTTAGATGTTTCCATAGCATTAGTAACAAAGGTGTTCAAAAGATTCATACTAATAACATTGTTATTAACATGCAAAGAAAGTTCCATGGGGTTTTTAATTTTCTCTTCAAACACTTCATGTCCTAACTCAAGATAAATACTATAAAGCTCTCTAATTTTGTTGTTGTTTTCCATTAAGCCTAACTAGTGAAAACAAGAAACAAAAAAGACAAAATTGCAGAATCTAAAGGAAATAACTTCGAGCACTCACACCGGAATATGTGAGTACCTTTTACCTTACCTCCCCGACAACGGCGCCAGAAAATAGGCGTTTGTCGTGGGAGGTTCTTCTTCTTTAATCTTCCGGTGTGAATACCTTTTACCTTACCTCCCCGGCAACGGCGCTAGAAAATAGCTTGATGTCTATGCACTTCTATTCTTGTAGACAGTTGTTGGGCCTCCAAGTGCAAAGGTTTGTAGAACAGCAGCAAGTTTTCCCTTAAGTGGATCACCCAAGGTTTATCGAACTCAGGGAGGACGTGGTCAAAGGTATTCCCTCTCAAGCAACCCTGCAATCAAGATACAAGAAGTCTCTTGTGTCCCCAACACACCCAATACACTTGTTAGGTGTATAGGTGCACTAGTTCCGCGAAGAGATAGTGAAATACAAGTGGTATGGATAATTATAAGTGGTAACGGTGATATAAAATAGCTTGATGGCATGGAAAAGACTAAAGTAAAACTGAAATAAAGATGGAAGCAAGTAAATATGTTACAGATCTAATAGCAAACGGTGTTTAAATGCTTAGAAACAAGGCCTAGGGATCATACTTTCACTAGTGAACACTCTCTCATATAAATATCTTCTCTTCATGATACTACTCTGAACTACTCTCCGGTTGGACACTCTAATCGATGGTAGGGCTATAAAATCACTCCTCGAAGTTCGCTTTCCGCATCTAGATAACCCCACACTGTCACCTTGAGTACTAGATGGTTCCAACAAACACCACAATTTTATAGATACATCCAACTTCAAATATAACTCATAACAAGTATTTGTAATCTCTAGCCTAAGTGCCACCATGGTGTGCACGCTGTCACTTTCACACACATGGGGAGAGCAGAGATCTATTAAAGCACTTGAGTAGCAAGGTAGATCTACTTGATTACAAAGCTCATGATCACAATATGATCATGCATAGAGAGAGAGATGAACACATAGCTACCGGTAGAACCCTTAGCCTCGAGAGAGAACTACTCCCTCCTCATCATGGGAATCAGCAATGGTGATGGAGATGGTGGTGGAGATCGATGGAGATGGCTTCGGGGGCACTTCCCTGTCCCGGCAGGGTGCCAGAATAGAGACTTCTTGTCCCCCGAATCTCCCCTTCGGTGGCGGCGGCGCTGTGGAACTTTTCGTGGCTGGAGGCTTGATGATCTCGGGTTTATGCCTCGGGAGGCTTCTTATTGGCCAGAGGGCAAGGTCGGTGGGCGGCCAGGGGGCCCACACCATTCCCTGGTGCGGCCTGGGGGGACCCGCGCCATGGGGTGGTGTGGCCACCTTGTGGCCCCTCTCCGACTCTCCTTCTGGCTCCATGAGTCTTCCGGGAAAATATCAACTTTGGCTTTTGTCCGGTCCAATTCCGAGAATATTGATTTTCTGACTTTCCTGGAACCAAAAACAGCAGAAAACAGGCAACTGGCACTATGGCACTTGTTAATAGGTTAGTCCAAGAAATCATATCAAAAGTACTCCAAAGTGTGGACAAAACACAAGAAAGTAGATAAAACCAAGCATGGAACATCAAAAATTATAGATACATTTGCAATGTATTAGGCCCATGATAAGAATGTTTTATGTGATAGTTATATTGTTAATTTTATTCATGATGCTACTAAAAGTTATTATGAGAGAGGGAAACATGGTTTTATGCATCTCAATAATATTAAGTTTCCCCTCTTTATGTTGAAAATTTTCAAGTTGCACTTGTTTTGCTTTCCTATGCTTGTTGCTTTGTGCTTTCATGACTTGTTTCTTTACAAGATTCATATGCATAGGAAGTGGGTTAGACTTAAATGTGTTTTGGATTTGCTTCTTGATGCTCTCTTTTACTTCAATTCATATTTCCTATGTGAGCATCTTCTCAAACTATCATGCCTAACTTCAAGGTGTTAAAGAAAAGTACTTATTGGGAGATAACCCAAAAGTTTTAGATGTGTCTAGGAAGTTATTACCTCTGTAATAACCGCTCCTTATCCTTTTTATTTTCTTTTTGTGCCAAGAGTAACCTCTAATGAGAGAGAAGTAATGCTTGGGAAAGTTGTTGTCCCGAAACAGATTTTTTTTTTCACTGTAAAAATTCATGTAAAATCTCTGAACGTCAGTTTGAGCTGTGATATTTTGTGCTTCTGCCCCAGGTTATTATATAACTTTCGTTAGTTCAACACTTTTCGATTTGAGCAAGATAAGGTGTTCTAAAAAATTGGTTTCTACCTGCTGGTCTGTTTTGGCAGATTTCTGCCATTATTTGCATTTGCTTCTTGTTGGTCCCTTTTTGAGTTCTCTTTGGGGAATTGAGCTTTTTGTGGGAAGTGCTACAGTAGCTTGTGTTTTAATGAAAGTTTTATTGGTGTTGAAACTGAACCTAAAGACTTATTATCTTGAGTGCACTAATATGCTAATAAAGATTGTGTGAAGTTTTGTATGAAGGAAGAATTTCAGGTGTATCGAGAGAATGATGTAATGAGATGAAGAATGGACAAAAGCTCAAACTTGGGGACGCCACCCCGTGTCAAACAATAAATATTCAAGAGGTACAAGCTTCAAAGCTTGGGGATGCCCAAGGTAACCCCTTCTTCATCAATAAAAATCTCAGGTTTCTTCCAAACACTTCATTTTTATTGTTTCATGCAAAGTTGTGTTGTTCTTGGAGCCTCTTTATTTTGGTTTTTTGATTTTACGTTTGCTTGGTTTTCTGAGTTTGCTTGAATAAATTGGTTGGACCCCCTCTTTCATACATTAGTTTTCAAATAAGTGTGGCTTGGATTGGAAAATAGTAGGAAAGTTCATGCTTAAGTGGTAAAAGGAGCTTGTTTTTGACTGTGGCCTATGCTTTGTCATGTCATGCTTGGTATTGTTTTTGCTTTATGCTTAGTGATTTTTTCTGTAGCATGACATATTACAAATAATTGAGAGTGCTTAATGTGCTTTGAAAGAATCATGCGTTGTTTTAGCATATTAAAGCATAGTATTGTGGTATTCTCTTTTGATGCTTTATTTGGGTTGACTTGGCGCATGCTCACACCATGTTATGACTATCCCAAGTCACCATAGCCTTTATGATCCTTTAGTTTTCGACTTGTAATATCACTTTATGCTTTAATTAACGATGTTTTGTCGCTTTGCATGATTATGGCCATTATTGCTCTCTTAGTTGGTTGCTCCCAGTCTTTTGCTAGCCTCCATAACCAAGTATGAGTTCCACTCATGCATCCAACTCCAAATAAAACCAAGTTATTCCAAAGAGTCCACCATACCTACCTATTAGCAATTACTATTCCAAGTATATTCATGTTTTTATCTACCTTCCAAATTAAACTTGTTATGTGAAAATTAGTGATTAAAGCTCTCACGAACTTGATGGCACACTTTACTTTTCTTGCACTTAATAAACTTGAACCATTGTGTCCATCTTTGTTGCGTATATGCTTGCGCTTTATAAGTTGAAATTAGCAGAACCATGTATCATGGGGAACGCTTTCAACATTGCACTTGTACATTATACCCTGTTGATATCATGATTCTTTTGCTTATGGATCCCGGCGATGTAAAATAAAAGTGGAAGTTGTAAGATCATGGAGTTTGTATGTGTGTTAGAGAAACGCCTGGGCCGCTAGCCTAAGCCATGCCTAATCATGGTGGAAACTTGCAGCATAACCATAATGAGCACTCTATGAAGCATCCTCAATAAAAACCTATGCAAATAGCAAATAAACAGATCACTGAGATGCTCATTGTCTGCTTGCCTTGTCATTTTGATTATGGGATAGCTCATGTATCATGTGCAAGGGGTACCCCGTTGGCGGTTCTCTATGATATATATGTACTTATAATGACAAGAGCTTACTTGTGACTAAAGTTGAGTAGCATGAGGTTTCGGCTTATAACTTGTCAAGCATATCCTCTTAGTTGTGTCACTTTAACCTTAATCACCTAAAGATGCTGATGATAGGGGCAATGAGAGCTTAAAGCTAATAAGTACCATAATTTTTGGAAGCTCTTTATGAGACTTGAATCCCTGTTTCCTTCTATGAAGGCCTTTCTTTTACTTTTATGTTGAGTCTCCATCTTCTATCTTTATGCACCTATTGAGAGAGCATAGTGGCCATTCTTAGTATAATGTGCATTGTCCCAAGACTTGTTGATTGATGCATAACTTTGATATTGCTTGTTCTTAAACTATTTGTATCTAGTCACCCATCTGAACTTTGAAGGTGTCCTATGCATTTATGTTTTGCTACTCTATGAGGGACAAGCTAAATGCCACTTTGCTATGTTTTCTTTATGTGAAACAAAAAAACGTCTTGCAAAGCATTGTTATTCATGAATATTTTGTTTGTGTCTTTTCATGTTACAACATAGTTGCTATGTCTTATTGCTAGAACTATATCTTTCATGCTATGTTGAAGTACTATGATCCCAGCTATCCATGTTTTACAAATACTTTGATCCAGTTTATGATGGTGCATGTCACCTCAAAAATTATTCTTTCTTTTTATCACTTACCTACTCGAGGACGAGCAGGAGTTAAGCTTGGGGATGTTGATACGTTGTAAATGTATCTATAATTTTTTATGTTCCATGCTTGGTTTATATCTACTTTCTTATGTTTTGTCCACACTTTGGAGTACTTTTACACATTTTCTAGAACTAACCTATTAACAAGATGCCACAGTGCCAGTTGCCTGTTTTCTACTATTTTTGGTTCCAGAAAAGTCAGAAAATGAATATTCTCGGAATTGGACCGAACAAAAGCCAAAGTCGATATTTTACCAGAAGACTCACGGAGCCAGAAGACGAGACGGAGAGGGGCCAGGGGCTGGCCACACCATAGGGTGGCGCGGGTCCCCTGGCCGCACCACCAGGTGGTGTGGCCCCCCTGGCTAGCCATCGACCTCGCATCTTTGTCTATAAGAAGCCTCTCGAGGAAGAAACCCTAAATCTTCAAGCCTCCAGCCACAAAAAGTTCTGCAGCGTCGCCGCCACTGAAGGGGAGATTCGGGGGACATAAATTCTTTGTTCCGGCACCCTGCCAGGATGGGGAAGTGCCCCCGGAGCCATCTCCATCGATCTCCACCACCATATCCATCGCCGTTGCTGATTCCCATGATGAGGAGGGAGTAGTTCTCTCTCGAGGCTAAGGGTTCTACCGGTAGCTATGTGTTCATCTCTCTCTCTATGCATGATCATATTGTGATCATGAGCTTTGTAATCTACTAGATCTACCTTGCTATTCAAGTGCTTTAATAGATCTTTGGCTCTCCCCATGTGTGTGAAAGTGACAACGTGCACACCATGGTGGCACTTAGGCTAGAGATTACAAATACTTGTTATGAGTTATATTTGGAGTTGGATGTCTCTATGAAATCGTGGTGTTTGTTGGAACCATCTAGTGCTCAAGGTGACAGTGTGGGGTTATCTAGATGCGGAAAGCGAACTTTGAGGAGTGATTTTATAGCCCTACCATGGATTAGAGTGTCCAACCAGAGAGTAGTTCAGAGCAATATCATGAAGTGAAGATATTTATATGAGAGTGTTCACTAGTGAAAGCATGATCCCTAGGCCTTGTTTCTAAGCATTGAAACACCGTTTGGAACTAGATCTGTTACATGTTTGCTTGCTTCCATCTTTATTTCAGTTTGACTTTAGTCTCTTCCATGCCATCAAGCTATTTTCTGGCACCGTTGTCTTATATCTATACCACTTGTATTTTACTATCTCTTCGCCGAACTAGTGCACCTATACACCTGACAAGTGTATTGGGTGTGTTGGGGACACAAGAGACTTCTTGTATCTTGATTGCAGGGTTGCTTGAGAGGGATACCTTTGACCACTTCCTCCCTGAGTTCGATAAACCTTGGGTAATACACTTAAGGGAAATTTGATGTTGTTCTACAAACCTCTGCACTTGGAGGCCCTACAACTGTCTACAAGAATAGAAGTGCGTAGACATCAAGGACCATGGTCACGAGAGAGAGAATATCAATTGGATGTCTTCATAAAAGTGAGAAGACCTTTATTGAATATTGTGTGTATTTATCTGGCCAAATACCCCCACTGTATATGGGGGGAGGGGAGGTACTACCTCCCTCAAAGTCCCGGGGTGGGACTAAAGGAGATGGAGAGGTGGGGAGGCGCGCCGGCCAGCCCCCACCCATGGGCCCCACGTGGGGCAGGCCCACTAGGGCCGCCGACCACCCCCTAGGCCTCTCCTAGGGGTGTGGTCCCCTCTTGGGCCCTTTCCCCTCTGAGAATTGGCCCATTAAGCCCTTTGACCATATAATTGATTTTCTCTTTTATTAAATAATTATGAATAAATGATTAAATCAATATTTAATATTCATGCACATATTATTCAATCTTCGTGGTTATGGAACACCTTCCATCTCCACTCCAGACATCCTCCGGACTTACCGAAACCCTTATGGTTTTCTCTCTACTATTCTTCGGCGATTCTTCCGATCCTATAAACACTCTCTAAGCATCATCAAGCCCTTAAGCATGATACCCTATGATTCGGGAACACTCCAGATATGGTCGGGACACTCTTGGACCAATGATCGACGGAGGGACCTAGATGGCCATGTGACCCCTATGCGTTCCACGAAGATCTTTCATAGTTTGAACCGGGACAGTTGTGTCTTATTCCCTTTCTCTCTCGATACTTGCATTGTCCGAGATATGATCAATGACATCACGATTTCGTGTTCAATCTCGTTACAGAACAATGCTACTTGACTCGTTTCGACAAGTGATATCCCTATGATCAAATCACACGCTGCGCAACTATTGGATATAACTTCTTCGAGTGGGCTCTTGAGTATCTTTCCGTCACGTGGACGGACAAATCCCTCTCTTGACATATATTGCCTCTACGGTTTCCTCCGAGTACCTGAACACACCTTTATAGCCACTGTATTACCAAGTGGCGCTTGATGCTATCTAAGCACTCTCGGGAGACAGTGATTGATATAGCCTCACGGTCTAAGGAATAGTCTACGAGGATCTATTTCTAATCATCGTAACTTGAACTTCGTGACATGATCGGGTCACGATGTTTAGGTTGGGTATTGGTTCATCATCTCATTCTCAGAATGAGTTGACTCCATTTCCAACTGGCATAAATGCCACATGATCAGGAACCTTGATCATCTGTTGACCAATGAACCAGTGACTAGAGTTTCACTGGGAACCCCTGATTGTTTATATATCACACGTGTATTGATGTTTCCACTTAATACAGTTATAGCATGATATAAAACTTAATCATAAACTTTATGAAATATTATAATAGTCCTTATTACTATTTGTCTCTAGGGCATATTTCCAAAAGTTTTTTACTTGGAAATTAGCACCTTCTCGACTTTTCGCACTTTTCACAGTACTATCTATGTATTATGATCTAATTAATGGACATGCACGGTACTTGCGGAAATACCTATGGAAGTTGAAAATCCCACTAAAAATTAAAATCTTCATGTTCCTATGTAAAAAAGTTTTGTTGACTCAAGATAATTCGCAAAAAGGAATTGGAGTGAGAGTAAAAAAAGTTGCTTCCGTGATGCTGAGGAAATGGTAGAACATTTATTTATCTCGTGTCCCTTCACTATATTAGTGTGGAGAATTGTTCATTCTACATATAACATACCTCCGCCAACCAATATCAAAAACATATTTGGAAATTGGTTAAATAGTATTGACACCGACGCTAAAGCTAGGATTCACATTTGGATTTTCGCTTTAGTTTGGCCAATTTGGAATTGTAGAAATAACATTGTTTTTAATAGGAAAGGTTCTACAAATATTTTGCAGGTTATCTATATGGTTGTGCATTGGATACAGTTATGGTGCTACATGTTACCAGAGGATCAGCGGAAATACATGGTTACTGGATGCAACCGGCTCCTAACAGTCATGTGGGACTTCTTCTATCAGGCTACTTGGCGGCCTATTAATCAGATTCAAGATGTTTAGATTGATACGCATTTTAATTGTTTTTAGATGGTTGATTTTCGTATCAACTCTCACCAATCCGTGAGATGTAAACTTTGAATCTCATAAACTTTAATAAAGAGATGTGTGCATCTATTGATGCATAGGCCGGCCTTCTCCCCCGTTTCGGAAAAATTGTAATCAATTTCATGTTTTAGGAACCTAAGATGAGGAGATTTATACATCGAGTTGTGGTACTCCCTCTGTTTTGGTTTACAAGTCATGCGCGTATATCTAGATCGTCAATTTTATCAATAAAATATAAATTATATAGCAAAAAGTATATAATTAAAAACTTTAGACATTATATGTTCTAATGGTATAATTTTTGTGTTATACAATTCATTATTTTGGTGGTCAAAGTGCCAAGATATACGCGCGGGACTTGTAAACCAAAACGAGGGAGTATTGTAAGACCTTTTTAGTAGTTTTTTGAAAATGGCGTTCATCGTCGCAATCGATCCAAAATTTTGTGTTGTTATAAGATCTTTTATTTGTGCTTAGTTTGTTTCGGCGAAGGCTTGGTCCAATCCTAGATCCGCCACTGGCTACACGAATACATGTTTTAAGGAAATGTAGCAGGATATAGTTCACACTTTCATGTGGTAAACTCTCTCCGTCCCAAATGTAAGGTGTCTAAAATAGGTAAAAGTAAACATTTTCTAAGTTTGACCAAATTTATAAAAAAATGAATATCGATAATGTTGAATCTATATCAATAGATTCACCACAAGGTATATATTTATAAATGTGTCCATCCAATAGTGTAGATACAATTATTTTCCTAATTATTTGATTAAAGTTAGTAGGATTTGACTTTTTATTAATATTGAATGCCTTACAATTTAAGTTGGAGGTGTATTTATGGTTTTAGAGATAAGCATGTAACTACATAGACCTTGTTAGTTGTTAGGTTGGGATTATCGGGAAGATTGGATAAGTGTCGAGTTGTTTTGAGAAATACTAAGTCACTGTCAGTACCTTCAAGATTGGTCCATAATTTAGGTTGGGTGCACTAGCTTTCACCATGGGAATCGTAAATAATTAGGTGAAATAAAACAAATTAACAACAAAAAATCCTTGAATCCTAAATATTTATATGTGCCAAGAGTAAACCTATTTTAGTGCCTAGCTATTTATTCCCAAGGACAAGAAGACATTTTTTTGAACAACAAGAAGACATAGTTGAGAAAGAATTAAGCCACTACATAGGGGGCTGTTTTTTATTAAAAACTAAACGTTGACCCTCTCCCCCTCCTGACCCCGTGCGGCACCGCCGCCGCACCAGGTCGCCACCCTCGCCCCCGCCCAGCCCCCCACTCCCGCACGCCCCTCCTCTCCATCGCCGCCGATTCCGTCGCTGGACAGAGCTCTAGCGGCGCGGCGGCGGGGGGGCCCTAGCCCTCACGTGTGTCGCTTCCATGGCGGCGGCAACTCGAGATCTAGGCATCGGTGGCGGCGCTCCTGCGGATCTCCAGCAATGATGGTGGGTGGGCGGCGGACAGTGAGCTCTGACGGCAGCGATCCCTGGGCGGCGGGGCGGCGGATGGTGTCGAGATCTAGGGTTCCTAGATCGGCGACGTCTTCGCCTCCTCAACGTCGGCCGGTGTTGTCCGGAGGTATTCTGCGGCCTACTTTGCTTCACGAGGGCGCCCGGGGTGGAGGCCCTGGGTTTGGTGGATGTGGACATCTTCTCCGTCGAAGGTGGCCGGCCTGTGGCTGGATTGGCAGGTCTCGCGATCCGTCTTCCAGTCCCAGTAGCGAGGCGGGGAGACCTAGGTGCCGGTGAAAACCGAGCCATTGGCAGGCGATGGCGGTGTTACCACGTCATTACCGTGATGAAGGCATTGTCGTGCACCTTGTGTCGACCTCAATCGTGCTACTCTGGGGGAAACCCTAACATCTTCGGGTTGGGCGATGGCGGTACCGCAGTGTCGGTATCGCTTTCTCTCCTGGGAGCATCGCTTGTGGAGCAGCGCTGGATGGAAGTGGCAGGAGAGGTGGAGCGGCTAGCACGCGGGGGTGGTGCTGCTTGGCACCGCGGTGGTGTCGGTGGCTGCTGTGGCAAGAGTCGGCACATCGATCTACACGCTGAAGATGGTTGGCGGAAGATAGTGAAGGCGGCGACATCCAGAGCGTGTGCGTGGGCGCCGATTCGTGGATATGTTGTGCGGTTCTAGGGCTCCTTTTGCTTGAGTTCGAGCCGCCGCGCCAAGGCGCTCCAGCTTCTCTTGGCGAGTGGCAATAGTGTGAGTGACCATTGGGCAGGGTCGAAACAGATAGATAGGTGTTTGATAGATCTCGTTGGGGAGCTGGCGATATGGTTATTGTTTTTGCTCGGTGTTTTGTTTTGTTTTGGCGGTTCCGGTTTATATGATGTTTGTAATGACCTTAGCCAAACATTGTGGTTCTAATAATAAATAATAGTTGTGTGCATCGCTCGATACAGAGGCCGTGGCTCCGCTCCCCATTTCTAAAAAAACATACTCTACAATCATGTTTTAGTTACCCGTAATCTTTATACATATACTCTCTAAAACACTCCATCCAGTTCTGTATGGATAAAAAAGTCATCATAGATTCTAAGTAAGGTTCATATTTATGCAATAGGGGTGTTACGTCTTCTTTCATAAATTAGGAAAAGATGACATGGATAAACACAGATACATTAAGGAGCATAAATCGAATTGTGAATAATTGGATACCTTTGGTATCATTAAATTTACAGAAAAATCCACCAAAATAAAGCATACCAAAACAGACTAATAATTTTTTTTTAAAGTTCTAATTTAGAGCAAACAATGTATTTATACTGATAGAAGTACATGTAAAATAGATATACTATTAGTATGTACAAGAGTGTGATTTCATTATTAAATATACAATTGTATATACCTATTCTATAACATATATACATCAAAAGACGGACTTAACGATAAAAATGACATTTAGTAAAATATTAATTTATGCAAAAGTAAAAATTCTTAGTATAAGTGACGAGCTAGCCTTCGGGTGATCAAAACGTGCGCAGGATCTGTAGCCTCGACCGCTGATGGTTGACTTAATCAGCCTTCTATAGCAATCAATATGCAGAAAATAATGAATTCTTCTCACGTGGGTGGGTCATGCTGTGCTGCTTTGCATGGCCGGAACCAACTGATTACTAGGGCCGGAACCAACTGATTACTAGGATTGTTTCCACTGACTTGTAAGTAGAGAAAGAATATAGAAGATCTGAAAATGTAAAAACAAGTGAAACTAAGAAAATATATCAACTTTTAGCTATCGAACAAATAAATTAAGCTGAGACAACAAATTAAGAAATAAACAAATAGTAGATATTTGCAAAACCATTCCTGCAAACAATTACACATATTTTTGCAGTAATAATCACAACCATTTCCAACAGGCACGTACTTGGTGTGTGCGTGATTTTAAGCGTTGTTGGTAATTTTTGATGAAATAAAGTTGGTGCTTTTTGACCCTGACTAATCGTTGATGTGTAGAGTGGTACTGCAATTTAACTTTATTAGATGATATGTATTTCAAGGGATGCGAGCATGTGTGTGTGGTTATGGTTAAATGTGTTAGCTAGGGATTAGTGTTTAGTTTTATGTTCTAGGAGTAGTTTCAATGTTATGTTTATGGTTCAGGGTATACTGTCTAGGTCATAAATGAGATGCCACCATTTGGTTCATGGGTTTTATTGGAATGCCTGAGTGAGATGCTTTTTTTGAACCAGGAACGGCCCCGAAGGGCCTGGATACTGCTTAATTATTAGCGGTGAGGGTACATGGTACAAAATAGACCTTGGAAAAAAAAGCCATTACAAACTAGTCCCTAGCTTTAAGGAAAAGGACCCTAAAGAAATCTAAAAAAAGCAATCAGGTCCTTGAGCTCCATCACCGATACAACATAGAGATCTCACATCGCGGCCTTCTCCACCAGAGCCAGGGACGAGACCACTTGGTCGTGACAAGAAGTTGAGCGCCGCTGGGAGACCTCCAAAGGGCCTCCACCATCCGAAGGTTGAACTGTTGGAAATATGCCCTAGAGACAAATAATAATAAGGATTATTATTATATTTCATAAAGTTTATGATTAAGTTTTATATCATGCTATAACTATATTGAGAGAAAACATCAATACACGTATGATATATAAACAACCAGGGGTTCCCAGTGAAACTCTAGTCACTGGTTCATTGGTCAACAGATGATCAAGGTTTCCTGATCATGTGGCATTTATGCCAGTTAGAAATGGAGTCAACTCATTCTGAGAATGAGATGATGAACCAATACCCAACCTAAACATCGTGACCCGATCATGTCACGAAGTTCAAGTTACGATGATTAGAAATGGATCCTCGTAGACTATTCCTTAGACCATGAGGCTATATCAATCACTGTCTCCCGAGAATGCTTAGATAGCATCAAACATCACTTGGTAATACAGTGACAATAAAGGTGTGTCCAGGTGTTCGGAGGAACCGTAGAGGCAATATATGTCAAGAGCGGGATTTGTCCGTCCACGTGATGGAAAGATACTCAAGGGCCCACTCGGAGAAGTTATATCCAATAGCTGCGCAATGTGTGATTTGATCACAGGGATATCACTTGTCGAACGAGTCAAGTAGAATTGTTCTGTAACAAGATTGAACATGACATGGTGATGTCATTGATCATATCTCGGGCAATGCGAGTGTCGAGAGACAAAGGGAATAAGACACGACTATCCCGGTTCAAACGATGAAATATCTTCGTGGAATGCACAGGGGTCACATGGCCATCCAGGTCCCTCTATCGATCATTGGTCCGGGAGTGTCCCGACCATGTCTAGAGTGTTCCCGAACCGTGGTATATCACCCTTAAGGGTTTTATGATGCTTAGAGAGTGTTTATAGGATCGGTAGAATCGCCGAAGAAGAGTAGAGAGAAAACCGGAAGGGTTTCGGTAAGTCCGGGGGATGTCCGGAGTGGAGGTGGAAGGTGTTCCATAGCCACGGAGATTGAATAATATGTGAATGAATGTTAAATATTGATTAAATCATTTATTCATAATTATTTAATAAAAGAGAAAATCGATTTAAAGGTCAAAAGGCTTAATGGGCCAATTCCGGAGGGAAGAGGGCCCATTAGGGAAAGGCAAGAGGCGAAAGGGGCCAAGGGGGTGGCCGGCGCCCTAGTGGGCCAACCCCCCCTCCCGCGTGGGGCCCATGGGGGTGTCCAGCGGCGCCTCCCCCTCCCCCTTTCCTCTCCTTTAGTCCCACCCGGGACTTTGAGGCAGGTAGTACCTCCCCTCCCCCTATATATAGTGGGGGTATTTGGCCAGATAAATACACACAATATTCAATAAAAGGTCTTCTTACTTTTGGGGATACCTCCAATTGATATTATCTCTCTCTCTCTCGTGACTGTGGTCCCAAGTTCGGACTGCGCGAACGAGAGACATCTTCACCGCGCAGCACCGTTGCGCTGCGGGATTCGGATCCAGGAGCTCTACTTTTGCAACTGCTGCTGGATTGGGAAGCGGGAGTCATCGTCAGGCACCGGACATGTGTAATTCCCCGTGAGGTGTCACACTTGAGGCACTCAAGTCGTTGGAGCCGCAGGAGCGCAAGGACTTCATCACGACCTTGAGGTCGGCTTCGGCTCGTCTACATCAACCACGCTCTCCTGAGCGTTGACAAAGCTTTTCGGTCTTCAAGGGTAAGTTCGCGAAAATCCCCTCCCATTACTGCATTACTAATAGATAGTTTCTGACAACATCAGGGGTTGAGGGGCGTAGGGTAAAAATTATTGTTTTAATACGCGGAACCCCTACAGTGGTATCAGAGCTAGATCTACGCGTAGTACTGCTAGTACGGGTAGAACACACGACATGTAGCATGTGGGCGTTGATATATTAGTTGTTACCCTCCCATGTGTACTTGTGTATACCGCAGTAATGCTTGATGAAGCGGCCCCCAACCGACTTTACGCGTTCATTCGTGAGACTGGTCCATGCTTGACATATAGCTTGTACCGTATAAAGTGGCTTAGAGGGTTGTCTGTCTCTCTCATATTAGTTGGTATGCCATTTGTAATGGAAGGCCCCGAAAGGGGTATAGTATAGACAACTACTTGATCAGCGTTTTGGTGAAAGTTCGTAGGTAAGAATGGTTCTTGTGCGAAAGCCCATTCAACCACGTAAAATATGCAAAGATAAAGTAGAGGCGTCTAACTTTGTTTTGCAAGGGGCGTTTCTTTGTGATATGGTTGTGGCAAAGGTAAAGTGATTACATTATGTTACGTAGTAGTAGATAGTCACGAAGGTGATGGACTACCACGCTGGAAAGACACCAGTACCCTGGTGTCTACGGCGCCAGAACCCTGGCGCCAGAATCCGGTGATGACGGATGGAGATCATGACGTGAAGAACCATATCACATCACATTTACATTCAATGTTATTGTTTGTATGTCTTATTGTGTGATAGTATTAGATACTCGACGGTAGCCTAATCAAATGATCCCTGTTTAAAATTACCAATGATTGTGTTCCCCCTTAGTGTGCACCACCAAGAAAGTTCTTCGGTATGAGGCAGGCCATGATGAGCGGGTGTCAGACATATCTATGTTCGCATACAGTGGGTGTAAGCCATGTCGCATAGCAAATACACTAAGGAGCTGACGAGCCTAGCACGTTACAGAGACGTGGCCTCGGAACGCGGATGGTTGAAAGATTGAGCACGAGTCGCATGAGTGATGTGACCGACGTTTAGCGTCCACCCTAGAACCCACATTGATGGCCGTGATGTTCGGGGGAGATGTGGGGAAAAGGGGCCTTGTTATCACTAGAAGCCTTCAGGGGATAGGTGTTTCTGAGTGGAGTTATTATTAACTCATTTAATTATAAACTAAGTCTAAATTCCTTTTCAGTTATAAATGTAGAAAAGGTTTTCCCCAATGCTAACTTCCTGTTGACGATTGGTTGGTTAGAAGGAGAGAAGCTCAGGTTAGACGGATCAAACTTCTCTATATGGGTTACGCGTCTCCACGTTCTCCTTAGCGAGAATAACGTGGTCGACTACATACTCAACGAGATTGATTTGGATCAGCCCAGTGATATAGAGACCCCAGAGCAGCGAGAAGACCACTATTACCGTCAGGAGATGGCCTCCTTAATTTCAGTTACGATGCGTTTCAGAATGGTGTACGAGCTTTGGCCTGTCCTGGGTAATATTGACCCTCGTACATGAAGGAAATATGTCCTGAGAGGCAATAATAAAGTTGTTATTATGTATTCCTTGTATATGATAGATGCTTATTTTGCATGCTATAATTGTATTGATTGGAAACGTCAATACATGTGTGTTTAATAAACAAATAAAAGGTTCCTAGTTATGCCTATCTTATAGACTAGCTCGTTGATTAACAAGATGATCAAAGTTTCCTGATCATGGATATTGGATGTTGTTAATAACAAGGTCACAACATTTGTGAAATGATGTGATGAACATTCATCAAAAGTATAGCATTACGATCAAATTCATTATGTTTATATTGCTATAACATCATATGAAGTAATCTTTATCCTTAGACCATGAGATCATGTTAATTGCTGACATCAGAAGAGTAACTTGATAACATCAAACATCACACCGTAAAAGGGTGACTATAAAGGTGGGTTCAAATACTCCGAAGATGTTATGTTGAGGCTCATGGATCAAGAGTGTAATTTGTCAATCCCGATGACGGATAGATATACTCTGGGCCCTCTCGGTGATATCACATTAAGATAGCTTGCAAGCAAGTGATGTGATCACTAGAATGTTATATCACGGGAACGAGAAAAGAGTGCATATCAGTAACGAGATCAAACTAGGTATTTGGATACCGATGATTGAATCTCGGACATGTAATATATCATGAGACAAAGGGATTAAATTACTAGCGTTAAAGGTTCTCACGATCACATAAGTCATCGTTGAATGTGCAGGACTCAGTATGGATCTCTAGGTCCCGCTTCTGATTATTGATTTGAGAGGAGTCTCAATCATGTCTGCATTATTCGCGAACCGTAGGGTGACACAGTTAAGGGTTTCCAAACACCATTTCGGAGCACATATGTTTCAGACAAAAGAATTGCAAAGCGCTGGAATTATTTCGATGGAAACCGGAATTGTTTCGGGTGAAATTGCAGAAACTAGTTCTGCATGTGATATTGAAATGTTACAAGGGTTTTATGTGAATGTTTGTTAATTAAAGTAATTGACAAAATTATGAATAAAATAAATAAAAGAGTTTTATTAAATGAGAGTTGCATTAAATTTGGTGGAAATTTAATGCATGTGAGTGGAACTTTGGGTGGAGGCTAAATTGATGTGAGTGGAGCTTCCACCACATGAATGAGGAAGAGGTGGGGGAACCCCCCATGGGCGTCGCCATGGCAGGGGAGGAGCCCCCCTCTCCTCCCTCACAAAGCACATCTCCTCGTGAAGGATCTCTCTCCCCCTCTAGATATATTCCCCCATGGTCTCGGATTAGCAAGATGCATGTTCCTGGTGGCATTGCGCCTGGAAGGAGTTGCTGCTTCCGCTGATTCGCTAGAGCTAGGAGGTGGAGGTTGTTCAGTGGCCTGAACGTGTGTGCGAGGATGGATGCGCTGCTGATTTGCAGTGCTAGGACTTCCACACGATCTTGAGATCGGCAAGCGTACGACTACATCATCCACGAGTTCCAACTCGTTAACAAAGCTTTGTTGTCTTCGAGGGTAAGTTCTCTATGGATGTATATCCACCCGTTGATTGTATCTAGTAGATAGATCTTGGCGTATAGTTCTCATCGTTGGATTTTTTGTTTTCTATGCTGCGAACCCAACAGTGGTATCATAGCCTGATCTATGCGTAGGTGCTTTGCACGGGTAGTACACATATGTTTATATGTGGGCAATGATGATCATGTTATTGCTTCTTTCATGTATTTTGGATATTGGTGGCATAGTGGGATGAAGCAGCCCGGACCAACCTTACATGTCATCGCACATGAGACCGGTTCCACGACTAACATGCAACTGGTTTTGCATAAGTGGCTGGCAGGTGTCTGTCTCTCCTACTATAGTCAATATTTGATTTACAACGAGTTGCTAATAACTTGGTTATCATCGTTGTGGTTCCATGTCCGTAGGTAAGACCGGTTCTATCTCCGAAAGCCCTAAGCCACGTAAAACTTGCAATGGATAAATTAGAGGCGTCTAGTTTATATTGTTGTTGGGCTAATGTCATGATATGGTAATGTTGTAAGTTGATGTATGGTAGATACTCTTACAACAAACTTAGTGTGTAAGTTCCATAGACCTTGGCCTTACACACAAAGGAATGATAGAGATCATACCATGATGCATATGATGGTGATCAAATGCATGGACCATATCATCCCACTTTACACATTTGATGTTCGCATCTTATATTGCTAGTTTGGCGCTTTTAGTAGCATTGTAAGATGATCCCTCATTTAAATATCAAGATAAAATGTGTTCTTCCTTAAGTATGCACCGTTCTATGGATCGTGTTTCGAGACATCACGTGATGATCGGGTGTACTCGACTCTACGCTTTCATACAACGGGTGTAAGACAGTTTTACACACGCGAGTACTAAGGTTCTTACTTGGCGAGCCTAGCATGTACAGACATGGCCTCGGAACACGGACCGAAAGGTTAAGCGTGAGCATATAATTGATATGATGCCCATATAGATGCTCGCCTTTGAAGCTACACCGACTCACGTGATGATCAGACTTGGTATAGTGGATTTGGTTCATGTAATCACCAAAAGGACACGAGGGATGTCGTTTGTGAGTGGGAGTTCATTAGTAATTTGGGTTAGTTGAACTCAATCTATCATAAACTTAGTCTAAATAAACTTTACAAATTCTGTTGTAGATGGCACCACCTGCTTTTAATTTCAATGTGTTCATGGAGAAAGAGAAACTTGCTACGAATGGTAGCAACTTCACCAACTGGGCTATGAATTTGAGGATTCTCCTCACTACTACAGAAAAGAAATATGTGCTAGAAGCGCCGCTAGGCCCCCCACTAGCTCTTGATGCCTTTGACGAGGAAAAGAATGTCTATATAACTCGTCAAGAGGACCACAACTTAGTTCATTGCGACATACTGTATGGGCTAGAGCCAGAACTTCAAAAGCGTTTCGAAAATGGCAATGCTTTTGATACCATGGGAGAATTAAAAATGATTTTCGATACCCATGCTGTCGTAGAGAGTTATAATGCTTCTAAAAAGTTCTTTAGCTGCATGATGGAGGAGAACAACTCCGTTAGTGAGCACATACTCAAAATGTCTGGATACGCCGATAAGCTTTTGTCCTTGGGAATATCGATTCCCATTGACCTAGGCATACATCGTGTTCTCCAATCTCTGCCACCTAGCTACAAGAGCTTCGTGATGAACTATAACATGCAGGGCATGAAGAAGTCTCTTCCCGAGCTTCTGTCAATGCTTAAAACTGTAGAAGTGGAGATTAGGAAAGAACATCAAGTGTTGATGATCAATAAGACCACTGGTTTCAAGAAAGACAAGAAAGGAAAACAGAAGGGAAAGAAGGGCGGCAAATCTGTTGCCACACCTGAAAAGAAATCCCGAGCTGGCCCTAAATCTGATACCGAGTGCTACTATTGCAAGGGGACTAGCCATTGGAAGCGCAACTACCCCAAGTACTTGGCGGACAAGAAGGTCAGCAAGGCAAACAAAGGTATATATATATATGATATACATATTATTGACGTGTACTTGACTAGTACTCGCAGTAGCACCTGGGTATTTGATACGGGATCGGTTGCTAATATATGTAACTCGATTCAGGGGCTGTGGAACAAGCGACAGCTAGCAAGGGATGAGGTCACGATGCGGGTCGGCAATGGATCAAGAGTTGATGTGATCGCCGTCAGAACGCTGCCTCTCCATATGCCATCAGGATTAGTGATAAATCTAAATAATTGTTATTTAGTGCCTGCACTGAGCATGAACATTGTATCCGGATCGTGTTTGATACGAAGTGGTTATTCCTTTAAATATGAAAACAAAGGTTGTTCGATTTATATGAATGATATATTTTATGGTCATGCACCTGTGATGAATGGTTTATTTCTATTGGATCTCGATAGTAGTATTACTCATATTCATAATGTTGATGCTAAAAGGATTAAATTTGGTAATGATATATCTGCATATATGTGGCACTGCCGTCTAGGTCATATTGGCGTTAAACGCATGAAGAAACTTCATTCTGATGGACTTTTGGAATCACTTGATTTTGAATCATTTGATACATGTGAGCCATGCCCTATGGGCAAGATGACTAGAATGTCGTTTTCCGGTTCAATGGAACGGGCGACAGATTTATTGGAAATCATACATACTGATGTATGTGGACCAATGAGTGTGTCGGCGCGAGGTGGATATCATTATTTTGTTACTTTCACGGATGATTTGAGTAGATACGGGTATATCTATTTGATGAAACATAAGCCTGAAACCTTTGAAAAGTTCGAAGAATTTCAGAATGAAGTGGAAAATCATCATAACAAAAAGATCAAATTTCTGCAGTCTGACCGTGGAGGAGAGTATCTTAGTTATGAGTTTAGCACACATATGAAAGACTGTGGAATAGTTTCACAACTCACGCCTGCCAGAACACCACAACGTAATGGTGTGTCGGAACGTCGTAATCGTACTTTATTGGATATGGTTCGATCTATGATGTCTCTGACTGACTTGCCACTGTCATTTTGGGGTTATGCACTGGAAACCGCTGCATTCACTTTAAATCGAGCATCATCTAAATCCGTTGAAACGACATCGTATGAATTATGGTTTGGAAACAAACCTAAGTTGTCATTTCTTAAAGTTTGGGGATGCGATGTTTATGTGAAGAAACTTCAGCCGGATAAACTCGAACCCAAAGCAAAAAAAATGCGTCCTCATAGGATACCCTAAAGAAACGATTGGGTGTACCTTCTATCACAGGTCCGAGGGCAAGGTTTTTGTTGCCAAGAATGGATCCTTTCTTGAGAAGGAATTTCTCGCGAAAGGTGTGAGTAGTCGGAAGGTAGAACTCGAAGAGGTTATTGAACCTTCTCTTCATGAAATGGCGAGTGGCACAGCACCGGAAATTGTTTCGGAGTTGACTTCACCTGATGAAGAGAGAGCTAATGATAATAATCATGAAACTCCGAAAGAGGACACTACCGAACCATGCAGGTCAAGCAGAACACGTGCAGCTCCTGAACTATACGGAAATCCTGTTATAAATTTGACGATTGATGAAATAGATGACCCTGCAACGTATGAAGAAGCGATGATGAGCTCAGATTCCAACAAATGGCTAGAAGCCATGAAATCCGAGATGGAATCCATGTACGAAAACCAGGTTTGGACCTTGGTGGATTTACCTCACGATCGAAAGGCCGTTGAGAATAAATGGATTTTCAAAAGAAAAACTGATGCTGATGGTAATGTGACCATTTATAAAGCTCAACTTGTCGCAAAAGGGTTTCGACAAATTCAAGGAGTTGACTACGATGAGACATTCTCTCCCGTAGCGATGCTAAAGTTGGTTAGGATTATGTTAGCAATTACTGCATATTTCGATTATGAAATATGGCAGATGGATGTCAAAACTGTGTTCCCCAATGGTAATATTGAAGAAGAGTTGTATATGATACAACCTAAGAGTTTTGTCGATCCTAAGGATGCTGATAAGGTATGCAAGCTTCAGCGATCCATCTATGGACTGAAGCAAGCATCCCGGAGTTGGAATCTCCGATTTGATGAGGTGATCAAAGAGTTTGGATTTGTCAAACTTATGGAGAGGCTTGTATTTACAAGAAACTGAGTGGGAGCAATGTGGCATTTCTGATATTATATGTGGATGACATATTATTGATTGGAAATGATATAGATCTTTTAAACAGTGTTAAAAGTTATCTAAACAGCAAATTTTTGATGAAGTACCTTGGTGAAGCTTCATATATATTAGGCATTAAAATCTTTAGAGATAGATCAAGGCGCCTAATTGGGCTATCGCAAAGCACATACCTTGATAAGATATTGAAGAAGTTTAATATGGACGGAAGTAAGAAGGGGTTCTTACCTATGTTGCAAGGCAAGACATTGAGTAAGTCTCAAAGTCTGGCTACGGCGGAAGAAAGAGAGATAATGGATAAGATCCCCTATGCCTCAGCCATAGGCTCTATAATGTACACCATGCTATGTACAAGACCGGATGTGGCACATGCTATTATTTTGACTAGCAGGTACCAATCTGATCTAGGTTCGGAACACTGGATAGCGGTCAAGAATATCCTTAAGTATTTAAGAAGAACTAGGGATATGTTTCTTGTATACGGAGGTGAAGAAGAGCTAGTCGCTAAGTGTTATGTCGATGCTAGCTTTGACACCGACCCGGATGACTCTAAGTCTCAATCCGGATATGTATTTCTCTTGAACGGAGCAGCAGTTAGTTGGAAGAGTTCCAAACAACCTGTGGTGGTTGGATCAACGACGAAGGCGGAATATGTTGCTGCTTCAGAAGCGGCGCAGGAAGCGGTTTGGATAAAGGAGTTCATAACGGAACTAGGTGTGGTTCCTAGTGCATTGGACCCAATGGTGATCTATTGTGACAACAATGGAGCCATAGCCAACGCCAAGGAACCAAGGTCTCACAAGAATTCCAAGCATATTAAGCGCCGGTTTCACTCCATCCCCAAGCATGTCAAGGATGGAGATATAAAGATTTGTAAAGTACACACGGGCCTAAATGTAGCAGATCCGTTGACTAAAGTTCTCCCTAGGGCAAAACATGATCAACACCAGAACTCCATGGGTGTTAGATTTATCACTATGTGAACTAGATTATTGTCTCTAGTGCAAGTGGGAGACTAAAGGAAATATGCCTTGAGAGGCAATAATAAAGTTGTTATTATGTATTCCTTGTATATGATAGATGTTTATTTTGCATGCTATAATTATATTGATTGGAAACGTCAATACATGTGTGTTTAATAAACAAATAAAAGGTTCCTAGTTATGCCTCTCTTATAGACTAGCTCGTTGATTAACAAGATGATCAAAGTCTCCTGATCATGGACATTGGATGTTGTTAATAACGAGGTCACAACATTTGTGAAATGCTGTGATGAACATTCATCCGAAGTATAGCATTACGATCAAAGTCATTATGTTTATATTGCTATAACATCATATAAATTAATCTTTATCCTTAGACCATGAGATCATGCTAATTGCTGACATTAGAAGAGTAACTTGATAACATCAAACGTCACACCGTAAAAGGGTGACTATAAAGGTGGGTTCAGATACTCCAAAGATGTTATGTTGAGGCTCATGGATCAAGAGTGGAATTTGTCAATCCCGATGACGGATAGATATACTCTGGGACCTCTCGGTGATATCACATTAAGATAGCTTGCAAGCAAGTGATGTGATCACTAGAATGTTATATCACGAGAACGAGAAAAGAGTGCATGTAGGTAACGAGATCAAACTAGGTATTTGGATACCGATGATCAAATCTCGGACATGTAATATATCATGAGACAAAGGGATTAAATTACTACCGTTAAAGGTTCTCATGATCACAGAAGTCATCGTTGAATGTGTAGGAGTCAGTATGGATCTCTAGGTCCCGCTTCTGATTATTGATTTGAGAGGAGTCTCAATCATGTCTGCATTATTCGTGAACCATAGGGTGACACACTTAAGGGTTTCCAAACACCTATTTGGAGCACAAATGTTTCAGACAAAAGAATTGCAAAGCAATGGAATTATTTTGATGGAAACCAGAATTGTTTCGGGTGAAATTGCAGAAATTGGTTCTGCATGTGATATTGAAATGTTACAAGGGGTTTTATGTGAATGTTTGTTAATTAAACTAATTGACAAAATTCTGAATAAAATAAATAAAAGAGTTTTATTAAATGAGAGTTGCATTAAATTTGGTGGAAATTTAATGCATGTGAGTGGAACTTTGGGTGGAGGCTAAATTGATGTGAGTGGAGCTTCCACCACATGAATGAGGAAGAGGTGGGGGCACCCCCCCATGGGCGCCGGCCATGGGAGGGGAGGAGCCCCCCTCTCCTATAAAATTCCCCCCTCTCCTCCCTCACAAAGCACACCTCCTCGTGAAGGATCTCTCTCCCCCTCTAGATATATTCCCCCATGGTCTCGGATTCGCGAGATACATGTTCCCGGTGGCATTGCGTCTGGAAGGAGTTGTTGCTTCTGCTGATGCGCTGGAGCGAGGAGGTGTAGGTTGTTCGGTGGCTTGAACATGTGTGCGAGGATGGATGCGCTGCTGATTTGTGACGCTAGGACTTCCACACGATCTTGAGATTGGCAAGCGTACGACTACATCATCCACGAGTTCCAACTTGTTAACAAAGCTTTGTTGTCTTCGAGGGTAAGTTCTCTATGAATGTATATCCACCCGTTGCTGGAATCTAGTAGATAGATCTTGGCGTATAGTTCTCATCGTAGGATTTTTTGTTTTCTATGCTGCAAACCCAACAGTACGGTAATGCTACAGCTTAGGACACATTTCGTGGAACAAGCACGCATATGGGAACATGAGCTGATGGGAGACTTCTTCTCCATTAAGATGGAGGAGAACTCGTCACTTTACGACCACTTGGAGCGCATGCATGATGCGTACATGAGGCCTGCATACTTTCTAGATAACTGGATGGCGCGATCTTTTGCAAATGGCATTGTGTTGAGGTCGCTGCCACCAAGCTACCAGGCACAAGTGAGGACTTGCATTATGAGAGACGATGCGGAAACACTGGATTTCCACAGGTTGATATCACATCTTAGGGATGTGATGGTTGAACCCATTGTCGCTGAGGTCATCAATGACAAATGTATATATTTGATATGCACTTTTATAAATGTTATAATCTTGCAAACACATTTGCAGTGTTAAGTGTATTTGATACTTGTTCTGTTTTGCTGAAAACGGGTCCTTCTGCATAGAGGTGATTGCTGGATAGGAGGTGACGTTGCGTGTTGATGGCGAGCATGATGATGATGGCCAACGACACTCTCCCTCGACATTTATCACTTAATTTATGTTTAGGATGATTATTGTAATCAAAAGATTGTGAACCTCTTTAGTGTGTCTCACTCTTTGTGAGACAATTATTCATATGAGCTTGTAACAAACAGTTGCTCCACTTTTATGAATGATTTATATTTATGTTCATATCTTGTTTGATTATGTGTGAATTATCCTTGTTTTGAAACTAATTGATGAACATTTGTAAAATATTGAAATGCCTTAAAATACCCAACTTAATGATATGTTCATTAATGAATGAAACCATTGTTTAAATTCAAAAGTTATGTGATAATATGTGAAAGTCATTCAATTACTTATCACATATGAACCATGCCTAAATTCGGCAATATAACTTAAACGCCGGGAATTACTTGAATACAAAGTGTTTGGTGAATTGTTGAAAGTAAATACATATTCGATGTATTGTGTGTTAACAAAAATGGTAATTATCATTATATGATTGTTTAAATGTGTAAAGAAGTTTATCAAAGGACATATAAGTATGAAACTATTTGGTATGATCAAAGTATTTCATCAAACAAAGGGTATTAAAGATAAAAGAGAATCTAATTACTACGATTTGATCAATAGTAATGAAATTTGACTCACTACAAGAAATGTGTCAACTTGTGACATTTTGGTAGTGACCATCTACAAAATCGTCTTAGATTTATGAAGATTCCGCACCGTGTGGTCTCAAGCTGCTTGGGAGGGCCAAAGCCTTAGTAAACTATGACGATTTTGCTGAGAAACATCGTAATTCATTTAAATGAAATCGTCATAATAGCTAGGCAGATCTAAATATAGAGGATAGCAACATGGACCATTGGAGGCGAACAAGATGGACGGGTAGGATTGTGATATGCGGTAACTTGACACGGATCGATGACATGGCATGCTACCCATCGCGCGCAGACACCAAATATTTCACCATCGTGCCATGTTGTGCACGTGCTAGCTGAGCCAAAACCACCACGTCGCCACCCTCCCAACGAATGCTGCTCCCAACCCTAATCCTATCGCCCCCTCCGCTCCTTCTCTAGAGAGTTCCGCGCGCCACCGCCCCTCCTTCTCCAGCGAGTTCCGCATGCCGCCGCCACCGCCCCTCCTTCTCCAGCGAGTTCCACATGCTGCCGGTGCCCCTCCTTCTCCAGAGAGTTCCACGCACCGTCCGCTACAGCCACTCCGAAACCCTAGCAGCGCTCGAAACCCCCCGAGCCAGATCCGCTGTGAGCCACGCCCGTCCATCCCTTCTCCGCCACTCTCGCCCCGTCCCTCCACCACTCTGATCCATATCGAGCCACCGGCTACCCCGAGCCCTTCCACCATGCCGCCGCCCCCTCTGCCTCCCAGATCCAATCCACACCGCCGCCACCTCTCCATCGGCTCGCGCCACCGCCTCTCCATCGGCTCCCTCCATGCACCCGAGTTTCTCCACCTCTCGCACTGCCCCTGATTTTGCATGTACCCGAGCCGCTCCGATCCCCAACTCCCTGTTCTCATAGCATTGTAACAGAGGCGACCCGCCATGGCCGCTGCTTCCTCCGTAAACCCGCCATCCCCGCAGCAATCGACCCCCAAGGTGGTCCGAGTGGTGGTGAAGGGTCGCGTGTAGTGCGTATTCTTCCATGACTGGATGGTGGAGACGGTGCGCCCATTGGCTGCTGTCGCTGTTCGCTAGGAGCCGGTGCTCAAGGATCTGAAGCTGGTGAGCCAGGAGCCGGCCCTATTCGCGATGTGCATCCGAGAGAACCTTCTACTTAGGAGGGATGAGGCGATAGAGGTGGAGATGGAGCAGGCCGCTAGGGTCGCCAACGGCCACTGCGTCATCTTGAAGCTCCCCGATGACTATGACACGCAGGTTAGTCTCATCTCATTTCCTCCGTCCATCCTCTAGGTTTCTTGGACCAATTCGTGCCCTCTGTTGTTTGAATTGATCTTTAAACTGAAATAAACATGGCATTTGTTTAATTAGATTATAACAAACATAGGTTTAAACCTGGAAATGGACCTATGTACAAATCCAAAACAGATTAGTCCAAGAAATATCCACTCACACGCACTCACGTCCAGGTCCAGGTCCACGTTTTTTGCACAATGTCCAAATCCATCCAGTCCAACAAGATTTTAACCTAGGGATATCCAAGGCCCAAATGGACCCAAATGGATACTAGACTATCCAGAATGTTTAGGTCCAAATCCATTCAATATTATTGGCCATAATGTCCATTTAAATCCATATCCACTAAGATCTAGTCCAATTGGGTCCAACATTATTTAGTCCAAAATCCATTGGACTATACTGATCTAGTTCCAGATTTACATAGGTTGTATGTGTTTTGATGTAGTGAGAAATTGGTATGTTTGTATTGTTTTCATTCCCACGAGAAAACTTGTCATCCTTGGTTTAATGTTGATGGGCTTGTGTTCATGCAAACAAGCAAGTAAAACTTATGCTAGGCCATGGGGATCTAGTTACGGTTTCTGTTTGTTAAACATGCTTGTAATAAACTAATTTGGTTGACAATAGTAGTAGTGAGCTTGGCAATGGTGTACTTGAAAATTGTAGTACTGAGCTTGTAGTGGGAATATAATTATACTCCATTGCTCTTATATATACTTTTATGCATAATACTCGGTGCCCCTATTTTACTTGGTTTGACCCCAACAACAGCGCCCTTTATGCTTACTGATGCCTACCTCACTTTGTTGTTCTCACATGCCTAATGGAGTTCTCAGTGTCGAGCTCACCACTGCAACCGAAGCAAACCTGTCTTCCTTGGATTAGATAAGTCTTCAGTCTGTACATGTATACTCCTATTCCTGATAGCATAGAGAAAATATGCTTTGTAAGTGAGTGCTCTGCTTAACTATTTGAACCAAGTTGAGTGTGCATTTGGTAACCGCTGAACCAACCGTACTCACTCAGAAAAAATTGCAATTGTTTTATGAGTGCCTAGTAGTACTCTGTTTTCAATGCTACATAACTAGTAGTATGCACTGGGAATTTTGTAGATAAGTACCCCTCAGCAAAGCAGCATGAGAAAGGGAAATCGGCGTAGCGAGATGTTATCGCAAGTTATCTTGTAAAGTGCAAGTTTAAAAATGCTGATACATATTTCCCTGGTAGTCTGTTAGCCTACCGTTGTTGTGATCTTACTCTATGTGTATCCTTCATCCTTGCAAATGTGAGGTGATTCTTACCTATGTGCTGGAGCCCATCAACCCTGGCCACGGCACAACTTTCATATCGTCAAGTTCACAGCGCTGCGACCGCAGCGTCGCTTCCTTCTCTGGAATAGTAGAACCTAGTGTACAGCCCCAAAACATGGAACATCTCTTTCTTATATGATCATCACCTAGAAAATCTTACTGTATTGGTCCATTTATTACTTGTGTAATGATATGATCATTAGAAGTAGCTGATAGAGTAGCATGTCTTGCTTCTTTACTTTGTATCTTGCTGAATGTGCTTATTGTTCATTATCTTGATTCCAAATAGTGTTATGAACTTTGCAGGACTTCTTTGCCTAATTTTAGGGGATGCAGGTCTATAATTTATTGGCAGCATCACATGAGGTAAATGCGGAATTTTAATTTCTGTCCTTGTGCCTTTGTTACAACCGTCTAGATGCTCCAGTCCTTGTTTGTAATCTTACATTTTGAATGTACGGTGGACTGTATTCTGTTGAGGCACATATAGCTTGGAAATTTTAATTTCATTATGCATTTTGCTCACAAGATCAATGTCAATTGCTGATTTTCTGACTTCTCTGTTTACCTTTTCCTAGTTTCATCTATTTATCTGATGATCGAGATATGTCTTATATTTTATAATGCCAAAACAATTTTGTCTACCTTTGCGGGGGCCAACTTAACTCTTACTTTGTAAAATTCTTTGGCTTATTGTAAGCTTTTGTTTAGTCGCAGACCTGAGGGAGACCTGACGCTTACTTGTGTGCTGGATCACATCAACCCTGACTACGGCACCACTCTCACACCATTGAGTTTAATGCATTGGCGGTTACTTCTCTGGATTAGTTAAGTGTTCAGTTTAACCTATTCAATGCAAATATCCAAACTGCTTGTGCGATAAAAATAGATCTACTCTAAATTGAATTGAGCTATCTTATTTGTTAAATTCATTACCTGAATATGCAACACTTGTTCTAATCATGCTTTTGGGTAGATTGTGTCCCTCTTGTCTTAGAAAGCTAATGAAATCTGACTAGTGAAAATACAAAAACGTGATATTTTCTGTTCTGTTCTACTTATGCAATGTTGCTTTGCTCATGATCTTATTTATGGCTACAAGTGTCTTGTGGTCTGGATTCTCGAATTTGATATCTTTGGTCCCTCTTTTGTGCATTATTAATGTCAATTACTAAACTATTGCCTTATGTTTGTTTGTTTATTTGTAGGATCTCCTTCAGATAAGTTATATGGTGGCAAGAGATGGTGCATAGTTGCATTCAAATGCTCTCGTGTGAGATACCTACTTGTATATAATAATGTTCTCGTGTGTGAATTTGTGAACCTGGCTGTATGTTGTGGTGTTTTATAATTCAAATGCTGGAGGCGAATGTATAGAGTTATTTAGATTCTAGTTGTTGTTTCATTGTGTATTTATTGGAAAATTACCTTATTTAATATATTTGTTTGATCAATATGATTGGGCTACTGAACCTGTAGAGGCCTAGGCCCAAACAATATTGACTACTAAAAGGCCACACCTGTATCATATTGGACCAGTTTTGTAACAATGCCTACAAGGCTGAGACCCATGCAATTATGGATAAAAAGAGCTGATAATAGAAAAATGAATCAACATAAAAAGGCCAAAGCCTAAAAGAAATGATCCTAAAAAGGCCACTGCCTAGAAGAATAAAGGCTGAATTAATGGGCTTGGCCCATATAAGCAACCGGACTAGGCTGGGCTGAATTCGCATTACGACGGTCTCAATTCGTCATAGTTTTGCCACGTCGGATCGGCCACGTAGGATCTGACCTGGCCTGGCTAGATGGTCCATGACGATATTTAATCGTCATAGAGGTTATGACGATCCAATATCGTCATAGTTGGTTATGACGATTTTACCAAAATCGTCGTTATAGTTCATTTGCGACGCTCAGCTTTCGACGATCTCAAAATCGTCATAGAATCGTCATAAACAGACTATTGTGACGATTCTGTGACGAAAATGGAGGGTCATATACAACCAGATTCCTTGTAGTGACTTTATAAGAAAGGTATAAAAGAATTGTGGAATGCAAAGCGTTTTGAAATGTCAAAATGCAAAGCATCACAATATGATATTAGATATCAAAATAGGTGAATAGATGGCACCAAATAAATCATTGTAGTGTAGATGTAGAGACCATTAGTTATAGATAGTTAGCACTCAATTATAATATATAGTGAACCATCTGGATTCATGAGATCGGCTCCATATCTAGTATGGATCGTTGTGGAAGTTTTGGGGTTATTCAATATAGCCAAAATAATAGCGAATAAGTCCTTGTAGAGTATTCATTGGAAACTTTAAATACGAAATTCATAGCTAAAACCAAAAGGAAAGCAAAACTTGTATTGCTTGGATTTTGGTACATTCTTGAGAAAGTTCACTTTTAATGATATTTCTCGATTATGGAGCAAATGGA
This sequence comes from Avena eriantha, assembly GCA_910589775.1. Classification (NCBI taxonomy): domain Eukaryota; kingdom Viridiplantae; phylum Streptophyta; class Magnoliopsida; order Poales; family Poaceae; genus Avena; species Avena eriantha. The sequence goes on from OU342742.1 coordinate 97,475,792, forward strand.
AGATAGCGTAAAACATGATGAGGATTCAAAACCCTGCGTCAGAGTATTGAGAAGCACAACGAAAGGCGTTCCTGAACAAAACTCTTTACCAAGGAAAGAATCAATGATAATGATCATTGTGTTTTCCCCACTAGTGTTTTCACTATATGAAGTAGGATTCAAAATGTATCTCATTTCTTGTATGGAGACATTTGTGAATCATTTGTCATCATTACCAGAATATGATATACCTACGAACTACTAAGGAAATAATGGTAAACTAGAATTATGAGAAATCCCAAAACAAAATTCCCTTGAGATTAGAAAGAAATTCGTTGCTGAATCTTACAAGTAAAGGGGTTACTTGAATTTTCCTAAATAACTGCAAAGCCATGTGGAAAAAGGGGGTGAATGACAAAAGAACAATTTGTCAAGTATTGGATGAATTCAAATGAATTTGATTCAAGTGTGCTAAATGTCTAGTGGATTTAAAACTAGTGAAAGTACTAGTATCTCATAGTAAATCTCCAAGTTTGATGTTTGATCATAGGATTTTGAAATCGTTCAAAATAGTGAGTGGATATGCAATTTGCAGGAAATTGAGTGGGAGCTATGGAAGTATTCCTAAAACAATATGTGTAGGACATATTTTTGAGTGGGAGCAATATAAGTCTCAAATTCAAATATATAGGAACATAGTTTGAGTAAGAGTGGTGACTCATACCCAAATATGTAGGAACATATTTTGAGTGGGAGCTTATAGGAGTGATTCTTAAGTGTGTATACGGCACATTAAGAATAAAATCACAAGTACCAATAAATAATGATTTATAAGGGGTAGAAGTTGATAATAAGTGTATTATGATATTATGTATTATTCCTTAAGGGATTCTGAAAAGGGTTTCAGAATAGAAGTTAATTAAGGAACTGGTCCTTAATAACTCAAGTTAGGAATAGTATTAAGTTTAACATCAATGGTTGAAAGAAAGAAAAGGATGATCATCATCCACTATGTTGAGACATAGGTTCTATCTTAGATAACCATGATGATAACTTAACATAATATATGATCCAAGAAGGAACGTTTGAAAAGTGATTAAGTTCGAATCACAAAACGTTGAGCTAAGTTTGTCCGCAGTGTATGTTAGAGAACTGTAGACATGTTTTCCAAATCCATAAAGGATGTCATATCTTAAAGCATAAAGGGTTAAGCTACAAGGGAATATGTTGGAAACTCCTGTAATACCGACTAAAGTCAAGTAGGAAGCGAGGTTAACAAAACATCGAAAGTTGCACAAAGTGCACTTGTATTTCGATGAATACATTTATAATAATGGATAAGGGTACCATCTAAAGTGTTGTATAATGTTATGGCGGAGCTAGTTCGCTTTTAACATAGAATGATGTGTCCCAGGGCACAGTGCCCATGAGAAAGCCCTCGAGGTTGATCTAAAGTCACTATAGGCTCCTGGAATTCGGCCTCGTTCTGTTGCCATAGCGACGATGCATACACACGGATGTTATCATGTGATGATAAAGTATTAATGTCAATCAAGGTGACATTAGTAAGTTGCAAAGGATTTGGGACTGTAAAGTACATGCCCAAGACTCAACCTCTTCCATGAGCAAGCAAGTTCAGGGTATCGGATATATGGTGTCAATGATTAAGAACAAATGCAGCTAGTTTATTTGTACTCTAGTGCAAGTGGGAGACTGTTGGAAATATGCCCTAGAGACAAATTATAATAAGGATTATTATCATATTTCATAAAGTTTATGATTACGTTTTATACCATGCTATAACTGTATTGAGAGGAAACATCAATACACGTGTGATATATAAACAACCAGGGGTTCCGAGTGAAACCCTAGTCACTGGTTTATTGGCCAATAGATGATCAAGGTTTCCTGATCATGTGGCATTTTTGCCAGTTGGAAATGGAGTCAACTCATTCTGAGAATGAGATGATGAACCAATACCCAACCTAAACATCATGACCCGATCATGTCACGAAGTTCAAGTTACGATGATTAGAAATGGATCCTCGTAGACTATTCCTTAGACCGTGAGGCTATATCATTCACTGTCTCCCGAGAATGCTTAGATAGCATCAAATGTCACTTGGTAATACAGTGACAATAAAGGTGTGTTCAGGTGTTCAGAGGAACCGTAGAGGCAATATATGCCAAGAGCAGGATTTGTCCATCCACGTGACGGAAAGATACTCAAGGGCCTACTAGGAGAAGTTATATCCAATAACTGCGTAGTGTGTGATTTGATCACAGGGATATCACTTGTCGAACGAGTCAAGTAGCATTGTTCGGTAACGAGATTCAACACGACATGGTGATGTCATTGATCAGATCTCGTGCAATGCGAGTGTCGAGAGACAAAGGGAATAAGACACGACTGTCTTGGTTCAAACGACGAAAGATCTTCGTGGAATGCACAGGGGTCACATGGCCATCCAGGTCCCTCTATCGATCATTGATTCGGGAGTGTCCCGACCATGTCTGGAGTGTTCCCGAACCATGGGGGTATCACGCTTAAGGTTTGATGATGCTTAGAGAGTGTTTATAGGATCGGTAGAATCGCCGAAGAAGAGTAGAGAGAAAATCGGAAGGGTTTCAATAAGTCCGGAGGTTGTCCGGAGTGGAGGTGGAAGGTGTTCCATAGCCACGGAGATTGAATAATATCTGAATGAATGTTAAATATTGATTTAATCATTTATTCACAATTATTATTTAATAAAAGAGAAAATCAATTTAAAGGTCAAAAGGCTTAATGGGCCAATTCCGGAGGGAAGAGGGCCCATTAGAGAAAGGCAAGAGGAGAAAGGAGCCAAGGGGTGGCCGGTGCCCTAGTGGGCCAGACCCCCATGTGGGGCCCATGGGGGTGGCCGGCGACACCTCCCCCTCCCCATCTCCTCTCCTTTAGTCCCACCTCGGGACTTTGAGGGAGGTAATACCTCCCCCCTATATATAGTGGGGGTATTTGGCCTGATAAATACACACAATATTCAATAAAAGGTCTTCTCACTTTGGGGAGACCTCCAATTGCTACTCTCTCTCTCTCTCTCTCATGATCGTGGTCCCAAGTTTGGACTGCGCGAACGAGAGACATCTTCACCGCGGAGCGCTGTCATGCTGTGGGATTTAGATCCAGGAGCTCTACTTCCGCAACTGATGCTAGATCAGGGAAGCGGGAGTCATCTTCAGGCACCGCACGTGTGTAACTCCCCGCGAGGTGTCTCACTTGAGGCACTCAAGTCGTTGGAGCCGCAGGAGCGCAAGGACTTCATCACGACCTTGAGGTCGGCTTTGGCTCGTCTACATCAACCACGCTCTCCTGAGCGTTAATAACGCTTTTCGGTCTTCAAGGGTAAGTTTGCAAAAAACCCTTCTCGTTACTACATTACTAATAGATAGGTTTTGGCAACATCAGGGGTTCAGGGGTGTAGGGTAAAAATTATTGTTTTCATACCCAGAACCCCTACATGAACATGCGCTGGTCGACATCGCTAGCGTCGAGGAGAGTTACCTGTTGGCCATCAAGGTCATCAGCCAGACATGGGCTGCTAAGAGTGTCCTTCTATCACCTGCAGTATCACCACCTTCCCGCCGCCACCCAGTTCGTGTCGAGTCAGCTCTTGCCTGCCTCCCTCCCCAATCAACACCACGCTAAGTTGGAGGGAAAAGCAAAGCCAATATGCCAAGAAAAGTCAGGTCGCAACGAAGGAACTTATTAGAGGAGATGTCAGCAATGCTCTCCTTCCCCTTCTCCGGTTCTGGTCGATGAACCTCAATGGGATGAAGAAGAACAACCGGGACGCACCGGTTCTGTCCCCAAAGCTCTGGTGCTCTACTCCTAAACACTAGCATAATGTTGAAAACACAAACTCCAAACACAACCCTAACACTACTAAAGACATGGGACCCTCCGGCACCTCCCCTCTGCCATGGCCAGCCGGCTGCGCCACCGGGAATGGCTCGGATTCTTCCTAGAGTTTCGCAAGAGAGTCTCAACGCCTGAAATAAGAGAGAGAAGGGAGAGGATAAGAAAAAAGTGCATGAGTGAGATGCAGTCTCCATTATTAAGGTAGTATAGTCAGGACTAGGGTTGGGGATTGACCAAATTCTTCTAGTCTTTGTAGAACAGTGTAAAGACAACAAAACGCGGATACAATATCTAACTCATAAGAGGGTTTCATGAAAAAAAAGGTCATTTCCATTAGGGTCGGGTGTGTGGGTAAGTTGGAATACCTGAGTGAGATGGCATCACCATTGAGGTGTGATGTTGGCAATTATTGCATTATTTCCTGTCACGCTATATTGTGACTATTAGTGATCAGCATTATGGTTGTCCATCCACGCTCAAATCAACATCAACATGTGACATTTAGCTGAGTGAGTCACTACATGTACATGTATAATGATGCAAGATGTAAAAGCTCACCAGGATATTAAAAACCTACATGTCTAATAAGGAAACTTGCTTGTAACTTAGGTGGGCAACGTCAAACTTGAGCTATACCTAGGAAACCTACATATCTAATAAAACATTGTGTGCTTACGGTTTAGTGTCTAAAAATTCATTGTTTGGTTGACGCGTTAGAGCCTAGGTGTTAGGGCATGGTGGTTGAGTCGCCGCCGACATGGTGTCGTCGACGAGCGACGAATCTTCGATACTCTAACATCCTTCGAGACTTCGTTGCCCGTATGACGTGGTAACAACACTAGGCGAAGAAGCCAAGACATTATAGTATGGAAAGCTTGTTACGTGTACACTACTTAGGATGTGGGTGGTGGGTGTGTAAGGAAACCATCCCTTTATATTGTTATTTAAAAGAGGTTTATTCTAAATCATCTAAACCATTTGGACCTAGGGCCTAGTCGTTGTACATGCGGTAGCATCGACCAGATGGTTCTTAACGTGCTTATAACATTATTGTGTGGCTGATGTGTTCAATTTTTGCATTTCTTCTTTTAATAGTGGTCCTTTACGCAGGAGCTCCTAATCCCGCCGCGTGTGTAGCTCCTATTAGTTGAAATTGAGGCGAGACCCATGCAACAACTGTTATTTGTTTTGATACAAACCCAGATACAAAGTGAATACAATAGCAGTACCTTGTTTAGTCTTTTTTGGGTTTAGAGCTTTTAGGCTTTACCCTATTTAGGGCTTTTGGTTAGGGTACGTGGGTCCCACCATGTGGAAAGAGGCAAGGATATTTCCCATGTGTTGATTGCTTATCCTATCATTTTTCCTCCCTTTTTTCATTTTAAATATCACGAAAGTCCGATCTAGATACATACGAAATTTGGCTCTAAACTTACCAATTGGTTTGACTCGACCAAGTTTCAACTAGTTGTTTCAAATTACATGGTAAGTTTAAATACTAGTATTACAAACCTTAGGTTGAATGTTAAAAAAAACTTAGGTTGATGCCACATTTGGATTCGCAAGATGCTAGAAATTAGGCGCCGGGGCTAACAAGACGACCGAGTTGTGTTGTGTCTTCCGCCATACGGAGACATCAAAATCCTTGATAAGTAGCCAAGGATAAAACTACGTTTTAGTAGTTAAGATCAGGGGTTTAGTTATAATCATTGGATTGGTTCACAACTCTCATGTTGAAAACGCCATATGAGAAAACAAACTCCTCACAGCGGCAGGCGAAGCATAATTGTTACTGCCTCCGATCCATAATAAGTGTGTGTTCATTTAATACAAATTTCCTATATCATTGACACTTATTATAAATTAGAGGGAGCAGTTTTTATAAATTAGGTGTTCATACATGTAACTTTCTATGCAACTTAGGATTTAACATAACTCAGTACTTTGTATTGGGAATTCTAAAATAATCAACTCAACGTTCTTTGTAACTGTCCTTAGATTACATACATCTTGCATAGTATGTGAAGTAACGGGTACATTGAACTTAGAAGAAACGTGCACCATAACTTAGATGTGTGGCATCGATTAGCTAGCTCTTTCATATAAGTTGCTTAAACGCCGGGGCTTGCCACGCTCTTGCCGGTTTCTACTATACAAGCTAGGGCTATGGCTGCCGTGCGCCGCTGTCAATTTCAGTACGTGTGTTGTTAACTCTAGAATGGTCATCGTCATAACCTTCTAGGTGCTATTAGCCGTACGACTTAGATTAGTATTTTCTTCCATAGGTTGTGATGCAAGCTGCACACAGAACTTACAAGAAACTTTGGTCAGTAACTTAGATGTGTTACTTAGTTTCTGAGAATGTTCGCTCTTAGTAGAACCACTCCGGTTCGTCTCGGCGGAAAAACTTACTTGGATCGGAGGTAGTATTCTCTGTAAAAAAAAAAGGTATTCGATCCAATCTATACGTGCATAAAGTAAAATTTAGAAAAAAAATACTAAGCACTGTCCACCGTAACCATCGTTGTAATGCATCACGTACGTACTCGTATGCAATGGCGGACCCAGCTAATTTAAAAAGTCCAGGCATAACACACATGCAAGTGATTAAAATGTTTAAATTACCATATTATATCACAAGGATTAGCAGTGCGTCCGGCCGGCAAGCCCGGGCAGCTGCCCGGGCAGTAGGGAGCTTGGGTCCGCCACTGCTCGTACGTGTCAGGTAGGAGTACGTTCTCTTGGGAAATACTATCCTACCTACTTCTCTCTGTTTTTTTTATCTTTCGCCCCTGACCTAGCCGCCAGGCTCCAAGGAGTTGACGTTCCTACCGCCCGATCTCCACCGGTGTTCTTGCTAGTCCCCTCTCCCTCTGCCTGCTGCTCCGGCGGCGGGAGGGAGGGGGGATCCGGTCTCTCCGCTCTATAGTTAGGGTTTGGTTTTGCTGGTCGTGGAGCACCGTTGGGGTGGTGGGAGCGGCTCCCAGGCGAATAAATCTGTCTCAACTTCACTCCCACACCGACGACTCCCTCGTGGCGGTGTCTCGAACTTGATGGCATCGTGTGTGTGTCGATTCCCCGGATTGGCGGCATTAGAGTTCTTGGATGGTGTCGTCGAGGCGGTGGTGGTGATCCCATCAGGTGTGTCCCTCCTTCTGCTCTGTCCCCGTTACTACGGCGTTTGCTCCAACATCATGGTGGAGCAGGGAGGATGTGTTGTCCAGGAGTACGTGCAGATGGTCGTCTGCGTATGTGTCAGATTGAAGATGGTTTATCCTGTGCTGGGTTTGTGGATGGAAGCTCGCAGTTCTGATTTCCCCTCCCGACGTTGTAGTCGTGCGGGGATGTCAGTTCTGGAGTTTGATCGCGTGTCCGAGGACATGTTGCCCCGGTCTGATTCTTTCAACGACAATGGTTTTATCTTTGGCAAGCTACTTTGGAGGTCTAAAAAGCTGCTGATCAGCGATGGAGCCGCGTCAAGCTCGGGTGTTGTGTTGATCTGTCTTTCGCCCCTTGGTGGTCGCTTCGGTGGTGCCGAAGGAGGAGGATAGGTGCTGATATTTTACATAGGTTTATCCTATCTTTCAGTTATGTAAGGTCGTTTCATTCATACCTTGTAACTTGTTTTTATCTTATTAATAAAGAGCGGATTATAGTATAAAAAAATACTTCTCTCTGTTTTTCTATCCAGCGATCGGTTAGGAATCCTAGAGGGAATACCTAAAAAAAAGGAATCCTAGAGGGAAACTACCCGCGTATATATCCCATCTACAGTAGTATATATCAACCGGTGGACCTCTCCTTTTTTTCCCCGATAAACCAAGATCGCCCCTGTTATAGCTGGAACGACAAACTAATCCAATCCCTCAGCAAGCTTTAGAGAAAATCGAAACCTCGAACCCATGGGCACGCAGCCGGCGATGACCGGGATGGACGACGTCGAGAGGCAGGCAATCCATGGAGATCCGGAGATCCTAGAGAAGAAGAACAAGGCCAAGAAAGACTGCCGCACTAGTTGCATCGTCTGGACCTTTATCATCGGGTTCTCCTTCGGCATGACCGCCCTGCATACAATCTACCATCTCGACGCACATTACTATGTCACGGTAGACTCCGTCCCCGGCCTCGACGATCCGGCGGGGGGTCTCGCGTTCAACCTTACGCTTGGCGTCGGCTCATGGAGCTACGGGTCACTACCAGAAAACGAAATATTTCTGTGGTGCTGGTAGATTATTCTGACGTGCCCGCAATGAGCCGACGCTAAAATAGTATGTGCTGTGAGCCAGCATCTCCACGTCAGGACTATATGCATTTTCTCTGTGTGCTGAACGGGAACCCACGTGAATAGTGGTTCCACTGTCGTGGCCGGTCGACCCACAGAACTAAAGTAATTCCACTGTCGGTCGCAAAACACAGAGGAGTTCCGCGCCAATGAATTCAGATAAAGCGCGCGAGAAGGAAAATGCATCGCCTCTTTTCGGGCGAAGCTTCGCGCCACGCTCTGGATCGGAATAAAACCTAGGCGCAAAATTTCCCCACTCATTCCCAAACCTCAAACACACTGGACCTGCCGCTCCGCCCCAAATCCCTCGCCGCCTCCAACCTCATCCTCGCCACCTGGGTCGTCGGACCACCATCCCGGCTGCCGGCGCTCCCAATCGTCCGCCCGACGTCACCGTCCCTGCTTCCGTGATCACCCCCGTCGCCGAGGTGACCGTCCTCGCCGCCTCCGTCACTCGAGTACTGCCCCTCCCTTCTCCGAGCGCCAGCCCTTCCCCTTCCAGGTGCCACCCTGACGGCAGCCTCCCTGTCCACGACACCACTGCCTCCCTCTCTGACCATCGGCCTCTCCATCTGCGGTGACTTCCCCAACTGTGTTTCATGTATCCGCGATTTTTTTGCTATGATGCTACTTCTAGGGAAATATAAATTATAGTCATCTAGCAAAACGTGAAATACTGAAATACTACATTCCTGAGATCTAATTCTAAATCACAAGGGTTGTTTTTTCACATGCTGTATTTGAAAATATTAGCGCATTTGTTGTGTCTAGTGATTCTAATATTTTTTTCTTACTCGGTTATGTAGGTCTAGGTTGTTTCAGCAACGTTGACGATCTTCTACTGGACATTGCAAGTTTGTTTGCTAGACTGGTGACTGCACATTATTACTGTATCAGCAACTTCTGGTAAGCATTAACTCTCAGCTTGAAATTTTTGTCTTATGTATATTTATGTGTTGTTTGAATTGATATATCTGTATTGCTGCTGCTAAATAGCTCACCTTGAGTGTTATATTTGGTGTTCTCTATAAATAATCAAATAACTGATATGTATATGTACCATTTGAAAACAGAATTTGGTAAATGGTAGATCGTCTATGGATGTATAGTGGATGGCAGTTTGGTCAAATTCCTTCTAATCTATGGCTTGAAGAAACCAAACGATTCCTAGACCATGCATTCTCTTTTCCTAGTGTAGTTGAAGGTGGTAAAATCAAGTGCCCATGTGCAAAGTGTCGTAATTATATTAGGCGTAGCAGGGATGATGTAGAAGCACACTTGTATAAACATGGGTTGGAAAACTATGAAACGTGGATAGAACATGGTGAGAAGTATGTTCCTAGACACGATGGATCTTCCCCTGCTACAGATCCCGATGGATATAATGAAACTGGCCGGGTGGATGATATGTTAGTTGACCTAGGGGGTAACCGTCCTCCACCAGATGAGGAAGAACCGACCTCCTCTGCCAAGGCTTTTTAGAGATGGTGAGTAGTGCTGATGAATTTGTCCATGAGAACACGAGCCACTCGTGTCTTTCTGCAGTAGCTCGTTTGCTAGCTATGAAATCCCAATATAATATGCCGATTGCACATTATGATGCCTTCTTGGAAATCATCCATGAACTCCTGCCTCCTAATTCTAACTTGTCTAAAGACTTCTACCAATCTAAGAAACTCCTAGAAGGCCTTGGTATGCCTTATGTCAAGATTGATGTGTGTAAGAACAACTGCATGTTGTACTACAAAGATAATGAGTATAAAGAGAAGTGTGACTTTTGTAATACATCTCGCTATGAGGAAGGCCAGAATAAAGTCCCACGTAAAGTTCTACATTATTTGCCTCTTAAAGATAGACTACAAAGATTGTATGCCCACTAGGAGACAGCAAAACATATGCAGTCGCACGCTCGTCCAAGATCTAAAAAGATGGTTCACCCATGTGATGGTGAAGCTTGGCAAGGGTTTGATAAAGACTTCCCAGAATTTGCAAAAGATCCTAGAAATGTGCGTCTTGTCATAGCCACAGATGGTTTTACACCATACAATCTTGGCGCTGCTCCTTATACTTGCTGGCCTGTTTTTGTTGCTCCACTAAACCTTCCACCTGGTGTTCTTTTGAAACCAGAGTACATATTCCTTAGCCTTGTTATCCCTGGCCCTGAACATCTAGGAAAGAATTTGAGTGTCCTAATGCAACCTTTAGTTGATGAATTGATGCAACTGTGGGATGGGGTTGAAACATGGGATGCTCATCTCAAGGTAAATTGTTACTTCTAAATGTTTGCATGTATTTAAAATTAGTGAATCATCATTTACTATAGCAATGATATATTCTTATTCACAGGCACTTTATAGGGAGCTAGGAAAAGAGGTACCATCAGATTTACTTTGCCAACTGAAAGGGTAATTGCCCCTATGTGTGATTTTGGTGATTAATGACAATCCCTATGTACTAATATTTTCATTGAGTTTTATATGAAGAAATATTCCATAGGTTATGCTTGTAGTCCATATGTTGGATTCAAGTATGGATGCCATGAAGATAAAGATATACCTTGAGTTTTGGCATCAAGATCATCGAATTGAAGATAAGAATATGATATGTTCAAGATTTTGAGAGTGTGATCTCAATAGAAGAATTCAAGATATGGCTCTAAGTCGGTGTCATGATAGCCTCATTAGTTGAGCTATGGTTGATTAAGATTTAAAGCATGTAATCAAATGAAGAGTTCCTTATGTACCTCAAGATATTGAGATGGAGCATGAGAAGACACTTGGTTGACCAATGTAAAGAGTGAAGAGTGATTTCAAGTTGGTCAACACATGAAGCATAAAGAATGTACCACATGGATCTTGTGGTGTGGTAATCCTTGTCATTTATGCATCATGAACTAACCCATTATATATGTTCCTTTGTGTTTTATATATGGGATAGGTATCTTTCCATGGGCATGCTTCAAAAGTGAAGATCTCAATATCCCATGAGAGGATGGCATCAAGTGGTGATCGCCATCAAGGTTGAGAAGGGAAAGTTCAAGATAAGCATCTCGAGAAGATCATTTGCTTGAAGCTTGCCGTCCATATTGGTGATAATGGACATGTTAATATGTGTCTTAATGAAGCTATCCCATAGTGGTGTATGGGGGAGCAAATTATGAGTCTTCATGAAGCAACAATGATCAAGTGGTGCATTCCGGCTTAGATGGAGCTTGAAGCGTTGTCATCAAGATCAAGCGGGATGCGTAAGGCAAAGGTATGGCCTTGCTAGGTTTTCATTTTACCGGTCTCAAGGGAGTTGTTGAGAGACCGGTTTATAGGATAGATAGCCGCACTATCAAGAGGGACTTTCGGTTGGGTAACTTGATCACATCGTCGTAGGGAGCTCAATCCTTGGCATACTTTGCATCTTCCTATTTTGTTGCTTCTTGGTATTTTCTCTATGTGAGGTTCTTGAGCTTGTTGCTAGCTCTTCAACAAGCCCAAGTTCATCGAAAACGGAATTCGTATACATCTTATATGGCGTTTTCGAGTTTGAAGGTTTTACCGGTTCTTCTTATAGGGAGGCTCCATACCTTTCCTCATTTGGTTCTATCCTGCTTTATTGGACTATGATGTTTTCATGCACCATATTGTAGAGCTTGTTGTCCTCGTCAAAACAAGCCCAAGATCATCGAAATCAGAGTCCGGATGCAAAAGTTATTGTGTTTTTCGTGAAGTCAGTTTCATCCCGGTTGTGGATCCAGTTCAACCGAGCCCCACACCGGACGGTCTGGTTCCAGCTCCGGTAGACCAGATCTTAGACCGGATTTTCCGGTTTTCGCGACCGAGTCTATTCCGGGTTGGCAAACAGAGGTATTTCAGTTTGTAGGTCGGTCCTCCGACCTGGGGACCGAGTTTCCCGGTTCTGGGGCCGGTCCAACCGACTTTGGAACTGAGTTTTTGTTGTTTTCTCTCCAACGGCCATATTTGCTTTTCCCTATAAAAGGGGGTTCTTCCCCCAACGTGTTTGGGTGTTCTTGACCACGAAATTGACCTCCATTGTTGACCCTCTTGAGCTTGCTTCCTCTCCCTTCTCTCCTATGATTCTTGTATCTTTTTGAGGGATTTGGAAGAGGAGATCTAGATCTATAATCTCCACCAATCAATTCCTCCTCTAAGTGAGGGGAATCCTTTGGATCTAGATCTTGGAGTCATTGGTTGACTTCCACCATTGTTCTTCCTCTCTAATTCCTCCCTAGCACTTGTTGCTTTGGTGGGATTTGAGAGTGAGGGATTTGAATGCCCTTGGTGTTCTTGCTTTGCATTTTTGCATAAGTATTGAGCTCCCCACTATGATTTGTTCGAGTGAGATACCGTGAGATTGTTCCTCTTGGAGGGTGACCTCCTAGTTGGCTTGGCAGTTAGTGCCGCGGTGTCCTCTTCGTGGAAGATTGTGAAGGGATTCGAGCTTCTCCTTCGTGGAGTTTGTGAAGTGGTTGTGGAGCTTGCCATCTCCGGAGTGGAGGAAAAGCTAGCCATAAGGAAAGGGCCTATTCCTTCGTGGGATAGACTCGGAGAAGAAGGTGAACCTTCGTGGCGTTGGAAAATCCTTCGTGGAATCCCACACCTCTCCAACGTGACGTACCTTACTTGTAAGGAAACACGGGAATACATTTTCATCTCCGCGTGCCTCGGTTATCTCTATACCCGAGCTTACTTTCCTTATGATAGCCATCGAGCTTGAAGTACTTATATCTTGCTTATCACTTGTGGTATATTTATCTTGTGATATCTTGCTTATCTTATCTTGTTGTTGGTGCACTTAGTTGAGCCTAGTGTATTTAGGTTTTATGCTTGTAAAATAAACGTTAATTTAATTCCGCATTCTATCAAGCCAAAACCGTAATAGTTTTGAAATTGCCTATTCACCCCCCTCTAGGCGACATCTCTATCCTTTCAATTGGTATCAGAGCAATGTCTCTCCTTGTTTAGGCTTCACTGCCTAGAGTGTAAAGATGTCGGCTAGTAGTATAGTGCACAATGACACAATTATATTTGATGGCACAAATTATATTTTGTGGAGAAATTGCTTGCTTTGTAATCTTCGGACCTTGTGTCCAAATATTGAGCAATTTCTAGATATAGGTTTTTCTCCTCCGATGGATCCTCAAAATCTATCTTTAGATGATGAGAAAAATTTACATCTCGAAGCTCAAGTATCTAATGAGCTTATTTTCTCTTTGAGCCCCATAGTTAATTTGTTCTTGACAAATGTAAAGCGCAAGTCATCTCATGAGATGTGGACCAAGCTTAAAGAAATATTTGGTGGGTCCATTTCTCATAGGGTTGGTGGTATCTCCGAGGAGCTCTCTTCTCCTTCACATCATGAAGAGCTCCAAATTGCTTCCACCTCCGGCCGCAACGAGATTTCATTTCCTTCCACTTCACCTACATGTGACAAGTCACAAGGTAATGGCATGGTGAGTGGAGAAATCATATGTGATGATGGTAGTGTTTCTCTTTACACCAATGATTCTTGTTCTATAAATGATAATGGTGTAGAGAGATTGGACTTAAACACTTCTTGCAACAATAGTTCTATACCCCCTTGTATTGATAATCCTTGCATATCGTCTAGAAACTATTTAAGTACTAATGTAGATGATATGCTTGATTTGTCTTGTTCCCATGTGCAAAATGCTTCTATTTCCTCTAGTTGTGTATCTAACAATGTAAAGGAAATCAAACATTCTATGGATCAAGACACAATCATGAATGGAGATTCAACAATATCCCCACCTTCATCCTCCCGTGCTCACATGTGCCTTATGGCAAGAGGATCAAAGGTATCTCCTACTTTGGATCCCAACATATCTTCTCTAGATAATAGCAATAATAATGATGATAGTGATGATGACCTTGATGAGGATACTAGTGCTCGTGTGCTTGAGTTGACCTTTTTGTGTACCTCTCTTCGTGGTAATAATAAGGCCGTTGCTTGTCTCAAACATGTTATGGACACAATAACTAAACAAACGGAAACCATAGAGGAGTTGGATTTCCAACTTGATGATGGGAGTCGTAGATTCCATCTCCTTAAGCAAGAGCTTGTCGAGGAGAAGCACACTAATTGTCTCCTCATACAAAAACTTGAATCTTATGATCTTGAAAAGGAAAAATCTATTAATGATGCTAGTGCTACTAACTCTACTTCTTGTGAAGCATCTATATTAAAGGAGAATGTTGAGCTAAGGGCTCAACTTGAGTTGCTAACTAGCAAGTATAGGAAATTGGAAGAGAGTCATGAAATGCTCTCGGGCTCTCATAATGATCTTATAATCTCCTATGATGGGCTAAAGTTAGCTCGTGAGGCAAGTATCACTAAGGTAACATCTTGTGAGCCTCATTTGGACATTAGCACAACATCTACTCAAAATGCTATTTTGCCATGTGCTAGTCCTAGTGATACTTCTTGTCATACTATTGATAAAACTTGTGTTGGATTACTTGCTTTGCCTTATTGCTCTAACAATGAAGCTTCTACTTCCTCCAGTACCTCTATTTATACTAACCATGTAGAGGAAATCAAAGAGCTCAAGGCCCAAGTCACTTCTTTGAAAAAGACTTGGAAAATATTCATGAAGGCAAATCCACACTCGATAATATTTTGAGTGTGCAAAAATGCCCCAATGATAAAAGTGGACTTGGATTCAACTCCAATAACAAGAACAAGTCCAAGAGCAACAAGAAGAAGATCCAAGACCAAGTCAAGGATTTGGCCAAGATTATTTGCTTCAAGTGCAAGGTTAAAGGACATCATTTAAGATCTTGTCCATTGAAGAAAAAGCACTTGAGTGAGAAGAAACAAGGGAAGCGGCCACAAGTTCAAAGTCAAGCACAATCTCAACCTCAAGTTGAAGCTAGGCCACTTCCTAAGAAGAATCAAGATAAAGCTCCCCAAGCCAAGAAATTAATGAAGAAGAGAAAGGGGAGCACTTGTTGCTACATATGTCGTGAGAAGGGGCACTTGGCCTCTTCATGTTCAAATGGTACATTATCTAACCCTATCATTGTTGATGATTATTATTCTCTTGGGAAGGATAAGGATGGCAATGTGTTTGCTAAGTTTGTTGGAACTCAAAGTGGTGTCAAGAAACGAACCATTTGGGTTGCCAAGCCTATTGTGACTAACCTCTTAGGACCCAACTTGGTTGGGGACCAACAAACTCAAACTTGATCAATAGGTGTTATTGGAGGGCATTGGAGACTTGGCTAACTCATGAAGAATTAAGGGATCTTCATATACTATATTTATAAAGCCAAGTTATAAGGATTATCATCTCCCTACCATATACCCAATGTGCCTCTTTGCGGTAACTCGAAATCAACTCTTTTATATTGTAAGTTACTTGCCCCTTTACATGTTTTGGTTTTGTACCAAGTATGTGTTTCTATTCGTTGTGCCTAATGCATGCTTATTTTCTGTATTCAAGTATGTATATGTGTTTGGCACATCATTTACTTGTGTGTTTTGCTTTGAGCCTCTAATGCATCTTGATGATATCTTTTTTGGCTCTTTTCGAGTGGTTAATGGAACATTCCATTTTGGGGGAGTGATATGCCTCGCGCATCTCCCAAACCTTGAAATGTGTGTACATGAGTACTACCACTTAGTATTGATATTGCAAGCTTATCTAGTCACTATGTGGTGTGTCATGCTCATGAGAAATTCAAATTCTAAATGTCCATTAATTATCTCTAGTCGAGGTTGTTTTTCCTTTTATTAAGAAAAAATGAATACCACATTATGGGGGAGTAATATGCTACTTTTGCATATGACAATCCTAGGAAATGTGAACATATGAGGTGGTGCCACTTAGAGTTGATATTGTTGATTATCGTGTATCTATGTGGCATGTTAGCTCAAACAAGGTCCTATCTTTTGTTAGAAGATTTTATTGCTCATCTTTTCGGTCTTTGCTTGAGTAAGAAATTCTTGGTGTGGCCTTCCTCAAATGCATATCTCTATATCTTATTTGGGAGACCATTTGCTTCAAGTTATTCTAATCATTGCTTTGCATGATTGTGTGACTAGTTGAAGCTATCAAGAATCTCTATCTTTGCATAGTGCTTAATCTTTTATTCCTATCCTATGATTTTTATTGTGAAGATTTATCTTTAATATTCATGCAATATACCACTGGAAATAAATTCCAATACTCCCATTGTCTTCGACAATTGATATACTTGGGTGTGGTAGCATTTGTGGATCATCTTCACCTTGGATTTCACCTCTTATTGCCTTTTTTCTTTCCAAAAATTGTTGTGGCTCCCATTGTCTTCCTTGGCTTGTGAACATCTCTTTGATGGTCTTTTTGATTATTATCAAATGTGCTTTTAGTGGAAGACAAACTTTTTTTCTCGGAACCTTGTGCCATTGTGAAAAGTGTTAAGGGTTTGGTTTATTTGTTGAAACCTTGCTCTTTTGGGAGTTTGTTATCTCATTCTTTCTTCTCTATGTTATTTGCTTGAATGAGATAAATCTTTGAGCATTTAGTTTTTATCTCATCTTTTATGCTCAATAGTTTTTGCTTGGTTCATTTGTTGAACTTTGTTGAACAAATCTTGTGTTGATTTGATTCTTTGATATAGTTCGGACAACAAATGTGTTTTGTCACACCTTGTATGACTTCTTGAATATTTTGGTGTTTTGTACAAATTATATATTCATTGGTTCTTGAAAGTCTCATGCATGCATGTTTACTAAATGTATATCTTATATCATGTTTTGCTTTCTTTGATCCCATATATAGGGTATACTCCATCAATCCTTAAACGGCTATGATGTGCATGAAATTCAAATTTCATCTCTAAATATGCACATATTTTTATGGAGTATGTCCTATGTGTTGTGGTTAGTCTAACCACTTTGGAACCAATAAGTTTGGGGACCAAGATGTACTTGAATGTTGTTTTAGGTACATTGGAGATGCAATGGATGCTTGTTTTATCTATAAGGAACATGTTGTCACCACATGATAATTGGAGCCAAGCTAGGATGATTGAAGAATTCTTATCTACTACATCATACCATTGCTATCTCGGTAACAAGTATCTTATTCATGCATACTATTCTTCCTTACAATCTCTTGTAGATTGCATCTTGGCATGAATTTATTTGTTTGTAAATGTTGCGGTTCTTGCAAGGATCCTTGAAAGACTTTTCTATCCTTATTGCTTATGTGAGTAATTTGAGATGATGCATATAATGGGGAGTATATAAAATCATGTTCATGATTCACCAATCCCAAATATGCCTTCTAGCAATTTATTGCATATCAATTCCTCAAGGTACTCTCATGTGCAATATTGTTGAAATTGCATTGAATCCTTCCATTTGATACTTGTTGTCTTTCTCAAAATATCCCAACTAGCGTTAGTTCCCTTAGTGTTAGTTGTGATGTTTTTGAGGTTTTCTTTTTTTTTCTTCGTTGAAGTTCATTGATATACCATAAGAGAAAATAGAGCCATGGGCTATATATATGCACTTAAGCAAAATATCATTTTTGGTATATTTTATGACTTCCTCTTGGATATCATGTTTTCTTATCTTTATTAATCTATTATGTGTGGATGTTTCTTTGTGGATTATTCCCATGATTTCCCAATTAGAAACTTATATACACAAGAGTGTTAATCTCTCGCATTGATATCCTTGCCTTTTGCCAACCATCTCACTTATCCGCTTAGTTTTTAATGGTTTTGGTAAGGTCTTGATTTATGAGTGCTCGGTTTACTTTCATTGGATCTTCATGCACTCATATCTCATATTTGGTTTCTTTTGGACTTAATCTTGTCTTGACAAGTGTATTGATTTATATCTCTACTCATTATATCTTAGTTGTGTTCTAAATGATATAGAGGGAGTGAGGATTCCATGTTTGTGCATATTGTATTCAAATGAAACAACTAATTTATGCACAAACCTTGGGGAGCTTCCTTATTTCATTTAGAGAACTATTTGTCCACTTGATTATTTGGATCTTTTGATTGCTTGCTTCATCCGTTGAAGTTTCTTCACCTTGTTATCCTTTTAGCAATATTTGATCCTTAATATAGTTGATTTCCTCCAAGTATTCGTCATTGGATATGTGCATATGATTTCACTCATATTATGAGAAATGCACACCTTGGGAGGAACTTGAACTATATTGGCCTTCTAACTTTGTCATCCATTTTGGCACTTGTTGTCAATGGGGGAGAAGTTTAGAGGGTTTTAAGGGAAATGGTTTTCTACTTAAGATTGGTTTGTTCTTAAGTGTTTGCCTTTCATGCATTTCATCTTTATTATGTATTGCATGGTTGAATATATAGTGGAAACTCTCCCAAAGGTTATGCTTGACAATGTATGCAATGAAATTCAAGTTTATCACACGTGCATATATTGTGGGGGAGTTTGCTCTATATATGTTGGTTCTACTCACATCTCTTGCATTAGTTGTAGTTTGTGTGAGTAGAAGCAGTTTTGATATGGGCTAGTATCTTTGTGTTACTTAACCATATCAAATGCAACCTCTTGTATACAACTTATTCTCGGATAAGTTGCGTACTTGTTTCTAATATTAATTGTATAAACCCTCTTGTTGTGATTGTCATCAATTACCAAAATGGGGGAGGTTGAAAGGGTAATTGCCCCTATGTGTGGTTTTGGTGATTAATGATAATCCCTATGTACTAATATTTTCATTGAGTTTTATATGAAGGAATATTCCATAGGTCATGCTTGTAGTCCATATGTTGGATTCAAGTATGGATGCCATGAAGATAAAGATATATCTTGAGTTTTGGCATCAAAATCATCGAATTGAAGATAAGAATATGATATGTTCAAGATCTTGAGAGTGTGATCTCAATAGAAGAATTCAAGATATGGCTCTAAGTCGGTGTCATGATAGCCTCATTAGTTGAGCTATGGTTGATTAAGATTTAAAGCATGTAATCAAATGAAGAGTTCCTTATGTACCTCAAGATATTGAGATGGAGCATGAGAAGACACTTGGTTGACCAATGCAAAGAGTGAAGAGTGATTTCAAGTTGGTCCACACATGAAGCATAAAGAATGTACCACATGGATCTTGTGGTGTGGTAAGCCTTTTCATTTATGCATCATGAACTAACCCATTATATATGTTCATTTGTGTTTTATATATGGGATAGGTATCTTTCCATGGGCATGCTTTAAAAGTGAAGATCTCAATATCCCATGAGAGGATGGCATCAAGTGGTGATCGCCATCAAGGTTGAGAAGGGAAAGTTCAAGATAAGCATCTCAAGAAGATCATTTTCTTAAAGCTTGCCATCCATATTGGTGATAATGGACATGTTAATATGTGTCTTAATGAAGCTATCCCATAGTGGTGTATGGGGGAGCAAATTATGAGTCTTCACGAAGCAACAATGATCAAGTGGTGCATTCCGGCTTAGATGGAGCTTGAAGCGTTGTCATCAAGATCAAGCGGGATGCGCAAGGCAAAGGTATGGCCTTGCTAGGTTTTCATTTTACCGGTCTCAAGGTGGTTGTTGGGAGACCGGGTTATAGGATAGATAGCCGCACTATCAAGAGGGGCTTTCGGTTGGGTAACTTGATCACATCGTCGTAGGGAGCTCAATCCTTGGCATACTTTGCATTTTCCTATTTTGTTGCTTCTTGGTATTTTCTCTATGTGAGGTTCTTGAGCTTGTTGCTAGCTCTTCAACAAGCCCAAGTTCATCGAAAACAGAAATCGTATGCATCTTATATGGCGTTTTCGAGTTTGAAGGTTTTACCGGTTCTTCTTATAGGGAGGCTCCATACCTTTCCTCATTTGGTTCTATCTTTCTTTGTTGGACTATGATGTTTTCATGCACCATATTGTAGAGCGTGTTGTCCTCGTCAAAACAAGCCCAAGATCATCGAAATCAGAGTCCGGATGCAAAAGTTATTGCGTTTTTCGTGAAGTCAGTTTCATCCCGGTTGTGGATCCAGTTCAACCGAGCCCCACACCGGACGGTCCGGTTCCAGCTCCAGTAGACCAGATCTTAGACCGGATTTTCCGGTTTTCGCGACCGAGTCTATTCTGGGGTGGCAAACAGAGGTATTTCAGTTTGTAGGTCGGTCCTCCGGCCTGGGGACCGAGTTTCCCGGTTCTGGGGCCGGTCCAACCGACTTTGGAACCGAGTTTTTGTTGTTTTCTCTCCAACGGCCATATTTGCTTTTCCCTATAAAAGGGGGTTCTTCCCCCAACATGTTTGGGTGTTCTTGACCACGAAATTGACCTCCATTGTTGAACCTCTTGAGCTTGCTTCCTCTCCCTTCCCTCCTATGATTCTTGCATCTTTTTGAGGGATTTGGAAGAGGAGATCTAGATCTATAATCCCCACCAATCAATTCCTCCTCTAAGTGAGGGGAATCCTTTGGATCTAGATCTTGGAGTCATTGGTTGACTTCCACCATTGTTCTTCCTCTCTAATTCCTCCCTAGCACTTGTTGCTTTGGTGGGATTTGAGAGTGAGGGATTTAAATGCCCTTGGTGTTCTTGCTTTGCATTCTTGCATTAGTGTTGAGCTCTCCACTACGATTTGGTCGAGTGAGATACCGTGAGATTGTTCCTCTTGGAGGGTGACCTCCTAGTTGGCTTGGCAGTTAGTGCCGCAGTGTCCTCTTCGTGGAAGATTGTGAAGGGACCCGAGCTTCTCCTTCGTGGAGCTTGTGAAGTGGTTGTGGAGCTTGCCATCTCCGGAGTGGAGGAAAAGCTAGCCATAAGGAAAGGGCCTATTCCTTCGTGGAATAGACTCGGAGAAGAAGGTGAACCTTCGTGGCGTTGGGAAATCCTTCGTGGAATCCCACACCTCTCCAACGTGACGTACCTTACTTGTAAGGGAACACGGGAATACATCTTCGTCTCCGCGTGCCTCGGTTATCTCTATACCCGAGCTTACTTTCCTTGTGATAGCCATCGAGCTTGAAGTACTTATATCTTGCTTATCACTTGTGGTATTTTTATCTTGTGCTATCTTGCTTATCTTATCTTGTTGTTGGTGCACTTAGTTGAGCCTAGTGTATTTAGGTTTTGTGCTTGTAAAATAAACGTTAGTTTAATTCCGCATTCTATCAAGCCAAAACCGTAATAGTTTTGAAATTGCCTATTCACCCCCCTCTAGGCGACATCTCTATCCTTTCACCAACTCACAAGTTCCCAACCATATGTAAGTACCTTTACCACTATAAATTATTCTGGTTGAATGATATTCCAGGACATAACATGAAAATCTTAGATGTTTTAATTGGTAAGGGGGGTCATGCATGCAGATCCAACTTGGCATGTCGTAGATCATGTTCATTATTATTGCAACCATTTGTTTGAAGCTTAATTGTAGTGTTTGCGTGTGAAAAGTATTCTTTAAAGTTCCTGGTTTGGCTAAAAAATGTTCTCATGTAGGGAACTACGAACTCATCTCAAGCAGTTATTGACAACACTGCCGATGGTGGCTTGGGTGCGAATAATGGTGGTGATGACTCCAGTCGGAACATTGGCGGTAGTAACCCTGGCACCAGCTAATCTATTGTGAGTGGCAGCAACATCAGTAGTAGTGGCAACCTTGGAGTGTCTTTTGATTGGCTATGGTATTGACATAGAGCCGATGGTATGGTAGTAGTGGAAACCCCATGTAGCAGTTTGGTTTGTTAATATGCAGAATTTGATGTCTCCTTTTGCTGTTGTAGAATGTTCTATACAATGTTGCTACTGGCTAGGCTAGTGGGGTACAAAAACCTGATCAACCATGTCCATGCAAGTTGAACATTTATAATATGCTTGGATCTCTAGTTTATGGGTACTTTATTTCCTCTTGGAAAATATCTTGTATATGATCTGTTGTGACTATGCACATGCGAGCTAATCATATGCTGGTTGTGGTGGTTGGAGCTAAAATTCTGATCCAAACAACAAGCTTTCATGGAACCTGAATTTGTACACGTAACTGTGGGTAAACCTGGCAGGAATATAAAGAGGATTGAAAGGCCATCTAATACCACTAAGAGTTCAGAACTGACAGGGATAAAACATGGTGTTCATTCAAAATCAAATTTCTGTCGGATAGGACCCTGATAGGGATATTGCCTCTGACGGCAGTTGCTGACGGTGACCGACAGCAGTAAAACATAACTCTGGTGTGAATAAACCTGACGGAAATTTGTTTCACTGACGGCCACTGGCAAGACATACCGTTAGGGATATATCTTCTGTGGGTTGTCCGACAGGCAAATAAACGTTTCCCTATCAAGCTATCCCTGTCGAATTTTTCTGACGGTCCACCTACAGGAAATATTATTCCTGTCGGTTCAAGCCCTATTCCTGTCGGTTCTTGGCCCATAGAAATATTACATTCTCTAGTAGTGGGTACAAGGCGTGCATCAAACCAGACACATACGTTGAGGTTTCCTTTCGTGGTTTCCAGCTCGCCGCAAGTGAGCTAGAGGTTGGGCAGGTCTGCGCTGGGCCGATGAAGACTGCCGAGCAGCGTGTCGTCGCGAGGGTGACCGGGATGCCAACGGGGCAAGTGCCGGAGAGCCTCGGGGCAAGTGCCGGAGAGCCTCACCGCCGACACGAAGGCAGGGGCTCTGTACGACATCACGCTGCACCTCCCCGCAGGATCCTACGGTGATTTGGAACGGAAGAAATGGGTGACGGAGTGCGGCGGCAAGCAGGTCGGTGCCGCCGCCGCATGGTGCGATGCCCCCAACCAGATCACTAAGGTAACTGGCTAGGACATCAATTGATACCGTATTTTTTTATATAGTTATAATCTAACTAGTAATATAGTACCTTCGTTCTCAAATGTAAAACTTTTTAGAAAACTAAACTATAGATATCTAAAAAGCTTATATTTTGGAACATAGGTAGTATATGCCTAGATGTAATAGCTTTCGGACTCGTCGATCAGCAGCCTAAAAGGTTTGCGTGTTTCTGCATCGGGAATGCGTGTGTACCGAGCGACCGTACTTTTTTTTCTCTTCGAATTGCCTACTACACATCGTGTGCTCTTGTGCGCTTGGCGTTTGTTCACGTACTCCCTCCGACCCATATTAGTTGACTTGGATTTGTTTAGATTCAGATGTATCTTGACATATTTTAGTACTAGATACATCCAAATCTATATAAATCCAACTCCACTAATATCGGTCGAAGGAAGTAGTAGTTTTTGGCTAGTGTTATTCCTCGTACCATGAATGTCTTTGTTCTCCTGTTCATGTTTGCAAATGAGCCGACCATCACTATAAACTTTTTTTGACAAAGAAAATATATTGATATCATGAAGATACCAATTACACCCAACCACTGTACCAACAAAGTATCTAAAGACATCAGGATGCACATAACTAGGAAACAAATAAAAAAGAGAGAAAAGAAAACAAAAACCCATTGCGGTATTAATCGCTCGCAATAGAAGCACACTAACCACCAACGAATACAACACCTGTAATACAAACAAGGCTCTTCAAAGCAATGCCTCCAAGAAGGAAACAATGCATCGCCCGATTGAAGATCTTGCAATTTCACCTCATAGAAAGTCCGAGTTTTGAAAACAATGTCTTCGGCAAGGCTATTGTCAGATACAACCAATGAAGGCTAGACCTTGGGCTTTCACCATAGAAATCGTGGCTCGGTACTCGAAGAGCACCATAAAAAATACAATCCACCTGTGTTGTCGCACTGCTTGTCAAGGCTGCTGCTGCAAGTCACTGAACACCCGACACATAGGGATAACCTGTGCCGCATTGTCTTCATCACAACCAATACCCTTTCTATCAAAACCAACCTCTAATCACAACCACCATGACTTTCTTCACCTATGTCAGTTTCATGGAAATATATATAAAGACATGTCCCATGGTACCAACAAGAATATGAAGCTTTGCGCCTCGCCCAAAGATGGTGCACACGACCACATTGGTTCCACTCTAGATATCTAGTAGTTGCGGTGACCCAACATATCATTGCAGGGTGTATATGCAAGTCGTTGACATAACACCAATGAAACACCGTTTCCCCGGTATTACATCTCTCAGAGTGGTACAACATAAACAACACGCGTCTAAGGCATGACTATAGGTCACAACTCAAAATCTAAAAAAATATAGAGAACCTCATAAGTATAGGGAGAAAGAATTATCCTTACAAAAGGAAAACCATAAATAATAACTTGCAAACTATTCTACATATAAGGATACTTCTAATACTATATGGCTTGTGATTGTTGCTACAACAATGCCCTACAGAAATAGGTTCTATGAGCTAGAGATTAGTTTTCTATCTATTCGGGAAATTTGTCTCCATAATGGATGATGTAGACGTTGACTTCATTAACTTCACTTCATAACTCTGGCTTCTTGCAGTAATCCTCCTTCCATCTATTAGCGTCGATGATGTCTTTAACGGCTTCAGAATCTAGCAATGTTAAGAAGATACGATTGAGTACGAGCATACTTAGAAAGTTCATTAAAGAGGACTCTTTGATGCACTATCTACATCCACAAATCATAAGTCGTAGGCTATGCAGGTTTTTGTAAACATTTCTTTAAAGATTGCTTTTATTCTAAGAATTTATGTCCACCATTCTTCACAGGTTTACTAGAATTTTATGGAGTTTCTTTCCTACCGTGTTCGGAGATCCTTCCTGAAAAAGGGAGTAACTTGTCACATTTTTGTACACTCTACAGAGGTGCATTGCTTTACCCATAGCAGACCTTAGTCTTGTTACACATCCGAGTCATGAGCTCGTCCACACTTTCTTGGTATAGGGCCTAGTCTAAGATCAAGCCTATCACTGCCCTTCTCCACAACCCGCATGCCCACCCAATTCTTTAAGCAAAACCTACCTGACATGGGTATGACTACCCGGGTTATCATGATTAGTTACCCTAGGCTTACAGCCCGCGAGGCCCAAGAAGAAACCAAGGAAGGCCCAAGAAGCATCCGACGGAAGGAATATCTTGCTAGACAAGGAAAGATTAGGAACCGAGGTTGTATTAGTGTTGTAATTATAACTTGCAACCTATCCGCATATGGCCTCGGGACCTAGCCTATTATATAAAGGATGGGAAGAACCTATGGAGAGGGACCGAAAAAGCCTTGAGTGATCTATAATCGATTTGTTCCTAAGCAATCAGATAACTTCGACTCCCTTGTTTGTCTGATCAACCGATGAAATCTCCAGCGTTCTCTTTTCCACGAAACCCTAAGTCCATCATTATGGGCATTGTCGAGGTTACCCCTCGTCAATTGGTGCCGTCTGTGGGAAATATGGATGCTGGAATCATGGATTTGGTGGCCCCGTCTTCACCAAGAAAAAGCTCAACAGTAGCTGATCCACGCCCGCCCACCCCTGTTTCGGTTCCCCTCAACTTCAACGGCGGATCCGATCTCATCATCGAAAGCTTTCACTTTCAGGTGGAGGAACCCGACAACTTCTTCCTACCGGCCTCGATATCTTCGGGTCCATCAATCATAATAACAATGCCTATGGTGATACCTGCATCTTCTGTCAGCTCATCTGAAGAAGCCGTGCCCCAATCGGCAAATGGCGAAAAAACTCCGAAAACTCCGCAGATCTAGGGGATTTGGCCAATCTATACAATGGTCTCTCCTTTGGGTCAGACTCTCAGGTAACGCCACCACGTGGCTCAAGTCCATCAAACATCGAACCCGAGGAAAGCAATGAAAACATCGACTTCGGAATCAGGATGGCTAAGATCTACCCAGAACAGAACCCACGAAATTTTACTTGCTTTCCAGACAGTATCTCCCGTGGATCTAAAGACAACAACAACAACTCATACATGGCGCACCGTCAGGTGTGCGTGATTATCGGTGAAGAAACATCCACACCAAGTGACACCAATGGTAACCAAATTCTTGATCCCAACGATATTTTATTGGATGACAATGAAGAAAACAACAGGAACAAAGGAGATCCACCCAACAATCACATCGTACAAGGAAGACAAGGAACACGCAATGGCAAACAACTAACTCTTCGACTACCAGCAGACGCGTGGAAAAGAGTGAGTGATGCAGTCTCGGGTGTAGTCCCCATGATAGCCGAAGCCACGCATGAGGAATTAATTGCATACCAGTACTTGCTTCACCACAAGAAAATGAATCTGCTCAGGATGCAGAGGCAACTCGATGAAAGGAAAATGTTAGCCAACGAATATAGTATGCGGCGGGCACAATTAAGCTCCACCCGTGGATCTGGCAGCGTAGCTGGAGGCACGCCCCGAAGAGGAACCTCACAGTTGGAAATTATTTCGAAAGCCGAGAGAAATTTGGACATGTCCTTCATGACAGTTGATGCAACAGGACACATTAAAACAAAAACAGCGCAAGGTGAGATTGTCGCCGCCCAAACCTACTTACTTACAACTCAACCCACACCCGACGATCCCTAGGCAGCTCTTGAACCTCGGCATGCTAGGGGCATCCCTTGCACTGGGAGAACAAGGAACTTCAAGGCAACATAATAAATCACCACACCATCGCAACAACCCTCGGCATGTAGGACACACCCAACGATAACGGTCGCCACATCAGGTGCACTTTCCGAACTCCTAACTGCGAGACGATGCAAGAAATGACATTACACGACACAGAGGTGATAGGTCAAGAGGAGAGCACAGTAGCCAAAGATACTACAATGGTAAAAGCGAGGATGAGTACGAACTATGCGAGGCCAGTTGCTTTACCCAGCGGGTTCGTAAGACCCCAGTACCCAAGGACTTTAAACTTCCTCGGGATCGCCAAAAGTACGATGGTTTCCAAGAATCCGAGGCTTAGGTAGCAGATTACGTGGCAACCGTTAAATTTCAAGGTGGCTCCAAGGCTACCGCAATGCAAAGCTTGCAGTTGCACCTAAGCGGCGATGTCCGCTCATGATTCAGGTAGCTACCCAAAGAATCCATCAGCATCCGGAATGACCTCGAAGATAAGTCCATCCGAAACTTTACATCCACATTCAAGTGACCCATATCCTTGGAGCAGTTATTGGCATGCAAACAGAAATCCAGAGAACCGATACGAGCATTTATCCTGCGGTGGAACGTCATCAAGAATTCAGCTAAAACTATATCTGATGAGAGGGCAATCAACACGTTAAACAACAGCCTCCGCTGAAGAGAATTCATTGAGGAACTAGGACGGATCAAGGCCAAAAAAATCTTGCAATTAATGAACATGGCAAATCGTTGGGCGGATGGCGAAGATGCAGTGAAAAACAAGCGAGGACGCTCACCCGAAAAAGATCAGGACAGCCCCTTACAGACCCTCATTATAATGACAGACTCTACAATGATAAACTCTACCTTCGCAGCCACTTACACGCTCATACACACTAGGTCACAGACCCTCATTATAATGGCAGACTCTACAATGACAAACTCTGCCTCCGCAACCACTTACACTCTGATACACACTAGGTATCACAGGGCACTAAGGGGTCTACGTTGGGTTCTATGGGAGGAATCTACACTGTCAGGATAGATCATCCGTTGATATGCGAAAGAAAGAAGATATAATTGATTTCTCTGTCTCACTCTAGATCTTAAGGTTAATCGTAATATATGGTACAAAATCACTGGCGATATTTGTTATTAAATTCTAGATGATATTTCCCCATGCAAATAGAACCTCCACCAGCCACATATATTGTTATTAAATCTAAATGATACTTTCACATGTAAATATGTAAAAAATATGTAAAACAAACCCAAGATGAATGTTGGCTGCAAAACCACACTAATGCTAGGGAGCATAGTATATGGCAATAACAAAAAAAAAAGAGTGTCTAGACACTACTACTATATAGGAGAAAATGGTGAGTCTCAAACTCGGGCTGCCTAGCATCCCCCCTCTTGCACTAGCCAAAAGACACCTATTCCTACCATTTAGAGAAGAAGGGGAAGCAGTTGATTTTATAGAAACAGGAGCAATTTTGAGAGCAGACGCCTTCGTCCTCCCTCGGCGTCTCGAGCTAGCAGTTTACTATGTTCAAAACCGTGAAGCGAGAAGCCGAGAACAAACCTTCTGCCACTGCTAGTAAGCGAGGCTCAGGAAGCGTTGATGGGGTTGAAACCATGGCACGACATCCGCTGCGGAGTGAACTCGGCCGAAATATGGTGTGTTTTCTTACAGTAAAAAACTGAAGGAAAAATACACACAAAGAGAGTAAAGCACGAATACTTAAACGATGCTCTTCTGCTCACATAGCACATTATACGTGATACAAAGCTTACTATGCTCACAGCTTGGAACACAAAAGAAAAGTTCACGCAAATCCGCAGCTACAGTCTACGGTACATCGGACTCTTAGGACCAAAGATGCAGTTTTACAGAGCGAGCGCCAACACAAACAGAACCCATATAAAAGCTGATGATTTATTTAGGCTGTGAGCAGAGGGCAGGTAAGCCGGAGAGCTTCTAGCCGGTGATCTGGACGGGCTTGACGTCCGGCTTCTTGGCCTCCTCCTTGGGCACGGTGACAGTGAGCACACCGTTCTCCATGGACGCCTTGATCTGCTCCGTCTTGGCGTTGTCCGGGAGCCTGAACCTGCGCAGGAACTTCCCTCTGCTGCGTTCGACGCGGTGCCAGGTGTCGGACTTCTCCTCCTGCTCCTTGTTCCTCTCGCCGCTAATCTGCAGCACGTTACCGTCGTCGACCTCCACCTTCACCTCCTCCTTCTTGAGCCCGGGCACGTCCGCCACGAACACGTGCGCCTCGGGGGTCTCCTTCCAGTCGATCCGCGCGCCGGCGAAGGCCGCGGTGTCGGAGCTGGTGCGAGGGACGATGCTGCTGCTGCCGGAGCCCAAGGGGAAGCCGTGGAAGGGGTCCCAGAGATCGAGAGAGAAGGGGTCGAACACGTCGGCGCGGCGAATCAGCGACATCGTCGGCGGGTAGGCGATAATAACCTTCTGAATGTTTAGTCGAGTAGTTGTTGTGTGTGAGAGAATGGTTTGGACGACCGATCAAGATGTTTTCCTCTGTTTGTCTTGGACCTATCGATGCAGGAGAGGGGAATTGAATTTATAGGGGTGCGGACGTGCACTGGAGACGAGGTTCCTGAGAGTTCTCCTTTCTTCGAGCGCCTACCGCTACCGGTAAGAGCCAGTTTTTTTTAGTTTTTTTTTGAATTGTAGGAGCCAGATTTGTGTAGCTGGGTCGGGATGTTTCCATCCATTCGTTGGACCCTGCGACTGCACTGGTAGGAACTAGATGGTTCTGGTAGGAACTGGGCCTAAACTTTACTTGAGGTTTGACCACTAGTACAAGTTTACGCGAAAATCGAAGAAGGGCGGGAACTCTCGAAGCCCAGTGCCGGCCTCTGGAGAATGACCGGGGACTACTATCCGCTCAAAAAAACAAAAAAGACCGGGGACTACTATTTCTGACTTTATAAGGTATATACTGGATCTTTTCCATTAAAAAAATAGATTTTTCGGAAAGGAGGTTGCAATAGCCTATTGTATTAAAATGATGTGTACGACCTTCGTCCTTCTTAGATGATTGAGAATGAAAAACAAAGATAACCAAAAAAAAAAAACAGAGATAATGAAATCCTACGGTAGTCTAACGAGGCAAGAATGAGAAGACTTGAGCTGACCTGTGTATATAGTTTTTTTTTTCAAAAGTAAATGTCAATAAGTTTGAGCAAATATATAAAATAAAATATTAGCATCTCTGGTGACATGCTATGAAAATACACTTTATGATGGATCTATTGCAATGTATTATAAATGTACTAGTACAATACCCGTGACTTGCAACGGGTCAACAAATGATGTGTTAGGCTCCTAAGTATGTTATTAGAAAAATAAAATAAATCGATGATAGTTAGAGACCAGTGTGATGCTTAGGTTCCTAAGAGACGTAAAAATTGCAACGGTGATCTTTTATCTTTCTTTTATAATTACTTTT
Organism: Avena eriantha; assembly: GCA_910589775.1. Classification (NCBI taxonomy): domain Eukaryota; kingdom Viridiplantae; phylum Streptophyta; class Magnoliopsida; order Poales; family Poaceae; genus Avena; species Avena eriantha. The sequence continues at coordinate 97,505,940 of OU342742.1, forward strand.
TTTGGCTACCCGGTCCTTCGTTCATCTCTGAAAATCGAACAACGAGTTTATAATAGGATCAAATTCTAAAAGGTTTCACATTAATTTTAGCGAAAGCGATTGAGGTTTAGATTGTCAGAGCACCCGTAGCGCGGCACTTAGTTGCAGGCGCCAGGAATTGAATCCCATCGGTTTTGTTTGTTTTAGCAAAACAGAGACAAATTAAGGGTCTGGCGATGCATGCCAGGGATTCCAATTTTGTAAAGAGCGCCCACAGCGCTGATTGCTTACACATATGCTTAACATCTTTCTTGGTTTTTCTGCAAACAAAATACTAACATCTTTCTTGGTGAGTCGGTTACTACCTGCATTAAGCGTGATCATATTCTCCACTGATTCTTCAAGCTCTACTTGCGCCCATGTTAGAAAAACGAGCAGGATTTAGCCAACACACGCTGGGATAAGCGTCGCACTCTGGTTGCTCTTATAACCCTCCTCAAGGAGTGTGTTCCTTACTGAATATAATGTCACCTCTTGTACACAACATGGGCAATACACAATATTGTGATATCTCCTCTACACAATATGAGGATTAACAATATGGAAATCATATTCAACGAGACTATAAAATGTTACCTCGGTGCAGAGTCATATGGAAGACAATTTCGTCGTATATTAACTTTGTATATGATAACCAAGCAACGAAGCAACTTGGAGCAACAAATCCTACACTATGTTTTTGTACTGAATATTATTTGCCGATCCATTGCCTTGAAACGTTGAGGTGAATTAGTAGCTCAATTGGGTGAAGATCTGTAACTGCTTGTCTAGATTCTTGTACAAGACAAATCACAGTATAATACTACGCTTTTATATGATTCTTGCTAAGATTCGCTGAAGATAAAACGCAATGCTGCACGTAGGGGTGGACATGTAGCTCGAGGCTCGAGGCTCGGCTCGGGCTCGACTCGGCTCGGAGGTTGAACAAGCCAAGCCTAAAACCTGGAACTCGGGCTCGAGGCTACACAAGCCTGCTCGATGAAGCTCGCAAGCTGGCTCAAAGACTTGATGTAATTAAAAAAATCGCCATGACCTTTGCTAAAATTGTAGCAATTCACAATTATAATTAACAGTTCATCATGAATACATGCATATCATAGTATACCAAGCTTCAGAAAGTAATAATAACGATAACATGTCCATACATCACAAGTTCACAGTGCAAACATCCATTCCAATACAACATAGATAGTGTCATACATCACAAACACAAACATACATTGATAGTGGCATACATCACAAACACAAAAACATGCACTTGGTTCGACAAAGTAGAACATGTGAGCCGTAGCGTAAAAGAACCATGGCTCAGATCATTTCATCTTCCTCCACCTTTGTTGCATGTTGATTCTATAGCAAACAAACAAAATAAAATCACATACACTCTATGTTAAGACTAGTTGGTTGTTGTATAAAAAGTTCCAGGAGGAAACACACCAAACGTAGACGAACTATTCAGTTTTGTATTAGTTAACTTGCTGTACAAAAAGGTCCAGCAACTAAAGAGACAAAAAAAATCACTATTTACTCATTTTTGCTTCAGTTTTACTGTTGCAAGACAAGTTTCAACAACTAAAGGGACCAAAAGATCACTAATTACTCCACTTCCATTGAACTAAACTGATGTACAAAAGGTTTTAGCAAGACTAAAAAGCACTAACAACTCTATGTTTTGCATCAATTATCTTGTTGTACAAAAAATTACAACAACTAAAGTGACTAACATGTACTATATGTTTTGATTATTAGAACTTAGTAGTTGCTCCCCACCATGCTCTTGGGAAATGGAATGGACTCAATGTCATCCTCATCATCGGGTACCTAAAAGAGTGAGAATGATAATGTTAGATATGACGAGATACAATTTGGGAGAGAAATAAATCAGGAACTATATGAACACATACCACACCCAATAAAACTTTGTTGTCATTGTGGCCTCCTTTAATCCAGCTTGAAGCACACACCAATGCTTCCACCATCGTCGGCTTTAGAGAACTCCTATAGTCATCTAGGACTCGACCCCCGGTGCTAAAAGTTGACTCCGAAGATACGGAAGTGGCCGGTATGGTCAAGAAATTATTTGCCATCTTTGCCACAACGGGGTATCTATGTGCAATAATTACATTGTGCCATGATCACCTCGACACCGGGCTCCGTTTTAGATGGTTGAGGAACATTCTTGAAGTGGTCCCATACCTTTGACTTAGACTTTCCACTTGAGTTAACGGTAACCTTCGGACCAACCTTCATTCCCTTTTTTCTCTTCTTACCTCTCTCACCCTCAGAACCCCACCATCAGCATCAGCAACATTTGCATCGTTGGATTGTCAATATGACCACCAACAAACATATCATCATCAGACATGGCATCATTCTTGTCAAAAGAGTTTTCTTCATTATCGGACTCAATTGTTTGAGGCTGCACACATGAGATATTTACCGATATCACAAACATGAAACATCAAGAATTAAATACACGGTGAAGCAGAAAATAGAACCATGAAACAACATGCAAGAATTACCGTTTGTGGTGGAGAAGCTGATGTTACTAGTTGCGATAGAGTCGCTGCTACAGGTTGCGATGATCTTGGTATATTTGACAAGATGCCGAGTAGAGCAGCTGTCTTGGAGTTCATGGCTCGATTGTAAGCACACCTCTTCCCCACCCCTGGACGTGCATGTGATTCAGCGCTCCCTCATCCACGTTGGTGGTAGAGAGGATCAAGCAGGCATCTGCAGCGCCATAGCAGAAAAATGGCAGCAAAAATTGCTGAAATAATCTACTACAAGACCATGGTAGAAAATAGTTTACTCAAATAATGAACTACAAATCCCTTAAATAATTACAGTAGCTACACTACAAGAAATTAAAAGAACTAAGAAAGAACATAGAGCTACTAAAAGGAAGAACAGAGAGGAAATTAAGAGGTACTAACCAGACCAAGACTGGAGACGTGCGGTGCCGGACTGCCGTCTTCCGTGGTGGTATGAATGGAGAGGAGAGATACATCCGTGCAGTGCAGGAGCGTCGAGGTAGGGGAGTGCTGGAGCCGAACGTTGGGCGGCAGATGACAGGCAGCGTTGCCACTAACCCTAGATTGGGTGACCACCTCCGCTCCAGAGCAAGGGGAGCAAGATCAAGAGGGGCTAGGGAGGGGCGCAGCTATGGCGTGCTGGGACTTCCCGCGGTGGCGTCCGGCGTCGGAGGGGGCGGTCGGAGGTGGCGGCGCGATGGAATCGTGGCGAGGCGTCGAGCGCTGCGAGGAGAGGAGCACAAGTCGGGGTCGGGGAATCGATCGATTGCGGTTGGCTGCGGGGTTCGGTGGGCACTGGGAGTAGGGGTATCGGCTCTTAGGGTTTCGGCTCGTCAAGTCGACCGAGCAAGCCATGAGCTCCATCAAGTGAGCCACGAGCCTGCCTGTGATGTTTTTTACAGCACCAAGACAAGGCTGGATCAGCTCGTGATTTACCGAGCCTGACCGAGCCGAGCCTCGAGCCGGCTTGGATCGGCTCGATTCCAGCCCTAGCTGCACGAAGACCTCCAGCAGTCGGCCCTGATCATCCTACATATTCTGACGCGCAACACTCAAATCATCAATAGTCTATGGGGAAAAGGAGAGGAGCATGGCCAAAGCCCCAGGACTAAATCTCCAGGTTCCATCAAGATAATTGCGGCAGTCCCTGAAGATGAACCAGCAGCTGTGATGCAGGGGATGGGCAGAGCTGCTAGCAACGTCGCTGGATCGGTGCTCCACTTGATGCGAAGAATGCAGGTGATGGGGTCTCTGGTGGGAGATGCGGGTACATGAGATGCACCGGAGGTTGGCGGAGGGGGGGCGTCGGCTCCTTCCTCGCGCGATGTAGGGGATGGAGACGATCGTGAGCGAGGTAGTTTCTTCCTCCGGCTACCTATGGCCCCGCAGCGAGATTGAAGCAGCATGGGGAGGTGGCCGGCATCGATTGGAGATGGCGCACGCGGGAAAGAGTGAAGCATCGGGGAACAACGGCGCATGTGACCTCCTTTGCACGTGTCGTAGCCGAGGGGATCTGGCGGAGGTTTGTGGTAGGTTGTGGTGCTGGTTGGTCGGCCGAGATGAGCGATGAAGGACATAATGTAAAAGTAAAAACCTAACCGGTACTTTGGCATTGTGCATGGCATGGTGGGTAAATAACTCAAAATTGCAGGGGTAAAACCATCCAATTAAAATTACGTACCATACCATCAAGAGCGTAAGCCTTTTAATAGTATAGATTTTTTCTATAACTTTGGTCAAATCTAGAAGATATTGAATTTCAACTAAAATGAGTAGGTACCTTAGAGGAGGTACTATAACTATTTTTTGAAGATAAAATTGCTTCTACTATTGGTGACCATTGCAACAAAGATTTCGTGATTATATACCAAACATGAACAAATTTTAATGCTCATTTTCCTTAGCCATGAGTCTAGCGTCGCCCTTTCTCTGTTTGCTTGTTAGTCTCTTTAAACATTCCAAGTATGCCCCTAGTTTAGAATAGAAGAAAGACAACAAAAAATAAGATCATGCACATGTCCTAGCCTTCTCTATGCACACACTCCTAGTTTCCACGCACCCACGCAACCGAGGCCCAAATCGATAGACTCTGTTCAAGGATGGGTGACATGTCGTCGGTGCTCCGCAACCTCTGCCGCCTCAGGGTCACCAGCCATCTCGACTAGTGCGCCTTCAAATCCTTCCATGAAACACCAAATGGAGGAGTTAACGTCGATGCTCCCCTAGCCCCCGACCTAGGTTCTCGCCGTTCCCACCATGCATCTAGCCCTCTCATCCGCCCTCTTCCCCCAATCAAGCAGTTGAAGCTAGTTGAGTGAGAGTGTTGCACTAGGTGGCAAGCGCCATATCAGTGATCTATCAAATATGACATGCACATGCATGAGATTTCAAGTCTAATCGAAGCCTTGCAAATGTGTAATCACTTTTCTAACTAGAATTAAGGGGTCACAATAGAAGACTTTATTGATGAATGCTCTTCATGGTTAGCACGTCTCAATGGCCTAGTGTGAACAAAGAATTATTTTTGAACCCCCATCCTTGTCTCGAAATCCTTAGGAGTGCCCCTAGGAAGGTGAAGTCATAGAGGCACAAAAGTGATGTTGAGAATATCAAGGGCGATGAAAAAAGGCTAGCACCAGTGTCCAATTTTAAAGACCTATGGGGCTATGAATATAGACGGCAAAGCTGTAAAGATACGGCTCCTGATGCACTAGAAGCCTATGCTGAAATAGAAAAGCAAAAAAGGTACCGAAAATTATTTCAATATTTATGTTCCACCTTACTCTTTTCTTGATGAAGCTAATATGTGAAACTCGTGCATGGATAAAACAAAAAAAACATTACAAAAGCTATTTATACAACATATCAAGAAATTTAAGCTACAATACCTATGCTTCAATTTCCAACTGAAACTGGAATTACACTACCTCTATAGTGAAGCAATTGAAGACAATGTTGCCAAGTCGACATCACTGAAGACTACCTCTAAATATACAAGGTACAGAAACTGCGCTACCACTACTTATATCTCGTGAGTCTATCATAATTTGTTATCTGAAATTTTGATGTAGATCAAAGGTCATATTTGTTACTACTGGCATCCCTGCAATCAGCACTCGAAGCAAGAAGAGAGTTGCGCCTAACAGCCAAACAATGGCCACCCTGAAAGGATCGGTGTGGCCAACTAGAGTATGGTGTGGGGTTAAATACGTGACTAACAATTTTATGTCCTTATTCAATTTTATTGGAATAACATAAATGTAAGTTGTCTAGATATGCAAATAGGTGGAAAACCTACATGAGTAAGCAAGCATACAAATACACCACCTAAGTATATGATAGAAATAACCGCAAGGTGGGGTCAATGATATATTCTCGAAGTTTCTTCCTTTGCGTGGAAACATGTCTTCAACATAGAGGTGTGGTGACACAAAGTTCACCAAGCGCCTAAAATGCTCACCTTATTCTACTTGCACTCTCGCACAATGAAAGATGCCATGATCCACTAAGCGATATTTTTTATCTAGGTTGCTAACTTAATGTCAGAGTACTCAACTTTTAAGTGTTATTGTGATCTTGTACACATTCGCACGGAGCAAAACAATTTTCCTATAAAGAAGGATTAGAAAATGACTAAAGAAATCCACCTAAGACATTAGTTTTGTTACTATATGCAGGCCAACTTTTCTTGGATTTTAGGTGATTATCTCCGGTGACCCAACACACCTCTGCATGTTATTGTACGCAAGTCGTTGGCATAACACTCACGGAACAATGTTTCACGAATATTACAACCATCAGAGTAGTACAACAGAAACATCGCAGGTCTAAGACCTGACTATATTATTCATATCATAGATCTTATAATCCTCAGAATTTCCATGACACAATAAGGTTTGTCAGTAAGTTTCTGTTCAATTCAAAATCCAGAAAAAGCAATATGTAGTCTAGTAGCACTAGATATACCTCTGAGTCTAACTCGATAACTAATGGCTGACTATTGCTTCGGTTGCAATGTCCTAATGGCATGGTGTATATTGTTGGGATTTCGTTTCCTGTCTAGTTTTAGTTATATCTCTACTAGTACTGACTGTAGTATCAGACTGCTTAACTTTGTTGGACCACCTCTAGCTTTTCGACCCCTCACATCTTCTATTTCCACGACCGTAGTCCCGTCATTGACTCCATAACCTAAGAAAAGGTTTGAGAAGATAGATTGAGTATGAGGGTACTCAGCAAGTTCTACTATGTGGTTGTTTGATGCACTATCTCTACTGCCATGGATCGGAGGTCCTAGGCTTATGCGAGTTCTCGTAATCGGGTTTTTAGAAAAGAAAAGTTTTAGTTTAGAAAACTATGTCCATCCTAGGAATAGAAGGGCCACGACCTCTTGGGGAAGAAGGGCCGCGACCTTTTATAGGCCTCCTCCATTTCTATCTTTTGACAGTTTTGGTCGGAAGTTCCGTATAACGTAAGTAGCCACAAGTTCTAGACTATCCACAACTTCGACTAACTTCCACCCTAATTTCGTGTCCATCTTTCGTCACTATGCAGAGAGTTGCATCATCTGGTGCAACTCAAAAATTGTTCTAGAAATACAGGACATTGGCAGGCCCACAATAAGTGGCGGGTCAACAACAGAACTTCTGATGTTTACACACTAGAAGTTCTGAGGTTTATCCAATGGAACTTCCGCCCTAAAAAACATAATCCTCCTCCTGAAACAGGATTTCGCCCCGCTATATTGATAAAGCAACCACAAGATACAATCAACAAGAGTCTCGAAACGAAAAATGTGGGGCACCAGCAAACACAAGCCCAAAAGAAAAAGAAGAAACAAAATAGAGACATAGGCGGATCGACTAAGTGAAGGTGACCCACAACCATTGTGCCCTCCGAAGAAGGTCCACCATGCTCCTAGCACTGAATTGTCAAGTACCAAGTAGCACCGTCAAGAAGGAAAGTGATGACGTTGCTGCCCAAACCAACGCACTGGTCCTATGATTTCCCCCGACACACAGATGGAAGTGTATGAAGGGTAGTCACGACGCCCTACGGAAAGGGATGGTGCCACCTCCGGGTGGCACCACATTGATGTCGGGCCAGCTGACAAGGAGTTCGCCTGAAAAACCCTATCCACAACCCCAGGGCAATCTGTTGCACAGGAGCCTCGCGAGGTCGGGGTGTTGACACTACCAAACTTGCCGCCCACTAGCATACGCCACTACGGTCACGTACCCACCATCGTTGTCTCACCAAAGCTACCATCGCGAGTCTTGCAAGGCAGAGGCAAAAGACAGCTTGAATCACTAAGGGATTAGAAATGCTCTTCCGCACTCGTCATAAAAAAAGAAATAGTGAATTTCTCTGAAATCTCAGGTATTATTATTATGTATGGCACCTCTTTATTTGTATCATATTTTATTCAAGAGGCTTATGTGAACAACCAAATTTCCCTTGTGTTATGTCCTTTTGGTGAATGATATGCATGGTGAACTTGATAAATTTGATATTTCTCGTGTATGATTGGATATGGTGTTTTCTCAATGGTTCTAGATGAAGTAACTTTGATGAGTATTATTATGTTGCTAGAAGTTTATACATGCTGAAATTGTCATATTTTTATCACAATTCATTGCTGAAATACTAAAGATAGAGGCAAGATGCTGAAAATTTTCTTGAGACATGTTCTACAGTTGTTGCTTATTAGCCATTGAGGGCAAAGTAATCATCTTGGCCTCTTTACGGACTGAGTAACCTAGACTAACATTGAGTGGTATTTTCTTCTGACATGAAGGTGAAAACGCTAGCCTTTCCATCAAATAGATGAACTCAACTTTTTTATTTATTTCAACAAGGATTTACAAATAAAACACATGGATAAACCCGAAGCCACTTTACTAACAACAGGTGTTGCAACACCTAGAACCTTGATGAAGGGGTGGCTATGTCGGGGTTCTTGCGTCCTGACTTTACGCCTACGCACATCATGAGAGAATCAGAGGTCTAATCAAACCGTTCGACGGCCAGCCGGGGCACAAACCAGCCCAACAAACCTTCAGCACGCGCTAGAAGTCGCGGCCACCATTTTCTGCCGACCAAACTTTATGACAGGGATGAAGGCATTGATGTTGTCAGGCATGCCATCCACACTACAATGCCACCCCGTTTGTTCGTGTCCAAGCAATTGTTATATAAGCAGTAGAATTTGTTCGTGTCTGGTATATAAAGCACTTGAGCTTTCTTCCTTTGGATGGCAAAGAAGACATTGCATCGGCTGTCTTTGTAATGTGTATGTGGAGACAACCCCGAAGAAGTTCAACCTCCCGGTCCGCATATAGCCAAAACCGAACAAAATATATCCATGAGGCAGTACTGAATGTGCTTGCTCGTACCGGCATTGTTATCCTTACATCACGCGTGTATCCTCGGCGCCAGCGGCACCAAGAATCTCGCCGATCAAACGCTGCAAAGCGATAGGATCTGAGACAACACCGAGGTGAGACATATTGGCGATCCTGACGGACTTGTAGTACTCCTGCCTCGGGTCTCCACCGATCACCTCGTCAAGCGCCACTATGCTTGCCAAGTTCACGACCCCGTCGCCGTTTCCGTACACCACCTCCGGGGCGTCCCCGTGGCCGCCCTGGTACACCAGCATCTCCGGCGTCGGCACGCCAACACCATTGACGCAAGTCACGGGCACCACGGGCGCTCCGAGGTTCAGCGCCACCGGGAGCGCACGCGTCTCATATAGCCGCACCGCGTAAGGCGGCAGCCCGGCCGCCGCAAGGAACGCCGGCATGTCACGCGCGGCGTAGCTCTTGTTCCGCGTGACCACCAGCGGTGTGTCGTCCCCGAAAGCTACGGGAGATGGCAGCGCTGTGAACGTGCTGGCGAAGGTCCTGCCCACGCTCGGCATCGACAGCACGTCGGTCGGCGACGGCGACGAGTAGGATGAGCTGGAGGGGGCAATGCTGGTGGCGAGGCCCTGCATTGACAGCACGAACCCGCTGGCGCCCGTGGAGGCCATGACGAAATGCTTGATGAACCTCCTGCGCCATGGTAGCGGGCTCCGTCTGAGGAAGTCCAGGGCGAAGTAGCCGCCCTGGCTGTGCGAGACAAGGATGGCCGGCATACCGCCGTTAGCCTTGCTCGCGTGCTCCACGAGCGCTCCGAGCCGCCGCCGGAACAGAGAGAGCTCCCTATTCGCCTGCCCCTCCGGGGCCGGCGCGTGCCGGAAGTCGTACGGAGCGCCGAAGAGGGTCTCGCCGTCGCGGTATCCCTCTCGCTCCAACGCCTCCACCAAGTTCCCCATGCAGAGCTCCCTGGTCAACGAAACCGTTAACAAAATCGGTTGGTGTGATAGCGAGAGTGATGAACTGACGACATGAGAGGTTAACTAATTAGGATAATTACTTGTCGGCAGCGTCGTCAGCGAGGAAGCCGCGGGTGGAGCCGAAGGAGACGGCGCGGGTCTCGACGCCCGGCGCATTGCGGTAGTCGCCGGCGGCGTGGTCATAGACCAGGCGCAGCTGGTCGGCGAAGCACGGGACTTCGGCATCAGGAGCAGTGTTGTTTTTCCATAGCCGGGACCACCGGCCGTCGCCCTTGCGCGCCGCGCAGAGCGGCGACAGCGGCTCGTAGGCGTCGTTGAGGCGGACCTCAATCTGGCTGCAGGTGTTGCCCGGCAGCAGCACGACAGGGTGGACGCCGGAGGCGTGTTTGACGTATCGCTGGTGCGACTCAGTCGATGACAAGACGGCGGTCTGCCCGACGACAGAGAAAGTGAAGAGGATGAGCAGGAGCCGTGGCAAACATCGGAGCTTTGTGTCCATGGAGAAAATTTTGTGCCTGTGCGTGAGGGGCGCTGGTTTTTTGTACAAGGACGAAAATCAGAATGGATAGGCGCAGCAGGGTTCGAGTGGTCGGCACTTGGTAGTAGGACTTAGGCATATGTGGCTCGAAATACGCGTGTCAAAACAGTATTCATCAGACCACAAAGTGCGTAATCATTTTGGTATGTACACGATTCACCTTTGTTGGGGAAAATATGGTCGATTTTTTCAGGGTATATGGTGGATTCAATGTTATACCCTGAAAACAATGGGCTTTCCTTGTCTTGCACGTGTCAAAACATTGAATCATAGTAGCTTATAAGTTGGATTCGAACTCTAATCACTGGTGAAAAAAGTGCCTCTAGTCCCGGTTTTCGACCCGGGACTACCAAATTGGGACTAGAGGCCCCTATCTCTAGTCTCGGTTTGCTACGACCCGGGACTAGAGTCCACCACGTGGCAGTTTCCACGCGGCGGGTGGCGGAACCCCTCTAGTCCTGGGTCGTAACACCACCCGGAACTATACTGGTTTCTGCCGCGGTAGAGATTCATGTGTTTCTTTGCCACGACAGAGATTCTGTGTTTTCATTTTGTTTTTTCCATTTCGTTCCTTTTTTGATTTGTGTTTTACTATAATTTAAAAAAAGTTTCGTACTTATTCTACGCTACTACATACACACCTTGATGCATATATAAGTAATATTCAATCTCTTGCGAGCATACATGCATATACAATATTCGATCATATCAAAAGGAAGGAAATGTTTGAAATTACATGGTCATTGATGATATAGCATATCAACTACATGGAGATCACTAAGGCATATTGAGTTCCTCGTCCTCCGTATAATGTTCTCCATTTATATCAATGACCTCCTTCATTAGAAATCCCGTCAGTTCCTTTTGAATTGCTCGTACGCGCTGTTCTGGCTCTAGATTCTCCCGCAAACCATGAATATAATGTGAATCAAGTTTCCGCTCACTGATCAACTCGCGAATGTACTCGCAGACGTAGAATCCACATAAATGAGTCCCAATGGATGCTGCAAGCCCTTCACCGTTTTATAAGTTAGCTCATCTTTAAATGGACCATCTATTTTCTGTTTGAACCGTGTCCAACACCTACCTGACAAAGAAAATGAACAGAGGAGTTATTAGTTACTTGATATCAGGAAATGAACGAAAGTGGCTGATATAATGCGATAATGATTGAAATTACTTATGGAGCATTGCTTTCATGTCACGCCACTGCTCTTGGTCCCAACTTAATGAGTCGTGGACTTCAACTAGGGACTTGTCAACTTGAATGTTTAGCAAGATCCAGTAGAACCTGCAGACGTTTACATAAGCATACATCCATAACTCATCAATTACACTTTAAAAAAATGTGTACAAGACAGAAACACTCACTTAAAGTTGTAAGGAAATAGTATGTGTTTGACGAAATTATGCTCGATTAAAAAATTGTATAGGTCATCCTTCACGTCATCGGGGTGATTGTGTAACGTATATTCATTAACGATATATGGGTCAATAAACCCAACGTCATATATTCTCGCTCTTTTGCATTTAAGCATCTTCATTCTGCAGAATATAATACTATACAAAAGGATATATAGTCAAGATGATATATTATATAAAATGAACTAGCTGATCTAAAGACTTAATTACAGAAATAAATCACTTACAGACAATAGCAACCGAGGATAGATTTGTCGAGGGCGCGCTGGTTGTATAACTGAAACAGTTTGATCATTTGAACCTGTATCGAGTACTCTTTGAAGTGATGCTCCTTTCTAACGGTCACCAAAAACCATTCTTTCCGGTGCCTTTTCTTTGTTTGCGTAGTGTACCAATCATACAGATTTCACATGTGTTGATAGACGCGTGAGCTCCTCATGACTGACTAGAGGCTCCCCTTTGACATATTGTCATACTACTTGACCCATTGTCATATCTTCATAGTCTAAGAATTGACCAAGAGACATACCTACCGCCATAGCAAGTTCTTTGGCCGTCGCTACAGTGATGCCCAGTAGTGCAGCGGCAGACCTAGCTCGAGGGTCCATTATTTGCATGTCCTTATCCATTTCGGCTCTGAAGGCCTTGTCGGTATCTGAAATCACTTTGAGCAGGGGGGCGACTAAATCTTCTGTTGTCCGAGTTTGGCAACTTGTTTTCTGCTTTTTGCACTTGTTATTTTTTCTACTTTGCTTGCTTAATAATTTCACGGTCATAGTCTGATTTCAGATTCAACGATACTTGGGATGGTTGCTCAAGAAAGGACTTAGCCCACTTTTTGTTTTTTTAGTAAATACCGGCTTTGGCTAGGGCTTTTTTGGTGCAAAAAAGCCTTAGTCTGGGTAGCCGATATCGTGGAATTTTCCTCATCAGTCATGTCATAAGGTCTCTTTGGAAGATCCGGCGGGATGTCGACTATCTTCGTCGTACTACAACCTTTCTTCTGAGTGGGGCGTGGGTGAGGGACGACCATCCGTTTTTAGTCAAGGACGGAGGCGGAGGCGGAGGTGGAGATCGAGATGTACTCACGCTACAGCGATCGACATCCCTCTCGTCGAGGGATGGAGTACTTGAAGGTTGACGATCAACATCCCTCTCATCGAGGGATGGTGGACTTGGATTCCTCGGAGTTAGTGGCCTTGGCGCCGAGCCTAGAAATTTGATGTACTTCTTCTTCCGTAGAATGATGTGGCGCTTGACATCTCCCAGTTTCCTAAGTACTTCAGGTGTACCGATGTCAATTGATGGCTCAATGCACGGCGCCCAGAAAAGTGTTGGTGCGTGGTTGATGTAGAGCTCGTTGGGAACCCCAAGAGGAAGGTATGATGAGCACAGCAGTAAGTTTCCCTTAGTTATGAAACCAAGGTTTAATCGAACTAGTAGGAGCAAGGAAACACCCCAAAGGTGTTACTAGCTGAGCTTTGGCAGGGCGCACTATCGGTGCTAGTAGCAACGTGGAGACCTGCACAACACAACCACAGAACTTTGTCCCCAACTTGCGATGAGGTTGTCAATCTCACCGTGTTTTGCGGAAAACAAAGGATTAAACGTATCGAATGGAAAGAAGTAAAAGTTTGCAGAAAGTAAACACAATGCAGTAAACAATTTATAGATTTAATGTAAAAGACAAGGACTGGGATCCATAGTTCACTAGAGGTGGCTCTCCTTAAGATAGATAACAAGCCGGGTGAACAAATTACAGCGGGGCAATTGACAAACATCGAGAAAGCAATACATGCATATACTAATCATCTTGACTCCTTTGAGACTTGATTGGGCATTACAACATTATACATAGACCGCCATCCAACTGCATCTATGACTAATAATCCACCTTCAAGTTATCATCCGAACCCCCTCCAGTATTAAGTTGCAAGCAACAGATTATTGCTTTACGAACTACGTGTAAAGTAAAAAATACGATTGTTCTATGAACAAAGGATTGTTGTTTTCTCCCTAGTAGCAACAACACATCTAGTACCTTAGAGATTTCTGTCACTTCCCCAGATTACTAGAGGCATGAACCCACTATCAAGCATAAATACTAACTCTTGGAGTTGCTAGCATCTACTTGGCCAAGATAGCTACTAACAACGGAAAGCATGCAAGATCACAAATAACAAAGACATGATAGAATCAATAATCAATCTGAAATAGCATCTCAATATCCATCGGATCCCCACAAACACAATATGCAGAATTACAAATAGATGATCTTGATCATGAACGGAGCTCACAAGATCTATACATGAAAGCACAAAGGAGGAGAACCAGCCATCTAGCTACTACATGGATCCGTAGTCCAAGGATGAACTACGCATGCATCACACCGGAGGCTTGCATGGTGATGAAAAAGGCCTCCAGGGTGAATTCCCCTCTTCGGCAGGGTGCCGGGAAGAGCTTCAGATCCCTCCTAATCTAGGGATGGAGATGACGGCGGCTATAGACTCTTTCGTGGATTTTTGATCGGGCCCTTAGGGTTTTCGTCCCGAGGGAATCTTATAGTCGGAAGGGGAGGCCGGGTGTAACATCCCAAAACTTCAAACCAAGCTTATCAAGATCAAATCAACCAAAAAAATGGGGTTAACAAAAACTTTTCCAAATTTTAAAATGAAAGCATTCATATATGTGTGCATTTAAAATAGGAGTTGTTTGAATTGCCATGATTGAGTGATCCAATGCTTGTAGAATGTTTCTTAGGTGATTTAAACATCATCTACATCATTCCCAAACTTTTCCTAAAGAAAATCAAATCAAAAAGAATTAAAAAGGAGGAATGGTCATTTTGGCCATTTTAATCCACTACACTACTTTGAGTGTTCCTAGCACTCATTTCTTAACAGAAACAATTCTTGATCTTTGTACTCCTTGCTAGTACACATAATGAGGTACCAAGGCACACCTTTTGATCTGCTAAAAACATTCTTTTACTTATTTTAAATAACATTTGAAATTTGAATCTAATGCATATGCATAGATCACCTCTATTTCAAAACCCCTCTATTTGAGCTCCATTTTCAAAACCCTTGCAACCAGAGACTACGTAGCACTAGTGGAGATCACTCAAAATTTTTGAAACCAAAATTCAAAACTATTTCTCTTGCGGCCATTTCATCAAACACTTGGCAGACAGATTTCAAAAAAAACACATTTCACTATTTCAAACAGTATTCTGGCCAAACTTGTCTCCCATTTGGCCCCTATTTACTCCATTTGTCTCTCAATGATCTAGCAAAGCCATTTAAACCCACTCCCCTACCTCCTAGCCGCACTGCCATGCCATGCCGAGGACCCTCTCGCCGGCCGACCGTGCACTCGCAGCAGCAGCCCTCTCCTGCCTCTCTCTCCATGTCTAGGAGGTAGCCCACACCTCACCGCCCCTCTCTGTCCCCTGCCCGAGCCAAGCCCTGCCGTGGACCACCGAGGAAAGCCCGCGCCCAGTGCCACCGCACCATGCCGGTGCCACCCTTAGAGTGCGCTCTGTCCCCGCTCGCACAGACCGCCCCTTGGCCGCAGCCCGCTCTCGCCGCTCCGCCATGACCTGGAGAACACCCTAGACACCCCCGTTGGCCGCCCAATGCCACACAGCCACCGCTCGCCGTGGACACCGCCGCCTCTGCCGCTCAGAGCGCCACCTTGCCTAGACCGCATGCCACCGCCCCTACGGCCGCATTCAATGCCTAGAGCACCGCCAGGGAACCGCACGACGATCGCCACCCGCAGCCATGCCTCTACCCTGCCGTAGCCATGTCGCCACCGTCGCCTGCCCATCCCGCTCGGTCTCACCGTCGGGCCTATAAAAGGAGCCCTCCCCAGCCTCTTCTCTCCACACCATTCCACTTCCCTCACCTCTCTGAACCTCACCCACCTCTAGCCGGAGCAAGGCGAGCTCTGCCTCGCCGGAATTGGATCTGGAGCAGCCGCGACAGGAGGAGAAGGGCGCCGCTGATTGTGACCACCCCAAGCTCCGCCGCAACCGCGCCTCACCTTGCCGTCGTCTTCCACTTCGCTTGCCCGCCTCGCCGACCCCGCTGGAGCCCTGGTACGTCCCCAGCAGACCCCCACCGAGCCGCTAGGGTTTGAGCTCGCCGGCGACCTATTCGTCGTCGACGACGACCCTCAGCCGTAGATTCCCCTTCTAATCCTACGGCCCACAGCGCGCGTACCGTTTCCCGTGTTAAGTGCCGCTGACAAGCGGGACCCCCTGTCAGCTGAGCCCGGCGCCGCAGAGCGCCACTGGGCCGGGCCAAGTCTTTTCCCGCGCTAGCCCACCCGTTCAAATCTGGATTTTTCTTTTTAGTTAAATCTAGTTTTTGTCCACTATTTTAAAATTCAATTCTGGGAGTTTGACAAATCCAAATTGCATGAATTTTTTTTTTCCTGAAAGGTATTAAGATGATCTATCTAAGCCCATTAGATTTAATTCAGTTAGAGTTATAGATCTCTCCTAATAAAAATAAGAAGAGCGAAGCATTTGCAACTTGCAACATTTTTATAAAATCAACCAAGTTAGCTTTTGAGTTGATTCCAACTCTCACAAATCACATTTCATCATATCTATCTAAATATGTAATAATATTAAGGTTTACATGCAGTGACTTTGGACTAGTACCAAAATAATGCTATATAGGCATTTCTAGTCACTTTAAATCATTAAATAATGAACTTAAACCAAAGTAATATTGATCCAACCTTTAATTCTCATTCCCATGTGTTAAGATGTGTGGTGATGACATGTGTCCACATGATTCCATATCTTAAGTGGTGAATATTAAACCTTAGTTAATTTTTCAATGAGTAGAAATTACTTTTCTAAAATAAAAAGAATGAAATTATGGAATTAAACTTGTGATGCTTGTGATGATAATAGATCATCAAAGGTGTGTCTTAGAATGCTACTTAGCCTAGTTAAGTATTGTTTAGTGATTGTGCACTCCCTATGTATTTATAGACGATAGTATCGACCAAGCTTTCGAGGAGGAGGAGTTCTACCAAGAAGAAGAAGAAGAAAACTTCAACCACTGCACCAACCAAGGCAAGCTAGCACTATCCAAGATTAACCCTTGCAAGTTGTACTTGCAAGCCACCATTAACAGTGCAAGCTAACACTTGCAAGTTTAGTGCTTAGCAAGTTAGGACCAAACTAGATGGTTTAGCAAAGATGCCTTAAGCATGCTTTGATCACACCCCCTTTGACTAGTACTACCCCAAGTCTTATTTACAAGTTTTACTCCCTTAGTTTACACAAAGTTCTTTACTTGTTTTGAAGGTAGCATAAAAAGTATAAAACTTGACCTATTTAGAACCCTTTAGATGTCATTCTATGGCATGAGATTGAACCCATCTTTTCCACCTTAGTGAACACTCTTAACTTAGTAGTTAGAGTAGATCAAAAACTTGAGTCACTTTAGATGGGAACACTTGGTGAAAATGAATTATGAAAACCTTGGAATGATGAGTCATTCTATTGAGATGTTTTGACATGTGTTGAGAAAACACAAATGGTTGGTGATGATGAAAATGTTGAGGCATGAGCCTTAACCCTTTTATAAAACTGATGGTTGGATTCGGATGCGATACCATTCCAAATTTATCGTACAACCACACTACCTGAATTGGGTAAGGCTTAGCTGGAAATTTATATGCATTAGTATTAGTTCCCTCACGGGAGAGGTCTGAGCTGAGGCTACCTCTCATGATGTCCACCTATGCAGTGCCCAAGATGACTGATGGTCATGGTTGGGAGGCCATGCTCATAGGAGAGGTGCTTATACTAGGGTGTGTAAAGGGAAGGTTATGTTTGATTATCTGCATACTAAGTATGATGATTCAGGGTTATCCCTGACAGATGTATCAAATCTTGTGGTGAAAGTGTACCACCTCTACAGAGTGTCAAACTATTCGAATAGCCGCGTCCACGGTTATGGACAGTTGGAATGGCCATACTGTTTCGTTGTTAGATGTTTTCTAAATACTCTGAAGTGAATGATGAATCTTGACTTGACCACAACAGGGTTGTGTTTATGACAATAGTTTCCCCAACTTAAGTGATTCTAGAACTTTACTTTATCTTTGTTTGCTTCTGAACTCAGCTTAGGTTTCAAACTTAACTTTATAGTTAAACTTAGAGTTAGCACTTTAACTTAGAAGTTTATAATTGTTAGTGGTAGTTTGCGAGTACTTAAAGAGTACTCATGGCTTTTGTCCTTGGCTATTATCATGGCCAGACTATGAAGGAGATTATCAAGATGATGGACAACAGGATGGCTATGATAACTAGGACTATCTGCCTTTGTCAGCATTGCTTGTGCCCCTGAAGATGGATCCCACCGCTACGCTTATCTTTTATTTCCGCTGCTTGTTGTATTAAGACTAGATCATGACATCCTTATTTGTGTAAGACCTTATGTATAGTTTGTAATGGATGATGTACTGTGATATCCAATCTGTTATGTCTCGCAAAAATGGTAATCCTAGGATTGCGAGGTATGGCATAACGGGCATCTAGGATTAAAAATCCGGGTGTTGACACCGAGGGGGTGCCGGGAGCGGCCCCACCACCCCCTGGCGCGGGCCAGGCCTGGCCGCGTGGCCAGGTGGTGTGGTGGCCCCCTGGCCCCTCTCCGTCTCGTATTCTGGCACTTGATGACTTTCGAAAAAATAGGCACTTTGGCTTTTGTCCCGTCCAATTCCGTGAATATTCATTTTCTAACTTTCCTGGAACCAAAAACAGCAGAAAACAGGCAGCTGGCACTGTGGCTCTTGTTAATAGGTTAGTCCAAGAAATGATATGAAAAGTACTCCAAAGTTGGAATAAAACACAAGAAAGTGGATAAAACCAAGCATGGAACATCAAAAATTATAGATACATTTGCAATGTATCATCAATCTCTAGGTCTGCAAAATCCTCCACTAGGTCATCCACCGAGACACGAGCATAGCCAGGTGGAATCGGAAGTGAATGGTGGAGTTCTCCAGGTAGACAAGGTAAAGCAGTGCCGACGGCCACCTTGAAGGACATGTTGTTCATTGGCTAATGTAGCTCACACTGTGTCATCTCTCTAACATCATCCACGGGGTAGCGAGGCGTCGGTGCATCATCCAGCAGTGCTTCATCATCAGCTCAGACCTCCGTGGAAGCCACACTGCTTCTCCGCTAGCTATGATCCATTGCAGGATCATCATCCCAACTAGGTCCTCTTCTATCTTCCTAATCCGGTCGGCCTCCCGGTCCTTCTTTCTCTTACGACTTCTGTAACTGTCATCGTACTCGAGAAACCCTTTCTTCCACGTAACACCGGTGCCTTTGCCTCATGTTCGTCAACCTTTTTCAGGATTCATGAGGGCACGTGTCAGCTTGTTGTTCTCTCTGTCGGGCCGAAACAATCCCACTTGAGCATCAGCCATTGCTTGAACAAGTGCTCTAGAGGGTGTTAGAATTTTTTCTTGAAAAATTGTCGCCCTATTTCTGGGTTCAACTTTCCCTCGTGCCCGTACCAGCAGTGCTTTGACCTGTCAGGCCATCCATGTGTACCTAGAGTGATCCCTCTAGTCCTCATGTCGACCTCCATAGCTTCCCACTTAGGCATGACACTCTTGTAGCCACATGTCCCCATTTTATGGTGGTATTTCTTTTTGGATGCATTTATCGCATTCTTTTCGGACTTTGACTTGGCTATAGAAGATTCCTTGTACTTTACAAAATCGGGCCACTTTTCTCTCAACTTCTCGTATTCTCCTTTGAAGTTTGGAGTTTTCTTTTTCCCGACAAACTTCGCGTATAAAACTTTCTCATGGTTCCGATATAGTTCGTCCATCTTCGATAGAGCCCACTTCTTGACTTTCACTCTTCTTTCAAGCCCACCCGGCCTTGGGGTAGTACCATCTGCCTCAAATTCTTTATACTCTGGAGGTAGTATGAAATGTGCTATGAGCTTTTGCTAAATGTCATCTTTGGCATCATTGGTGACATAACTAGTGAAATTTTCACCTTTTTTTACTTATTCCAATTTTGAATGGTGATTGGGAGGTTGTCCCTAACAATCACCCCACATTGATTTACAAACATCTTGGCGTGCTTTTCTGGATCATTCGGTTCTCCATTATCATCTATTACATCGATGGTAAACCTTTGATTACCATCCAACTTTTTGGTCGGACCTTGTTTCGTTTTAACTGTCGATTTGCTCGATCCGAAGGGCTAAACAAAGAAGAGAGAGTGATTAATATATATATATATCTAGATCAATTAATGCATCTAGTCACGAAAGGATTAATATATATACATACCTCGCAACTTGTTGTCGAGGGGCCATCATTGTTGTTTGTATGCCATTCATCCATTAGTTCTAGCTGATGCCCATCACCGGATTGATTTAGAAATGATGATATCTCGTACTTGTTTACATAATCTTCTCTAGCATGAGGTATTCTATCAATATTAATGGCTATTTCACCATTTATAATGTCCATAATAAGTTGGTTACCTTCGGCGTCTATGGTGCACTCCATCACTTAACTATTGTAGAAAGAAGGGTAAAACAAGTTAGATATGAGCAAATAGATGGTTAAAAAATACTACAAATAATACTACTCATTGTTCTCGTGTTGCTAGCGAGGGTCTAAAATCGAAGGCTGGTTTCTTGCTCGGCCAGCGGCGCCGACAACGGATAGCCACCGCGGCGAGATCACCGGCAAGGAAACCGTTACCGGGGATATGTGGGCGGAAAGCCGACGCTTCCCCCTTTTCCTGCCCACGCCACTACACCCCTCCCACGAATCGGCGAACCAAACCAGGGAGTACTACCTAATATACTACTAATAACACTATAAGACTACTACTAATTATACTAAACCCTAAAATATACATAAACCATAAAACCCTAAAATTTCTACACTAAACCCTAAAATAGACATATTACTCTACCAAATATATATCTACAATAAATATTCTAGCAAATAAAATAGACATATTACTACTAATAAATTTCTACACTAAATAAAATAGGCATATTTCTACTACTAATAGGCATCACAATTTCCCCACTAAATAAAATAGACATGTACCACAGCGGCACAGTGCGGTCGGCCGGAGGAGGGCGTGGTCAGGGGCGGTGGCGAGGCCGGCGGCGAGGCGGCGGTGGCGAGTGCGCGGTGCGAGGCGGCAGCACGACGTAACACGGCGAGCGGTGCGGCGGCACAGCGACACGGCGAGGCGGCCGGAGATGTGGGCGGTGGCGTGGGAATCGGGCAATACCTCCCGGTTCTCTGCGTCACGTCGTTCGGTCTTCGTCTTCCTTGATTCAATAAGTGCTAGGTGGGTGCTATGGGGGGAGGGCGCATGCTTATATACGCCCCCTATAGTCTCGGGCTAAGCCATGACCCGTGACTAGAGGTCCTCTAGTCTCGGGCGGTGAAACAGCCTGGGACTAAAGACCCCCCTCTAGTCCCGGGTGTATCCTCGACCCGGGACTAGAGGTGTTTTTCGGCCCTTCAGTTTTCACGCGTGGAGCAACCCTCTAGTCCCGGGTGCACTAAAGACCCGGGACTAGAGGTGTTTTGTAAATTTTATTATTTTAATTCAAATCAATTAGAAAAGTTTGGAAAAATCATATCTCCTATTATATAAATCCAAATAATACAAATAATATGTCTGTTATTATCAGAAAAATATAAGGAATCTGAATATATCATCCATACATATGTTTGCATCATCAAAATGTATTCACTATTTTTTCATATTTTTGAATTTGACAAAACTTTCAACATGAAAAGTGTTTGAATTTGAATAACTAATCCAAAAATATTTTCTATTTTCTAAAATAGAGGTTATTTTTGTAATTTACTTATTTTTAGTTTATATAACTCAAATCAATTAGAAAACTTTGTAATTTACTTAGTTTTTTATAACTTTTTAAATTCAAAAACATTTATAACTTTTTAAATTCATAGCACCTATTTAATAAATCCAAATAATACAAATAATATGTCTATTATTATCAGAAAAATATAAGGACTTTTTAAATCCATAGCACCTATTTAATAAATCCAAACAATACAAATAATATGTCTATTATTATCAGAAAAATATAAGTACTTTTTAAATTCATAGCACCTATTTAATAAATCCAAATAATACAAATAATATGTCTATTATTATCAGAAAAATATAAGGACTTTTTAAATTCATAGCACCTATTTAATAAATCCAAATAATATGTCTATTATTATCAGAAAAATATAAGGACTTTTTAAATTCATAGCACCTATTTAATAAATCCAAATAATACAAATAATATGTCTATTATTATCAGAAAAATATAAGAAATCTTAATGTATCATCCATACATTTTGGGCGCCTTTAGTCCTAGTTGGAGGCAATAACCGGGACTAAAGATATTTCCCGCCATCCTGAGAGCCGTCAAGACAGGAGCCATGCTTTCCTACCATTTCTCTTCGTTTCCCGCCATGTTTTCTCGCCCTTTATCTCTATATCTAGGCCGACCGCTATGGCCATTCACACACATCCACACCTTCCCCTCTCACAATAATGGACACCACATACTAGGCAATTCTAACCCTCGAGGAGATCGAGGTGCTATGTGCCTCTAGCTACCCATGCCCGCTAGGCTATCGGTCGCCCGTCGACTGGATGCTGAGCGCTGGAGGGGTTCTTGTCCCTCCTGTGCCTCAAGGTTCCGCATGACAGGCGGCCATCACGAACCACTTCTACCTCGAGCTCATGACGAAGCAGCAAATGGATCCCCATTGGGATCTTGACAACTACGACACCTGGAATGCCTTCTTCGTTAACCGGCGGGAAAGGGAACTCGCCAGGTATGAGGGTGACGGCCCGCCCCCGGTGAACCACAACAAAGTCGACAGCCGCCTGTGGTGGGCGAACCGGACTATCGTTAGCGTGATGCGCTACATCGCCCAAGAAGATCATCCTCTCCTGCGGTGCCTGCACTTTCACCCGCCACAGAGCCACAAGAAGGGTGGCAGTGCTGAAGGCCGTGGGCATAGCAGCGTTGTCATCCAGGAGCCTCCTCCCCCGCGCGTCACGAATCCGAGGTTAGAGAGGCAGGTGCCCCTGGAATATGCCATGGCTGGGCTGAGAATCCAGCCGCGTGCGCCTAGCGATGATGACGATGACGAACACAAAGACGACCCTGAAGCTTTGTACTATAGGGCTAGACATGAGATTGACTAAAGGGGGCCTTTAGTCCCGGTTTTTAATAATAATAAATGTCTTCAGTGTTAGGCCTGGTTTTTTGCTCGACAGGGAGTGCTTCTATGGCCAGCTTCAGAGAGATGCCTGCGGACTGGATCCGTAGGCATCTCCCTGAAGCTGGTCGTAGTGTTCTCCCTGCTCTCGCACACCATATTGTTTGCTGTTGACAACTTCATAAGGATGCCTATTTATAGATTAAGCAGCACAACATAGTGTCGACACTCACGACATAATGTCGACACTCACCCCTGTCATCGTGCTGCCACACACCGAAATAGTGTTTCCACTCACTAGAATAGTGTTACCACTTACGAAATAGTGTCGGCACTCATGTTTAGTCCTGGATGGTGTCTCCAACGGGACTGTGGGTTCATATTTAGTCCCGGTTGGGGACACCCACCGACACTAAACATGGGACTAAATCATCTTTAGTCCCGGTTGGAGACACCCACCGACACTAAGCATGGTTCATCTCTAGTCTCCAACTAGGACTAAAGATTGCCTTGGAACTATTCAGAATGTTTGGGAACAATACATTACATAAATGTTTTCTTCTGATTTTTTAGAACACAGTTACATAAAAAAGTTACATTATATTACACATCATTTCTTCGCGTGTTTCCCTTTCTGATTGCGCCATAACCATGGAGCATCTTCTTTAATTAACAGGGTTGTTGGATCAGTGTTCACTACGAAGGGCGGAATTTCATGAAACTTATCACAATCTTCTGACATGTCTGTCTTGTCCTCTACTCCCACGATGTTTCTTTTCCCTGAAAGAACTAGGTGGCGCTTTGGCTCATCGTCTGATGTATTCTGTTGCTTATTTTTTCTTTTTCTCAGTTTGGTCGACATCGCCTTCACATAGAAAACCTGAGCCACATCATTGGCTAGGACGAATGGTTCGTATAAGTACACAAGATTGTTGAGATCCACTGTTGTCATTCCTTACTGCTCGTCTACATTTACCCCGCCTCCTATCAGCTTTACCCATTTGCACTGAAACAAGGGGACCTGAAAAGTAGGTCCATAGTCAAGTTCTCATATCTCCTCTATGTAACCATAATATGTGGTCTTGGACCTGTTGCCATTTGTTGCATCAAACCGGATACTAATGTTTTGGTTCGTGCTCTTTTATCTTGGGTGATCATGTAAAATGTATTCCCATTTATCTCGTACCCTTGGAAAGTCGATATAGTTGAAGATGGTGACCTAGACAACAAGTAAAACTCATCACCAAGAGTGTTGTTTTTTACGAGATGTTGCAACCAACCCCCAAAAGTCTTCATGTGTTCATCTCTAATCCAGTCGTCATGCTTCCTAGGATTGTTGGAGTGTAAAATTTGCTTGTGTTCCTCGATATACGGAGCCGCCCAGATAGAATTTTGTAGAACTGTGTAATGTGCTTCAGTGTAAGAATGTCTGTCCCTATATATTATTGATTTCCTTCCTAGAGTGCCTTTTCCACTTAGTCTCCCCTCTTTCCGCGATTGAGGAAGACCAATCGCATTAAGGTCAGGAACAATGTTGATACGTTGCTAATGTATCCATAATTTTTGATGTTCCATGCTTGGTTTTATCTACTTTCTTGTGTTTTGTTCCAACTTTGGAGTACTTTCTATACACTTTCTTGGACTAACCTATTAACAAGTGCCATACTGCCAGTTGCCTGTTTTCTGTTGTTTTTGGTTCCAGGAAAGTCAGAAAATCAATATTCTCGGAATTGGACCGGACAAAAGCCAAAGTCGATATTTACCGGAAGACTCACGGAGCCAGAAGACGAGACGGAGAGGGGCCACACCATGTGGTGGCACGGGCTAGCCCTGGCCGTGCCACCAAGTGGTGTGGCCCCCCCTAGTCACCCACTGACCTTGCCTCTTCACCTATAAGATGCCTCCCGATGCAAAAATCCTAAATCGTCCAGCCTCCAGCCACGAAATGTTCTGCGGCACCGCCGCCACCGAAGGGGGTATTCCAGGGACATAAAGTCTCTATTCCGGCACCCTGCCGGGACGGGGAAGTGCCCCAGAGCCATCTCCATCGATCTGCACCACCATCTCCATCACCATTGCTGATTCCCATGATGAGGAGGGAGTAGTTCTCTCTCGAGGCTAAGGGTTCTACCGGTATCTATGTGTTCATCTCTCTCTCTATGCATGATCTTATTGATATCATGAGCTTGTAATCTATATATCTACCTTGCTACTCAAGTGCTTTAATAGATCTTTGCTCTCCCCATGTGTGTCAAAGTGACAGCGTGCACACCATGGTGGCACTTAGGCTAGAGATTGCAAATACTTGTTATGAGTTATATTTGGAGTTGGATGTCTTTATGAAATTGTGGTGTTTGTTTGAACCATCTAGTACTCAAGGTGACAGTGTGGGGTTATCTAGATGGGAAAGACGAACTTTGACGTGTGTTGTTATAGCCCTACTATGGATTAGAGTGTCCAACCGGAGAGTAGTTAAGAGTAGTATCATAAAGAGAATATATTTATATGAGAGTGTTCACTAGTGAAAGTATGATCCCTAGGCCTTGTTTCTAAACATTGAAACACCATTTGCAATTAGATCTTTTACATGTTTGCTTACTTCTATCTTTATTTCAGTTTTACTTTAGTCTTTTCCACGCCATCAAGCTATTTCCTATCACCGTTACCACTTATAATTATCTATACCACTTGTATTTCACTATCTCTTCGCCGAACTAGTGCACCTATACACCTGACAAGTGTAATGGGTGTGTTGGGGACACAAGATACTTCTTGTATCTTGATCGCAGGGTTTCTTGAGAGGGGATACCTTTGACCACTTCCTCCCTGAGTTCGATAAACCTTGGGTAATCCACTTAAGGGAAAACTTGCTGATGTTCTACAAACCTCTGCACTTGGAGGCCCAACAACTGTCTACAAGAATAGAAGTGCGTAGACATCAAGCTATTTTCTGGCGCCATTGCCGGGGAGGTAAGGTAAAAGATACTCACATCCTCCGGTGTGAGTATTCGAAGTTATTTCCTTTAGCTTCTGCAATTTTGTCTTTTGTTTCTTGTTTTTATTTTCACTAGTTATGCTTAATGGAAAACAACAACAAAATTAGAGAGCTTTATAGTATTTATCTTGAGTTAGGACATGAAGTGTTTGAAGAGAAAATTAAAAAACCTATGGAACTTTATTTGCATGCTAATAGCAATGTTGTTAGTATGAATTCTTTGGACACCATTATTGCTAATTCTATGGAAAAGTCTAAGCTTGGGGAAGCTGGTTTTGATGTGCATGATATTTTTAGTCCCCCAAGCATAGAGGAGAAAATTTACTTTGATGATACCATACCTCTAATATATGATGATTACAATGATGAATATGATATTTTCAATCCACCTACTATTGAGGAGAAAATTAATTATGATTACAATATGCCTCATATATTTAATGATTATGCTGATGAGAATAATAATGATAGCTATTTTGTTGAATTTGCTCCCACTATGATTAATAAGAATGACTATTCTTATAGGAAGAGTTATATTGTTACTTTTATTCATGATGCTACTGAAAGTTATTATGAGAGAGGGAAACATGGTTTTATGTGTCTCAATAATATTAAGTTTCCCCTCTTTATGTTGAAAATCTTGAAGTTGCACTTGTTTTGCTTTACTATGCTTATTGCTTTGTGCTTTCATGACTTGTTTCTTTGCAAGATTCATATGCATAGGAAGTGGGTTAGACTTAAATGTGTTTTGAATTTGCTTCTTGATGCTCTCTTTTACTTCAATTCATATTTTCTATGTGAGCATGTTCTCAAACTATCATGCCTAACTTAAAGGCGTTAAACAAAAGTACTTATTGGGAGATAACCCAAAAGTTTTAGATGAGTCTTGGAAGTTATTATTTCAGTAATAACCGCCCCTTATCCTTTTTATTTGCCTTTTGTGCCAAGGGTAACCTCTAATGAGAGAGAAGTAATGATTGGGAAAGTTACTGTCCCGAAACAGATTTCTGTGCTTCGCCGTAAAAATTCGTGTAAAATCCCTGTACACCCTTTTGAGGCGTGAATTTTTGTTCTTCTGCCCCAGGTTGTTATCTAACTCTCATTAGTTCAACACTTTTCTATTTGGGCAACAGAAGGTCTCCGAAAAAATTCGTATTTACCTGCTGGTCTGTTTTGATAGATTTCTGCCATTATTTGCATTTGTTTCTTGTTGAGTTCTTTTTGGGGAATGGAGCTTTTTGAGGGAAGTGATACAGTAGCTTGTGTTTTAATGGAAGTTTTATTGGTGTTGGAACTGAACCTAAAGACTTATTATCTTAAGTGCACTAATGTTGCTAATAAAGATCGTGTGAAGTTTTGTATGAAGGAAAAATTTCAGGTGTATGGAAGGAATGAGTAATGAGATGAAGAATGGACTAAAGCTCAAGTTTGGGGATGCCACGCGTGTCACCCCAAGAAATATCCAAGAAGTACAAGCTTCAAAGCTTGGGGATGCCCAAGGCAACCCCCTTTTTCATCAATAAAAATCTCAGGTTTCTTTCAAACACTTCATTTTTATTGTTTCATGCACAGTTGTGTTGTTCTTGGAGCGTATTCTTTTTCGTTTTGGTTTTGGTTTTTCATTTGCTTGGTTTGCTTAGTTTTGCTGAATAAATTGCTTGAACCCCGCTTTCATGCATTAGTTTTCAAATAGTTTGGTTTGGATTGGAAAAGAGTAGGAAAGTTCATGCTTAAGTGGTAAAGAGCTTGTTTTTGACTGTGGCCTATGCTTTGTCATGTCATGCTTGATATTGTTTTTGCTTTATGCTTAGTGATATTTTATGTAGCATGACATGTTATAAACAATTGAGATTGCTTAATGTGCCTTGGAAGAATCATGCGTAGTTTTAGCATATTAAAGCATAGTATTGTGGTATTCTCGTTTGATGTTTTATTTGGGTTGACTTGGCACATGCTCACACCATGTTATGACTATCCCAAGTCACCATATCCTTTATGATCCTTTAGTTTTCAACTTGTAATATCACTTTATGCTTTAATTAATGATGTTTTGTCGCTTTGCATGATTATGGCCATTATTGCTCTCTTAGTTGGTCGCTCCCAGTCTTTTGCTAGCCTCCATAACCAAGTACGAGTTACACTCATGCATCCAACTCCAAATAAAACCAAGTTATTCCAAAGAGTCCACCATACCTACCTATTAGCATTTGCTATTCCAAGTATATTCATGTTTTTATCTACCTTCCAAATTAAACTTGTTATGAGAAAACTAGTGATTAAAGCTCTCACGAACTTGATGGCACACTTTACTTTTCTTGCCCTTAATAAACTTGAACCATTGTGTCATCTATGTTGTATATGCTTGCACTTATATGTTGGAGATTAGCAGAACCATGTTGTCATGGGGAACGCTTTCAACATTGCACTTGTACTTTGTACCTAGTTGATATCAAGCTCTTTTGTCTATGGATGTCGTCGGTGTGAAATAAAAGGGGAGCTAGTAAGTCCATGGAGTTATGTATATGTGTTAGAGAAACGCTTGGGCCACTGGTCTAATACATGATGTCATGGTGGAAACCTGCATCATAACCATAATGAGCTATCTATGAAGCATTATTCTTATAAAAAAAGAGTTAGATATTGAGAAAAAAGAGAAAAATAAAAAATATGAGAAAAGGGGAAAGAGAGAAAAAAGCACCATATTCCCATGGTAAATAAGAAGATTGCTGAGATGCCCGTTGTCTGCTTGCCTTGTCATTTTGATATGGGGATTCTTCCGTATCATCGGGCAAGGGGTACCCCATTGGTGGTTCTCTACGATACACATGTACTTACGATGAAAAGAACTTACCGGTGACTAAACTTGAGTAGCAGGAGGAGCGGCCATCGTATTCAAGGGACATGAGATTTCCAACTTATACTTTGTCAAGCATATACTCCATAGTTTGTTCACTTTAACCTTAATCACTTCAAGATGCTTATGATAGGGGCAATGACAGCTGAAAGCTAAAAAGTACCATACTTTTTGGAAGCTCTTTATGAAACTTGAATCCCTACTTCCTTCTATGAAGGCCTTTCTTTTACTTTTATGTTGAGTCTCCACCTTCTATCTTTATGCACCTACTTTGAGAGCATAGTGGCCATTCTTAGTTCTATGTGCATTGTCCCAAGACTTGTTGATTGATGCATATCTTTGATATTGCTTGTTTTAAACTATTTGTATCTAGTCACTCTTATGAACTTTGAAGGTGTCCTATGCATTTATGTTTGCTACTCTATGAGGGACAAGCTGAATGCCACTTTGCTATGGTTTCTTTATGTGAAACAAACAAACGTCTTGCAAAGCATTGTTATTCATGAATCTTTTGTTTGTGCCTTTTCATGTTGCAACATAGTTGCTTTGCCTTATTGTTAGAACCTTGTCTTTCATGTTATGATTGAAGTACTATGATCCCCGCTATCAAAGTTTTACAAATACTTTGATCAAGTTTATGATGGTGCATGTCACCTCAAAAATTATTCTTTATTTTTTATCACTTACCTACTCGAGGACGAGCAGGAGTTAAGCTTGGGGATGTTGATACGTTGCTAATGTATCCATAATTTTTGATGTTCCATGCTTGGTTTTATCTACTTTCTTGTGTTTGTTCCAACTTTGGAGTACTTTCTATACACTTTCTTGGACTAACCTATTAACAAGTGCGATAGTGCTAGTTGTCTGTTTTCTGCTGTTTTTGGTTCCAGGAAAGTCAGAAAATCAATATTCTCGGAATTGGACCGGACAAAAGCCAAAGTCGATATTTTACCAGAAGACTCACGGAGCCAGAAGATGAGACGGAGAGGGGCCACAGGGTGGCCACACCATGTGGTGGCGCGGGCTAGCCCTGGCCGCGCCACCAGGTGGTGTGGGCCACCTGGCCGCCCAATGACCTTGCCTCTTCGCCTATAAGATGCCTCCCGATGCAAAAACCCTAAATCATCCAGCCTCCAGCCACGAAAAGTTTCGCAGCGCCGCCGCCACCGAAGGGGAGATTCGGGGGACAGAAAGTCTCTGTTCCGACACCCTGCCGAGACAGGGAAGTGCCCCTGGAGCCATATCCATCGATCTCCACCAGCATCTCCATCACCATTGCTGATTCCCATGATGAGGAGGGAATAGTTCTCTCTCGAGGCTAAGGGTTCTACCGGTATCTATGTGTTCATCTCTCTCTCTCTATGCATGATCTTATTGAGATCATGAGCTTGTAATCTATAGATCTACCTTTCTACTCAAGTGCTTTAATAGATCTCTGCTCTCCCCATGTGTGTGAAAGTGACAGCGTGCACACCATGGTGGCACTTAGGCTAGAGATTGCAAATACTTGTTATGAGTTATATTTGGAGTTGGATGTCTTCATGAAATTGTGGTGTTTGTTTGAACCATCTAGTACTCAAGGTGACAGTGTGGGGTTATCTAGATGGGAAAGACGAACTTTGACGTGTGTTGTTATAGCCCTACTATGGATTAGAGCGTCCAACCGGAGAGTAGTTAAGAGTAGTATCATAAAGAGAAGATATTTATATGAGAGTGTTCACTAGTGAAAGTATGATCCCTAGGCCTTGTTTCTAAACATTGAAACACCGTTTGCAATTAGATCTTTTACATGTTTGCTTACTTCTATCTTTATTTCAGTTTTACTTTAGTCTTTTCCACGCCATCAAGCTATTTTCTATCACCGTTACCACTTATAATTATATATACCACTTGTATTTCACTATCTCTTCGCCGAACTAGTGCACCTATACACCTAACAAGTGTATTGGGTGTGTTGGGGACACAAGAGACTTCTTGTATCTTGATTGCAGGGTTGCTTGAGAGGGGATACCTTTGACCACTTCCTCCCTGAGTTCGATAAACCTTGGGTAATCCACTTAAGGGAAAACTTGTTGCTATTCTACAAAGCTCTACACTTGGAGGCCCAACAACTGTCTACAAGAATAGAAGTGCGTAGACATCAAAAGTGAACACAAAACTCAATGACCTCCTCTAGTCCATAACCCTTGGAGATGCTTCCTTCAGGTCTAGCACGGTTACGAACATATTTCTTTAAGACTCCCATGAACCTCTCAAAGAAGAACATATTGTGTAGAAATACAGGGCCGAGAATGGCAATCTCTTCGACTAGGTGAACCGGGAGGTGCATCATAATATTGAAGAAGGATGGTGGGAACACGAACTCAAAACTGACAAGACATTGGACCACACCATTCTGTAATTGTGGTAGATCTTCAAGATTGATTATCTTTTGTGAGATTGCATTTAGAAATGCACATAGCTTCACAATGGGTACTCGAACATAATCCGGTAGAAGCCCCCTCAATGCAATCGGAAGCAATTGCATCATAATCACGTGGCAGTCATGAGACTTTAGGTTTTGAAACTTTTTCTCTACCATATTTATTATTCCCTTTATATTTGACGAGAAGCCAGACGGGACCTTGATACTACTCAGGCATTCAAAAAAGATTTCCTTCTCTTGTTTGGTAAGAGCATAGCTGGCATGACCTAGAAACCATTATGGATGCAGGCATTTTGGGTCTTTCATACGTTTCTGGTCTTTCCGTGCTTCCGGTGTATCTTTTGTATTTCCATACACGCCCAAGAAGCCTAGCAGGTTCACACAAAGATTCTTTGTCACATGCATCATGTTGATTGCAGAGCAGACCTCTAGGAATTCCCAACAGGGTAGCTCCAAAAATATAGACTTTTTCTTCCACATGGGTGCGTGTCCATCAGCGTCCTTCGGAACATATTGTCCGCCTTGACCCTTTCCAAAGATTACTATTTGATCCAAATCCTTGACCATATCAAATACTCAGCACCAATACGTTCCTTAGGCTTCGGCTGGCCACATGCCTGACCATTGAAATGCTTGACTCTCTTTCTTAAGGGATGATTGGGCAAAAGAAATCGACAATGCCCTGTGTAAAAATTCTTCTTACAATGTTGGAAATATATACTTTCAGTCTCATCAAATAGTGTGTGCATGCATTGTATCCCTTGTTTGTCTATCCTAAAAGGTTACTAAGAGCAGGCCAATCATTGATTGTTATGAACAACAATGCTCGAAGGTCAAATTCTTCCTGCTTGTGCTCATCCCACACACGTATGCTGGGTTCGTGCCACAACTATAAAAGTTCTTCAACTAATGACCTTAGGTACACATCAATGTCGTTGTCGGGTTGCTTCGGGCCTTGGATCGGCACTGGCATCATAATGAACTTCTGCTTCATGCACAACCAAGGAGGAAGGTTATAGATACATAGAGTCACGGGTCAGGTGTTGTGACTGGAGCTCTGCTCCCCAAAAGGATTCATGCCATCTATACTTAGACCAAAACTTAAGTTCCTTGCGTCATATGCAAATTCCGGATAGTTTCTATCGGTTTTTCTCCACTGCGACCCATCAGCGGGGTGTCTCAACATCCCGTCTGACTTACGTTTCACTTTATGCCATCGCAACAACTTGGTATGCTCTTTGTTTTTGAACAAACGTTTCAACCATGGTATTATAGGAGCATACCATATCACCTTGGTAGGAACCCTCTTCTGGGGGCTCACCCTCAACATCATCAGGGTCATCTCGTCTGATCTTATATACCGCAATGCAGTGCATACCGGGCATGCATCCAAATTCTCGTACTCCTCACCGCAGTAGAGGATGCAGTAATTAGGGCGTGCATGTATCTTCTGAACCTCTAAACCTAGAGGGCAGACAACCTTCTTTGCTTCGTACGTACTGTCACGCAATACATTATCCTTTGGAAGCATATTCTTCATCATTTTTAGCAACTTTTCAAATGAGGAATCAGGTATACCACACTCTGCCTTCCATCGCAGCAATTACAGTGTGCTACCCAGCTTTTTCAGACATTTTCGCAATTTAGGTATAATAACTTTTGTGATCCTCTAACATGTGATTGAACTTCTCCCTCTCTTTTTCAGTTTTGCAGTCTCTCCGTGCATCGGCAATGGTCCGACCAAGATCATCAGTGGGCTCATCATGTGCCTCTTCTTCAGCCTTGCATTCAGCTTACCCCATGGAAGTATCACCGTACTCAGGGAAACCATGATAATTGTCATCATCCTCCTCTTCTTCATTGTCTTCCATTATAACCCCTCTCTCTCCTTGTTTGGTCCAACAATTATAACTGGGCATGAAACCAGACTTTAACAGGTGTCTATGAAGGGTTTTTGAGTCAGAGTAATCCTTCTGATTCCTACATCCACTACATGGACAGAATACAAAATCATTCTGCTTGTTTGCATCAGCCACACGGATGAATTCATGCACGCAATTCATGAACTCGCTAGAGCGTCGGTTAGTATCGTACATCCATTCCCGGATCATCTGCATTATTGTAAAAGTATATCAAAAACCATTACACAACATCATGAATAGAGATTAATGATTAATTTAATACAAGTTATAATGTGAGCTTCTAGAGCATTAAATTTGAATTTTGAAAAATTTACATGCACCAAGTTTTGAATTGGAGAAAACAACTACCATAAAAAATGTGGAGTTTTTAATTATTGTTCTAGCAATGAAATCCTCATTCCATTTTGAGCTCTGAAACTCTAAAATTACACATTTCAATTTTCAGCAAGTTCCTAATCAAAATTTGCCTAAAATTACACACCTAAAAATCCTCTACTTCTAGAGCATGCAAATCCATCTCTACTTCTATCGCATTGAGATAAAGTAACAATAAGAGATGAAAGGATAAAGTTTCTAACCTTTTAAAACCTTGGGTTAGGGGTTGCAACCAAATCTTGACAAATCTTGAGAAAAAAGGGCATGAACTCGACTTGCTTGGGAGGGGAAATGGCCATGGTTAGGGCATGGACAAAGCTGCATTATATAGGGAAAACTTTTAGTCCCGAGCCATGATACGGGCCAGGACTAATTGTCCTTTTAGTCCCGGTCCTTGATACGGCCCGGGACTAATTGTCCCCGTAAAGTGCAGCGGCCCAGCTTGAGGTCTCTTGTCTCAGGCCGTATTACGGACCAGGACTAGAAACCCGGAATAGCTCGGGACTAGTGCTTCCCCACGCTCCTAGTCGTTGGACACGTTACGAACCGGGACAAGTGTTGGCACTAGTCCCGGCCCGTAACAAGCCGGGACTGTTGCCTGGTTCGGCGCCGAACCGAAGGCCTTTTTTCCACTAGTGAATCTTGAGCTTTCTTTGTATTGTACGCTTGGAGTCCGTGTCCATATGGACTTTGTACCAATCGAATCGCCATAGGCGTCATGGACCTTGACAAGTTTCGAGTGGACATTCCGTTGAGCCGCACCAGGTAGGTTGTAGTCGGTTGCCCGTTGGGCATACCTATGTCATATGTCTTCGGCAAGGTAATGACATGTAGACACCGCCTTGACCCGCCATGAGATGAGTCAGAACTCGGTTTTCACCGACAGCCATGTCTCCCCAACCGTCATGACTGGATGCGGGATCAACACCACAACTAACCCTGGCCGATCACCTCCGGTGAAGAAAACGACCACCACCACCATCATACCTGGGGTTGCTTCCCCGGGCGTCCTTGTGCTGCGGAGAAGCCCCGGATTGCAGCAGCATCGTCGGAGATCGAGATCGAGGAAAGATCGCATGCATCGGAGCCTAGGACTAGAAGGCCGACACCCTCCCAGATCCATGCACCATCATCAGTACGGCGAACCAGGTTGCTGCTCCTCCACATCACTGCCGCGCGGCACTAGAGTAGAGGGTTGCTCTGCCACCGCATCACCACGACCGAGGAGAGCCTCTGTTGCCGTCGCGCAGCATGGGCTTTGTCCAGCGACGCCCCTGGCGGCGGCGGCGGGAGAGGGGATCTGGTGGCGGCGGCGTTTGGGAGAGGTTGGGAGGGGGTCTTTTCTGTTTAGTAGCCATAAGTCAGCGTTGATGACGGATCGACCTTGTTGCTTATATAAGACTACAACTAACTTTTATGCATTTTATGTCTTCGTGTAATTAAAATCACACGGAAGATAACTTGTCTATTCGGAATTGGCAGGTGGATGTTTTTGTTTTTAGCCCTTGTGGCGGAAATGTGTCTAGTCAGGGCAGCCACAATGTGCTATGGCCAAATCAGACAATACCATCATATGCCCATGTTGCCAAATTGCTATTTTTTCTACAACGTGCTTCCTTGCCAAATTCTAGAGATGGGACCCACTGCATGTAAGAAGTAAAGTAAAATATCTTCATTCTCTCTCTTCTCTAGTACCTTTCACCCTCCCCACTGCATGCAAAGAACTAGTTGTTTATTCCTTTTCTCAATTTAGCATCGGAGCAAGCTCTTGCTCCAGTTCCCTCTTTTTGTTGATTTGGAACTACCCTCATAATGGTAGGAACTAGTTCTGAAAGCCAAAAGTGAAATTTGGAACTAGATTTGGCTACACATTGTGGGTGCCCTCGGTAGGAAAACCATCCCACGAAACGATACCTAGCCCGCTCCTCCCCCAGGACCGAGCCGCCACCACCGAGTAGCGGCCTCTCTGGCATTCCCCAACCTCCTTCCACACCCACACCCACCCTTTCTCCCTTGACCCCCATGTCGTCGTCCTAGGGCGACTCAGGGGAGAGAACCTCCATAGCCGTGGGCCTACTCATGCACCCCTTCTTGCCACTAATGCTGTTATCTCTAGCCACGATGGTGACAAGCTCCCATCCCAAAGGGAAGGGGTCCTTTGGTTGTCTCCTCCTATTGGAACATAGATCGGATCCAGACGACATCTAAGGTGGCGTTGACGGCTACGGGCTGTGGCCATGGTGGATGGCATGACGGCTGGAGCTAGGCATCAAGGGTGGTGGTGGATCATACACTAGTAGAAAATGGGCCTTTGGTTTGGGCCACTAGTCCCGGCCGTGGCTGGGGCCGGGACTAATGGTCCGAACCAGACGGCCCGAGGAGGCCGAGGCACTTTGTCCCGGTCCATAAGGAACCATTAGTCCCGGTTTGAGATACAAACCGGGACAAATGGGTCTGGGCCGGCGCGCGTGCTCCTGGCAGAACCTTTAGTCCTGATTTGTATCTCAAGCCGGGACTAATGGTTTGGCCCTATATATATGCACCCAGCCCTCCACTCTTTCATGTTTCTTTCCTATGTGAGAGGTGGGTATAACTTTGTGCTAACTTTTTTTCTTCATATGCACTAGAGGTGTTCGGTGAAATGCCTGTTAGAGCGATGCCACTTAAGTTCACACAAGACAAAATATGATATGAGGTGCCAGAGCTACACTTAAGGTTTCTCCTCTTTGTTTTGAAGTGTCCTAAAAGGTTAGCAACTATTTTCTCATTTTGACTGCGCGGTACTAATTTAAGCATCGTGATTGCGTTTGATATATATGCATGGTTGTATGATGCAGATGAGCCACCCATGGATGTACGGTGACCGACGCTCTGACGCTTACAGAGAAGGCGTGCGTTCTTTTCGCCTTGTAGCCAAGGCGAACAAGCGGCGGGATGATTTTATGTGTTGTCCATGTGTTGAATGTCGGAATGAGCAGGCTCACACTTCCTCAAGATTCATTCAGAGCCACCTGCTTCAGTCCGGTTTCATGTCCGGCTATAATGTTTGGACCAAGCACGAAGAAAGAGGGGTTATGATGGAAGACGACAATGAAGAAGAGAACGATGATGACAACTACCGATCTATGTTCCCTGAATACGATGATACCGCAGTTGAAGATAATGAAGAAGGGGGTGAAGAACGGGAACCAGATGAGCCCGTTGATGATTTTGGTCAGGTCATTAGTGATGCAAGGCGAGACTGCGACACAGAAAAGGGGAGGTTGTAGTTCGAGCAGATGTTACAGGACCACAACGCATTGCTGTATCCAACCTGTGAAGATGGCCAGAAGAAGCTGGGTAGCACACTGGAATTGTTGAAGTGGAAGGCAGAGACCGGTATGACTAACTCGGGATTTGAAAAGTTGCTGGTAATAATGAAGAAGCTGCTTCCAAGAAATAACCAATTGCCCTCCAGTACGTACGAAGCAAAGAAACTTGTCTGCCCTCTAGGATTATACGTGCAGAAGATACATGCATGCCCTAATGACTGCATCCTCTACCGCGGTGAGAAGTACGAGAATATGGATAAATGCCCGGTATGCACTGCATTGCGGTATAAGATCAGAAAAGATGACCCTGGTGATGTTGAGGGCGAGCAACCCAGGAAGAGGGTTCCTGCCAAGGTGATGTGGTATGCTCCTATAATACCACGGTTGAAATGTTTGTTCAGAAGTAAAGAGCATGCCAAGTTGTTGCGATGGCACATGGAAGACCGTAAGAAAGACGGGATGTTGAGGCACCCTGCTGATGGTCGGCAATGGAGAAAAATCGAGAGAGACTTCCCGGACTTTGCTGGTGACGCAAGGACTTATGGTTTGGTCTAAGTACCGATGGCATGAATCCTTTTGGGGAGCAGAACTGCAGTCACAACACCTGGCCCGTGACTCTATGTATCTACAACCTTCCTCCTTGGTTGTGCATGAAGCGGAAGTTCATTATGATGCGAGTGCTCATCCAAGGCCCGAAGCAACCCGACAACGACATTGATGTGTACCTAAGGCCATTAGTTGATGAACTTCTACAGTTGTGGGCCAAACCAGGTGTACGTGTGTGGGATGAGCACAAACAGCAGGAATTTGACCTACAAGCGTTGCTGTTCATAACCATCAATGATTGGCCTGCTATTAGTAACATTTCAGGACAGACGAACAAAGGATACAATGCATGCACGCACTGTTTAGATGAGACTAAAAGTATATATCTGGATAAATGTAGAAAGAATGTGTACCCATACAATCATCGTTTTCTTCCGCCCAGTCATCCCTTAAAGAATAAAGGCAAGCATTTCAATGGCAAGTCAGAAACCCGGACGAAGCCTGTCCCCCGTAGTGGTGTTGATGTATTTGGTATGGTCAAGGATTTGGATGTAATATTTGGAAAGGGTCTTGGAGGACAACCTATTCCAAAAGACCCCATTATCGGACACACACCCATGTGGAAGAAGTAATCTATATTTTGGGAGCTACCCTATTGGAAAGTGCATGAGGTCCGCTCTACAATCGACGTGATGCACCTGACGAAGAATCTTTGCGTGAACATTCTAGGCTTCCTGGGCTTGTATGGGAAGTCAAAAGATACCCCGGCAGCACGGGAGGAGCAGCAACATCATAAAGGATGAGACGACAATCATCCAGGGAAGTTTCAAGGGCTTGCCAGCTACGCTCTTACCAAAGAAGAGAAGGAAATCTTTTTTGAAGTCCTTTTCAGTATCAAGCTCCCGTCTGGCTTCTCGTCGAATATAAAGGGAATAGTAAATATGAAAGAGAAAAAATTTCAAAACCTAAAGTCTCATGACTGCCATGTGCTTATGACGCAATTTCTTCCGGTTGCATTGAGGGGAATTCTACCAGAAAATGTTCGACTAGCCATTGTGAAGGTATGTGCATTCCTCAATGCAATTTCTCAGAAGGTAATCGATCGAGAAAGTCTATCAGGGTTACAGATTGGCTTGGTCCAATGTCTGGTCAGCTGCGAGTTGTTGTTCCCACCATCCTTCTTCAATATTATGATGCACCTCCTAGTTCACCTAGTCGAAGAGATTAGAATTCTCGGTCCTATGTTTCTACACAATATGTTCCCCTTCGAGAGGTTCATGGGAGTCTTAAAGAAATATGTTCATAACCGTGCTAGGCCAGAAGGAAGCATCTCCAAGGACTATGGAAGAGAGGAGGTCATTGAGTTTTGTGTTGACTTTCTTCCTGACCTTAAGCCGATTGGTGTTCCTGAATCTCGGTATGAGGGGAGGATGATTGGAAAAGGCACACTAGGAAGGAAATCAATGGTATGTAGGGGCGCGCATTCTTTCACTCAAGCACACTATACAGTTCTACAGAATTCCACCGTGGTGGCTCCGTATATCGAGAAACACAAGAATATTCTACGCTCCGAAAACCCGGGGAAGCCTGAAACCTTGATTAAAGGGGAACACGAGAAGAATTTTGGCAATTGGTTGCAGACACATCTCATGAATAACACCACTGTTGGAGATGAGTTGTACTCGTTGGCCAGGTTACCATCTTCGACTATATGTACTTTCCAAGGGTACGAGATAAATGGGAATACATTTTACACGATCGCCCAAGATAAAAAGAGCACCAACCAAAACAGTGGTGTCCGCTTTGATGCAACAGATGACAATGGGCAGATTGACACATATTATGGGTACATAGAGGATATATGGGAACTTGACTATGGACCTACTTTTAAGGTCCCTTTGTTTCGGTGCAAATGGGTCAAGCTGACAGGAGGCGGGGTACATGTAGATGAAAAGTACGGCATGACAACAGTGGATCTCAACAATCTTGCGTACATGGATGAACCATTCGTCCTAGCCAACGATGTGGCTCAGGTTTTCTATGTGAAGGACGTGTCTACCAAACCGAGAAAAAGGAAAGATAAGCAAAAGAGTACAGAATACGATGAGCCAAAGCGCCACATAGTTCTTTCAGGGAAAAGAAACATCGTGGGAGTGGATGACAAGACAGACATGTCAGAAGATTACAATAAGTTTCATGAAATTCCGCCCTTCAAAGTGAAAACTGATCCAAGCATCCTGTTAAATGATGAAGATTCTCCATGGCAACGGTGCAGAAGAAAACCACAACACTAGATGTTGGTGATGTGTAATAATGTATTAAACCTTTTATTTGAGACATAAATCTATGTAATGTATTAAACCTTTTATCTGAGACATAAATCTATGTAATGTATTAAACCTTTTATTTGAGACATAAAGGTCCCCTTTCATGTAATACATCTTGCTCAATCAAACTAGACGTTGACGACCGGGTTCTGAGCCGCGGTACGTGATCACACAAAGAGAAGGAACCATCACAAGAGAAGGAACCCACAAACACTAAGGATACATAACACAACTGAAAATTAAGATACATAGCACAACTGAGTAGTTGTTCGTGATGGCCATTCGGCGCTCCACACCTAGAGGGACAGGAGGGACCGGCATGCCTCTGGCGCTCAGCATCCAGCTGGTGGGGACGCGGTAGCCCGGTGGGCAGGGGTAGTTCGAGGCGCAAAGCGCCTCTGCCTCCCGGGTGGTTAGAGATACGATGGAAGCCATGGGAAGAGAATGATGAGTCTAGATGTGATATGTAAATGGAGGCCAAGCGTACATATATATACTGAAAAAATGGCGGGAAGACAGAGGTGGGAACCGGTGGAAAGCGCGGGAACGCAGTGGCGCGGAAACTTTCATCCCGGGTGGGGGCTCAAACCGGGACAAAAGATGGAGGGGCTTATTGTTGGAGATATGCCCAAGAGGCAATAATAAAGTGGTTATTATTATATCTTTATGTTTATGATAAATGTTTACATCCCATGCTATAATTGTATTATTAGGAAACACTAATACATGTGTGTTTTGTAAACATAAAAGAGTCCCTAGTAAGCCTCTTGTTGAACTAGCTTGTTGATTAATTGATGATCATGGTTTCCTGATCATGGACATTAGGATGTGATTAATAACAAGGTTATGTCATTAGGAGAATGATATGATGGACACACACCCATAGTAAGCGTAGCATAAGATCAAGTCATTAAGTTCGTATTGCTGTAAGCTTTTAAATGCATAGTAACCTAATCCTTCGACCATGAGGTTGTGTTAATCACCATCACCGGATGGGTACTTTGATGACATCAAACACCGCTTCGTAACTGGGTGGTCATAAAGGTGTCATTGGGTATACTTTACGAACTGGTATCGTATTGTTTTGAATGTCA
Organism: Avena eriantha; assembly: GCA_910589775.1. NCBI lineage: Eukaryota > Viridiplantae > Streptophyta > Magnoliopsida > Poales > Poaceae > Avena > Avena eriantha. The sequence continues at coordinate 97,546,947 of OU342742.1, forward strand.
ATTTAAAGTTTATAAGTCCTATTGCGAACTTTCAGCAAAATCTATTTACTCATCCAGTGTTAGTATCTAATGTATCATGTTTGCCTCCATGATTCTTGATACTCAAAAGATTGTTTTTAATATCAAGTTTATCTAAGAGCTGAAAGCAATGTTTCAGAAACCATCATATGTGAAAGGTATTGCGATATCTAAAACAATGTGTTGGTTACAACATGATAGAGTATACGTCCTCATATTTGATGAGAATTTGTGAAGGTTGGAGACGCTAGTCGTCCTAATCCTTCAAAAGGTTTTGAAAAAGAAACATTATACTCACAATTCACCTTTATAAGCTATAGCAGCTTGATCATGAAAGTTGTCATGATAAGGATGAATAGAAGATGTAAGTAAAATGTTTACTACACTAAAAGATTACTAAAGAATGGATTTTTTAAAAGAACACCAAACATTTGATGATGGTGATCCACCTCAAAGTGCAAGTCCAAAGGTATTAGTAGTTGACTATATACGCTTTGTACCATGTGTCATGTTGATGACACTGCTATTGATGTTGATAGATTCTTTTAAAAGAAAAGGAATTGCTGAAAGAGAATCTGTAAAATATTTGGCAGAAAATAAAAGGTTGGAGATGTCCAACTTAGGCATATAGAATATATACATGTTATGGTTGTATTCCTTGCTTGTTAAACAATGTGGTTCTCCGATATTGGATACCGAATTGGTTGGTATGCTATGTCATACAGGACAACGTAATTCATGAACTACAATGGCCTAAGTAACTAGCAAGAGAATAAGTGATGATGTTCATCGAAAACAAATAAAGTGTTATTGTGTTTTTCGTTTGCATCAAACCTAGCCTTCAAGATTTGTTATTTTGTTCCGGTATTACGAGAACAATGGTTGTTCAAATAATTACCGTATTCCATAAAGGATGGATGAACTTTTACAAGTCTGGTGGGAGAAATCACATCCATAAACACTATTGCTAAAATGTCGCAAGACAAATGATTGAAAGATCACTTGCGAAGTGACATCGCCGTTTAAATTATATTGAAAGGGATACATGAAGAAACTCCATGTTGATGGATTTTTGGAGTCTTTGATTTGAATCAAATGACGCTTGTGATACTTTCCTGGAGATAATTAAAACTCCGTTCGTAGGCCAAAAGAGGAACGGATGACTAATTGATTGGAATTTGTACATAATGATGTATATGGTCCACTATGTGTAGTCGTGGGCGATGGATTCCAACTTCATATGCTTTCTCCGAGGATTTGAGTGAGTATATGTTTGTACTTACTCAATAAGGAAGAAGTATGAAACATTTGAAAGTTGTTCAAAGACTTTCAAGATGAAGTGGAAAATCATTGTAATAAGAAAATAAAGAGTTTATGATTCGATCATAAAGGAAGATATTTGAGTTACATGTTTAGCAAAAACACCTAAGACTTGAGAAATTGTTGCATGATTTGTGTTTCCCGATAAACCATAGGAGTATGGCATATTCGAGAGATGAAATCAAACCATGTTTGAGATGGTAAGATCAAGGGTTTCATTTATAAAACTGCCATTATGTTTTAAAGATTAAAGCTTTAGTGACTACCGCTTTTGCACTGAAAAGAGCACCATCGTGATCCATTGAAATGACACCATATGAGTTATGGTTTGGGATAAAACCCGAATTGTCTTTTCTTAAATTTTGGTATGTTATGCATAAGTGAAATGTTTACAACCAAAGTCGGATAAGCACGTCTTTGTAGGTTATCCCAAAGAATTTGTTGGGAATTTCTCCATAACACTGAGGACAAAAGAGTTTGTTACTTGGAATGTCAAGTTTCTTGAGAAGGAATTTTTCGTGAAAAGTTAAGTGGGAGGACAATAGAACTTTGATAAGGTTGTTGAACCTTAGCTATATGTGCTAAGTAGCGCAGCGCCGGAAAGTGTCCCGGTGACGGCCACAATGCTCATGGCTCTCGTGATTACAAAAGGTGTGATCTCGGAGATTAGAGTTCCTATAGAACCATGTGGGTCGGTAAGAATCAAATAGTAAGATTTGATAAGGAAGTCGTTGTTGTTTTGACAATGATGAACCGACTACATGCAAAGAAGCGATGATGGGCCCTGACTCCATAAAATGACTAGAAGTCATGGAATCCGTGATAGCATCCATACACGAGAAATCAAGTTTCTGAACTTTGAAGACCCTCCGGAAAGGCGTGAAGCCTATCGGTCGTGTTTGGATCTATAAAGAAATAGACATGGACGTTTCAAATCTATGAAATAGTCGACATGTCGGAAAGAGTTTACGACAATGTTCAAGGAATTGACTATGATAAGATTTGATCTTTCATAGTGATATTTAGTCTGGACGGATTAATGTAGCAACCACTACATATATTTTGGTATATGGTAGTTGAACAAACAAAACAAGTCTTCTAATAGAATGGTTACCTTGGACGTGTAAATGACACGATCCAAAGGGTTCTGTTAATTCAAAGGATGCTAAAAGAGTATGCAAAACTTCAATAGTTTAAGTAAGCATAGCGGAGTTGGAATCTTCACCATGATGAAACTGTTAAAAGAATTTAAATTCATCGGAGATGATGAAGATGCTTGCATTTGCAAGAAATTAAGTGGGAGCGCTGAGACATATTTCTAATACATTATGTAGAGGACATATTGTTGATTGGAAATGATGTATCTTGTATTGACACAGGTTAAGAATTTCATTTTGATGAAAGACTTAGGCATAACCCAAGAATTAGGCATCAATGTATATATAGATAGATTGAGGCGCTAATATGGTTTTGCAAAATGTACATAGATAATACGTTGAATGAGTTCAATATGGAAACAACAAGAAAGGTTCTTGACGCACAGAAAGGACTGAATCAAGATTCGAGTGTGTTGACACGAGATTCAAGTGTTTTGACACTTGGTGAAATCACAAGAATATTTTGATCAATCATTCTTTGAGATGTACACATCCAGATATGTCCTATGCTCTAAATGTTATGAGCATATACCAGAATGATTCATAAGATGATTATTTGACAATAGTAAAGATATTCTTATGAGCTTTGGAAGAACTAAGAATATATCATGTATAAGTGACAAATCGTTAAAGGTAGTTCATTGTAAAGTGTTACATTGATACTAGTTTTGTCACAAGATGCAAATTAAGTTTATTTCAATTTAAACTATGGGTGGCACAATGTAATGGAAAGGAAGTTCCATAACGGATTTTGTTGAGTACCAGAGTTAAAACATTGTAACAGATACTACAACAAAAGGCTAAGTATATGACTACTATTGTAGCAGTAAATGAGGGAATTTTGCGTCAAGTAGTTTGTTATCAAACTAGGTGTGCTTCCTAGCAGGCTAATACTATGAAGATATATTGTGTGACAATAATATCAACATATTTTGAGCCGAAGGAACTAAAGGTCTCACCAAAGGACCAAATTTATACAATGCCATCTCATTGGAGAATGAGTAATGCATAGAGACGCAAGGACATGCAAATACACACGGACCTGGAAGTGTCAAATCCGAAGATTATGTTTACCACTAGCAATAGTGTCTATACAACACCAGAAAGCCATAGGTGTTGAATGCACAAGTTTTTAACTAGATTATTGACTCTAGTGCAAGTGGGAGACTGTTGGAGATATGCCCAAGAGGCAATAATAAAGTGGTTATTATTATATCTTTATGTTTATGATAAATGTTTACATCCCATGCTATAATTGTATTATTAGGAAACACTAATACATGTGTGTTTTGTAAACATAAAAGAGTCCCTAGTAAGCCTCTTGTTGAACTAGCTTGTTGATTAATTGATGATCATGGTTTCCTGATCATGGACATTAGGATGTGATTATTAACAAGGTTATGTCATTAGGAGAATGATATGATGGACACACACCCATAGTAAGCGTAGCATAAGATCAAGTCATTAAGTTCGTATTGCTGTAAGCTTTTAAATGCATAGTAACCTAATCCTTCGACCATGAGGTTGTGTTAATCACCATCACCGGATGGGTACTTTGATGACATCAAACACCGCTTCGTAACTGGGTGGTCATAAAGGTGTCATTGGGTATTCGGAAAGTATGTGCTGAAGCGCATGGACCAAGATTGGGATTTGTCCATCCATATGACGGATAGATATACTTTGGGCCCTCTCAGTGGAATGTCATCTAGTTAGCTTGCAAGCATGTGACTGGGTCACAAGGGATGACATATCACGGAACGAGTAAAGAGTACTTATCAGTAACGAGGTAGAACTAGGTATGGAGATGCTGACGATCAAACCTCGGATAAGTATAGTATCGCGTGACAAAGGGAATTGGTTTCGTATGTAAATGGTTCAATCGATCACGAAGTCATCGTTGAGTATGTGGGAGCCATTATGGATCTCCAGGTCCCGCTGATGGTTATTGATAGGAGATGTGTCTCTGTCATGTCTACATATTCACGAACCGTAGGGTGACACACTTAAGGTTCGAAGTTGTTTTAAGTAGATATGGAATGTGCGTTGGAGACTGAATGTTGTTCGGAGTCTCGGAATGGATCCGGGACATCACGAGGAGATCCGGAATGGTCCGGAGAATAAGATTCATATATTGGGGATCATTTTCTAAGTTAGGAAATGTTCCGGAGTGTTTGTATGGAGATTCTAGAAGGTTTCGGAATGTTCTGGAAGGTTCTAGAGGATTTCTTGGAGTTTGCTTGAAAACCAAGAAAGGGTCAAAGGAAACCTAGTGGGGCAAGACACGGATTCGTGGGGGAGGAGGACTCCTTCCCCTTTCCCACCGCCGGCCATAGGAGGGGAGTCCTACTAGGACTCCCCCTCCCCAGGCACGCCTCCCCCCTTAAATAGAAGGGCAGGGGTGCCCCCTCCAAGACCCACTCCCATAACTCCCAATCTCTGCCGCCTCTCTCCTCCACCTTTCTTCTGCACAGGCATAGGCGAAGCCCTGCAGAATTCTCTACTCCACCACCACCACGTCGTCGTGCTGCTGGGATTCCGTGGAGAAGATCTACTACCTCCGCTGCTCGCTGGAACGGGGAGAGGAAGGTCTGCTTCGACTCCGCACGTGTGACCGACTACGGAAGCGCTGCCGAAACGCGGCGCCGGAAGGATCGTCAACTTGACCGACTGCGGGAGCGCTGCTAGAACACGACGCCGGAAGGATCGTCCACACGATCTTGAGATCGGCAAGTGATCGACTACATCAACCACGAGATCTAATCTCGTTAACGCTTTCGGATCTACGAGGGTTAGTTCCCATCTATCTCGTTGCTCATGTCTAATAGATTAGATCTTGGCTTTTATCTAGATTAGATCTGGGTTTTGTTCATTCTTGCGGTAGAAATTTTTTGTTTTCCATGCTACGAACCCATCACTTATCTGGGGGAGGCTTATCTGGGAGGGCCTTATCTGGGGGTGGCTAACCTTTAGTACCGGCTGGTGGGTGCAACTGGGACTAAAGGTGGTTTTTGTGTTATCTAACAAAACTGTCGGTGGGATAAGGACGCGTGGGTAACCTTTAGTACCGGGTGGGGGCTCAAACCGGGACTAAAGCTGTCGGTAGGATAAGGACACGTGGGTGGACGCACTGCTCGATGAGATAAAGCATGTAGCGCACGACGCCCTGTCGGAGGAAGAAGACAAAGTAGAAGCGACGCCGTGCCTATAAAAGGAGCATCGATACGCCATGGCAAGCAACTCAACAAGCCAACATGGATGGAGCGTTTCATCCCCATGGATGGAGAAAAGGGTTGGGAAATCTCCCATGGCGGAACTTCTCGAAGATGCCCTTGGTGCACACGCCCTATGGCATCTTCGGAAGTTCCGCCTCGAAAAATATTTTCCTGCTAGCCCGTGAAAGACTCCATCTCCGCCTCCCTGGGGTTAGAGGTATGGTGGAAACCATGAGATAGAGTGGAGAGAGGCGGCAGATATGAGTCTAGATATGCTATGGGAGCGACCAAGCCAACATGGATGGAGAGTTTCATCCCCATGGATGGAGGAAAGGGTTGGGAAATCTCCCGTGGCGGAACTTCTCGAAGATGCCCTTGGTGCACACGCCCTATGGCATCTTCGGAAGTTTCGCCTCGGAAAATATTTTCCTGCTAGCCCGTGAAAGACTCCATCTCCGCCTCCTTGGGATAGAGGTATGGTGGAAGCCATGGGATAGAGTGGAGAGAGGCGGCAGATATGAGTCTAAACCCTAAACCCTAAACCCTAAGTCAGAGGAGGGAACCCTAAACCCTAAGTCAGAGGAGGGAACCCTAAACCCTAAACCAAAAACCCTAAACCAAAAACCCTAAACCCTAAACCAAAAATCCTAAACCCTAAACCCTAAAGGGGCAACGATCCGGAAGAGAACAGGTGGGAAGAAAACTGGCGGGAAAAAATAAGGCGGGGTAGACGATCCGGGGCCCCCGGTCTAGGGTTTCGCCGGAGGAAGACCACCGGAGCGTCGGAATCACATGAAAATGGCAAAATGGTTAATAGTTTGACTAGTTAGAATAATTATTTTATAAAACAGAAAATTGATTTGAATCACTTATTCAAAAATATGCAAAATATAATAGTTAATGCATTTTTAAATTGAAAATGGCAAAATGGTTATTAGTTTCACTAGTTAGAATAATTATTTTATAAAACAGAAAATAGATTTGGATTACTTATTCAAATTCAAGAACTTTTCATGGTGAAATTTTTCTCAAATTCATAAGTATGCAAAAACTGTAAAATTCAAATGTTTAAAAAATATGCTAATTGAATTTTTTTAAACAGGCGCGCCCCTGGGGTGAAAATTTTGAAAAAGGGACCTTTAGTCCCGGTGCGTGCCACACACCGGGACTAAAGGTGTGGCGTTGGCGCGCGCCTGCTGGGCTGGGCCGAAAACCCATTAGTCCCGGTGGGTGGCACGCACCGGGACTAAAGGGGGGGGACCTTTAGTCCCGGTCCGTATAACGCACCGGGACTAAAGGTCCCCCACTATACATTTGGCGCGCCCCTTCTTCTCCCCATGCAGAGCACCCCCCCACGCGCGAGGACGACCTGACGCCGGCAGGATGCCCGATTCTCCGGCCGCCACCACCCCAACCGCCGCCGCCACCGCCCCCAACCGCCACCGCCACTCCAGCCACCGTGCGCGCGCCCCCGCCAGAGGTACCCTGCGCCCCTCCCCTTCGCTCCCCCGTCCGGCTACACGATGGCGCAGCGGCGCCGACACTGTAGGCGAGCAGGCCGGGCCGCCCCCTCCCCTTCGCTCCCCACGCGTGCTGGCCGGCTGGCTGGCTGGCTTGCGGCTGGCTGGCTGGCGGCTTTTTTTAAGAATTGTAATATTATTACTAGTGTAATATAGGAATTATTACTAGTGTAATATAGGAATTAGTAGTAGTGTATATGAGGAATTATTAGTAGTGTAATATAGGAATTATTATTAGTAGTGTATATTAGTAGTAGTGTATATTAGGAATTATTAGTAGTGCAATATAGGAATTATTATTAGTAGTGTATATTAGGAATTATTAGTAGTGTAATATAGGAATTATTATTAGTAGTGTATATTAGTAGTAGTGTATATTAGGAATTTTTAGTAGTGTAATATAGGAATTATTATTAGTAGTGTATATTAGTAGTGGTGTATATTAGGAATTATTAGTAGTGTAATATAGGAATTATTATTAGTAGTGTATATTAGTAATAGTGTATATTAGTAGTGTATATTAGTAGTGCAGTATTAGTAGTGTATATAGGAATTATTATTAGTAGTGTATATTATAGAATTGTAATATTATTAGTAGTGTATATTAGTAGTGTAGTATTAGTAGTGTATATAGGAATTATTAGTAGTAGTGTAGCCGGACTTAGGGTTAGGGTGGTAGTGCTCGCGGGCCACCGGACTTAGGGTTAGGGTGGTAGTGCTCGCGGGCAACCGGACTTAGGGTTAGGGTGGTGGTGCTCGCGGGCCACCGGACTTAGGGTTAGGGTGGTAGTGCTCACGGGCCCCCGGACTTAGGGTTAAGGTGGTGGTGCTCGCGGGCAGCCAGACTTAGGGTTAGGGTGGTGGTGCTCGCGGGCAGCCGGATTTAGGGTTAGGGTGGTGGTGCTCGCGGGCCACCAGACTTAGGGTTAGGGTGGTAGTGCTCGAGGGCCCCCGGACTTAGTATTATTGTAGCAAATTTTGTGTTCATATTATTGTTTAGTATTATTTTATGCAGCAATATTGAATGAAAAATGTTATTGTGTGCATTTTGTAGAAAACTATGGATCCAATCCAGAGAGACCTAGCACAGGAAGAAATTATCGAGGATATGATCAACGACACCCCCCATGTTGATCCACCCGAATCTCCGTCGATTTATCTGAACCCCTCCGGTGAGGGAGAGGAGGTCGACCGAAATGATCAAGGAGAAGCCGACGGCTCCGGTGGTGGAGAAGCCGACGGCGAGGTATATATATGAAGTCTGGTGATCAGTAGATGCATTAACTGAGTTGTATATATATATATAAATTGACGAATGTTTCTTCTCTTAGGCCTCCACATCGAGCAAAAAATATTCCAAACGAGGCCCGGCCAAAAAGTTGGACACATCTACGCGTTATACAATTACGCGGGTATCACCATGGGGTGAACCGGTGGAACCCAAAAAGGCTAAAACTGTATTTAAACAACAATGCGGAGTTATGGTTAGGGATCGCATCCTGATCACCGTTCGAGAGTGGAATAAGACCAAAGGGGCGAAAGAGGGTGAGTATGTAGCCGACAGGTGAAAAGAGGGTCTTTGGAATGACCTCATGACACATTTCACCCTGCCAGAATGTGAGGATGATGCCGACACAGCTGCATTGAGGAAGAAAGTCAAGCAGTGGACTCTTACAAAGATGGCCGAACTATTCAAGAACTGGAAGAAAGCAGTATGTTAAAAGTATCAAAAGACGAAGAAGACTCCTAAATTTGAATGCTATTTAACGAAGCAGCAGGCTAACTGGGATGCATTTGTGAAGTACAAGGAGTCACAACCTGCTATGGAAATGTCGGAAAAAAAAAGAAAAATGCCGCGATGAAGAAATATCACCATCACCTGGGGCCAGGGGGCTACGCGGCTGCCATGCCAAAGTGGGATGCTAAAGAGAATGAGCTGCTTGCTAAAGGGATCACTCCAGAACCAATACGCGAAGAATGGGATCTGAGGGCAAGGAATTGGTTCCTAGGGCATGGGAGTGAGTATGACGAAAGTACAGGGGACCTTATTTGCAGTGACGGGATTAGGATACCCCGGGATACATGGCAGAAAGTGGTGAAGGAGATTAAAGCGGGGACAACAAAGTTCCGTCCCGATAGACAGAAAGACTTGCTGACGAAGGTCCTCGGGAATGACGAACGCGGAGGACGTGTACGAGGCCTTGGCCCTAGTTATATGTGAGAGATGGGGTTTCCCAAAGACAAAGATACTTATAGGAGCCAAGAGAGAGAGCAAAGAGGTGACGGCAGGAGCAGGAGGAGGGAGACAGGTTCACCGAGTTGCTAGGAACACTTCGAATGCATCAGCAACAGATTGACGAACTTCGAGGAGCAGCGCGCCTGCAAGATCCTGTACTCGATATTACCGCCATCCCATCTCAGCGGAAAAGTAGCGTGGCTGAATCGGAGGTCCCTTCTGACGATGCACGTATGGTAGATGGCGGTCCCGGCTATCCCGTGAATGGAATCAAGGAGCAGCCATCTTGTGAGCTCCATCAGAAGGTGAAGAACCTATCCATCAAGGTGGCGGTCGGATGTGCTTTACCTTGTCCACCTGGCGCACGCTGGCATGGCCGTGAGATTCCAGCTGGCTATGCTAAAGTTGGTGTGGATGAAATCGCAATGGGGTGGGACTCAATGGAGCTTGACATCCCTGGACCTGAAGGTGGGAGGACACTCGGAGAAGTACTGGGTGGTATCATTCTATGGGACAAGAACAACATCAAGCTTCCAGGCTGGACGCCAAAGCCAACACCGCCTCCGAGTGGTCGCATGTCACCTTCACCTCCAAGAAGCCCACCCCATGACTACGACCACCACAGCCCGAGTCCATCTTGATCTCCGCCGCAACCTCCGATTAGTACTAAACGACGCAGGAGCCCAAAACGACAAATGTCGCCCCTCCCAAGAGTACCTCATAAGAATATTCCTAACAGACCTTACGATCGTACTGACGAGGAAACCGACATGATCATAAAGGCCGAATGTGTTGCGCAGCTTCAAAAGAAGAAACCCGAGCCCGCCCCGGTATACACCGAGAAGCAAAAAGCGTATGCACTTTCTTTTCTGAACACAAAATCGCAATATGACTTGCACCATAAGCCAGATGACTATCGACGCACACTTCAGAAGGAAGTGAAGAAGAGCAAATCAAGTAGAAGTGCAAGTGGGAGCAAATCATCAAGTCAAAGTGCAACCGGGAAAAGAAAGGACGTCCCCCAGCTCGGGGAACATGCCAAAAAATCGATCCCACCCCTCAAGGTGGTATCCCATGACATTCCCCAGCAGAATATGGAAGAAGCTGCGAAGCTTGCGGCCTCTATGAATGTGACTGTTGAGGAATTGCTAGGTTCCCAGGACGACAAGTTACCCAAGGCTTAGGTAGTTCCTACATATGTCCCAGGGAAGCCTCTGGTCAGCTTTGAGCAGCTCCAACAACTGCCAACACAAATGCGGAGTTTACATAAATGGTACTTGAAAGCCGTAAAGGAGGAGAGAATAATGATCGTGGCGAAAGTCCCACATGACTACTACTTCCGAGAAGAAGAGGTCCATGTTGAGTTTCCAGAACTCTTCCAGTTATACATTTTCGACGCCCTCGACAAAAGTCTCATGAGTTGCTATTGTCTGTAAGTTGTTGAATTCATTGTCTATATATAAGTTGTTCATTTTTTCAGTTCATTGCATGTAATTATCCTAATTATATCCTTTTGTACTCTATTATTATGCAGAATGAAGATCATGGAATATAAAAGAAGGTCAATCTTCAGTGTTGGGTTCATTGACCCAGATAAAATACATTGTCAGACGCTAAAGGATAAACCCGAGGACACACAGGAAAACCTTCTAAGGTTTCTAACGGAGCAAAATTTCTGTGACCACATACTGTTTTCTTACAATTTCGCGTGTCTTACTCTATTGTACACATTCTCTTTTGCTTACTCGATGTTAAGTGTAATTGATGAGTTACTGATGTATATATAAACGTGTACAGTTTCCACTGGATTCTCATGGACATTCAACTTGATAAGGGAAGAGTTGAAGTCATGGACCCATTAAAGAGACCCCTGGAACAGTTTAGTGACATGCAGGACATGCTCCAGAGATAATTTTCGCGCTACAGCGGTCTCTTTCGTTGATTTCCTGAGATATCACGTAATAAATAACTCATTCATTTTCTTTACCGGGTAGGGTTTGGAACCAGTTCAAGAGTGCGGTTACAGGTGACTTTAGTGAGAAGCTGACGTTTAAGCCGGTCTCGGTAAGTAGTACGCGCATCTCTTTACTTCTAGTTTCAATACAATTATGATGCTGGATTATTATTTTGATTGAATTCTATTCTCGTAAAGTGCGCGAGGCAGCCATCGAAGACGAATCTATGTGGATTCTACGTTTGCGAGTTCATTCGCACGTTTACCACTGAGCTGAATGATTATAGAGTCGATGTAAGCAATACATTCATAACATTATTTTTATTACCGTCACTTTTTGTTATCATGATTGATATTTATATTGATCTCCTTTTCTTATATAGTTCGAGAAAATGCGGGATCAGCTCCTACCACAGCAACGCGTAGTAGCAATTGCTGAAGAACTGGCAGGATTCTTGATGAACGAGATGGTAGATGACGCCGGAGAATTTAGTGTGAATAGGCGCCGATGATCCCCGACCGTGTAATTGAATAGACGGGCTCTAGTCCCAATAATTGTGATCTCCATGTGTAACTATCATGTATATATTTGTATGCTCGATCTTAAGTATCTTATGTATGCACGAACATGTACGGTATGTGGTAGCGTAGAAAACTATTTTGAAATGAAAAAAAAGATACAAATTCAATTCTTTGCCACGGCAGAGAAAGTGCCTAAAATTCTGCCGCGACAGAGAACCATTTGTCCCGGTTCGTATTTTTGCCACGGCAGAGAAAGTGCCTAAAATTCTGCCGCGACAGAGAACCATTTGTCCCGGTTCGTAATACGAACCGGGACTAATGGGGGGCACCCAGCCTGCAGAGACAGCCACGTGGATGCCCATTGGTCCCGGCTGGTAAGAAGGCCAGGACTAATGGACAGGCCTTTAGTCCCGCCCCTCCAGTCCCGGTTACCAGGACCGGGACTAAAGCCCCTTACGGGCCGGGACTGGAGGCCGTTTCCACTAGTGATAGGCTGGCGTGCCTGGATCTCACCCCTGTTGTCAGTGCCCCCTTTAGTTCCGGCAAGGCCATTTCTTTTGCGTTGGTGGGCGCCTTCGATGAGCTGTCTTCCTGTGCATCCAAATCTCCTGGTTCACGGGACTACTGATGGGGAGAAATCATTTGTCTAGCTCTACTGTTGTGGATGATGCGCCGACGTCTGCATACGTTGCTAACCTCCTTCGATGCCATTGCCACACGCGGTGGCAGTCTTGTCGAGTTTCGAGGGAGACCTCATATTTGGTTCGCATGATCTGACAGTGGGGGTATGTGGACATCTAATTCCCAAAGACGCTATTTGGAGCCCACCAAAGAAGGGACTCTGCGCGTGGTAGTGTTGGGCCACTCCGTATACTCAACGGGAAGGGCCATTTGCTCCGGGGGAGGATGGCAGCGCTGCTCTCCCTGTTGGGGCACTTGTTTTAGAGCATATACTGGTTGGAGGGATCCATAGGTGGAGTGTCGTGGCTTTTCCCGCGTCGAAAACTGCAGGTGTCGCGGTGTGGCGTGGCAAGTTCTCGGCGGCATATCGACGAGCACAGGAAGGATGCGTTGTAGGGTGTCAAGGTGGTGTTGACGGGAAGCCTATTGGATTTTGTGGATGGAATATGGGTCGATGGTATGACGACACTGGGCACGCTAAGGGTGTGCTGGAACGGATGTGTACTGACGGAAATGATTGACATTTTCGTTTAGTAGTACCTTGATAGCGGACTAGTGCTCCTGTTTTTCTTTAATTAAAATTTGCACATTTGGGTCTCCAAAAATTCTAAAAATAAATATGTAACTAGATACATATATCCAGAATGTACGTCAAAAAATTTATATAAAAATATTTTGTTTAGGGTTACATAAAAAAGCACAATTTTCTGACAAAAATATGTATTTCTAGTCAGAAATACTTTTTTTAGCCTAAAATAATATTTTTTACTGAAGTTTCGCAAAAATAGATGGACCATATATTCCCATGTTTTTTTTTCAATGTTTTTAAAATTCAAATGTACCTTCTTGATTTTCTTTTGAAAACGAAGGAAGCACCTGTACGGCTGTACCCATGTGTACCAAATCTAGACGATAATCCTCCGGTTGCTGAAAGAAGAAGCCTGTGTATTCCAACACTTCGTACCTTCCAGTGCCGCCGCGCAACTTCTGTGCCAGTCGACGGCAGCGCGGTGACATTGCAGGCTTGCAGCGTTTGGGAGAACAGAACGACGCTGGTCCGGTAGCGTTTCCGTGTGCCGAGTTTCTGAGGTGTCGGTGATCCAGATGACCAGATTTGCCTGACAACGTGCTCTTGGTTCAGAAATCAGAAATCAGCGTAAATTGTGACTATCAAATTCAGTACTAGTATAAACATCTGACAAAATTTGCGCGTTGTGTGATTGCATCGGTAACTGGCAGAGTTCGTGTTGTAAACACAATGGCACTATGGCAGAATGGAGGACTAATCTAGAAATCTGAAGAGGAATCAGTACCAAGTAGCTCAAAGAGAACGATGACCCACTCGTTAAATCAGACTTCACTAGTACCGTTCATAAGATGAACACAAAATACTCCATAATCCAGACTCGATGCTCGCATTACATGACAAAGTCGGACACCTACGCTGAACATAGAGCAAAACAGAACGACAGCACATTCGACAGTCGGACACGTACGCTGAACATAGCAACAGGCAACGACTCGAACACAATCGACAGTCGACACAGACCACCTCACGCGTGACTCTGACCAAATGCACCAATCCAAGCAGCGAACTGAACCTCATGTTCCAAGCAGCAGACGCCTAGCCGGAGATCTGGATGGACTTGACCTCGGGCTTCTTGACCTCCTCCTTGGGCACGGTAACGGTGAGCACGCCGTTCTCCATGGACGCCTTCACCTGCTCCGCCTTGGCATTGTCCGGCAGCTTGAACCTGCGCAGGAACTTGCCGCTGCTGCGCTCCACCCGGTGCCAGGTATCAGTCTTCTCCTCCAGCTCTTTGTTCCGCTCGCCGCTGATCTGGAGCACGTTGCCGTCCTCCACCTCCACCTTCACCTCCTCCTTCTTCAGCCCGGGAACGTCCGCCTTGAACACGTGCGCCTCGGGGGTCTCCTTCCAGTCGATCCGCGCCCCGGCGTAGGCCGCGGTCTCGGATGAGGTGGTGCGCGGGAACGAGGGGAAGAGGCTGCTTCCGCTGCTGCTGCCGGAGCCGAAGGGGAAGCCGTCGAAGGGGTCGAACAGGTCGAGGGAGAAGGGGTCGAACACGTTGCTGCGGAGGATCAGCGACATGGTTGCTCGATTGGGGCGAGGACTGAGCGAAATTTAGGAAAGTTTTTTCAACTCAGGGATGCTTCTTCGGATGTGTATACCAGTTCTTCCGTTCTGGGCTGTGGCGACGAGGGGAGGCGAGATTTTATACAGCGACGTGGGCGCCGGTGGGACGAGGGTCTGGAGCGTCCTCATATTTTATGGAATGCACTGGAACTGGGACCGGAAGCAGCTAATTTTGGAACGTTGGGCCTATGGCTGAGATGGAATCGGCCCGCTATGGCAGACGAACTTCTCTAGTGGTTTCTAGTACATTCAGGCTTCTTGCATCGGTAGTTAGTATATTGATGAAGATATCTGGGGTGCTCAGTTATAAAAAAGAGTAAAATACATACCTAACCTTGACACCTTTTTTCAATACGGTCATCAACGTTAAGAATACGCAAATTACGGTCACTAAATATGGTGCTTGTCTCGTTACGATCACTGACCCTCTGTACATCAATGTATTCGTCTACGTGGCACTAAATGGATCCCGTCTGTCAGCCACCTAGACTATCAATAGAGACTATTTTTGAATAATAAAATACTTCAGGACCAGATTAAAAAAAAAAGGACCAAATTGAGAAAACATTAATGGGCCATGGCTGTCCGATCTTCCCCGAGCTCCTCCTTCTTCCTAGAGTTCCTCCTCTATGCTCGCTCCTTCTCTCGCAGCACAAGCCATGGCAGGCTGGCCGAGCTCGCTCCCTTCCTCCTCGAGGGCGCGGGGACTAGACCCGCTGGCCGGCCGCAACGCGTTTCTTGCCGCGACATCCTGCTTCGGTGCAACTCTAGAAGAAACCACCGGCGTCGAGGATGAGATCCAGCCGGAGTTCCAGCCACGCGTGTCCACGGTGCCGAAGCCGCTGCCCCGCCACGCTTCCTAGGGCGGGCAGAAAAGGTGGAGCGGTGGCTGCTCACTCCACCTCTCAACGGCGGACATAAGATGTGAGGCAGGTGTGCGGCCGGCGACACCAACCTGACGACGGGCGGCACAGCCGCAATCGGCGACCAACCACACGCTGTTTATTTTCAATTTTCCTCTACTCACAATGAATCAATTTCACTGGATTTCACCACATGTCAAAGAACTGACAACGAATTAACTTTCTCTGCTGAAATTGAATCAACTGCAATCAATTTTACGGGATGACATTTGATTGCTAGTAGCATTTGCCTGTACTATCAGTGCATACAACATTCTGTTAAAACACCAGTGTTATCTTTCAAGGAGTACTTGTGTTGCTGGCCGGATGCGATTGTGGTCGCCGGAGTAGACCGCGCTCGATGAGGCCCGCCACCTCCCATGGATGCCGCCCACGCGAGGACAACACCGCTGCCGGTCATAATACGGCACAACGCCTCCGTGGTTCCTGCGCCTGCTGGCCCAGCCCGCTGTGCGGCAGGCCGGCGCGCGACACGACCTCGTCGCCTCCCCTATGTGTTGGTTTCTAGGCTTGGACTAGACTTGATTTAAAGAAGGGTTCTTTTGTAAAAACATTACACCATTTGGACTAATCAACACCCGCCACGTAGATGAATACATTGTTGTATAGAGGGCCAGTGACCGCAACAAGACAAGCACCGTATTTAGTGACCGTAAATTGCGTATTTCTAACGTCGATAACCGTATTGAAAAAAGGTGTCAAGTTTAGGTGCTACGGGTGAACTTTACAAAAAACGACATCTAGTGCTCTCTAGTTCTTCAAAAAATAAAAAATAAAATAGTTCTAGAAAACAATCTGGTGCTTTCACTACCTCCGGTCCAAATTAATGGATATAGCTTTTTTCCTTAATGAATCGACTTATATAAACATATTACGGTTCTAGATACTTCTATATCTAAACGGACTTGAGTCCATTAACTCGGATGGGAGGGAGTAGGAGTTTGCGGCGGTGAAATCCTAAATTTCAAAGTATTCATGCAAACAAAATTTGCGTGCCCGCAATAACAAAATTGATATCTACTCCCTCCATTTCAAAATTTAAAATGTTTTAGGTCTTTTTCTAAAACATATGTCTCTAAACGCCTTTTATTGTGTAGATTCGGAGAAAAAGGAGTAAAGATACACACTAAAAAGCATATAGATACATGTGTTTTAGAAAAAAGCTTAAACGTCATATATTTTAAAACCGATGGAGTATCCGTTAAAAAATTGATATCTATCCTTTTTAATAAAATCTATTCCTCAGATTTCATTAACCAAATAAAAAACTACAAAGTTCCCTAGACCACCTCCAACAGCTTACCCATATTTTCGAGAAGCAGAGTGGTATGATTTAGAAGAGAAAAGGTACCTCCTAGAATTTTTTTGTTTTGCTCCAACGGCTTACCCATTTTCATCTACCAAATACATAATCGGGTCCTCGAAAACTTACAAACTAATCCATATTTTTACACCAAGAACCTTATAAATAAAAATAAAAAGCAAGCAACTACCTCCTATTCATGGTCGGAGCTACAAGCACGCCACGCCACGGTCTCGCTGGAGCCGCTACCTTCCTAGGTCTCGCCCACGTAGCCGCAAGCCTAGGCCTCGCCAGCACCGCCGCACGGGCACGGTGGCCAACAATCGACGGGGAACACAGACGCGTCTCGGGCTCGAGAACTTGCTAGATCTCAATCACCTCTCTCATCATTGGATCTGTCTTGTGACTCATGCGATGAGAGTTGCACGTAGGTTGTAACTTCGCGCAACACAATTTTTTTTAGAAATTTTATGTTCACGCAATTTTTTTATTCACATACAAACTTTTTGTCCATGAGATCAAAAATTGTTCGTTTTCATCAAAATTACGATAATGTCTACTGAGATGAGTTCTAGGCGCTCCCAATTAAATTCACAGGAAAGATAACTTGTCTATGCGGAATTTGCATGTGAATATTTTTGTTTTCAGCACAAGATGATGTAACATTTATTCTTTGGATGTAATATCGTCTGTCCTTGAGCAGAAATGTGTCTAGTCGGTACGAAAACCATCCCCTTGAAAAGAGACCTAGCCCCCTCCTCTCTCGGACCGAGCCACCGCCACAGGCTAGCTGCCTCCTCGGCATTCTCCAACCTCCTCCCACACTCATGCACCCTTTCTTGCTGCCAATCCTACTATGTCTAGCCACAGTGGCTGCAAGCCCCCATCCCAAAGGGACGGGGTCCTTCGGCTGTCTCCTCCGGGAGGAACATAGATCGGAGCCAGGCGGCATCTCAGGTGGTGTTTATGGCGACTGCGGGATGTGGCGATGGTGGATGGCATGATGGCTTGAGCCAGCATTACGGAGTGATGGTTGATCATGGGCTGGGTCGGCTAGATCTCATCCCTGCCGTCATTGGCACCTTTAGTTCTGGCGAGGCCATTCCTTATGCGTTGGTGGGCGTCTCCGACGAGCTGTCCTCCTATGCATCCAGATCTCTTGATTCGGGGGACTATACGAGGGGAAATCATTTGTATAGCTCTACCATTGCATATGACGCGTCGATGTCTGCGTACCTCCCTAACCTCCTTCAACGCCATTGCCACGCACGGTGGCGGACTTGTCGAGTTTCGAGGGGAAACCTCATGTTTGACTTGCAGGATCAGACAGTGGTGGCATGTGGCGTCTACTCCCGAGAGGCACTATTTGGAGCTCACCAAAGAAGGAACTCAACGGCGTGGTAGTGTTGGGCCACTCCGTATACTTGCCAAGAAGGGTCATGTGCTTCAGGGAGAATGGCGGCACCACTCTCCCGGTTGGGTGACTCGTTTCAGAGCATATGCTGACTAGAGGGGTCCATAGGTGGAGCGGTGTGGCTTCTTCCGGGTAGAAGACAACAAGTCTCGGTGGTGTGGCATGACAAGGTCTCGGCGGCAGAAACGTGGCGATGGATTGTCTGGTGCTGTGGTGGTATTGACGTGAAGCTCAGTGAGGAGTTTGTGCATCTCAGCCCTGAAGATGGGGGATGGTATGACGACGGTGGTGCATGCCGAGGGTCGCTGGAACGGATTGTACGGACGAAAAGAATTATGACATCTCTTTTTGTCAGTACCTTTTTTGGTCAATACCTTGGGGGTGGAAACTGTTTTTGGCACGTGAGTCCCAGTGCTCCTATTTTTTAGATTAAATTTTGTACTTTTAGATCTCTAAAAGTTATGGAAACAAATATATAACTAGATACATATGTCCAGAATTTAAGCCAAAAATTTCGTTTGGATATCAAGTTAACAATAGACAAAATAAAGATAGCGAACTTACCGAACCGGTACGGAATGGAGGCAACCGCCAAGCGACCAGCTAAACCCATCTAGGGTTTCGTCCCCTCGCCGGCGATGCTGCCGGCCCGCTCCGTCTCCGGTGGACTTAGGGCCTTGGAGGTGTGGCGGACCACGGCCTCTCGTCGACAGGAGCGTTTTCGTTTCTATTTAACTTTTTTTCAGTGTCTTCTTCGAGATGTTGAGGCGGCGGCTACGTCTTGAAGTCAGAATAAAGTCCTTCCCGTCCTATCCTCGCTCCGGTGGTGCATCTGGTGCCAACAGAGGGCGCGTAGTGTGTCCGGCAGATCTCTTGGGATCCGATCGTTTTCTGTGTTCGTCGATGTGGTTTGAGGTCAGTCTCTTCCGATGGTTGTCATCTTCGGCGGGCCTTAGCACGACGACTTAGTTTTGCCTGGCTCCGGTGATGGCGGGGCGGGGACGACGACGCGCCTTCGCCTCGTGCTAGTGTCTGTAGTCGTCGCTAGGTGGTCCATTGACCTATTTTTAATTTCTATTATTTTTAAGGCTCTTTATACTACTGTTGATGATCATTGATAGATCAGTGGGTTTCGCAAAAAAAAAGAAAATCATTTGAAAATGTTGCATTTCTGGTCATACTTGTAATGTTGGGTTATTTACGGCCAGAAATTTGTTTTATGAAGTAGTCTAAAACCAAACGATTTTTTACTGAAATTTCGCAAGTATATATGGACCATGTACGTCTATTCCTAAGTTTTTTTCAAAAAAATTAAACTCAAACGTACCATTTTGAATTTTTTAAAAACGAAGGAAGCACCGGTGACCAATGTGTACCAAGGACGATAATCCTCCGGTTGCCGAAAGAAATAAGCTTGTGTATCCCAACACTGCGTACCTTCTAGTGCCGCGCGCAGAATCTGTGCCAGTCGACGGTGCGGTGGCATTGCAGCGTTTGGAACAGAACGACGCTGGTCCGGTAGTGAGGTGTCGGTGATCCAGATAGCCAGATTTGCCTGACAACGTGCTCTTTGTTCAGAAATCAGAAACCAGTGTAAATTGTGACTTCATCAAAATTCAGTACTCCCTCCGATGCAAAATAGTTGATTTGGAAATCTGAGTCAAGTAATTTGGATCGGAGGAAGTAGTATAAACACCTGCGGAAACTTAATACGCATTGCCATAGCGGAAGAAACACAAAAACTTGCAGCCATATAAGGAACGCATTTGCGCATTGTATGATTGTTTTGGCAACTGATGGCAGAGTTCGTGTTGTAAACACACCACAATGTCATAATGGAGGACACTAATCTAGAAATCTGAAGAGGAATCAGTACCAAGTAGCTCAAAGAGAACGATGACTCCCCTCGTTAAATCAGAGCTCACTAGTTCAGTACATAAGATGATCACAAGATACTGCAGAGTCCAGACTCGATACTGGCATTATTACAGGACTAAAGACGCAGACGTACGCTGAACATAGCAACAGGGAACAACTCAACACATTCGACAGTCGAAATCCACACTTATTACATGCTCTGACCAAAGGCATCAATCCAAGCAGCAAACTGAACCTCATGTTCCAAGCAGCAGACGCCTAGCCGGAGATCTGGATGGACTTGACCTCGGGCTTCTTGGCCTCCTCCTTGGGCACGGTGACGGTGAGCACGCCGTTCTCCATGGACGCCTTGATCTGCTCCGCCCTGGCGTTCTCGGGAAGCCTGAACCTGCGCAGGAACCTGCCGCTGCTGCGCTCCACCCGGTGCCAGGTGTCCGTCTTCTCCTCCTGCTCCTTGTTCCGCTCGCCGCTGATCTGGAGCACGTTGCCGTCCTCCACCTCCACCTTCACCTCCTCCTTCTTCAGCCCCGGCACGTCCGCCTTGAACACGTGCGCCTCGGGGGTCTCCTTCCAGTCGATCCGTGCGCCGGCAAAGGCCGCGGTCTCGGACGAGGAGGTGCGCGGGAACGAGGGGAAGAGGCTGCTCCCGCTGCGGCTGCCGGAGCCGAAGGGGAAGCCGTCGAAGGGGTCGAAGAGGTCGAGGGAGAAGGGGTCGAACACGTTGCTACGGCGAATCAGCGACATTGTTGCTCGATTGGGGCGAGAACTGAGCGAAATTAGGAAAGTTTTTCCACTCAGGGATGCTTCTTCGGAAGTGTTTCTTTCGATCTGGGCCGTGGGGACGAGGGAGGCGAGATTTTATAGAGCGATGATGCACGCCGGTGGGAGGAGGTCTGGAGGGTGCTCATCTGTTCTAGAATGCATTGGAACTGGGACCGGAAGCAGCTATTTTAGAACATTGGGCCCATGACTGGGACGGAATCGGCCTGCTATGGCGAACGAACTTCTCTAGTGGCTTCTAGTAGGCTCGATAGGGTTTGCGTACTATATTCAAGACATCTGGTGCTCTCTAGTTCCCCTAAACTCTAGTCTAAAAAAATCCACTCTGCGTCTTAAAATCGATGTCACAGGTTCGTTTAAATTTAAATATATCCAACCACTATTTAGTACTAGATATATTAAATTTTTAAAAAATTACGACATCTATTGTGAAACAAAGGGGGTATAAAAAATACTACTTACTCCCGCCAGCAACTTAAATAACCACCGAATGCAGCAGCATGGGCCAAAAAATGTCTCCAACAGCTGCCGCATCGCGGTTTCGTGCTGCAATTTTTTTCAGCAGCGCGGTCTCCTGCTGCAAATTTACGACAGCGTAGGCTCTGCCGCATCTCACCTCCCCGCTCGCGCGCGCATCCAACCGATAGCTGAAGCTTCGTTTTCAGTTCCCATCACTACCACCTACCACTCCCGCCATAGCGACCAACCTCTCCCGCGGTGTCCTCACCCGCAAATCCACCACCGAACCGTCGCATCGTCGCTCAGCCACCGCATAGCCTCGCATCGTCCCCGCAACAGCTTGGCCCGCCGATTTGATTTCCACTGGAATCACCGTCGATTCACCGCCCCGAAGCAACCCCTTCATCACCGACGATTCGCGACCATCGATCTGCCTTCTCTTGTAGTTGCCCCATCCGGTGGTCACTGGTGCACCGCACCAAAGGTAGTAACTAGATTTTGTACCCTTTTGGTTTTAGTTCAGATTACTGAATTCATCTATTGTTTATAGGTGGTTTCACTCTCGTATTCGACTTCCGATGATGAGCAATACGACATGTGTGGTGACTCGGCATACCACTGCATGTTGTAGTATACTATAGTTATTGATATAACATCAATGAAACACCGTTCACTAGTATTATATCCCCTAGAGTGGTAAAACAGAAACATCGCGGGTCTAAGATATGACTTTAGATTACATATCACATATTATAAAAGATAAAGACAACTTTCTCGAAATAACAAGAAAAAACATCTTACAAAAGAAAACCAGAAATAACAACTCGAAGTCTGTTATCCGAATACTACTACTATATGGCTTGCGATTGTTGCTATAGCAATACTCTACAAAAGTATGTTCTAGTTGAAAGGCCCAACTTAGGTCGACTAGAGGGGGGTGAATAGGAGACTACCAATTTTTAATCTTTTATCGCACTTTTAAGGCTTAGCACAAAGTAAGGTTCACTAGAGATGCAACTACGTGAAAAACCTAAATGACAAGTAACACAAAGGTAAATGAGAGAGTAAAAGCAAGAAGTAAAGGAGTGGAGCGAAAGAACCGGCGAGGGGACACGGAGATATAATTCCCGTAGTTCACTTCCAAAGAAGCTACGTCTACGTTGGAGAGGTGTCGGGGCCACACAAGGTCACCCGAGCGCCACAAAGGCCTCACCTTCTTCTCCGGTGAGCACCACCACAAAGGTGGCCTCACAATCCACTAACCGGTGACCTTGAAGGCGCCAACCGAAAACCTTTACAAGGAGGTTGAGGGGAGGCTTCACAACTCAATTGAAGGCCCTCAACGACACCACATAACTTTACAAAAAAATGCCCCAGCTCCGAGGATGCCCTACACCGTCTAGGGTTCCAAGAACCCAAGAGAAACGAAATCCACGAAGGATGAGTGGGGGAAGTCAAAATTCCTTTGGTGGAGGTGTAGATCTAGGTCACCTCTCCCAATCCTCAAAAGATCAAGAGATTTGAGTGGGTGGGGAGAGAGATCTAGCCAAGTCAAACTCTTTTGAAAATGGTGGAGAGAGAGAACTAAGAGATAAGGTGGGAGGAGGAAGAAGGGGCCTTAAATAGTCCCCCTTCAAACTGGCAGATTCTGCCCAGCCCTGACGTCGTCGGTACTACCGGTGGCGGACCGGTAGTACCGGTGGGCGAGCCACCACCGGCCCAGCAAGGGCCACGTAACAGTCAGAAGACCTATTAGTGGACCCAAAAGGGCTGGCCGGAAGTACCGGTCCTAGTTCCGCCCCTAATTCCGACAAATAGACAGTGCGAGGCAGACGGTTATCTGACCCGCACTGCCCAGCGTCAGAACTGGGTCCGGAACTGGACCCGGAACCATCGGTGACCGATGAAGGCCAGCACTACCGGTGACCGATGAAGGTCCTAGTCAGGAAGCGGTACTACCGCTTAGGGGGCCAGATGCTGGTCGGGCCGGTACTACCGAGCCAAAGTCCGGTGCTAGTTCCGACAAATAGGCAAAGTTAGACAGAAGTCTTACTGAACCAAAAATTGCCTCGTCGGAATTAGGACCAGAACTTCAGCCGGAAGTTCCGCTCGAACAGCCCTGGGAAAAACCCTTGGGCAGTACTACCGCTGCCTGGCCGGTATTACCGGTCAGGGCAGAAAACCCCCAACTCTGCAGGAATCACTTTCTCACACGAAAACTGGGATGGCTGTGGAGGTGCATATATGGTTTGTGCATGAAATGTTGATTTCCCACAACCTTCCTAGATGGACTCCCTCTTGATAGTACGGTAGCCTAAAATATAAAGCAAGAGAAAGTGAAAATAAGCGCTATCGACTACAAGCTCTTCCTTGAGAAAAATCCATCCACGAGCTCGACCAAAGATAAACCCTGAAACTTGGACAAACGGTTAAACCACAAAAGGAGTTGTCATCAGCACCAAAAACATAAGGAGAAAATAATCCTTTCAATCTCCCTCTTTTTGGTGCTTGATGACAACCCCACAAGATTTGCACAAAGAATAACAGGCAGTAAAACAAAAGGGGAGAGAGGCTCCCCCTGAAGACATGGGAGAGAGCTCTCCCAACCGAGATAGACCAATAAGGGTGTAAGGAAGTAAAGGAGAAAAGAGTGGAGCTCATACCTTGCACCAACACCATTGTGGTGAAACAAAGATTGGATAACAAAGAATAGTCCACCACACATCCTCATAAGAATACCACAGAGATACCTTACCACATAGACTCACCAACAAAGTAGCAACCATACAAGAGGTCCACAGACAATAACGGAGGTCCACAAACAATAACGGAGGTCCACAGACACTACACAACGGAATAAAGTGTGCACGAGCATAAAAAGATCAAAGAAAAAGCGAGCTCGTGGCACAACCCATGCAAATCCCGTGATCCTAACGGAGCACTTTCTCCCCCTTTGGCATCAAGACGCCAAAAAGGGATAAAGTAGGAAAACTACACGCCCCACCCACCAACGAACGGAGGAGGCGGCTCGGGGTCCCAAGAGGCATTGTTCCAAGCGGGCGGAAACTGACTGGAGATCTCTGGCTCGTCATCACTATCAGTCCACCTGCCATGTGTGTTGATCCACTCATCCTTGGGCGCGGTGACGGATCTAGACTCAGGTGACACAACAATGTCAAGCTTCCTCATGATGGCCTTCTCCCGGCGAACACTGTGTCTCTGAGCAACATAGGACTGATACTCACGGTCCTGAATGAAGCAGAAAGTCTTCTTAACCTTCTTCAGCAGCTTCTTAGCCCAAGAGGGCTGTCTCACAAGTTGGGGTGGAGGAGAAGCCTCAGCACGGTCCCCATCACTAGCATCCGAAGCAGCCCTTCCAGTAGCAGCTTCGTTTTCAGCCTGAGAGCGAGGTATCTTGTGCTTCATCACAGGGAGAGTCTTTTCCTCATGAATAGTGAGAGCATCCCGAGGGTAGATAGAGCCTGTTGCCTCCCTCCACTTGGAATTGATGAGAGTCTGGATGTATGGAGCATATGGACAAGACCTCTTCTCAATCATAGCGGACCAGATTTCTTCAAACATATAATCCATAACATCAATGGGCTCATGAGAGTTTCTGTGGCGGTAAGTCTGATACATGAGATCAATCAGGAAAGCATGAAGCTGATCAAAGTTACCTGCCTTGGGAGCAATCATGTTCTGATAGACCTTGCGCATGATGTCATAGGTGGGAAGGAGATGGGCAACATTTCCAGGTACGCCCTGGCCCTCAATGTATAGAGGCTCAAGAACTTCCGGCTCGGAGGCCTTCCCCCTATGCACCCACCACCCATTGGCACGATTGCCTTCCTGAATAGGGTAGCCAAGAAGGGTGGCAAACTCAGACCATTTAGCAGACAAATACTTGTTGTGTGTCATCCACTTCATGGTTCGATCAACAGGGTCAGTATCAAAGCAGAGAGTTGAGTAGAACTGAGCAATGGCCCTCTCATCAAAGTTCTCACAGTGATGCATAAGCTTGATTAGCCCAAACCTCATGCAGATATCGAGTGCTTCACCAAAGTACTCAAGGTTGCTCTCCATCTTTGCAATGTTGATGTGCTTCTGAGGGGCACAAACATTTTTCTTCTTGGTAGCATAAACCTCAGAATAGATCTCAGCTTGACGCATGGTGTGGAAGAAAGGATCCTGAGCCAGGCGGTCATGAGGAACAATGTAGGGATCGATCTTGCGAAACTCCTCATAAGCAAGCTGCGGCCAAGAGGAAATCTTCTTCTTACTCGAATCAGGTCCAGAGGTGGTCTTCTTTTGGCTTGCCAGAATAGGCCTTTTGCCTTCCACAGCAGCAGCACCACGCTCAGCTACAGCCTTCTGACGAGCAGTCTGACTGGGAGGGCGCACGACCTCCAGATCATCCTCATCAATCTCTGACGGTCCACGAGAGGGAGCACGTGACCGCTTGGATCTGCCACGGGAACCCCCTTGCCCTGAGAGGAAGGCAAATAGAAAGGAGGAA
Source organism: Avena eriantha (assembly GCA_910589775.1). Taxonomy (NCBI): domain Eukaryota; kingdom Viridiplantae; phylum Streptophyta; class Magnoliopsida; order Poales; family Poaceae; genus Avena; species Avena eriantha. The sequence goes on from OU342742.1 coordinate 97,572,998, forward strand.
AACGAGTATAAGTGCACAAGGTCAAAGGAAAATGAAAAACAACTAGACTGGATTGACACAGTACAGAGGCAGATATCAAAACAACTGGTGCATCGGAAGTTCCGCTTGGCAGCCGGAACTACCGGTCGCACGGGGTGCACCAGAAGCACCGATCATGCCCTCAGCGGTAGTACTGGTGAGATGACCACGCTGGTAGTACCCGCGGATCCGCACCGGTAGTACCGGTCAGAGCACGAGCAGGGCAGTTTGACTGGAAATCACAGATCTACGAAACTCGATGCACAAATTGATGAAAGCTAGACAATGTACTGAGGCAAAACAGTCTATAGTCGAATCCTAGCCCTACCAAGAATTCCCATAGCAGTTCTAGCCAAAGAAGGGCCCTAGAGAGGCATGTCCTACTCAAGCACAAAAATGTCCAGATCTCCATGAATGGAGCATGAGAGGAGAAAATACCAGGGTCCATGGCGGGGAATCGAGGAAGGGAAGAATCCCACGGAGCCGATCTGAGGAGGGACGGCCGGAAACGGTGTGGCCAGCGGCAACACCGTGGAGTGCTTCTTGGGGAAGAGGGGTGTTAAGATGGGGTCAGGGGGAGGCAAATGGGGAAGATGACCCCGTGCCCCCCTGGCCCGTCACTTAAAGGGGCCCCGCTCGACCGGTAGTACTGGCCAGGAGCCGGAACTACCGACGACGCCGGATGCTCTAGAAGGAGTGGTACTTCCGATCAGGGCGAAATTTCTGAGAGATTTGGCCCTGACCAGTAGTACCGGCTCCGACCGGAACTACCGACGATTCCCAGAAAACGAGCTCTAGATTTTGATTGGCAAGAGAAAAAAGACCTTGTGCAGAACTTGAAAAGACACAAACTGAGAAGAAATGACAAACCAGATCCACCAGAAAGAATAAAACTCAAAAAGGCTACGAGCCAAACAAAACAATGTCGGTGGCCTAGGCCACCATATATGAGTATATTTGGCTTGAAACCGCGAAGATGTATCTTGGGTTCATTACCAAAACTCATCATTTAAGCTCATTTTGTCTCCTTGAGAGACCATAGAGAATGAATACATTAGTGTGTGCATAATAGGAGGAGTGTTGGTTCATATGGGGAACCACACTCCCCCTAAAACCATGCGTACACCCAAACAAAATATTCTTTGAGACCCGAGTATGTGCGCAAGATACTCAAGCCACGTTGCTTGAATCAATGATATTTAGTTCATGCCTCAACTCCCGGAACCTTGCTTCATCAAGTGGCTTCGTGAAAAGATCCGCAAGATTGGCCTTGGTAGGAACATACTCCAAAGAAATGTCTCCTCAAGCAACATGATCCCGAATGAAATGATGACGAATCTCAATGTGCTTGGTCTTGTTGTGTTGAACTGGGTTGTGAGCAATAGCAATAGCACTCTCGGTGTCACACAGAAGTGGCACCTTGACGAAAGAGAGTCCAAGATCCTTCAAGGTTTGCTTCATCCATAGCAATTGAGCACAACAACTCGCGGCGGAGATGTTCTCAGCTTCGGCAGTGGACAAAGACACACAGTTTTGCTTCTTCGAGGACCAACTCACCAAAGACCTCCCAAGAAATTGACAAGCACCGGAGGTAGACTTCCTCTCTACTTTGTCTCCTGCCCAATCCGAATCCGTGTAACCAATGAGGTCAAAGCTGGCCCCCTTTGGGTACCACGGCCCAAAGTTAGGGGTATGAACCAAATATCGAAAGATTCTCTTGACCGCCACCATGTGGATTTCCTTTGGCGCGGCTTGGAATCTTGCACACATACCCACACTCAACATAATATCCGGTCGAGATGCACAAAGATAGAGTAGAGAACCAATCATGGAGCGATAAAGCTTTTGATCCACATCCTTACCCTTGGGATCAAGATCAAGATTAACCTTTATGGGCATGGGAGTTTTGACTCCATTTACTTGATCAAGGTTGAACTTCTTGAGCATATCTTGGACATATTTAGCTTGGTTGATGAAAGTCCCTTTCCTCAATTGTTTGACTTCGAAGCCAAGAAATAATTCCAACTCCCCCATCATAGACATCTCATAGCGGTCGGTCATGAGCTTAGCAAAATCCTCATTGAAAGCTTTGTTAGTAGACCCAAAAATAATGTCATCAACATAGATTTGGGAAATGAACAAGTTTCCTCCAACTTTCTTAGTAAAAAGAGTGGGATCAATGAGGCCTACTTCGAAACCACGGTCTAACAAAAGCTCTCTAAGGAACTCATACCATGCACGTGGGGCTTGCTTGAGACCATATAGTGCCTTATCGAGTTTGTAGACATGGACCGGGAAGAGGGGGTCCTCAAAGCCCGGAGGTTGCTTGACATACACCAATTCTTTTAGGGGACCATTAAGAAATGCACTCTTGACATCCATTTGTTGCAAATTGAAGTTATGATGGGTAGCATAGGCAAGAAGCATGCGAATGGATTCTAGATGAGCAACGGGAGCATAAGTTTCACCATAGTCTATGCCCTCAACTTGAGAGTATCCTTGGGCAACTAACCTTGCTTTGTTGCGGACGACTATACCATTTGCATCCCTCTTGTTCTTGAAGATCCACTTGGTCCCAATCACATTTTGACAATCTTTGGGTCTCTTCACAAGAGTCCACACCTTGTTCCTCTTGAAGTTGTGGAGTTCTTCGTTCATAGCATCGAGCCAATCATCATCTTCAAGAGCTTCGAAGACCTTTTGGGGCTCAACATGAGAAATAAACGCATGATGAGAACTAAAAGAGGTTAGTTGTCTCCTAGTAGTGGAGCCCCTATTGAAATCTCCATAAACATTATCAAGGATATGACCATCTTTGATGAGCTTGGCGAGACGGTATGCTTGACGCCGAGCTTGGGTCTCAAGATGAGATTCTTGAGCAACCACTTGATCATCACCACGGTTCGAGTTCCCTCCTTGACTATATGAACGAACTTGATCACTATCTTCATCAACATCAACCGAGGGAGAGACACCATCATTTGGCGGAGAGACATTTGCTTGGCCTTGGTCATTGTCAACTTGACCTTCTTCAACTTGACCTTGAGAGTCATTGACATGAGGAGTTTCACAACCTTGGAGGGGTGGAGCTTGATCAACTTGAGGTAGACTTGAACTTGGAGAGTCATGAACATGAAGATCTTGAGAGGAGCTTGGAGAATCTTGAGAAGCAATAAGTTGACCTTGAGGTGCAAGATGGTCTTGTGAGAGTGAAGGCTCCGCTTGAGTGGAGCTTGGTCCTTCTCCTTCGGCCACAAGGGGATCCTCAATGGGGTGGAAGAAACCCACACCCATTCTTCTTATGGCTTGGGGAGGAATTTCATCACTTGGATCACGAATACCATCTTGTCGCACAAGAGACTCATGATCTTCATCAAACTCGACATTGCTAGATTCTTCGACCCTTCCCGGTGCTTTGTTGTAGACTCGATAGGCATGGGATTGATTTGAGTACCCAACAAAGATCCCTTCTTGAGCCCTAGATTCAAACTTTGATAAGCGGACACCTTTCTTGAGAAGGAAGCGTCTACACCCAAACACCCGGAAGTACTTGACATTTGGCTTGCGATCGGTGAAAAGTTCATATGGAGTCTTGTTCTTCTTCTTGCGTAGATAGAGGCGATTGATTGCATGGCAAGCGGTTGAGATGGCTTCAGCCCAAAAGTTATATGGAGACTTGAATTCCGCCAACATGGTCTGGGCCGTATCCATCAAAGTACGGTTCGTCCTTTCGGCAACACCATTTTGTTGAGGGGTATAGGGAGTAGAGTATTGATGTTTGATCCCCTCATCACTAAGAAACTCATCCAATGTGTAGTTCTTGAATTCAGTGCCATTGTCACTTCTAATGGTGAGTATGGTGGAATTGAGTTTCCGTTGCACTTGATTGGCAAAGTCGATGACGGTTTGTTGAGTCTCACTCTTGAACTTGAAGAAGTAGACCCAAGTGTAACGTGAAAAGTCGTCAACAATTACCACACAAGACTTCTTCCCACCAAGACTATCATGAGAGGGAGGCCCAAAGAGATCCATGTGAAGAAGCTCCAAGCACCGTTCAGTGGTGATTTGATTAAGAATCTTGTGAGGCTTCTCATGCATCTTCCCTTCTATACAAGCCCTGCACACACGATCTTTGGCAAAGGAAATGTCTTTTAGTCCAAGGACCTGGCCCCCCATGTAGGGACTTTGCAAATCCTTCATGTTAACATGGGCTAGGCGGCGATGCCACAACCATCCCACGTCGGCTTTCGCATAGAGACATATAGCATGAGTAGATGGGTTTCCGGAGAAATCCACTACATATAAGTCATGCTCTACGTATCCAACGAAAGCTACCATGAGAGACTTGCTCCACATAAGGACCACAGAGTGCTCATTAAAGAAAGGTGAAAGACGCATGATAGCAAGAGCACGAATGGAAAGGAGATTGTAGCCAAGGGTTTTGACAAGCATGACATTCACCAAGGATACATCCGGGGTTACTACCACCTTACCAAAACCCAATACCTGAGAGCTTGTTTTATCACCATAGGAGACTAAAGTATTGGCAAAATTTGGCCTAATCTCCGACATGATAGACTTGCTTCCGGTCATATGGCTTGTAGATCCACTATCAAGCACCCATTTTGCACCTCCGGAAGCAAAGTCCTACAAGAAAATCAAGCTTTGGTTTTAGGTACCCATTTTGCAATGGGTCCCCTTTTGTTAGTCACAAGGGTCTTAGGTACCCAAATGTTCCAATGATAATCATGAGTGTAAGATGTACCAATGTACTTAGCATAAACATGACCATCAAAAGATTTGCAAAGAATGTAGGAATGATTATTCTTTCCGGCAAAGTTATCACTTTGCATAATGGTAGAATCACGAGAGGATACTAGAGCAAGGTTCTTGCTCTTCTTCCTTTTCTTGCTCCTTCTCTTGTTCTTCCTCTTGATGATAGCTTGCCCTTTTGCAAGTTGATCTTTCAATGTCTTGTTCTCCTCAACAAGATTCGCATGCTTGCAACAAGGGTTAGACGAACAAGACAAATGCACAATAGGCGTAGCGCAAGACTTTGAATGTTCATTATTTAATTGCGTTTGAAGTTGCTCATGAGCCTCAAAGATACTTGAGAATTTACTCTCCAAGTCATGATGTTCCTCCTTGAGTTTCTCAAAATCCTTGAGGCATTCATGACCAACACCAAAGTCAACCTTTTCATTTTTAAGGACATTCAATGAAGCAATAGCATGATATCGTTCTTTAACAAGTTGCGATATAAAGGCATTATGGTCATCAACAAGTTTAGCCACACTTTCCTCAAGATTTATTCTCATGTTATGTTCATCTTCAAGAGATTGAGATAGAGAGGCAATCTCATCGGCGGCCTCTCTCTCATTTTTACCTAACATGTCAATAATTTCTTCTTTCTCATCTAGCATTTCCCTAGCATGGTCAAGTTGGTTTACAAGTGTTTCAAAGCACATTCTAGTATCGTCATCTAGATGCTCCATGGATTCACACATTCTTACCATCTCTTTCTTAACCTCTAAACCCTCTAGATCATGCAAGGGAAGTTCATTTGGGGAGGACTTGGAAGCGGGAGTTACCTCGGTGGCCTTAGCCATGAGACACTTTTGGTTGCGGTTGGTGATGTTCTCATTTGGAGAGTCGAATAGAGACACTCATGGAGTAGATGAAGTAGCAATAGCGGCAACCCCCACGATCTCTCCACCTTGACATTCATTCTCAACATCATCATCATCGCCCGAGAAGTACTCTTCATGGACCACCATCGCCCTTTCCTTGTTAGGTAGGTTCTTGTTGTGGAAGTTCTTGTTCAAAGGATGAGGAGGTCTTGGCTTGTTCTTGAAAATGAGGCAGCCTCCATTGTCTTCTCTATTCTTGAAGGGGCATTGAGCTACAAAGTGACTCTTGTCATTGCAGTTGTAACAAGATCTAGCCTTTGGAGTCTTCATGGTTGAGTTGAAGCTTGGGTTGTCCCTTGACCTTGACTTCATGCCCGGTTTGTTCCAAAATGCCCTTGATGCTAGAGCCAAGTGCTCATTGAAAGCATATTTGATGTCCTCTTGAGACCACTCACTTGAGTTGTCGTCTTCATCAAATTCCACCACTTGAGCTTTCAAGGCAAGGTTCAACTTTTGAGACCCATAAGCACGAGCACGAGCTGACTCTGCATTCTTCTTGGCAATGGTCATGGCAATAACTTCACTCAGCACCTCTTGAGAGGACATGGTATGGTAGTTACTTCTCCCCTTGATAGAGTTGAGTTTTTGTTCCTCAAAGGGAAGAAGAGCTTGAACAAACTTCCTCTTCATGAACTTGTCGTCAACATAGGTAGCTCCGAGGTCCCTCAAGGTACAACAAAGAACCTTGAGCCGACGATACATGTCTTCGGGTGTCTCATCATCTTGCATTGCAAAGCCATCACACTCATTGTTGGCTTCATCAAACTTGGAGCTTTGAATGCTCGCATTTCCAATATACAACTCGGTGAGATGATCCCAAGCTTCTTTGGCGGTGGAGAATTGGCGAATGTGAGCAAAGTCCTTGGGGGTCAATGCCTTTTGAATCATACCCAAAGTAGTGGCATTGAGTTGCTTGTCCACGACCTCGGCACGAGTCAACTTCTTAGCATCATATGGAGAGAAACCTTCCTCCACAATCCTCATCAATTCAATAGAAGAGTTGGAGATATGGAATTGCATTAGATATTGCCAATTGGCGAAGTTAGAAGTATCTAGTATGGGAGGTGCTCCTTGAGGTATGATGTGCGGCATGGGAATGGGAGGTCTGGTGTGTACTTGAACGGTGGTGGTACCGCCGAGTAATCCTTTTCCCTATATCCCTCTTTGGAGGAGGAGTCACCTAGCCCCTCGATGCTCTCGCTTGGGGGCTTGGTGGTTTGAGCCACAAAGCCTAAGCCCAAGTGTTTTGGGGCTACCGCGGGAATCACCCCGGGGGCAACCACTTGCACGGGAGCGGAGGGGGCTTTGGCGGTAAGAGATGCATCATGAGGGGTTTCTAGCATGGGGGTAGGCTTAAGGGATTGCAAAAGGGTCATCATTTCCTCAAACTTGGTCATCATGGATGTCTCCAATCGATTGAGGTCATCCATGGAGGCCAAGTTCTTGGTGGCTGCACCCACACTTCCCTCTTTGTCGGCCATTGTCTCTTAGGCGGTTAAGCCCGGAGAAAGAGCCGAGGCTCTGATACCAATTGAAAGGCCCAACTTAGGTCGACTAGATGGGGGTGAATAGGAGACTACCAATTTTTAATCTTTTATCGCACTTTTAAGGCTTAGCACAAAGTAAGGTTCACTAGAGATGCTACTACATGAAAAACCTAAATGACAAGTAACACAAAGCTAAACGAGAGAGTAAAAGCAAGAAGTAAAGGAGTGGACCGAAAGAACTGGCGAGGGGACACGGAGATGTAATTCACGTAGTTCACTTCCAAAGAAGCTACGTCCATGTTGGAGAGGTGTCGGGGCCACACAAGGTCACCCGAGCGCCACAAAGGCCTCACCTTCTTCTCCGGTGAGCACCACCACAAAGGTGGCCTCACAATCCACTAACCGGTGACCTTGAAGGCGCCAACCAAAAACCTTTACAACGAGGTTGAGGGGAGGCTTCACAACTCAATTTAAGGCCCTCAACGATACCACAGAGCTTTACAACAAATGCCCTAGCTCCGAGGATGCCCTACACCGTCTAGGGTTCCAAGAACCCAAGAGAAACGAAATCCACGAAGGATGAGTGGGGGAAGTCAAAATTCCTTTGGTGGAGGTGTAGATCTAGGTCACCTCTCCCAATCCTCAAAAGATCAAGAGATTTGAGTGGGTGGGGAGAGAGATCTAGCCAAGTCAAGCTCTTGTGAAAATGGTGGAGAGAGAGAACCAAGAGATAAGGTGGGAGGAGGAAGAAGGGGCCTTAAATAGTCCCCCTTCAAACGGGCAGATTCTGCCCAGCCCCGACGCCGTCGGTGCGGACCGGTAGTACCGGTGGGCGAGCCACCACCGGCCCAGCAAGGGCCACGTAATGGTCAGAAGACCTGTTAGTGGACCCAAAAGGGCTGGCCGGAAGTACCGGTCCTAGTTCCGCCCCTAATTCCGACAAATAGACAGTGCGAGGCAGACGGTCATCTGACCCGCACTGCCCAGCGTCGGAACTGGGTCCGGAACTGGACCCGAAACTACCGGTGACCGACGAAGGCCGGTAATACTGGTCAGGAAGCGGTACTACCACTCAGGGGGCCACATGCTGGTCGGGCCGGTACTACCGAGCCAAAGTCCGGTGCTAGTTCCGACAAATAGGCAAAGTTAGACATAAGTCTTACTGAACCAAAAATTGCCTCGTCGGAATTAGGACCGGAACTTCAGCCAGAAGTTCTGCTCGAACAGCCCTGGGAAAAACCCTTGGGCGGTACTACCGCTGCCTGGCCGGTATTACCGGTCAGGGCAGAAAACCCCCAACTCTGCAGGAATCACTTTCTCACACGAAAACTGGGATGGCTGTGGAGGTGCATATATGGTTTGTGCATGAAATGTTGATTTCCCACAACCTTCCTAGATGGACTCCCTCTTGATAGTACGGTAGCCTCAAATATAAAGCAAGATAAAGTGAAAATAAGCGCTATCGACTACAAGCTCTTCCTTGAGAAAAATCCATCCACGAGCTCGACCGAAGATAAACCCTGAAACTTGGACAAACGGTTAAACCACAAAAGGAGTTGTCATCAACACCAAAAACATAAGGATAAAATAATCCTTTCACTAGTATCTAGGGATTTATTTATACTCTACTCTTTAGCTTGATTTCAAAAACTCATTGACTCCGCTGATCCCCACTGGATATCTTTAACTCTTCAAAGTAGTTCATCTTTTGAGGACGTCCTTGATTGCTTCGAGATCTAGCGAGGGTTAAGGAGGTACAGTTGAGTATGAGCGTACTCATCAAGTTCACTAAAAAGGAGTGTTTGATGCACTAACTACAACCACAGACCAAAGGTCGTAGGCTATGGAGTTTTTGTAAATATTTCTTCAAAGATTGTTTTAATTCTGAAAAGCTATGTCCGTCGGTCTTCACAGGTTGATTAGAACTTCGTGGAGTTTCTTTCCTACAACGTTTACAGCTCCTTCTCGCAATAGGAAGTAACGTGTCACACTTTTTTACACTCCACAGAGGCACGTTGCTTTACCCATGAGAGATCATTATCCATATTACACATCCGAGCGGCCAACCCGTTCACACTTCCTTGGTATGAGGCTTGTTATAAGGATCCAAGCCGATCACTGCCCTTCTCCGTGACCCTGTATGCCCACCCTTTTGCTCGCTCAGGACAACGACTGAGCCAATTTACATTCCTGAAAGGAGCAATCCATCATAGACAACAAGTACTGGGGAATTTATGGTACCTACCCATGCATGTGCCTAATGTAGGAACATGACTCCGATAAAGTTGTCCATCAACATACGAAAGGAAGAAGATCCTGCTGACTTCCCCAGAGCCATATAGATCTCATGGTTAACGCGTAATATACGGTGCAAGAATCACGGGCGACATTTGTTATTAATTCCTAAGTGATACTTTCCCGTGCAAATGGAACCTCCACCAATCCACGAATCATACCATGGTTCCATTTGCCCGCCATACTAGGTTACAACCACATGGACCGATAACCAATAAGTTAGATTATTATGAAAATAGTTTTTGCAGTCATCCTTTTTGAAATACAGATGATAACAATAGTAGATTGTAAATACTTGATAGAAAGTAATCAAAGGACATGAGCAAGTGTGAACTTGACTTTTTGACTACAAGATTACGCGGTCAAGGTCTTCTAATCGATATAAATTCCAGAATCTGAAATAGCATCATTGGTCCGGTAAGGACTAATTTATAAGAAGAAATATGCTATGATGCACAAGTAATGCTATGCAATTCGATAAAAACCCGAAGTAATCTGTTTTTGTGTGTTGGTTGAGTTTGGTGGTTTCTTATGGATCTTGTTTATTTTTTTAAGTTTACTTCACAACCAAAGGTATATTCTAAGAATAAAATTTAACACACAAAATGTAAAAGTAAAGCACAATAATAATAGATGTTTGATGTTGATTGGTACAATTTATCATTCATGAAATGTCATAATTTTAGTTGTTGAGACTTAACAGAAATACTAAGGTTTTTGTTTGAAGTGGCAAAAAGAATAATTTTTGAAGAAAATACTTCTTATATTAAGTTAATCAATTCGCCATGTTCTCGGAATGCAGTAAATAGGTATTGAGTATTGCTTTAAGGATCTCGATCTAGCATGTTTAATATAAATAGATTATATGAAAATAATTGACTATGGGAAATAGGTGAACTTATTATATGGTTTACCTAGTTACTACCAAGTTTTAGAGTCATGTGATGAGTTTAAATATGGTGCATATTTAAGCATACGGATTATTCATATTGTCACTCATCACATGCTATATATAGCTACTTCAACTATGCCTATTATGCATGATTACTAGTTCTCATTCATTTTCATAAGGACTTTGCACAACTAGTAGTTTTAGTAGGATTTTATTACTTTTCCTTGTATTTGACTTGTGTGTAGGTGCTATGGATAATCATTGATAAAAGGAGCCAAGAGATTCAATATGGAGAAGTTACAGGCGCTAGACTTAGCCATATATGATGTGGAAAATTCATATTTTTTCCATCATCTCATACTGCGGATCCAAGACCATGGTGTTGTAGCCCTCATCCATATGAATCCAATGAGCCAAAGAACACCTTAATTGGAGTTCCTATGAAGAAATGTCAACCAAAACGCTGAAGAGTACACAGGGTTTAACGATCTGTGCTATGGGCAGATCCCGCACATACCGTACAGTCGTATGATATGTTGCTAACGTATCCATAATTTTTGATGTTCCACGCTTGGTTTTTATCTACTTTCTTATATTTTGTTCCAACTTTGGAGTACTTTCTATACAATTTCTTGGACTAACCTATTAACAAGAGCCACAGTGCTAGCTGCTTGTTTTCTGCTGTTTTTGGTTCCAGGAAAGTTAGAAAATGAATATTCTCAGAATTGGACAGGACAAAAACCAAAGTCAGTTTTTCACCGAGGGACACCCGGAGCCAGAATATGAGACGGAGAGGGGCCAGGGGGCCGCCACACCACCTGGCCATGCAGCCCAGCCTGGCCCACGCCAGGGGGTGGTCTGGCCGCCTCCGGCACCCCCTCGGCCTCCCCTTTCGCCTATAAGATGCCTCCGATACAAAAACCCTAAGGACCCGATCAAAATTCGAAGAAAGAGTCTGTAGCCTCCGTCATCTCCATCCCTAGATCGGGAGGGATCTGAAGCTCTTCCCGGCACCCTACCGGAGAGGGGAATTCACCCTGGAGGCCTTCTTCATCACCATGCAAGCCTCCGGTATGATGCGTGAGTAGTGCACCTCTGGACTACGGGTCCATGTAGTAGCTAGATGGCTGGTTCTCCTCCTTTGAGATATTATTTTTAGATCTTGTGAGCTCCATTCATGATCAAGATCATCTATTTGTAATTCTATATGTTGTGTTTGTGGGGATCCGATGGATATTGAGATGCTATTTCAGATTGATTATTGATTCTATCATGTCTTTGTTATTTGTGATCTTGCATGCCTTCCATTGTTAGTAGCTATCTTGGCCAAGTAGATGCTAGCAACTCCAAGAGTTAGTATTTATGCTCGATAGTGGGTTCATGCCTCTAGTAATCTGGGGAAGTGACAGAAATCTCTAAGGTACTAGATGTGCTGTTGCTACTAGGGAGAAACTAACAATCCATTGTTCATAGAACAATCGTATTGTCTACTTTACACGCAATGTGTAATGCAATTATCTATTGCTTGCAACTTAATACTAGAGGGGGTTCGGATGATAACCTAAAGGTGGATTATTAGTCATAGATGCAGTTGGATTACGGTCTATATATAATGTTGTAATGCCCAATCAAATCTCAAAGGAGTCAAGATGAGTAGTATATGCATGATTGTTTTCTCGATGTTTGTCAATTGCCCCGCTGTAATTTGTTCACCCAACATGTCATCTATCTTAAGGAGAGCCACCACTAGTGAACTATGGACCCCGGTCCTTTCTTTTACCATCAATCTACAATTGTTTACTGTTTTCTGTTTATTTTCTGAAACTATTAATTTGTTCCACACAATACGTTTAATCCTTTGTTTTTAGCAAAACCAGTGAGATTGACAACCTCACTGTAAGTTGGGGGCACAGTTCTGTGGTTGTGTTGTGCAAGTCTCCATGTTGCTGCTAGCACCGGTAGTGCGCCCTGCCAAAGTTCAGCTAGCAACACCTTTGGGGTGTTTCCTTGCTCCTACTGGTTCGATTAAGCCTTGGTTTCATAACTGAGGGATACTTGCTGTTGTGCTCACCATACCTTCCTCTTGGGGTTCCCCAACGAGTTCGAGATATCTTGGGCCAACAAAGCTTTTTCTGGCGCCGTTGCCGGGGAGTCAAGGACATCTTCACAAGAGGAGTCCCTCATAACCAATCTCTTTACTTTGTTATTTTTTGTTTTGCTTAGTTTACTTTTGCTTTGTTTGCTTGTTTCTTTATCAAAAACACACAAAAAATAGTTTTACTAGTTTTGCTTTCTTTATTAAAAACGCAAAAAATGACTACTCTGGAAAATACTAAGTTGTGTGACTTCACTAGCACCAAGAACAATGATTTCATGAGCACACCTATTGCTCCACCTGTTCCTAAAGCTACTTTCTTTGAAATAAAACCTTCTTTACTCAATCTTGTTATGAGAGAAAAAATTTCTAGTATTGGTAGCTGCTGCTCATCTAAATAACTTTGTTGAATTTTGTGACATGCAAAAGCATAGGGATATAGATGGAGATATCATTAAGCTTAAATTGTTTCCTTTCTCTTTGAGAGGAAAAGCTAAGGAATGGTTGAATTCCTTAACTAGGAATAGTATTGATTCTTGGACTAAATGCAAGGATGCTTTCGTTGGGAAATACTATCCTCCTGCTAAGATTATATCTATGAGAAGTGAAATAATGAAATTTAAACAATCTGATAATGAACATGTTGCTCAAGCTTGGGAAAGAATGAAATCTTTGGTAAATAATTGTCCCACTCATGGACCGACTGCTTGGATGATTATCCAAACTTTTTATGCAGGATTGAACTATTCTTCAAGAAATCTATTGGATTCTGCTTCTAGATGTACCTTTATGACCATTACTTTGGGTGCTGCAACAAAACTTATGGATAATATGATGGTTAACTATTCTGAATGGCATACTGAAAGGGCTCCACAAGGTAAGAAGGTAAATTATGTTGATGAAACCTCCTCCTTGAGTGATAAAACTGATGTCATTATGTCTATGCTTGTTAATGGGAAAGCTCATATTGATCCAAATAATGTTCCCTTAGCCTCTTTGGTTGCTCAAGAAGAGCAAGTTGATGTGAACTTTATAAGAAATAATAATTTTAGCAACAATGCCAACATGAATAATTTTGGTAACAACAATTATAGGCCATATCCTCCCAACAATGGTAATGCTTATGGAAATTCCTACAACAATAATAGGAGTGCTCCCTCTGAACTTGAAGTTATGCTTAAAGACTTTATTAGTAAACAAACTGCTTTTAATAAAATTATTGAGGAGAAACTCTCTAATGCTGAAAGAAATATAGCATCATTGGCTGAAGATCAATCTTCTTTGAATAAAATGGCTGCTAAACCTGAAACTAATGATAATCCCTTTGCTACTACTAATGCCATACAAGTTAGAATTGATGAAAATGTTAGACTATTAGCTGAATTGCATGCTAAGTGGGAAAGAGATGATGAAATTGCTAGAAACATTAGTGTTTCTACTATCACTACCACTAGTGTTGAGGCTAGTAATAGCTCTACTACTTTAGATGATAATTACAATTTTGATCTTGATGGTTGCAACATCTCTGAAGTTATTAAGTTCCTACAAAATCTTGCTAAAAGTCCTAATGCTAGTGCTATGAATATGGCCTTTACAAAACAGATTACTGATGCTCTCATAAAAATCAAAGAAGAAAAGATGAAACATAAAGCTTCTATCCCTATAAAACAAGAAGATGGTTGGGAACCCATCATTAATATGAAAGAGAATGATTTTGATTTTAAAGCTTTATGTGATCTTGATAGTAGTGTTTCTATTATGCCTAGAAGGATTATGATATGCTTGATTTGCCACCATTGGAAGATTGTTATTTGAATGTTCCACTTGATGATTATGCTAAAAATAAACTCATGGAGAGTATTAATGATGTTATTATTATGGTTAACAATGCCTATGTCCCCGTTGATTATGTTTTGGATGTTGAATACAATGCTTCTTGTCCTATTACTTTCGGAAGACCTTTTCTTAGAACTGTTGGTGCCATTATTGATATGAAAGAAAGCACCATTAAATATCAACTCCTACTCAAGAAAGGTATAGAACACTTCCCTAAGAAGAGAGAGAAGACCTCTTTTGCCTCTCCTATGATTTTTTTTGGTTTTAATGCTTCCTCATTTGAGAACACTTGATTCTTTTTCTTGCTTCTTATGCCTAACTTGAAGGCGTTAAAGAAAAGTACTTATTGGGAGATAACCCAAAAGTTTTAGATGAGTCTTGGAAGTTATTACTTCAGTAATAACCGCTCCTTATCCTTTTTATTTGCTTTTTGTGCCAAGAATAACCTCTAATGAGAGAGAAGTAACGATTGGGAAAGTTGATGTCCCGAAACAGATTTCTGTGCTTCACCGTAAAAATTCGTATAAAATATTAGTACATCCTTTTGAGGCGTGAATTTTTGTGCTTCTACCCCAGGTTGTTATCTAACTTCCGTTAGTTCAACATTTTTCAATTTTAGGAACAGAAGGTATTCGATAAAATTCGTCTTTACCTGCTGGTCTGTTTTGACAGATTTCTGCCATTATTTGCATTTGCTTCTTGTTGATTCCTTTTTGAGTTCTTTTGAGGAATTGAGATTTTTGAGGGAAGTTATACAGTAGCTTTTGTTTTAATGGAACTTTTATTTGTGTTAAAACTTAACCTAAAGACTTATTATCTTGAGTGCACTAATGTTGCTAATAAAGATTGTGTGGAGTTTTGTATGAAGGAAAAATTTCAGGTGTATGGAAGGAATGAGTAATGAGATGAAGAATGGACTAAAGCTCAAGCTGGGGATGCGACGCATTTCACTCCAAGAAATATCCAAGAAGTACAAGCTTCAAAGCTTGGGGATGCCCAAGACATCCCCTTCTTCATCAATAAAAATCCAAGGTTTCTTCCAAACACTTCATTTTTATTGTTTCATGCACAGTTGTGTTGTTCTTGGAGCGTCTTCTTTTTGTTTTCATTTTGGTTTTTAGTTTGCTTGGTTTTCTTAGTTTTCTGAATAAATTGGTTGGACCCCCTCTTTCATACATTGGTATTCAAATAGTTTGGTTTGGATTGGAAAAAGAGTAGGAAAGTTCATGCTTAAGTGGTAAAAGGAGTTTGTTTTTGACTGTGGCCTATGCTTTGTCATGCCATGCTCGATATTGTTTTGGATTTATGCTTAGTATTCTTTGATGTAGCATGACATGTTATAAACAATTGAGATTGCTTAATGTGCCTTGGAAGAATCATGCGTTGTTTTAGCATATTAAAGCATAGTATTGTGGTATTCTCCTTTGATGTTTTATTTGGGTTGACTTGGCACATGCTCACACCATGTTATGACTATCCCAAGTCACCATAAGCCTTTATGATCCTTTAGTTTTCAACTTGTAGTTTCACTTTATGCTTTGATTAATGATGTTTTGTCACTCTGCATGATTATGGCCATTATTGCTCTCTTAGTTGGTCGCTCCTAGTCTTTTGCTAGCCTCCATAACCAAGTATGAGTTCCACTCATGCATCCAACTCCTAAAACCAAGTTATTCCAAATAGTCCACCATACCTACCTATTATCTTTTGCTATTCCAAGTATATTCATGTTTTTATCTACCTTCCGAATTAAACTTGTTATGTGAAAATTAGTATTAAAGCTCTCACGTACTTGATGGCACCCTTTACTTTCTTGCATTTAATAAACTTGAACCATTGTGTCCATCTTTGTTGCGTATATGTTTGCACTTTATAAGTTGAAGTTAGCAGAACCATGTATCATGGGGAACGCTTTCAACATTGCACTTGTACTTTGTACCCCGTTGATATCATGTTCTTTTGCTTATGGATCTCGGCGGTGCGAAATAAAAGGGGAACTTGTAAGATCATGGAGTTTGTATTTGTGTTAGAGAAACGCCTGGGCCGCTAGCCTAAGCCATGCCTAATCATCATGGAAACTTGCAGCATAACTATAATGAGCACTCTATGAAGCATCCTCAATAAAAACCTATGCAAATAGCAAATAAAAAGATCACTAAGATGCTCATTGTCTGCTTATCTTGTCATTTTGATTATGGGATAGCTCCTGTATCATATGCAAGGGGTACCCCGTTGGCGGTTCTCTATGATACATATGTACTTACAATGACAAGAGCTTACTTGTGACTAAAGTTGAGTAGCATGAGGTTCGGTCTTCGTAAGTAAGGGGCATGAGATTTCAGCTTATAACTTGTCAAGCATATCCTCTTAGTTGTGTCACTTTAACCTTAACCACCTAAAGATTCTTATGATAGGGGCAATGAGAGATGAAAGCTAATAAGTACCATTATTTTTGGAAGCTCTTTATGAAACTTGAATCCCTACTTCCTTCTATGAAGGCCTTTCTTTTATTTTTATGTTGAGTCTTCACCTTCTATCTTTATGCACCTACTTTGCGAGCATAGTGGCCATTCTTAGTTCTATGTGCATTGTCCCAAGACTTGTTGATTGATGCATAACTTTGATATTGCTTGTTTTAAACTATTTGTATCTAGTCACTCTTGTGAACTTTGAAGGTGTCCTATGCATTTATGTTTGCTACGCTATGAAGGAGAAGCTGAATGCCACTATGCTTTGTTTTCTTTATGTGAAACAAACAAACGTCTTGCAAAGCATTGTTATTCATGAATCTTTTGTTTGTTCCTTTTTATGTTGCAGCATAGTTGCTTTGTCTTATTGTTAGAACTTTGTATTTTCATGCTATGATTAAAGTACTATGATCCCAGCTATCAATGTTTACAAATACTTTGATCAAATTTATGATGGTGTATGTCACCTAAAAATTATTCTTTCTTTTTATCACTTACCTACTCGAGGACGAGCAGGAGTTATGCTTGGGGATGTTGATACGTTGCTAACGTATCCATAATTTTTGATGTTCCATGCTTGGTTTTTATCTACTTTCTTATGTTTTGTTCCAACTTTGGAGTACTTTCTATACACTTTCTTGGACTAACCAATTAACAAGAGCCACAGTGCCAGCTGCCTGTTTTCTGTTGTTTTTGGTTCTAGGAAAGTCAGAAAATGAATATTCTCGGAATTGGACGGGACAAAAGCCAAAGTCAGTTTTTCACCGAGGGACACCCGGAGCCAGAATACGAGACGGAGAGGGGGCAGGGGGCCGCCACACCACCTGGCCGTGCGGCCCAGCCTGGCCCGCGCCAGGGGGTGGTCTAGCCGCCTTCGGCACCCCCTCGGCCTCCCCATTCTCCTATAAGATGCCTCCAATACAGAAACCCTAAGGACCCGATCAATATTCTACGAAAGAGTCTGTAGCCGCCGTCATCTCCATCCCTAGATCGGGAGGGATCTGAAGCTCTTCCCGGCACCCTGCCGGAGAGGGGAATTCACCCTGGAGGCCTTCTTCATCACCATGCAAGCATCCGGTATGATGCGTGAGTAGTGCACCTCTGGACTACGGGTCCATGTAGTAGCTAGATGGCTGGTTCTCCTCCTTTGAGATATTATTTTTAGATCTTGTGAGCTCCATTCATGATCAAGATCATCTATTTGTAATTCTATATGTTGTGTTTGTGGGGATCCGATGGATATTGAGATGCTATTTCAGATTGATTATTGATTCTATCATGTCTTTGTTATTTGTGATCTTGCATGCCTTCCGTTGTTAGTAGCTATCTTGGCCAAGTAGATGCTAGCAACTCCAAGAGTTAGTATTTATGCTCGATAGTGGGTTCATGCCTCTAGTAATCTGGGGAAGTGACAGAAATCTCTAAGGTACTAGATGTGCTGTTGCTACTAGGGAGAAAACAACAATCCTTTGTTCATAGAACAATCGTATTATTTACTTTACACGCAATGCGTAATGCAATTATCTGTTGCTTGCAACTTAATACTGGAGGGGGGTCGGATGATAACCTGAAGGTGGATTATTAGTCATAGATGCAGTTGGATTACGGTCTATGTATAATGTTGTAATGCCCAATCAAATCTCAAAGGAGTCAAGATGAGTAGTATATGCATGATTTCTTTCTCGATGTTTGTCAATTGCCCGCTATAATTTGTTCACCCAACATGTCATCTATCTTAAGGAGAGCCACCACTAGTGAACTATGGACGGTCCTTTCTTTTACCATCAATCTACAATTGTTTACTGTTTTCTGTTTACTTTCTTCCACACAATGTTTTCAGCAAAACCAGTGAGATTGACAACCTCACTATAAGTTGGGGGCAAAGTTCTGTGGTTGTGTTGTGTAGGTCTCCATGTTGCTGCTGGCACCGGTAGTGCGCCCTGCCAAAGTTCAGCTAGCAACACCTTTGGGGTGTTTCCTTGCTCCTACTGGTTCGATTAAACCTTGGTTTCATAACTGAGGGAAACCTGCTGTTGTGCTCATCATACCTTCCTCTTGGGGTTCCCCAACAAGCTCGAGATATCTTGGGCCAACATCGTACCACCCTCTACCAGCTTTGTTTCGTCAAACGGAACAACATTTGTGGAGTCCCAATGGAAATATTCGGCCCTGACCTCTGTCGGTTCTCAAAACAACCTCTAAAACGCCTATTTAAAGAGGGAAACCCTAGCAGCCATATGGGGAGTCCACAAACGCTACAGGGGCAGAACCCTATTGTTCCACTGCCTCCATAGCCACCGCACACAAGATCTCCACCACCACACCACTCAAGAGTAAGAGGAGACTTCCATCTTGATTGGCTACACAGCGATATTCATCACCATCTTCATCGACAACGTCTTCAACATCGATCCCTTTTATTTACTTTGTTATAATCCTAACTTTATTGTGGATTTTGACTTATATTCAATTGTACCTTCAAATATCATCCATACTATTGCCTTATATTGATCCCCTTCATGTATGAGTAGTTGCCTTGTTCTTGGGGAGAGATGGTGAAACCCTAGTATTATTATGCATTGAAATAAAGATGATCTATAACTTTGGTCCTTGATCTATTGATTTATGATATTGTGTTAGATCTCCTTCTTTAGATGATATGTGAAGTCAGCCACATATCATTTGCCTTCGGGGCTAAAGAGAGGGAGATACCCTTTGAACGTCTATGGGAGTACGACTAGTACTACTTTTGTGACTACAAGCATTGGTTTATAACCTGCATGGTCAAAGGGGTATTAAGAGAGACTCACTAAGCTTATTGCGATATCCATGGGGAAACCCTTAATTGTGGGTATAGATGAGTTATTGCTCATAGGCATCGCAGTGGTTATTTAGAGATGACCTCAATACCTGATTCAAGAAGCAACTGCTCACGGATCTTGTAGTGGACATCTTATTATTGAGATCTCTCCTCACATATCATGATGAAAGACATAGATTATCCTAATCATACATAATTCTCACATGCTAGTGGTGAATCCTACACTCCTTGAGAACCCCTCAACCACATCATACAACACTTCATAAATATTCTCTTTGTTTAGTTTAGTTATTTACTTTACTCTTAGTTACTTTCAATCTCACTTGTTCATTGCCATTCCAGCAACTTATAGTGTAAACTGTTTCCAAACACCGTATTGGGTGCGAACGTGGCCTCACTGACAACATGGTTGCGCGGTTGTGTTGTTACCATTTACAAAGCTTCCATGGGATAAACTTTCTAATAAATAGTTGCTGCTACAAGTATTGCAATAACCTTGTTGTTGATCGCAGGAACCCAAACATCATCATGCTATGTATAGTTAAATAGAATGAGATCATTCATTTCTAACATAAGTGAATGATATATAAAATTAACATATAAATCTTTGACTTATAGTTATTATAAGATTCTAAAGGAGTATTACTTGGTTAGCAATACACATTAAATTTTGTTTTAAACTATGGTTATGGTTCTAAGTATAGTATATGGATTTTCATCTTTCTTTGGGTGTCTTTCTTGAATTATGAGGTAATAATTATCTTTGAGATATTAAAACATTTTTACCTCATTTATAAACAAAAGAACAATATTTATTTAAAGAAACAAACTCTAAATGGCTTAAGTGAAGCTAAAAGGAATTTACCTTGATTTACAAAGATAAAGAAAATACATTTTTTTTATTTTTGAACAAAAAATAAGATCTTTAACCTTTGTTACATATGTATTCTTTATAAATCCTAGAATCGTATGGAATACTATCCTAAGTATTTTTCTAGTACAATATATCCATCTTTATACTTAAAAATGATTTTTATTTATTTTTAGGATGTTTCCTCATTTTTATGTATTACTATAGAAGATTTAATGGTTTAAATATTTTTCCCTAATTTATTTAGTTCAAATAGCCAACTTATTATTTTTCTTGGGGAGATTATATTTTTGTGATCATTTTGATATAGCATATATATTTTTATTATTTTTCTAGAGCCTAAATTGTTTATAGGGTTATTTTGGTACTTTTCATTTTATTTCATTTCTTCTTTTATTTTATTCTTGGAATTTGTCCATTGGACAACCCAACCCATTGGGTTGGGCTAGACCCATTGGTCTGGTCTGCTGGTCGATCCGACCTAGCCCCCACTCTCGCTCTCCCCTAGAGACTGCATCACCCTATCAATTCTCAGTTCGTTGCTGATTTTGCAATCAAGATCATTTAGGCGTTGAACGTAGCCAGACTTTTTGACCACGTGCTCGCTCAAGCTGATGTGCTGCTCAATCTTAGCCGAGAAGAAGAGATTTGAAACCTCATACCTCTTAGACTATGCCTAGGGTGCAAATATGGCATTGAGATCAGTGATGATCTCAAAGGCACTCTTATTCTCAAAGCGCTTCTGCAGGTCGGACTCCATGG
This sequence comes from Avena eriantha, assembly GCA_910589775.1. NCBI lineage: Eukaryota > Viridiplantae > Streptophyta > Magnoliopsida > Poales > Poaceae > Avena > Avena eriantha. Next base: position 97,594,233 of record OU342742.1, read on the forward strand.
CGTAGAGCATGCCACTCTAGACACAGGCATTATCATCTTCCTTCTGCTGATAAACATTTTTATCATCTTGAGAGGCAGCGGCAGCGGGTTGGTCACCTATAGCAGCCTCAAGTATATAAGACATCTTCTAGGGAACGAGGAGAATCCTTAAGTTGTAGGACCAGGCGCTCAAGTTCGTCCCATCAGTTTTTAGCTTTTCTTTCTCAAGGAAGGGGCCAAGGTTGAAGGTAGCGCGAGACATCTACAATATTATTTATAAAATAGTTAATCTTGTATGTTCATAATATGAGTTCTTATTTAGTCATACTAAAATACCAGAACTCCCACTCAAACGAACATCCATCGACATTCGTTTGGTGACTACACGATCCCTTTACACCGCACCATCCCCAATCATCACGATCTTTAGTGCAGCTCCCAGGGTAGATATCATCATATCGATCACATCTCCATGTGACACATGATTGACTTTTCGGTTAGCTATGTTCTGAGGCCATGTATGTATATGCTAGTCTCGCAAAACTTTAACCACAGTGTATTGATGTGCATATATGGTTTACACCCACTGTATGTGAATGCAAAGATATCTAGCACCCGATCATCATGGCTTGCTTCATAATTGTGAACTTTCTTGGTGGTGCACACGTTTGGGAGAACATGAATATTGGAATTACAGTATGAAGGATTATATTAGTATGCTACCATCATAAGTCTAATACTAAGCACAACAAGATCACACAACAACAAACATCTAATCAAAACAGTTATGTATGTGATATGTGGTGGTTGTCGCGTCTTGATCTCCATCGAGAACTCTAGCGTTTGCACCAGATTCACGGTGCCACCTTACCTTCGGCTGTTTATCCCATAAACACTTACCTAAATCACATATATCATTTGCCCTCCTACAAAACAAAGTTAGACGCTTCTACTTTCTGTTTGCAAGTTTTACATGGTTGATTGGGCTTTTGCACAAGAACCGCTTCTTACCGACGAATCCGACCACAATGTGGATTAACTAGTTGCTACTTTAAATCCCTTTTCAGGGACGTCCTTTGTAAGTTCCATATCAACTAATGTCGGAGAGACAGACATCCGCCAGCCACTTATAAGGTACAAGCCGTATGTTAGTCGTTCAACCTGTCTCGCGTAAGGTTACAAGTAATCTTGGTCCAGCCGCTTCATCCGACATTATCGTGATAGTAGCAAGTACACGTGGGAGGGTAGCAATTAGAAAATCAATGCCCACATAATCCACGTGTGCTCTACTCGTACAAGTACATGTACGCATATTTCGCTATGATACCACTGAAGGGGTTCCGTGGCAAAAAAAAACAAAACAATCCTACTATGAGAACACACCAACCCAAGATCGATATATGGATAAGTACAGTAACAAGCGGGATACAATGATCATACTTTTGAAGACTGAGAAAGTAGGAATACATTCCCACACAAACGTTGCTGATGAAGCCGAGCGTCGCGGACCTCAAGGTCTAGAAGGCTTCAAGCGTCAAGCCCCACTAATGGTGGTGCTTCGTCAAGCTTACATGCCTCCAGTGTAAAGACGTCTCCCGAGCCCCGATCGAGTAAGGTAGCAGAACAAGAAGATCCAGACCGATTCTAACGACACGACGACATGCGTTGGATGGAGAAACCTCTACCTCGTGTAGCATGTTTCTAACTTGGGAACACACTTGAGAGGGAGGGAGAGAGAGAATGGCATGTGCCAATTGTGGGATTCAGTTGGAGAAATTAGGGTGAATGTCTCCCCTATATATAGGAAAAACTAGGCTACTCCCACCATCCAAGTCCTAGGGTGGGACTATTGCTTGGGAGAGGTGGGAGGAGGAGGCGTCGGCGGTGGGTATGGGCCCCACTTGCCTGCCTTGGCCCACCTAGGGTGGCCGATGGGGTGGGAGCCTCCCCACCCTGGTCGCTTGGCCCCTAGGGCCCTTGGCCCTTCCCTCTTGGGCAATCTTCCCTCCTAGGGAAGGCCCATGTAGGGATTTTTCCTTTTTTCTTTTATTTTTAAATAAATATATATTAATATTAATTTGCAATTAAATATTAAATACATTATTTAATTTCTCCTTGTTTAAAACTCCTTTGGACGGACTCTGAACACTTCGGTATTCTCTCTGGAACCATTCCAATTCTCTCTTTCTATTCGTCTATTGGTATTGGATCATCTTGTAGGGTCTATTAACCTTTGTTGTGACACCCTTATGGTTCGAGGATGTTCGGGTATGAAGGGGATCACTCCCCGATCATTGAACATCAGCAGTATCTAGAAATACCTGATGATCCCTGATCATTCCATGACACAGTGTTGTTCGCTTGAACCTTCTGAACATTGAGTCTTATTCCCTTTGTGCAACAATGCCTGTTTTGTCCAAGACCTGATATCATGTATCTCATATAGTTCAATCTTGTTACTGACAAACACTTTTACTCGTTCCTGTGATAACACATCCCTGTGACCTAGTCACTTGCTTGCAGGCTCATTGATGTGGTTTCACCGAGTGGGACCAGAGTATCTATCCATTACTTTAATAGGAAAATCCCGATCTTGATCATACGCCTCAACTATTCCTGTGGAATACCTCAAACACACCTTTATGGCCACCCATTTACGGTCATGACAGTTGATGTGATCAAAGCAGCCGCAGGAGATAGTGATTAACCATGATCTCGCGGTCAAAGGATTAAGTTACTATGCTTTGTTAGATATTAGACCATTTGAACTTTGTGACTGGATCACGTTGCAATTCTACAGTCAGGTGTGTCCATCACTTCATTAAGTGACCTCGTTGTCAGGTGATTGTTTTATGTCAAGTCCATGATCGGGAAACCTCGATCATCATCTGCCCAACGAACTAGTACTAGAGGATACTAGGGACTTGGTTGGTTATGTACCACACCTGTATTTATGTTCCCGCTAAATACAATTATAGCATTGTCGGGGGGATGACCTCCGGATACCCCAACCAGACAAGAAGCACGGCAGTCGGATCGCGTCCGGCTGATTAGGCGTAGCCGGATAAGGCAAGTCAAGCCGGCTACTGAGAGGTAGCCAGAGCAGCAAGAAGCAGCCGGCTACGTTAGCGCAACCGGAACCAATCAGAGAGACAGGATGACGTGCGGAGCAGTGCGCGGTATGCCCTGTACGACGACAAGACATGCAACTACTCGGCCATACTGAAGACTTTGCGGGGATGATGCGGGAACAGTGGCCCGATGCTAACGACAGGCTCGCACGGTGTTCACTGTGCCCACGACAGCCATACCGCTCGTACTCTGATGGGAAATTGTTGTACCGGATACTGTAGATGACCAGCCGGCTGGGACCCGCCTGTGGGGCCCGCCAGTCGGATTGGTCAGTGAGACCGTTGCCTCTCTGCCTATATAAGGAGAGGCAAGGCCTCAGCAGAAAGGGTTGGTCTCAGTGCATTTAAGACAGTAGCTAGAGAATGCAGGTCGAGGAGCACTTGTAGGTCGTATATCGCTCATAGTCAGATCGGCAGGAGTAGGAGTTTTACCTCACCACGAGGGGTCCGAACCTGGGTACTTCCTGCGTCTAGCTACGCTTTCTTGTATCCAATCCCGCCTGTGGACGCCGTCGATAGCTTCCCTGCTAGTCCCCACACCTCTATCTAACCTTCTTAGGTACTGTCGTTCCCAATACAATGACAGTTGGCGCCCATCGTGGGGCTAATGGCTTCGACCGGAGTCATGTTCCGCACGGGACCCCGCACTTCAGCCGGTGAGCGCGTGGCCTCCGGCCTGGTGCTCACGCTTGGCAAGTTCGACTGCGTCATCGACAACGTGTCCTGCTTCGCCGGAACCACCTTCCCGGTGAACGGCTCCATCCTGCTTTTCAGCGACCTCCCCGTCTACGTCGCCACCGTTCCGGAGCGTTTCCCTAGGGAGATTGTCTCCATCGCAGAGTTACCGCATCCGGGCGGCAGCGCCTCCGTCGCTTCCTGCGGCGTGGAGGTCATGATGGCCGGCGCCAGTTCCCAGCCCCGCCAGCCGTGGGAGCGAGGCGCGGACGAAGGCGGAACTTCCGCGCCTCCGCAGCCTCGGAATCCGGTAGAGGAGGCCATTGATCGGCTCCTGATGCCGGTTAACCTCGGGGACAACCCGGAGGAGGCGGAAGCCAACTTCGCCATGGAGAGACAGATCCTCCTCCAGGAGGCCATGGAGCTGGTGGCAACCCGCAAGCAACTCGAGATCACCCGGCATGAGTATGACCACGCGCACGGTTTCACTCCTGCTACCGCGGAGCCGAGCCGGCGTGGCCAGGTGCGACGCCGAGGCGGCGAGCTGGGTGGAAGGATGGAAAAGGACGGGGAGCCGGATCTCGTGCCCGCCCTCATCCAGCCCACCTACAGCACGCCCATCAAGAACCTGCGTGTGGCGTGAGCCGCGGCAGAAGAGCTACCCAGCTTGGAGGGCGAGGAGCGAGCTCGACAGCATGCTCGCATGCAGGAGCTCCTCCGAATCACGGATGAGCAGGCCGACGCCAACCAGCAGATGCAGGAGGACCCCAACTACTCCAGGGGAGCAAGCCGCCTGTCAACAGCAAGGGCGCGCCTTGCGACACCCAGCAGGCGTCCTCCCCTCAGCCCGATAGGGCCCGCAGCAGGCGCCGCAGCTCTGGCAACAAGGGCCAGCCACGCTAGGAGCAAATGGTGAACAGCAACCCACCGCCTCCCTCGCCACCAACCAGAGCACCAAGACCCGCCGGTTCCCATCTGTCGGGCCGGGTGGGAGCGCCCAACCCAGATCGTCTGGATGCATGTGACCACATCGAGCTCCTCGCTCAAGCGCGCGTCACGGAGGAAGAAGACTCCACCGGACCAGTTTGTTTCGGACCCCGCATTCGAAACGAGCCATTTCCGGATAAGTTCACCCTGCCCAGAGACACCCCCAAGTATGACAGCAGCATGAAGCTAGAAGATTGGCTTACCGACTATGCTACGGTAGTCGGCATCGCCCATGGGAACAAGCGCACATCTGTGTGCTACGTCTCCCTTATGCTAACTAGGTCGGCAAGGACATGGCTCAACAGCCTTGCGCCCAACAGCATCAACGCCTGGCCGGACTTCGAGAAGGTGTTCGTCCGCAACTTCAATGGCACGTACAAGCGTCCGGGACGCCCACGTGACCTGGCCTTGTGCGTCCAGGGTGACCGCAAGACCGACCGCGAGTACCTCGCCAAGTGGATGGAGCTGTGCAACACTTGCGAGGGCATCCTGGAGAGCCAGGCCATCAGCTTCTTCATCGAGGGTTGCCGAGAAGGCACCATGCTTCACCACCGGCTATTGTGTGATGAGCCAAAAACCATGGCGGAGCTCATGATAGTTGCGGACCAGTACGCCATGGCGGATGCCGCCATGAAGAAACCCCTCCGAGTAAATGCTGACAGGCGTCCGACTCCTATGGAGCCGGCTCGCGACCGTCCGAGCAATCCGGCTGGGGAAGCCGGATCCTCCAGGCGCCATGGCAACGACAACCGGTTCCACGGGGACCGCCAAGCCGGACAGCAGAAGCCCCGCTACCACATGAGGCGGGTTAATGCTGTGGAGGGCGTGCCCAACGCGCCGCCTAATGATGCAAGGAGGCAGAAGCCGCGGCTCACCTTCGACCAGATGATTGACGGCCCGTGCAAATGGCACATCGGTCCCTTCAAACCGGCTATGCACACCATCCGGTATTGCAGCTGGACCCGCCAGCTAAAAGACCAGGGCAGCCAGCAACGTCTCCCCCTACCCCCTCCTGGCGGACCACCACCACCAGCTAGGGGGGCCGGCAATGATGGTAACGGCGGCAACAACAACAACGGCTACCCCCAGCCGCATGCCGCCTACCACATCTTCAAGACGGAGCTAGACGACAAGCACAACCGCAGGCGACGCTCTAAGGAGGTCAACGCCATCGTCTCTCTGGTCCCCCAGTACCTGAACTGGTCGGAAACCCCCATCACCTGGAGCCGAGAGGACCATCCAGAGCATCTGCCGACTCCCGGGGGCTACGCCATGGTACTCAACCCCGTCATCGTCAGCAACGAGCGCGCATGCCACTTCTCTCGCGTCCTCATCGACGGAGGCAACAGCCTCAACCTCCTTTACCGGTCTTCGCAGGAGAAGTTGGGCGTTTGCGAGTGCGACCTGCGCTCGACCACCACAACGTTCCATGGCGTACTGCCGGGTCCGGCTTGCGACCCGCTGGGTAAAATCCAGCTGGACGTCATCTTCGGGACCGAGGAGAACTTCTGCCGCGAACTAATCTGGTTCGAGGTGGTAAACCTGACGAGCTCCCACCATGCTCTCCTCGGGCGTCCTTCCCTCGCCAAGTTCATGGCCGTCCCCCACTATGCATACCTCAAGACGAAGATGTCGGGACCCAATAGCGTGATCACCGTCGCCGGCTGCTTCAGGCGGTCAATGGAGTGCGCCTCAGCCGGTTCCAAACTGGCAGAGGCCGTCATCATAGCTGAGGAGAAGCACGTGATCATGCGCAATGTGGCCATGGCCCAGCAAGACGTACCAGCTAGTAGCACACCGGCTGGAGAAGGAGCCTTCCAGCCGGCAAAGGAGACGAAGCGGATCCTGCTCGACCCCTCCGACCCGACCAAGTTCGTCACCATTGGTGCCAATCTGAACAGCAAATAGGAAGGCGCGCTCGTCGACTTCCTTCGTCAGAATCAGGACATCTTTGCATGGTCACCCAAGGACATGCCTGGTGTACCGAGGGAGTTCGCCAAGCACTTACTTCATGTGCGGCCGGATGCCAAGCCGGTTAAGAAACCTCTGCGCCGGTTCGCAGAGGAGAAGAGGAAGATTATCGGTGACGAGATCACCTGGCTCCTCGCAGTCGGGTTCATCATGGAAGTGTACCACCCGGACTGGCATGCAAACCCAGTCCTGGTGTTGAAGAAGAACAAGACCTGGCGCATGTGTATCGACTACACTAGCCTGAACAAGGCGTGCCCGAAAGACCCATTCACATTGCCCCGTATCGATCAAGTCATCGATTCCATGGCCGGCTGTGATTTGTTGTCTTTTCTAGATTGCTATTCCGGTTACAATCAGATCCGGTTAAACCCGGTTGATCAAATTAAGACATCATTTATCCCCCCCTACGGGGCTTTCTGCTATGTAATCATGCCTTTTGGTCTGAAGAATGCAGGCGCTACCTATCAGCGCTGCATGCATAAGTGCTTGCACTCGCAGATAGGCCGAAACGTGCATGCCTACGTGTACGATGTTTTCATCAAGACCAAGGAGGAGCGCACCCTCCTCGAAGATCTAGGAGAGACATTTGGCAACGTCCGGCAGTACCAGATGAAACTGAACCCGGAGAAATGTGTCTTCGGGGTCCCATCCGGCCAGCTACTCGGTTTCCTCGTATTGCAACGAGGGATCGAGGCGAATCCGGAGAAGATTGCGGCCATCGAAAGGAGCCTAGGAGCCTGCTTAGAGTCTAGAAGTTCACCGGGTGCTTGGCCTCCCTCAGTCGTTTCGTCAGCCGGCTGGGAGAGAAGGCACTCCCGTTGTACCAGCTGATGAAGAAGATGGACAAGTTCTCCTGGACTTCGCAAGCCGACGCCACATTTCATGACCTCAAGCGCATGCCATCCACGACGCCAGTTCTAGCCACGCCGGCTAGCAAGGAGGCGATGTTGCTCTATATAGCAGCCATCAGCCGGGTCGTCAGCATCGTCCTGGTGGTGGTGCGCCCCGAGGAAGGCAAGGCTCAGCCGGTTCAGAGGCCCGTCTACTACCTCAGCGAAGTCCTCTCCCTCTCCAAGCAGAACCACCCCCACTACCAGAAGATGTGCTACAGCGTGTACCTGGCATGCAAGAAGCTCAAGCACTACTTCCAGGAGCATCCGATTAAGGTTGTGTGCACGGCACCCCTTTTGGAAATCATCGGCAACAAAGACGCCACCGGCCGAGTCGCCAAGTGGGCCATCGAGCTCATTGCCTACTCCATCTAGTACGAGCCCTGGCTCACGATAAAGTCGCAGGCGCTGGCGGACTTCCTCGTCGACTGGGCCGAGACCCAATACCTCCCACCGGTTCCGGATTCGGACCACTGGAGGATGCACTTCGACGGGTCGAAGATGCTCGGGGGCTTGGGAGCCGGCATCGTGCTCACCTCGCCCAAGGGAGACCGGCTAGAGTACGTCCTGCAGATCCACTTCAAGGCCTCCAACAACATAGCCGAATACGAGGCACTGGCGCACGGCCTCTGGCTAGCCAGAGAGATTGGTGTCAACCGGATCCTTTGCTTCGGCGATTCGGATCTGGTGGTCCAACAAGTATCCGGCAAATGGGACGCCCGCGATGCAAACATGGCTCTCTACCGGTTCCACATACAGAAGCTCAGCGCCTCCTTCGACGGATGCGAATTTCATCACGTCCCTCGCGCCAACAACGAGGCGGCCGATTCGCTCACCCGAATCGGATCCACCAGGCAGGCGATCCCACCAGAGGTCTCCTTGGAGCACCTACGCAAGCCCTCCATCAACCCGTCCCCCGAGTCGGATTCCATCATATGGGCAGGGAGCGCTCCGGTTGACGGGGCGGCAGATGCAGGGCCGACAGAACCTCCAAAGAAGAAGGCCCGCGCCAACTCCAGCAAATCAGTACCCTCCGGCTCGCAAGACCCGGGGTCTGCCGATTCGTCAAACGGCTTGGGGGCTGTCGTCCCGGGTACCTCATCCGGACGACCCCCCGACGACCATCAACCGAAGAGCGACAGCATCCTCGCCATCCAGGAAATACCATCATGGGCACAACACTTCATGAACTACATCGCCAACGGGGAGCTCCCGGATGACGAGGCGGAGGCCAGGCAAATCCGGTGCCGCGCGCACACGTACACCATCATCAACAAAGAGATGTACAAGCGCAGCATATCCGGCATCTTCCAAAGGTATGTCGATGTGGACACAGGCTACCGGATACTCAAGGACATCCACCGGGGCGAGTGCGGGCACCATGCTTCGTCGAGGGCGATAGTCGCCAAGGCGTTCCGCCATGGTTTCTATTGGCCCACCGCCCTCGAGGATGTTGAGCAGCTAGTCCGCGCGTGCAACAGGTGCCAGCGCTTCGGGCAGCTCAGGCATATGCCGACTTCGGTGCTCAAGACCATACCGATTACCTAGCCCTTTGCTGTTTGGGGCCTTGACATGGTCGGTCCCTTCAAACGGGCGCGCGCAGGTACGACCCATTTTCTAGTGGCGGTGGACAAGTTTGCAAAGTGGATCGAGGCCAAGCCCATCCGGAAGCTAGACGGGGCGACAGTCGTCACCTTCTTCACCGACGTCATCAACCGGTTCGGCTACCCCAACAACATCATCACCGACAACGGCACGAACTTCGCCAAGGGGGCCTTCGCCCGATTCTGCAGTAAAAGGGGCATCCGGCTGGACCTCGCATTCGTCGCGCACCCGCAGTCCAACGGGCAAGTCGAAAGAGCAAACGGCTTAGTGCTAGCCGGCATCAGGCCACGCCTCATCGAACCTTTGGAGTAGTCACCCGGATGCTGGATCGAGGAGCTTCCGGCTGTGCTGTGGAGCCTCTGCACCATGCCGAATAGATCAACCGGCTTCACCCCATTATTCTTGGTCTACGGATCGGAAGCCGTCCTCTCCGCGGATATCAAGTTCGACTCTCCGCGCAAGCTCCTCTATGATGAAAAAGCCAACCAGGAGGCATGGGAAGATGGTGTGGACCTCCTTGAGGAGGCCCGCAAACTGGCATTGTCTAGATCGGCCTTGTACCAGCAATGACTACGACGCTACCATTCAGGCCGGATCCGCCCTGTCGCGTTCCGCGAGGGCGACCTGGTCCTCCGGCTGGTGCAGGACACGAAGGGCACACACAAGCTGTTGCCACCCTGGGAGGGTCCCTTCATCATTAGCCGGGCGCTACCCAATGACTCCTACTACATCATCAACGCGCAGCAGCCGCGCAAGAACAAGATGGAGAAATCAGATGAGGAGACCGAGCGTCCCTGGAACGCGGCCCTACTGTGCCCGTTTTACACCTAGTCACCCGACAGTGTATGTATCCCACAAACCCTATGAATGGAAATGCGGACCCCTACGAGATGCTCGGGGGCTCCTTGCTAGAAATGTGTATGCATCTACTTTACGGTTCAGATTTTTTGGCTCCAGCAACCCCTACCCAGGACTTGCCGGCTGGCCCGAGCTGCTAAGTCAATAAACCGGCTGAGTAGTTGCGACAATGTCAGAGCCCCACTCTTCGTCTCAGCTACAGACCGCAACCCGATTGTCCAGCTAGCAAGAGCAAAAGCCCGAGGAATCCCACATGAAAAACAGGGAGGAGACGCGACAGATCGGGTGTCTCGGCCTCGCAACTAGCTTAAGACAATCCGGCTGCCTAGCCGTTAGTACCGTGCGCAATGTACTGTCACCTCCCTTCGATTTCGGTTGCAGACCGCAACCCGGCTGCCCGGCAAGGACGCAACAAAAATAGCAGAGCACATGGGAAAACGACCAAGTGTCTAGAAAGGCGCAAGCTAGTTTTCAAAAAACAAATCCGCCTTCCGACTACAGTTTAACAGACTAACCTATTAACGAGTGAGAATGTATGCGTATGTATATTTCGTACGGCTACTTCGAGTCGGTATCTAGGAAGAAAAGAGAAGAAGATTCCAAGATCTTGCCTTCATCAAGCGCTCTGAATCTCGGGGGCTACACCCACTGGGTGCGCTCACGCGCCCCTAGTGGAATCTTGTAGTTTCCCGACCGGCTAAGGGTGTTTAGCCGGATATTTGGAGCCTAGGTGAGGGCAAGGGCAGGAGAAAGAGAAGACGAAGAAGATTCGAAGTACCTGGCTACCCCAGCTACTCTGAATCTTGGGGGCTACACCCAGTGGGTGTGCTCGCGCGCCCCCACTGGAATGTTAGTTCCCCCCGGCTGCAGGCGTTCAGCCAACGGAAGTAACCGACTAGGATGTGTCTAGTCGGATAAAGTTAGAGGACTTGAGGAAAGAAAGAAGATTCGAAGTACCTGGCTACGTCAGCTACTTCGAATCTCGGGGGCTACACCCAGTGGGTGTGCTAACACGCCCCCACTGGAATTGTAGTTCCCCCGGCTAAAGGCGTTTAGCCGGGCAAAGTCAGCCGGATAAAGTCAAACGGCAAAATATTTCAAGAAGCATGCAGCACGCACAAGTTGAAGGCAAACCAAACTAGTCCAAATTGACATTAAAACAAAAGGGGATACGAAGCTCCCATAAGTTTACCCGGTGCCAGAGGCAGTCGGTACAGACAGACAAGTTTCAAGACAAGACAAAATAAAAAAAGTACACCCGGCATCCCGGGGCGATAGCTAAACGGCAGGGCCCTTGTCGTGCGGACCACCTTGGCTGGCAGCAGTCTCAGGTGGAGGAGGAGGCGCCGTAGTCGATCCGGTTCCGACGTCCCCAGCCGGTTCCGTCGAAGCCTCCGCATCCAGAGTGCCGACAGACTCCGAGTCGGTGAGCACGTCATCGAGATCCACGTAGTCGGCGATCTTGATGGCGGAGCCTCAGAGCTCCGGATGAGCCTGGCGGATGGCAGCAAGATCAGCACCGGCGCGGAAGCCTCCATCGATCTTCTCGACGCGGGCGTCCTTGTACCACGAGAACATGAGGGCCAGAGCCATCTCCGCTCCGGCTCGCGCCGCCAAGTCCCATAGCCGGTCCACGGTAGCCGGTACCTGCCCCACTTTCGCGGCTAGCTGCGCCATCGTCTCTGGAACCGGAGCGTCCAACCACAGAAATGAGAAGATGGCATGTGCCGCTTGGCGAAGCTTGGCAGCCTCCTCGCCAAGAAGAACGATGAGCTCCTAGGCTGCCGACTGCGCTCCGGGCCAGTTCTCCTGCAGCCGGTTGTACGCCAGCAGGTCTATGCCGGGATAAAACGTTGTCAGAGAAAAGGATAGTCAGATCTGGCTACCGGATCCGGAAGGACAAAGGAGACGGAAAAGAAAAACTTACCCTTAGCCGTATGCCTAACCTGCATCAGCTCTTCCACCAGGGCCTTCTCCTTCGCCGCCAGCCGCTTGATTTCCTTCTCTTGGTCCTTGTTCTGGGCCTCGACAAGGTTGAAGGCTTCGACCTGACTGGCGAGGGAGGCGTCGCGCTCCTTGACGGTGGCCTCCAGACCGTCTACCTTCGCGTGCCAATCCTTGTTCTGCAGCCGCAGTAGGGAGTAGGACTTGCTCAACCGGTCGTTCGCCTTTTTCAGGCGATCGATCTCGCGCTGAGCACACACGAGGATAGCTGCAACGAAACCCGCTACCGTAAAAAAAGAATGTTTCTGGATGAAGCTACTTACTCTGGGAGGTTCTGTTGGCAGCAGCGAGCTTCTGCTCCAAGGACCGGTTCCTGCCGGCTGCGGCCTCCAGCAGCCGGATCTCCTTCACCGCCAGTTCGAGGGTGGCGGCGAGGTCCATCAGCGAGGCGGCAGAGGAGGCGTCGTCATCCACAGCGTTGGCGGCTAGGGACTCCTTCACGGCGACCATCGCTGTCCTCCACTCCTCCCCCGGCTCGTCCTCAGAGTTGTCGTCGCCGACAACCACGAGCTCCTTGCCGGTTACCGCCCTCCACGTTCCCGCAGAAGAGCCGTCCCCGCCCCGCGAGGCGGCCTCAACTGTTTCCGGCTGGACCACCACGTCCGGCTGAGGACCCTCCTCTCCGGCTGAGGCAGCCGGCTCAGCTCGAGGCAGCGGCGGAGGCGGTGCCTCGGAAGAAGAAGGGGCGGAGGCAGACACAGGCGGCGGCCACCTAGTCGACGCTCGTGCCGGGCTCGCGGCACCAAAGGAGACTAGCGTGCTAAAAGACAGAAGAAAGGAAGAAGGAAAAAGAAAACAAGTAAGCCAAAGGCAGACGAAGGAAGCAAAAATAGTAAGGGCGCCCAGAGAAAAGCTTACCCCTGCACAACCGGGGGCGGCCCTTTCTTCCAGCCAAGGCGGCTCGAGGGAAGGGCGCCAGTCTGGCTCCACTTGGGAGCCGGATACTCCGCGACAGGCCGGCTGGCGCTAGAACGACTGGAGCCGCTCCCGCCAGCGCCAGTCCGGCTGGAGTCGCCATCCATCGTATGGTGCTGTGCCGGATCGGAGGCCGGCGCGGCCTCTTCCTCCTCGTCAACCTCCATGTGGGGGTCGGCGGCGGTTCGTCGTTCCGGCTGGGGAAGGCATCCCCATCCCCGTACAACTCCTCGCCAGACCGCCGAGCACGCGGCTCGGGCAAGTCAGGCGTGAACGTCTCGAGGGGGGCGTCGCCCTCCTCACGAAGAATGCAAGGGAAGATCTGCCGAATACAAAAGATTAGTCGGATCAAACAAAAAGAAGGGCAATAGATGCAAAAGAAAAGTCCGGCTAGAAGAGCCTACCCAGGGCGCGTGGTTGTCCCAGTTGTAAGGGTCCAGCCTTCCAGCAACCGCTCCTTGGTGATCGTCCACACCCACTCCTTCAGGTTGTGGTAGCAGGGATAACGGTGCGACAACCGGGTCTGGTCCAGCTGGCCGGAGTAGAAGCACATTTTGTGCGCTCGCTGCTGCAACGGCATCATTAGCCGGGACATCCAGCTGAGGGTGATGTCTAGGCCAGTTAATCGGCAGGTGACGAGGGAGCGCATGCGGTTCAGCATCGCGTCCGAATCCGCCTTGTCACCGTAGATCTTCAAATCCTAGTGCTGTTGGCTGGACTCCACATCCTGGAACGCCGGAAGGTTGATCCGGTCCACATTGGTGTGGTTCTTGACGTAGAAGTACGACTGCTGCCACAGTCGTATCGTGTCATGCAGCCGGAACTTCAGGTAGCCGGGCTACGTGCGGGAGTAGATGGAGGCGCCGCCACAGACGACTAACGGCCCCTTCGTAAACTGCACCTGCGGCCGGACTCGGAAGAGTCGGCAGAAGAGCCCGAGATCCGGCTGGATCCCAAGGTAGCTCTCGCAGAAGGCCATGAAGTGCGCCAGCGTGCTGATTGCATTGGCGCCGAGATGGTGGAGGCGGAGGTCGAAGAAGGCAAGGAACATGAGGGAGAATGGGTGCACTGGCAACGAGAATCCGCGCGCCAGTTGCGAGAGGAAAATCACCCGTTCTCCCTCCGCCGGATGCGGCGACACCTCTCCCACCGGCGCAAGCCGCACCTCTACTTCCTCCTCCGACGGAATGACGTGGGTGGCGCGGTATTTTTGGATGTGGTCCTCCATGACGGAGGAGCCACACCACGCTCCGCGCTCAGCGGCCATCTCCGGTTCGTTGGAGGGCGCGGTGGCAGACGAATGACGATGACCCGTACCGCCGGCAACGACAAACGGGCAGCACAGCAGGTTACGGTGACAGCAGCAGCAAGGCACAAAGAGTAGGAGCGCAGAGGAAGGAGAAGGCAAATGGGAGCGGGGGAAGCGAAGGAAAGGAACGGCCTTCCCCCGGGCGCCCGTTTAAAGGCCCGGGGAGGGCAACCGTCCGCGGAGCCACGTGGCGCCCATCGAGGCGTCTCCCACCCCAATCGCTGCCCCGGATCCCGTGTGCAAAAGCGGGGTGCGCAGAAGATCCCGGAGCAAGAACCGAAGCGTCAAGCAACAGTTTCCCGAGGCGACGTGCGACGGGACATTACACTGCCCGCCGCAGAGTAATGATGGCGCGTGCGCGCATGGCCGGCATCAGCACTGACGTCACGAGTAGCGCAACCGCGAGGCGTAGCCGGTCAGAAATTCAAAAACGAAGAGGGAGCGCGCGCACATTTCACCTAAGGGCGAAATTCACACGCGCTCGGAAGCTAGTGTCGGGGGGATGACCTCCGTATACCCCAACCAGACAAGAAGCACGACAGTCGGATCGCGTCCGGCTGATCAGGCGCAGCCAGATAAGGCAAGTCAAGCCGGCTACTGAGAGGTAGCCGGAGCAGCAAGAAGCAGTCAGCTACGGTAGTGCAGCCGGAACCAATCAGAGAGATAGGGCGACATGCGGAGAAGTGCGCGGTACGCCCTGTACGACGACAAGACAGGCAACTACTCGGCCATACCGAAGACTTTGCGGGGATGACGCGGGAACAATGGCCCGATGCTGACGACGGGCTCGCACGGCGTTCACTGTGCCCACGACAGCCATACCGCTCGTACTCTAATGGGACATGGTTGTACCGGATACTGTAGATGACCAGCCGGTTGGGATCCGCCTGTGGGGCCCGCCAGTCCGATTGGTCAGTGAGACCGTTGCCTCCCTACCTATATAAGGAGAGGCAAGGCCTCAGTAGAAAGGGTTGGTCTCAGTGCATTTAAGACAGTAGCTAGAGAATACAGCTCGAGGAGCACTTGTAGGTCGTATATCGCTCATAGTCAGATCGGCAGGATTAGGAGTTTTACCTCACCATGAGTGCTCCGAACCTGGGTATTTCCTGCGTCCAGCTACGCTTGCTTGTATCCAATCTTACCTGTAGACGCCGTCGATAGCTTCCCTGCTAGTCCCCACACCTCTATCTAACCTTCTTAGGTACTGCCGTTCCCAATACAACGACAAACATGATACAAACCTATTACGAACACATAGAGATATAACAATAAAACACTTTATTTATTAGCCTCTAGGGCATATCTCCTTCAATGTGGGTGCAAACTTTACTTGCTGAGTTGGGAGTGTCATCGTAGTGTCTAGTGAGGCAGTGTTGTGGTGTGATAATATTGACGCAACATATCTCTCTACTAATCCAGTGTTTCATGCAAGGACCAAACACATCGAAATGGACTATCACTTTGTTCATGAGAGAGTTGCTCAGAAGATTTTGGATATTCTCTTTATTCCTTCAGAAGATTAGGTGACCGATGGTTTTACAAAGTCACTTGCTACATGAAAGAAACAAGTGTTTTGTTGCAATCTTAACTTAGACAAGTTATGATTGAGGAGGAGTGTTAAATTGTATGTATCTGGATGTATAGAATTTACATGTACGTCTCTTGTATTGTATTGTATTGTATTGTATAAGTCCAATCTATACTAAACATATCAAGATCTAGAAATGATGTAAACATTTGAAGGTAGTTTTTGTCGCGGAACAACACCAATCTAGGTTCTAGAGGTGAGCAGGCTCAGAGTGTGTCTTTCTCTTCTTGGACAAGTTGCTAGTCGAGCGAGGGTGGCTCCCAAACCCTAGCTGCCACCACCTCCTTCACCTCCCCGCCCTAACGGAGGAGGCTGCCAAGAAAACCTGCGCAACAGACGGTGGCGGCAGGATTGTCTCCCCCGCGGCAGCCCAAAGCGGCTCAGATCGAGGCAGTATACACGATAGCTGCTTGGGCGGCAGTGGTCTGGATGGTCCTTGTTCGTTCAGCTTTCGGCGTTTGTGTTTAGTGTGTGGCGTGGCTTCGATAATCCTCCTCTGTTTCCTATTGGGTTCTTCCTAATCGGTTTTGGGGGGAACGGGTTACACGATGACTCATCCCCTATTAAGAAATCAAAGTAATAATAATGATACGAAAATCAATAGGAGAAGGAAAAAAGTATAGGCAATTTGAGGAGTTTGATGGTGGAACAACTGTCATGAGAATGTCGGTGAGTTAGTGTCGAGAGAATGCTCGCTCCTAATTTTGGCCGAGAAAATAACGATGACGTTTGCAAGCGCCACTTCCCTCTTTGAGGCTACTTTGTATCGAACTATGTTTTTTTCCTCGAAACAAGCTTTCACCCAGTTTTATAAATAAAGCACACATGTGAGACCGTTGCTGGGCCAGACAGCACAACGCCCAAAGACAAAGACACAACACGATACACGATGCTAGGACAGCAGGACACACACACCCGAACAAAAACAAGGAAAAAAAGGAATGGAGACGGAGACGAATCGACTAGATGAGGAAGACCGCCATCGCTGCACCCTCCGAAGAATGCCCACCATGCTCCTAGCCCTGACTCGTCAAGTACCAAGCAACACCCTCAAGAGGGAAAGCGACCGCTGCTGCCCGGAACAGAGACTGTCCCTAGGGTTTCCCCCGGCACACAAAGGGGAGTGGAGGAAGGGAAGCCACGATGCCCTCCAGGAAGGGAGATGCCACCCGCGGGCGGCACCGCGTCAGTGTCGGACGAGCCGACAAGGATTTCTCCCGAGGTCCCTATCCACAACCCCCGGACGAGCCGTTGCACAGGAGATCCGCGAGGGCGAGGCCTCGACACCACCAAAGCTTGCCACCCATGAGCATGCGCCACTCTGGTCCCGTCTTCATCATCATCGTCTCACCGAGCAAGTCGACGTGAGGTCTACAACATCACAACACAAGTAGGAATAAAGCATGGCCCATAGTACCGCGGCCGCGTGGGAGGGAACTTCCTCCACTGCCGGAGGCGGTAGTCGACCGGACGCGGTCACAGACAAACCAGACCTCCAAAGGTCCGGCCGGGTCTAGCAGACCCGTAAAGCCTCCGTGGAGGCAAACCAGTCCCATGGCGGTCCGGCCGGGGTCCGCCACCATGCTGCAACAGGCTGGCCGAGGACGCCACGGATCCCATCCACCCTAACCCACCAAGATCAGCAAAGCAACCAAAGCCCCGCCGACCGGCCCGCCAAACCTAGATCTGGTCCCAAATGGGCCTGATCTGGGTCGCCATGGCCCCACCCGTCCTGAGCTCGGACTGCCGCGCTGCCCCGCTGCCCGCCAGCTCGCCCCTGCTAAGGTCGGACCTCTGCCATCCCGAGAGAATCACCGTCGAGGCCGCCTTGCTGCCGCTCGAGGACCAGCAGCACTGCAGTGGCCACCGCCGCCGAGAGAACCCCACCACCCCCGCGAGGCCGACGCGCCACCGAATGGACCGACGCGCCGCCATGCCCCTCGCGCATCCTGGCGCCCTCATCGGTCGATTCGGCCCACGCCAAAGAAGCCTGTGGGGGGAAGAAAGGGCACCGCCGCCGCCAGCGCCCGGGCTTCGCTCGGTGGCGGCAGGGAGGGAGAGGAAGAGGAGGGATGGTGGCGGCGGCGGAAGGTTTCTAGTGTTCGCCTGCCTGCTCGACAGGACAAACCGGTCCGTTTTTGCTAGGAAAGGATCAACTATGTTCTTTTTAAATGTAATCTAAATTGGGCTTTGTTTAATTTTTTTCAGTGCGCCCTTGGCAACCACCCTCATGAGTCCGGACAAGTGTATTCTAACACCCTCGAATCGGCCCTATGCAAGTTTTAGCCCTTTCCGCCAAACCCGCATAGAAACGATTCAAGGACGCCCACCAGGCACTTTCGTGCGGGCGGAAAACGAAGTAATACCATTACACAACAGTCCTCGATGGGACCCACAGAACAGATATATATACAGCACGACTCCAAGAGTCAAGAATATGGATATACACTATAAAGATCCAAATCACCTTGAAAACGATACAACGTCCGAGTACGGACAAGATGCAAATGGGCTAAGAGCCCTGAAGAATAACCAATGGCGTCCATAACCCTGCCCAGGCCAAGCCGGAAGGGTAACCCTGCTAACGACGTCAATCGCAAACCTGCTAAAACAAAAGGGGGTGCCGACAAAAGGCAAAGGAAAAATAGGAGCGTCAGTACTGAGGCCAGTACACGGCGAGGCTAGAATTCGGCGGCTCTCGCCTACAGAGGTATGGTGGACTAAAGCGGCAGCACAACATGCACTAAACAACCTATAGCGACTCGATGCAACTATCGGCTATTAGAGAGGGATAAGAAAGACCTATTCGGAACCCACCTCATACTAACACCAATCATACCCATCCTGGTATTCCCCCTCGAGACCAAACGAGAGAGTCAAACCGAGGAACTCACACAGTTGGCAGTTTTATTCATTCCATTATAGTTGAAGCACTTACTAGTCAGATATAGATAGCATGAGTCATCCTGATAGCATAAGTAGTGGTCAGTTTTAGTTAACCATTCAGTGGTAGTTGCAGTACTTACTAGTCAGATACAATTAGCATGTGACTTCCCAAACCCAGCAGTTGTTGGCACTTTTATTTCATTCCATTGGAGTTGCGATACTTACTAGGCAGGTATAACATGACATGATACATCCTAGTTCCACCACTTGTTGGCACTTTTATTATCCATTCCATTGTAGTGAAGCTGATTACTAGTCACATATTAAGTCAAATTTATAGCACTAATTTAGTTATGCTTGTCTCTAATCGAGATACTGTGCTCCAAGTCGTCCATAACCGCGGACACGGCTTTCAGAAATATTTACCCTGTAGGGGTGCACAAATAGCAACACACACACGATCAACCTCGGAAAAACCAAATCAAAACCCAACGGGACTTTCACGACAAAGCAATCATAGGATTCATAAAATATTTCAGGGAGCCACCCCATTAAGCTACCCGCAACGAAGTTGGCCGGCTCCGAGACGGACCCAAGGTTTGCCAATGGCTGTAAATGACTGGGAACCCGAAAGTGTGACTGGGCTTGTCGATACCGCGAAAACACTCCGCAATCCTAAACAGTACAGGTGCTCAACGCACAATCTTAAATAAAGCAGTAACATGTTATAAGTACATGATAGTAAATAAAATCCCAAACTAGTTTGTGGCCCCAAGAAATAGAAATGAATCAAGCTCTGGCTAAGGGGGATTCATAGACTCTCCCGGATGTGGATAGTGCGAATAGTCAAGGAACAGTTATCAAGTACTCGGGGCCTACGGGACACAAGTGGACATGAAAAACCAAATAGCATATATTGTCCACCGGTGCCTCTTTCATTAGTTATCCCAACAATTTAATAGTTGTATTTAAAGTCATGATCAATTCCACCGTAAAGCATCTACACCATTAAGGATAAGCCAACCTTCTGTCAACGGTGGAACAACAACGACGCGAACCAGCACATGAGCGAGCGACTACGACTCGCAAGACTGACTATCTATCAAACAACAGGTAATAGGATGTGTCCAAGGCAATATAAAGGCTGCAAGGGATATATCTGGTACGGAACACTAAAGCATCGCGACATAGATAGCAATAGATCAACAGGAGGAAATAAAGACTATAAATGCAAAATAGGTAGAAAGGGGGAGAATGCTCGTCTGGGAACATTGCCGAAGATACATTATTCGAAGGACTTGTCGATACTCGCATCAACTCAACGGCCTAATCAGCAAAGAACCAAAGCACACCGGATGCATTATTTAATACTACGGTAGAAGAATCGGCATGTTTATGAGACGATGGATGACATGGCAAATATGCGATGCAACTAGGCAATGTTAAGTGGAACCGGCCCCCGACAATTAATTAGAAGGTTCAAGTTATTTAGCTACCCGTAATTTAAATGTTGTCTTAACAAGGAAAACATGGTATCAGTTCGCTACACAAATTTAAATAGAGCCAATATAAGATTAGAAAAGCCCGCATATGGACTCCATATTTAATTTAGATGAATCGACGTAATGCCCTGAAACCACAACATTTGTATGCAAGATTTCGGTTTATGGAATAAGAAATATGCAAAAAGCAAGTTGAAATTAGTTGCATAACCCATCTAATTTCTTGTGCACATTTTAGTTTGCCAAAAATATAAAACCGAGGGCATAAACACGTTCCTCGAGTTTTTCTGAACAATTTTAATATATAAAACATTTAGATACGACTATAGATAAAGATATATGGAATGATAAAAATATGTTGAATAAGCAAGTTTTACAAAATAGAAATAGGGGTTGGTTTTTAATCTGCAAAAACTGGGATTTAAGCTTAGGTTTGGTTTTCAGGAAAGTGTCCAACCGAGCTAGCTACAGTCAAGCAGCTGAATCAGAACACTACATGCACTACTAGCTAGCTCGTTTGAATCAGGGGAGTGATGCAGCGTGTACCTGAATGCCCGACGTGGTGCCAGGTATGTGCAGCAAGGTTCAGTAGTACGTGGTTAAACATCAGGAACAACAGAAGCAGCTACAGCGAACTAGGAAGCAAACGTGAGAGCGGGTGCTAACACGCGACGGAAAACACATTTTAGAAAAGGCGTAGATTGGATCAACCCATCTCGTGCGTGTCAACCTAGATAAGCAGGTGAAACAAGCAGATGGCCTAGCGGTGTTCAGATGCATATATTCGTTCTGCTAGATCGTGTGCATAGTGCAACGAAAATCGTGACCAGGCGCATGTGGCGCGAGTGTGTTTGAGGTGCAGGCTTGGTGTACAACAACAGAACAACAGCAAGACCATGAACAGGCGGCCACGATCGAAACAATGCAACGGGATTGCAACCGAGACGGCAGCAGCGGCGTGCAGGAGAAGCTTTCGATAGAAGGCTCTTGAGAAATTGTGACTGTAACTGGATGGAGAAGAAGGGAAGAGGGAAGCGGAGCTCACCCCGAAGACATTGACGAAGCGAGCGAAGTTGTAGGAGTGGATACGACCAGACGGGGAGGATGGTGTTGGAGTTTGTGTTGTGCACGGGGACAACGTCGTCGATTCCGACAGGCTCCGGCCCCTTCCTGCTCACTCCTTGTAGAAGATGACGATGGAGACCGGCGCGGTGCTCTAGGCACGAGGAAAACGGCGGCAGCGGGGCAGATTATGCGGGCGCCGGAGCTCGCACGAGCTCGCCCATGGCGGCTCCTCGATCTGGTTTTGGCTTGGAGAGGGGAAAAGGCGACGGAGTAGGGTGAGTGGCAATTGGATGGTTCCGGTTGGGTGAAGAATAAAAGATGGCTCGGTTGTGTTTTAGCAGACTAGGTTTAGAGTTTAGGGCAGGCTAGCATCTGGTTTAAGCTGATCAAGTTGGTGTAGCTCGGCCAAAGAAAATAAGGAAAGGATATTTATCTAGTCTAAGTAGACTAGATGAGACTAGTTTTAGGCTAGACAGGTCTTTTTGCCTAGTTTTATTTTTAGTAAAATAAGAAAACCTTTTATGGTCACGTAACAGACCGAAAAATATTGTTTTGTTTAATTTTAAAATAAGAAAAAGAAGAGACGAGTTTAATTAATCCATAAGGATATTTTGGTAAAACGAGAATAGCATTTTAGCAAGAATATTTTTAGAGACAAATTAATGCAACGTTATGCTGATGATGATGATGCTCAAATGCAATGTGGCATGATGACATGAACATGTTGTCATGACGATGCACAACACAAAGCACAACGATTTTCTAGTAGTGATTTTAGCGGGGTGCCACATGGATGGACGCCCATCAAACATACACAATCTAGGGTGTCTGGTCTCTGGACACTAGTTTGAGGGTTTGCGCTGGTTATCCTCTAAGCGATGAATAGACGTGCGTGTTATGATTTATCATTTATCAAGTTCGTGACCCCAAGAGCAGATAATTCAGGGGTTAAGGCCGGCAGATAGCACACTTCATTTCTGATTCGATTTTTCGTACAGCCATCCTTGCGTAGGCTGCTTTCTACTACTACTTCAAATTAGTACGATCAGGGATACGTACGGTTGGTCCTCTTGGTGTCTTTAGATATTTGAAAAAACTGGGATTCAAAGCCATTGTAATATTTTTCACCATTTCAACGAGACAGCGGAGAATTAGCAGGCCTTGACCTCACAATCCAGTTCTTCAAAATGGATTTCCTCCATCACAAAAGAAAATTGCTATGACACAATATTAGTTAGTACAATAGTTTCTTCGAAGACACAGCCAGTTTATCCTCACTCGTATGCTCTAATCTCAAGCCAAGAACTTCTCCACCTTCTCTACTTCCTCCACGCTGCCAACGTACAGAGGCACTCTCTGATGGACCTGCACAGCGCATACACAATGGTTCAGATCACGAACACCAATTTAACCAACACATTTTTAGCGCATTAGCGATGATTGCTTATAATATAAGCAGGTTACCTCTGTGGGCATGATGTCAAGTACCCTCTGGTGGCCGTCGGAGCCTTTGCCGCCAGCCTGCTCTGCGATGAAGCTCATGGGCGCGCACTCGTAGAGCAGCCGCAGCTTGCCGTTCTTGCTCTTGGCGTCCCTGGGGTAACCGTAGATGCCGCCGTAGAGCATGGTGCGGTGGAAGTCTCCGACGAGGCTGCCGATGTAGCGCGCGGAGTAGGGCTTGCCGGAGGTTCCGGGTTCCTTGAGGCTGTCCATGTACTTCTTGAGCTTGTCGTCCCACAGCGCGTAGTTTCCCTCGTTGAAGGAGTAGATCTTGCCGGACTTGGGGATCTGCACCTTCTCCTGCGTCAGCACGAACTCGCCGTACATCGGGTCCAGCGTGAACACGTACACCCCGGTGCCGATGGTGAGCACGAAGATGATGGAGCTCGAGTACATGCAGTAGCCGGCGGCCAGCAGGTTGGTCCCCGGCTGGCACACGTTCACCACGCACATCTGCGTCACCTCGTCAAGCTGCACGCTCGCGCATGCACGAGCTTCTGTTAGCGCACGAGCGAGCTGTGCGTAAGGCGCTAGAACGATATTAATTCAAGTGGTACGTACGGTTGGGTTGTCGCCGATGCCGGCGAGGCACTCGTCGGCGGGGCTGTAGATGCCGAAGATAGAGCCGGTGGAGACGGCGGCGTCGATGTTGGAGGAGCCGTCGAGCGGGTCGAACACCACGATGTAGTTGCCCGAGTAGCTCTCCTCCACCGCCACCGGCACATCCTCTTCCTCCGACGCGATCACGCCGGTGCGCCCGCTCGACCTCAGGCAGTTCGAGAACACCTGCGCGCGCGGGTGCGTACAATAGCATCGGTTTGAGGTTTCTTGTGGTTAATTTGTTTACTATAGTGTTACTCCATTCGTACGCACATACCTCGTTGGAGATGACGTCGAGCTTCTTCTGGTCCTCGCCCTGCACGTTGGTGGCGCCCTGGACGCCGGTGAGGTTGGAGATGGGCGCACGCTGCACCAGCGAGCCAATCTGCTTGCACGCCGTGGAGATGCTGGACAGCACGATGGTCATCTCGCCGTCGATGACCCCGGCCTGCTCCTGCTTCAGCAGCCACGTCGTCAGGGTGATGATGTCGTAGCTGCTCCTTGCTCTAGGCTTCGCTACCGGCGCCGAGGCCGCGTCCACGACCGCCATGCACCGCATGCTCGGGGCCGAAGCTTGGCCGGCGAAGAGGCCGTTTCCGGGCCTCCTGGGGAGGCCGCATTGGAGGAAGCTGGCCGCCGCCTGCTGGCGGGAGAGCAGAAGCGGACGGGAGGTGGCGTTGGTCGCGGCGGCCATTGCTTTGCTGCTGCCGGACTGATTGCTGTTGGTGCGCGTGGTGGCGGCTTCTTGTTTTGTCGATCCATTGGTTCCGGGCTCCGGTTTGTGTGGCTCGAGAGAGGGCGGGAGGCGAGTGTGTGGATTGGGGAAAGAATTGTGAGGATGTCGTCGTTCGCTTCAGAAGTTCAGAGTCTTGTCTTCTGCCTGACTCACATTCGCATATACCTCATGAGAATAGATATTTCGCGAAATCGTAGAAATAGCGTCCCGGTCAGTAGTCAACTTTGATACTCCCTTTGATCCATAATAATAATAAGTATCGCTGATTTAGTGTAACGGCGGGAGTATGTTTTTACAATGGTTTTACCTATTTTCGGTCAACCAACTAAGCTAAAACTCATGTAAAAAGATAAGTTAAAACTTAGCAAGATCCTTAACCATCGGATTTTCGCCATGATTCGTGCTTTTGTAGACCACTTTTGCCTCCCAGACTTAGAATGTCAAGTGGGTCTGCTAGTTTTCCTTTCCCTTAGACATGTTTGTTACTAGGCGAAAATCGAGCTTCGCCTCGCCGTCTGCATTCCGTTCTGATACAGCGTGGCAGGTTTTGTGTATTTGCACATATTCCTTCTTTCTTGTTGTCTGTTGTGGGATATTTAGAATTTTTTATTTAATTTTTTTTTGTTATTTGCATCGCGCACACACTTATCTTGTATATGGTGCTTGTGGTCCAATAGGAGGGATGATGTGGTGTTTTACCGGTGTTCTGATCTCCGGGTTGTTGAGCCTCCTTAGCCATGCCGGTGGGCTATGTGTATTGTTACTATTTGCTTGGACCATTGAAGTTTGAAGGTGTTTTTATTTCATGAATTTTTTATTTCTATGGACATTTTATGATGATGCACCCGTATATCCATTTGTTTGAGTGTAAAAGCATAAATATACACTTCTTGTGAGAATAAGAGGATTTCATATAACTACTGCACACAAACATGATGCAGCAGTCCAAGTGACAAAATGAGTAAATATGAGACACTCATAAACTAGAACGATCGAGAGTTCCAAACAACATATACCGCATACCTGTTTCCTATACTCATATCAGAGGGAATACATTACATCACATATCTTGTCTAGAACATGACATCAACACCAGATTGTCTGCTACTACAAAATATATCTCCAGATGTTGCACATAGCTTATATTTGTGTGGTTCGTGCGGTGGTCTTGGGTGTTAACATGTCCTTAATGGGAAAATGTACTCAAAAGAATCGCTACAATACACTAAGACAATTTTTTGTACCACCTAAGTTAAAAAGTAATAGCTAGTTATAGTCAAACAACGTATTCTGGAGAGCTAGAACCAAATTTGGATGAAAAACATGTCTGATAAGTACACCCTTTTTCTCAGCTGATAGCCTTAAACTCATTTTACACCAAGGGTATAAGTGATGGATTGATCAACAAAATAATAGGATGAACCATGGAGCAAATAGAATTTCAGATCACCAAAAAATGAATCAAGTGGACAGGACATGAGGAACCAAGTAGGTAAACCGGTTTACATTTTATAGGAATGTATATGTGTAACATTTTAGGGAAGTCAACACAGGATGATTACAAATACCACCATAGATGCACACATAATGTAGATATTATCTTAACTACTTGCTATTCAAGATTTTTTCATGTCTAAACAAATTGACCTCACATTACAGGGGCTAATATTGTAATCATAGGTGAATATATAGACATGGGGTTTGAGTCTAAGACCACGGTTGGTGGCAATTAGGAGAGTGATGGGATGCACCACCATAGCCACACAAGACCGAGCCGCCTTCGCCATCACATGGAGAAATCTTTGCCTGGTATATATTTCAAATAGAAATGATGATGAGAAGAGGTGAACTAAATCTAACTCATTGGGCCATGCCTTAGAAAAAATGCTTGAACATGTGAAGTTTCTCAATTAATAACTGGAGGAACAATGATGAGTTGGGAGCCTCCAAAACAAATAAAATATCTAAAAATATACATAAAAAGGGAAACATATGACCCAACCAAATTATAACAAACAAAACATTGGGATAGGCAGTACTTTTGGAAAGAGTACGGCACCAAGAATTTTTTGGAGAAGGCAAATAATAACATCACTGGAAGCTCCTTCAATTTAAGCCTATGAAAATTACACATAAAAATAGACTGGACGATAATATCTATGAGAGACAAACTCTTACCTCTTGTCCTTCAATCAAGCACGCTTAAGAGACCAGTCAACACTTCTACTAATCTAGTAATCCTAGATATCTAGGTTGCTTGACATCAAAGAATGATAAGCAGGTTTCTTGTTTGGATCAACACCCTTAGTTTCCAAACAGCAAAACACAATAAATATTTAACACCACATAAATAGGACATTAATATAAACAATCGAGACCAACCCTTGTAGGAGTTCTATACTAATAGTTGTCATAAGCCTGAGTCTTACCAATCTACATGAGATATAGTTTTGGAACAACAAGAAAATCAAAGAGCATTATGATTCATTCACCTACCTCTATGCGGAGGCAAGTACTTATGATACATGGATCCTCGTCATCGCTATCAACAGCACACCCTCCTACATGTTTTCAGAATTATTCGTTCATTCGGGCATGAAATAATTGTATAGATTCTTATAAGACCATGAACTTTTTTAGTGGTAAAGAAGTTATAAACAGAATAAGAAGATCTATATTGATTATGGATGTCCAGCAATTTCTATCATTTCAAGTGCACAGTGGTTATTCTAGTTTCACATATTATGGAAGTAATTATTTCTAAATGCTCGTATCGAAAGAATAACTTTGAATATGATAGTTTGTTTGTTGCTTACCAATCTAGTTCTGATTTACTTGCCCAGTTTATAGAAATTCTAGAATACAAGGTATCAATGACATAAAATAGGAAAAGGGAAAAAGCTCGTGGGAAAATGGATGGGTATTTCTATATGTTGATCGGTTAAAAGAATGTGCAAAACAGTGAATATTATGTTCATTAATTGTATATTACAAATTTATGAGAACTGAAGTATTAATCACTCTTGCATTATTTTGAAAAGCGCTCGATAAATAAGCAATAGTCCCCATATTCGATGTATTTATAGAAAATGGAAAACAATGGGAAATTCCTAGATAATAGGTAATATGGATATTCTAGGTCCTAAGGCATGAAGGAGTCAGTCATGTCGATAAGAACTACGAAAATGGTTCTTATAGTGTTCTGTTGTGTAGGACTTGGCCTGGCTGGTCTGATATGGATTGCCTGCCAAAAGCGAAAACTATTGGAAGCTAAAAATGGTAGGACGTGTGACATGGGTATGCCCCACGGGCACCCAGGATTAGCCTATACTGTTGGAGATATGCCCAAGAGGCAATAATAAAAGTGATTATTATTATATCTTTGTGTTTATGATGAATGTTTACATCCCATGCTATAATTGTATTATTAGGAAACACTGATACATGTGTGTTTTGTAAACATATAAGAGTCCCTAGTAAGCCTCTTGTTGAACTAGCTTGTTGATTAATTGATGATCATGGTTTCCTGATCATGGACATTAGGATGTGATTAATAACAGGGTCATATCATTAGGAGAATGATGTGATGGACACACACCCATAGTAAGCATAGCATAAGATCAAGTCATTAAGTTCGTATTGCTGTAAGCTTTCAATCATAGTAACCTATTCCTTCGACCATGAGGTTATGTTAATCACCATCACCGGATGAATACTTTGATGACATCAAACGCCGCTTCGTAACTGGGTGGTTATAAAAGTGTCATTGGGTATTCTAAAAGTATGTGTTGAAGCGCATGAACCAAGATTGGGATTTGTCCATCCATATGACGGATAGATATGCTCTGGGCCCTCTCGGTGGAATGTCATCTAGTTAGCTTGCAAGCATGTGACTGGGTCACAAGGGATGACATATCACGGAACGAGTAAAGAGTACTTATCAGTAACGAGGTAGAACTAGGTATGGAGATACCGACGATCAAACCTCGGATAAGTATAATATCGCGAGACAAAGGGAATTAGTTTCGTATGTAAATGGTTCAATCGATCGCGAAGTCATCGTTGAGTATGTGGGAGCCATTATGGATCTCCAGGTCCCGCTGATGGTTATTGATATGAGATGTGTCTCTATCATGTCTGCATATTCACGAACCGTAGGGTGACACACTTAAGGTTCGAAGTTATTTTAAGTAGATATGGAATGTGCGTTGGAGACCGAATGTTGTTCGGAGTCTCGGAATGGATCCGGGACATCACGAGGATATCCGGAATGGTCCGGAGAATAAGATTCATATATAGGAGATCATTTTATGAGATAGGAAATGTTCCAGAGTGTTTGTATGAGGATTCTAGAAGGTTTCGGAATGTTCCGGAAGGTTCTAGAAGATATCTTGGAGTTTGCTTGAAAATCAAGATAGGGATCAAGGAGTCCTGTTGGGTCAAGATAAGGAGTCGTGGGGGAGGAGGATTCCTCCCCACCTCCCCAACCCGCCGGCCCCATAGGAGGGGAGTCCTACAAGGAATCCCCTTCCCTGGCGCGCCCTCCCCTCTTTAAATAGAGGGGCAGGGGCGCCCCCTCCTCGCACGCTCTCATAACGTCCAATCTCTGCCGCCTCTCTCCTCCACCATATTCTGCACAGGCATAGGCGAAGCCCTGCAGAATTCTCTACTCCACCACCACCACCACGCCGTCGTGCTGCTAGGATTCCGTGGAGAAGATCTACTACCTCCGCTGCTCGCTGGAACGGGGAGAGGAAGGTCTGCTTTGACTCCGCACGTGTGACCGACTGCGGAAGCGCTGCCAAATTGTGGCGCCGGAAGGATCGTCAACTTGACCAAGGGCGGAAGCGCTGCTGGAACGCAACGCCGGAAGGATCGTCTACTTGACCGCAGGCGGAAGCGCTGCTGGAACGCGACGCCGGAAGGATCGTCCACACGATCTTGAGATCGGCAAGTGATCGACTACATCAACCACGAGATCTAATCTCGTTAACGCTTTCGGATCTACGAGGGTTAGTTCCCATCTATCTCGTTGCTCATGTCTAATAGATTAGATCTTGTCTTTTATCTAGATTAGATCTAGGTTTTGTTCGTTCTTGCGGTAGAAATTTTTTGTTTTCCATGCTACGAACCCATCAGTGGTATCAGAGCCGTATCTATGCGTAGATCTGTTGCACGAGTAGAACACAATGTTTTTGTGGGCGTTGATGCTTTTGTTGTCGGTGTCTTAGCGTGTACTTTGCATCTTGCGGCATGGTGGGATGAAGCGGCTCGGGCTAACATTACATGTCATCGCACATGAGACTTGCTCCACGCTTGACGTGCAACTTGCTTTGCACAAGTGGCTTTGCGGGTGTCTGTCTCTCCCACCATAGTTAAGATTCGATTTACAATGAGCATCTTGACAACACTTGTATCAACGTTGTGGTTCTTGTTCGTAGGTAAGATCGGTCTTATGCGAAAGCCCCAAACCACGTAAAACTTGCAAAGAAAATTAGAGGCGTCTAACTTGTTTTTGCAGGGGTTTTGTGATGTGATATGGCCAACATGTGATTGTGATTGTATTTGATGTATGCAATGATCCTTGTTGTAATATGGCAACCGGCAGGAGCCTAATGGTTGTCTTTAATTCTGTTAAGACCTGCGTGTCTATTCATCTTGTAATAGCTTTATTCCAAGTAGTTGTAATAGTTGCTGGTGATGATGGACAACCATGAAGCGGCGCCACTGACCTTGACGCAATGCTGGTGATGATGGAGATCATGTTCGTGCTTTGGAGATGGAGATCAAAGGCGCAAGAAGAAAAGGCCATATCATATCACACTAATTATGAATTGCCTGTGATGTTAATCCTTTATGCATCTTGTATTGCTTAGATCGCGACGGTAGCATTATAAGATGATCCCTCTCACTAAATATCAAGTAATAAAGTGTTCACCCTTAGTTGGCACCGTTGCTAAGACTCGTCGTTTCGAAGCATCTCGTGATGATCGGATGTGATAGATTCTACGTGTGCATACAACGGTTGCAAGCCAGATTTGCACATGCGGAAACTAAGGTTATCTTGACGAGCCTAGCATGTACAGACATGGTCTCGGAACACGGAATACCGAAAGGTAGAGCATGAGTCATATAATTGATATGATGAACATGAAGATTGTTCGCCGATGAAACTACATCTTCTCTCGTGAAGATCGGACTTGGTGTAGTGGACTTGGTTCGTGTAATCACTAAGACAATGTGAGGGATGTTGTTTTGAGTGGGAGTTCACCTAGTTAGTTTAATAATTAAATTTGAACTCAATTTGTCATAAACTTAGTCTAAACTACTTGCAAATTGTTGTAGATTATGGCGACCCCCTCCATCAATTTCAATACGTTCCTAGAGAAAGAAAAGCTTAAAAATAATGGAAGCAATTTCACGGACTGGTTCCGTGGACTGAAGATCGTCCTCAGGGCTGGTCAGTTGACCTATGTGCTCGATGCACCGCTAGGTGACCCACCTGCAGATAATGCCACCGATGACGAAAAGAATGTTTTCGCCACTCGGAAGAATCATTACTCCACAGTTCAGTGTGCCATCCTGTACGGTTTAGAAGCGGAGCTCCAACAGCGTTTTGAGCACCACGACCCGTTCGAGATCATTAAGGAGCTCAGGCTAATTTTTGAGACTCGCGCGGCAATGGAGAGCTATGAGGCCTCCGAGAAATTCTTTAACTGTAAGATGGAAGAAGGAAGCTCTGTTAGCGAGCACATGCTCACCATGTCTGGGTACGCTAAGAAGCTCCAAGAGTTGGGAATATTGATTCCTAATGAATTGGGGATTCACCGTCTCCTTCAATCACTGCCACCAAGTTACAAGAACTTTGTGATGAACTACAACATACACTGCATGAACAAGACGTTGCCTGAACTGTCGTCCATGCTGAAAACTGCTGAAGTGGAGATCAAGAAGGAGCAACAAGTGTTGATGGTCAATAAGACCACCAATTTCAAGAAACGGGGCAAGCCTAAGAACAAGGGCAACTTCAAGAAGGACGGCAAGAAAGCTGCCGCACCTGCTAAGAAGCCCAAGGCTGGTCCTAAACCTGAAACTGAGTGCTTCTACTGCAAGGGAGCTGGTCACTGGAAGCGTAACTGCCCCAAGTACCTGGAGGATCTGAAGAACGGCAACATCAAGAAGAAAGGTATATTTGATATATATGTTATAGATGTGTATCTTACTAGTAATCGTAGTAGTGCCTGGGTATTTGATACTGGTTCGGTTGCTCATATATGTAACTCGAAACAGGAGCTGCGGAATAAACGAAGACTGGCAAGAGATGAGGTGACGATGCGCGTTGGAAATGGCTCCAAGGTTGATGTGATCGCCGTCGGCACGCTCCCTCTACATCTACCTTCGGGATTAGTTTTAAATTTAAATAATTGTTATTTGGTGCCTGCGTTAAGCATGAACATTATATCTGGATCTTGTTTATTGCGAGACGGTTACTCTTTTAAGTCTGAGAATAAAGGTTGTTCGATTTATATGAGTAATATCTTTTATGGTAATGCACCTGAGATGAATGGTTTATTCTTGCTAAATCTCGATAGTAGTGATACACATGTTCACAACATAGATGCTAAACGAATTAAATTGAATGATAATTCTACATACATGTGGCACTGTCGTCTTGGTCACATTGGAGTGAAGCGTATGAAGAAACTCCATTCAGATGGACTTCTTGAATCACTTGATTTTGAATCACTTGAAAGATGCGAAGCATGTCTAATGGGAAAAATGACTAAGACTCCATTCTCTGGTACAATGGAGCGAGCTACAGACTTATTGGAAATAATACATACCGATGTGTGCGGTCCAATGAGTGTAGCATCGCGTGGTGGATATCGTTATGTTCTCACTTTCACAGATGACTTGAGTAGATATGGGTATGTCTACTTCATGAAACATAAGTCCGAAACTTTCGAGAAGTTTAAGGAATTTCAAAGTGAAGTGGAGAATCATCGTAACAAGAAGATTAAGTTTCTGCGTTCTGATCGCGGGGGTGAATATCTAAGTTACGAGTTTGGCATGCATTTAAAGAAATGTGGAATACTTTCATAGTTGACACCGCCGGGAACACCACAGCGTAATGGTGTGTCCGAACGTGGTAATCGAACTCTCTTAGATATGGTTCGGTCTATGATGTCTCTTACAGATTTACCGTTATCATTTTGGGGCTATGCATTAGAGACAGCCGCATTCACTTTAAATAGGGCACCATCTAAATCCGTTGAAACGACACCGTACGAATTGTGGTTTGGTAAGAAACCTAAGTTGTCGTTCCTTAAAGTTTGGGGTTGCGAAGCATACGTAAAGAAGTTACAACCTGATAAGCTAGAACCCAAAGCGGAGAAATGCGTCTTCATAGGATACCCTAAAGAAACAATTGGGTATACCTTCTATCATAAGATCCGAAGGCAAAGTTTTTGTTGCAAAGAATGGATCTTTTCTTGAGAAGGAGTTTCTCTCGAAAGAAGTGACTGGAAGGAAAGTAGAACTCGATGAGATTATTGAACCTTCTCTTGGATTTGAGAGTAGCGCAGCACCGGAAGATGTTTTGGTGCCGCCTGCACCAATTGAAGAGGAAGCTAATGATAATGATCATGAAACTTCGAACGAAGTTACTACTGAACCTCGCAGGTCAACGAGGGTTCATACCACTCCTGATTGGTATGACTCTGCCTTAAACGTCATGTTGGTGGACAACGCTGATGACCCTGCGACGTATGAAGAAGCTATGGTGAGCCCAGATTCCGACAAATGGCTAGAAGCTATGAAATCCGAAATGGGATCCATGTACGAAAACCAAGTGTGGACTTTGGTGGACTTACCGGATGGCCGTAAGGCTGTCGAGAACAAATGGATTTTCAAGAGAAAAACAGATGTTGATGGTAATGTTACCGTCTATAAAGCTCGACTTGTCGTGAAAGGGTTCCGACAAATTCAAGGAGTTGACTATGATGAGACTTTCTCACCAGTAGCGAAGCTAAAGTCTGTGAGGATTTTGTTAGCAATTGCTGCATATTTCGATTATGAGATTTGGCAGATGGATGTCAAAACGGCGTTCCTTAATGGTGACATTGAGGAAGAGTTGTATATGGTACAACCCAAAGGTTTTGTCGATCCTGAAGATCCTGACAAGGTATGCAAACTTCAGCGCTCCATTTATGGACTGAAGCAAGCATCCCGTAGTTGGAATCAACGTTTTGATAAAGTAATCAAAAACTTTGGAT